>JAJHZJ010000325.1:655644-1255644 GCA_023548195.1 Bettongia penicillata ogilbyi
ATCTTTAAGAGCTAGTCCAAGTACCACTACCTCTGCCAAGTACTACTTAGCCCTCAATAAAGTTTCCTTCATTCATTCATTTCCTTTATTGCTCCAGAGAGTACTCACATAGTTGAACACCTGGTTATAATGCACCGCGTTGTTCCCTAATCGTTGTCTTCTTACTCAATGGGATTATAAACTCTCAAAAGCAGGGACCAGTTATGTTGATCTAGCACCCTATTATGTCCTAATAAGTACACAATAAATATCTGTTGGTTGATTAACTAAATCAACTAGGTAAACACAGGCCAGTTTCTAATGCTAGAGATAGAACCAAAGGAAAGACAAAAGCTTTGTCCATATCTGTGTATGGAAGCCCAAGGTGCGGTTAATGATAATGGTAATTAAGGCCATCCAAGCAGACCATCTTACCTGTTTTACACAGAGTCCCTGGGTTGCTCTAAACCTGAGTCTCCCTGGTCAAGTGGAACCAAAAATAAAAACAAACAAACAGGACAAGACAACCAATGGCAATGATTCAGGTTAAAATCCTGCCTTAGCATCCATTCCCACTGGCACCATTGCCACCCACCCCCAATTTGCATTCTGGGGCCTCAACAAATGCCAGGTCAGAAAAAAGCAGCCTGATAGCCAGCAAAGATGAACCTGAAATTCACTCCAAATGGCAGAGCTGTGGGTATTCTAGAATGAAGGTGACCTTGGTTGAGGCACTGAGCATTTCAAGGTGAATAATGGGCAACATGAAAGGACAATGTTCCTCTGTTCTTTGTGAAAAAGCAGATGAAATATTTTCACTTTCCTAATTTTTCATTTCCCAGTTTCTTATTTCCTGTGGTTCTCTTTTACCCTTCTTCTATAACTGTGTATTCATGCTTCAAGATTTGAGAGAAATCATGTCATGACTGTGTAAGGTCAAGATGGTGCTCCTGTGTGAATCCTCTAGAGCCACCACTGAAAGAGCCTTGCCAAGGTTTTCTCAGCATCACGTAGTCTGTAGGTTATAGGAATTCCCAGAACCTGACACAACATTTCAAGTTGTTTTTGGAGTGAAGGGTCTTCCTGAGATGAAGGAAATTTCTACATAGGCAAAATGTCATGTATTTAAGTGAAAAAGGATTTTACACACTATCTAAAGTCAATCATTTTACTCTTACCTGATTAACGCTCTCTCTAATCCCCACCCCACCCCCAACATCTGTGCCAAACTTTCTTTTCTTTCCTTAAAGAGGAAAAAAAACCCTATTCTATTATCTCAGCAGAGAATTTTGCCAAATATTTAACTTTTTTAAAAACTGAGGACATTCAATGTGAACTCACTTTTCTCCCCAACTCTCCATTTCACATCTCTTCAATGGCAACCCAGAATTTTTATACCTTTGTTCCAGCCTCAAGGAAGAGGTGACTCTCCCTATAAATGCCAACCCTTCTATTTATGCCTTTGATCACATCCTCTTCTGATTCCTCTGGTACACTGCCCCTTCAATCATCTTCTCTAGTTCCGTAATTTTCATTTCTCTCCTTGTCTCTTAGTTCCTTCCTTATTGCTTATAAACATGTCCAAATCTCCTCCATCCTTAAAAAAAAACCCCTAACTAAACAAACAACCAAATGTCCAATATCCTGCCATCCCCTCAAACCATTTCCTCTAGCTTTCCTTCCCTTGCACAACCAAATTCCTTGAAGAAGATACCTCCGCTCTTTATCTCCTTCTCATCTCCTACCCATTTTTCAACCTCTTATAACCAGGCTTCTAGCCTCACCTCATCACTCAACTACAATTATTCTCCAGTGATGTTAAATTGCCAAGTTTAATAACCATTCCTCAATCCTTTTTTGTTTTTCTGCAGTACATGACACGCTTAAATACCCCATTCCTCCCACTCTGTCCTTCCCTGAGTTTTCAAGATACACCTCTTTCCTGATTCTCCTCCTGTCATGGGGAATAAGTATGTTAACATAGAATGAGTAATTCTATTTTGTTTTAAACCTTCATTTTGTGACTAAGCAGTCATTATGTAAGTTGTTTTTCTCTGTAATAGGATAAGCATTTGAGCGATAGTTTAGCAATCATACAACTATCTCTCAAATTTAATAAACTATTAATGATGTGTATATCCTCCAAATTTGTTAAACAACTACTAAAGATGTACATTCCCTCCTACTCAAATCTGGTGAACAACTAAAAAATACTTGCTAAAGATGTTAGCTTTGATTGATAGTTTCCTTTCATAATAAACTTAGGTAATCAATCACCAAGCAGAATTTAAATATAATTTATAAAAATCCTTAGCCAGATCCATAAAAACTCACTGGAAGTCCCAGCCACCAATCTGCTCTTGGGTCCCAACTAAGGTATTCCTCCGCATTCTCCACCCATGGAAATGTGTCACATGTTCGCTAAAGAACAGCTCTTTCTGGCTGAGATGTGCCAGAATTCCGCCTCATTGGCAGAGGGGGAGTTCCTCTTTGTGGACCTTAGAAATCAGGTTGATGGTTTGTTCATGGAGGGTTTCATGTATTGCTGAATAGACAATAAAGTTTGACCAGCATGCCTTGATGAATGTAAGTCTTATGAATGTACCCTAGTATCAGTCCTAATTAACCCTATTAGGATTATCACTACTCAGCACAGCTAATAGTGCATTGTACTTCCTACATGCCTGGCCACTTTAGTCTCCTTTATTGGATCATTATCCATATTATATTTCACTTGAAATATGTGGGTATACTCAAATTACAAATTTGTAATGAGAGACCAAGCAAGAAAGCAACCTTGTCTCCTCTGAGGCCATACGACCCTTCCAAGAAACAGGTTCTGATCTTTTCACTTTTTATTCTCTTGTGGTTACTTATTAGTTGCTAGAGGGAGTGGAATCTCTGCAAAAGTCAAAACAATGAGGGGTCCAGAAGTCTAAGGTGGATTTCACAACTAGCCAGGAATTCATGCCTAGAGGAACAATCTTCAGGAGTAACCTTTGGGACCCAGCCCGGCAGAAGGACTCACCCTGCAGTCATATTATATGCAGACACGAACTAGGTACTGCTAATACTATGTAGAATTGAACTAAATTTTGAGAATACTCCTCCAGAGATAGAAGCACTGTAGAAGAGAATATGTCCTGGAGATATTGGGAAGAAACTCAGACTATACCTTGGAAATACTATATACCCTTTGTAAAAGCTAATTGGTGTTACTGGTTAAATGCAACTGGAGTGCTAGTCATTGGATCCTAACAAGGGGGGAGGAACATCACATGGGAACTCAAGAGCTGTAGAGAAAAGTTTCACCAACCCTCCCCGCCATTACACGTTACAACAGTAAGTAATCAATCAGTAAGCATTTATTAAGTCTTTACTACATGCCATGCATTGCACCAACTGTGGACATTCCCCAATGCTTTGTCCTTCCAAAGGGGAGGTCTGATCTTTACGCTTTCTACAGTCTCCTTTGATTACCTTGCATTGGTTCCCTTGGCTTAATTATCATCTCTGTGCAGATGACTTCCGCAGATACATATTCAGCCCCAGTCTCTCTCCTAAGCTTCAGTCCCATGTTTCTAAATGTCTGCTGGATATTTCACACTGGATGTCCTGGGGAGATTTCAAATGCCACAGAACTAATTCCCTCTGATCTCACCCCTCTTCCAAGCTTCCCTAATATTACTAAAAGCACAGTCATCTTTCTAGTCTCCCAGATTTGTAACCTCTACATTGGTCTAGATGCCTCCCTTTCCTGTATATCTCTTTGCAGTTCAGTTGCTATAACTTACTATTTCTCCTCTCCCATCTGACCTCTTCTCTTGGCTCGCACTGTCACCACAGCCATTATCACATCTTACCTGGGCACTAGTATTGGCCTTCTAATTAGTCTCTTGGCCTAAAATTTCTCTACCCTCAATCCATCCTTCACAGAGCTACCAAAGGGAAGATCTGATCATGTCACTTTCCTGTTCAGTAAACTCCAGGGTTTTCTACGACCTCTAAGATCAAATATAAACTCCTCTATTTGACATTTCACAACTTGGCCCCAATCTACTTTTTCAGCCTTATTATACTTTACTCCCTTTCTCTGCCTTATATTTATTTTGCATTTCTTCCATATATACTTACATTTGTATATTTGTTGCCCAAGTCCCTCCCCCTCCAAAGAATTGAAGATCCTTGAGAATAAAGATCATTACTTTTTGTCTTTGCAGCCTCAGTGCCTAATACAGTGCATGGAACACAGTAGGTATGTAATAAATGCTTATTGCTCTAATAATTGCTAGTCACTGGGGATAAAGAGAAATGTAAAACCAGATCTACCCTCAAGAAATTCACATTCTAATCATAAAGTGCTCATATTTGATAGGTAAATAATTCATTAAGTAGATATACACAGAGTGGCAGGGCCATAATTTCAAAAGAGAAGAGACTAGCAGCTGGGAAAGCTTTCTTGAATTGAGACTTGAAGGAAGCCTAGGAAACTAAGAGATGAAGGTGAGGAGATAGTGTGTTCAAAGGCAGAGACAGGTGCTGGATCTTGGCATGTAATCGCATGCTGTCCAATACTATTGAACTGCTGAGAATCTAGAAAGGAGTTCTAAGAATGTTAGAAAAATAAGGAAAAGTCAGATTGTAAAGAACTTTAAACACCAAACAGATGAATTTATATTTGAGCATTGAAGAGGGATCCAACTTTTCCCATTGGCCAATTCTGTGATTTTCCTAAATAGCAAAGGGTCCAGGGAAGACTTGCAAATTGCTCTGTAAACTCTAAGTTTATAAATTTCAGTTTGCTATTTCATCTCTTCCTGGCCTTAGCTTCCTCCTCAATAAGGTGAGAGTTGGACATCATCATCTCTGAACCTGTCTTTCCTCAAAGGACCTAGTTTGTCCACTTTCTCAGATCCTGACTAGGTGAACTGTTTATCATTGGTTTACTCTTCTCTCTAGGTTTTCATGAGAGCAGTAATCTCTCCTCATCTTCCTCCTATCAATTTGACTGCTCAGTCTCCTTTGATGAATCTTCATTTAGATCACATCTGCTAACTGTGGGCATCTAGCAGGGGTCTGTCCTGTGCCCTTTTCTCTTCTTCCATACTATTCAGTTTCCATTTCTTAAATAGTCCTATTCAATGAATGGGCATTACCTCACTCTAAGTGAGTATGTGAAAAGATCTTAGCCTAAAAAGCCCAAGGTCTCCCATTGCATCCTGGGCCATCTCCAGTCATCCTGATGAATATCTGGTCACTGAACCCAGATGACTCAGGAGGAGAAAGTGAGACTGGTGACCTTGACTCAAAACAAAGTCAAGTGCAAGTCATGTCATCATTTCTCTAATGGCATAATCTTCTTCGGCAATGAAGGACGAACACAACAACAGTTCCCATGCGTTAAATTATCGTCTCCATACTGATGATTTTTCTGCTAACTGTACTCTGGAGAAGACAGTGAAATTGAGGACTTTGAACAGTTCTGTCTCATTTAAATCCAGTTCATGACCAGGTCAGGACATCACCCTTATACAAAGTCATTGGTTGTATTTGAAAATGAAGTATAAGCAACGAATGAAATAATTCAGGTCACATATTTTGTAAGCATTTTGGGGTTTGGGGGTTTGAGACCGAAGCCTTTTGTTTGTTCTTATTAATATTATTGTTATTAGCTTCTATTTTTTGAAAAACTGGGACAATTTCCTTTTGACCCTTCCAGATGGATACTTTTTGTGATGATAAGCTAGGCCAACTTTTGTGTCAATTCTTACCTAGTGCTTAGTCACTGAATGGATGTTGTCAAGGACAAACCGAGACCTGCGAAAGACCTTAATCTAAAAAGGCCAAGGTCACCCGCTGCCTCCTGGGCCATTGCTAGACATCTTGTATTACGCTATTGGACTGTGGAGAAGAGCTCTGCCTCACTTAAACCCAAACTCACACACAAGTCAAGACATCATCCTTGCAATGCCATTGGTCCTCTTCAAGAACAAAGGACAAACGACTCTGCTGACCTCTAATCTCATAACTACAACTGTCTATTGTACATCTTGAACTACATAGATATCTTAAGCTCAATGTTAAAACCAAACTCATTACCTTCCCTTCCCTTTTCCCTCATTGCTTCTTCATTCTCTTATCACTGTTAAAGATACCACAATGCTCCCAGTCACTCAGACTCAAAACCTAAGTCTCATGTTTGATTCCTCATTCTCCTTCAAGTCTTGTCAATTTTACCTTTGTAACATCTCATATATTTGCCCCATCTCTCCCTTGACACTGCCACCACACTGGTACAAGCCCTCATCCTTCGTATCACACCTAGACAAGTGCAATAGCTGCTGTTTGGTCTCCCTATCTCAAGTCTCTCCCTACTTTTGGTCTCAAGTCTCTCCCTACTCTACCTATCCTCAATTCAATTGTCAAAGTGATCTTTCTAAAGTGCGTATCAGACCATGTCACTGCCCTACTCATTAAACTCCAGGGACACCCTATTACTTCCAGGACCAAATAGAAAAACCGCTGGTATTTAAAGACCTTCATAATCTGTCCCACTCTTACCTTTCCAGTCTTCTTATACCTTACATCTCCCTGTGCCAGCACCCCACCTCCCCACCAGTTCTTTGTGATCCAGTAACACTGGGCTATTGACTACTCTTCTTCCAGTGATGTATTCTGTCCAACCCCAGTCGTATTCACAGGCTGTTCCCCGTGCCTGCAGTGCTCTCCCTTCTTTACTCTGCTTCCTGGCTTCCTTCAAGTCACACCAAAAATTCCACTTTCTACAGGAAGCTTTTTCTGATTCCTCTTAATTCTAGTGTCTTTCCTCTGCTGGCTATTTTCAATCTATCTTGGATATAGTTTGTTTGTACACAGTTGTTTCACTGTTGCATCTCTAGCAGACTGTGACATCCTTGAGAGCTGTGACTATCTTTTCATAACAATAGTTTTAATAATAAGTATATACATACATACACACATATACATGTGTATATACACGTGTGTGTATATATACACATTATGTATATGTGTGTCTATACATATATACACATGTGCACATATACACATGCACATATGCATACGCACATTATGTATACCTCTATTATATATGTATGTGTGTATATGTATATATACCTATATATACCATATACATGCATCTACATATATATATACCTATATATATATATATATATATACCTACTTTGTGCCAAGCATTGTGCTGTACTTTACAAATATTATGTCATCTGATCCCCAAAACAACCATGCAAGGCGGGTGCTATTATTATCTCCCTTTTAACGAGAGGAAATTGAAACAAAGTTTAAGTGACTTATGCAAGGTCACCCAGCTAGTAAGTGCCTGAGGCTGAATTTGAATTCAGGTCTTTTGAGGCAATGTGTTCATGGCTTTATGAAGGGGATTGGGGAGGGAGTAGGCTGAGTAACTAACTAGCTTTGTGTTAGATCTCTGGTGCTAGCTCTCTCCCTACCTGGAGGCTTCCTGATGTCTGTGCCTCCTCAGTCAAACACAGAGAGGCAGGAGAGAGAATTGAGTTGGCCTGCTCATTATCTCCCAAGACAAAGTATTTCATTTTGTTACTTTAGTTTAGGGAAGGTTTTAACTTTCAGCCACTTCTAATCTGTCCCTCTTGAAACTTTACTCATTTCTCCTAATTCTGTGCTATGAATCCAAGACAATAATCAATAAACTTTTAATAAGTGCTCCCTGTGTGCCAGGCACAGTGCTAAGTGCTGGGAATGCAAAAGCAGGCAAAGGAAAATCCCTGCCATCAAGGTACTTACAATCTAATAGAGGAGACAAGTAAGCACATATATACATAGCAAACTCTATATAGGATTAATAGGAACTAATAAAGGGGAACCACTGGAATTGAGGGCTTGGGGGAAGGCTTCTTGTAGAAGGTAGCATGTTAGTTGTGACTTAAAAGAAGGCAGGGAGGTCAGCAGTCAGAGCAGGAGCGAGAACATTACAGACACGGGGGATAGTCAGAAAGAATGTCCAAAGAAGAGAAATTGACCGTTTTGTTTGTGGAACAGGGAAGCCAATGTCACTGGACTGAAGAGAATGTGGCTAGTTAGATGTAAGAAGAATGAAAAAGTAAAAGGGGGCTAGGATATGAAGGGCTTTGAATGCCAAATGGAGCATTTTGTATTTGATCCTAGAGGCAAGAAGAAGCCACTAGAGTTTATTTAGTTAAGGAGGGAAGAGGATGATTAGGAAAATCACTTTAGTAGTTAATTGAAAAGTATATTGGAGTGGAAAGAGACTCGAGGCAGGCAGATCCAGCAGCAGACTATTGCAATAATCCAAGGGTGAGATGTGGAGGGGCCACACTAGTGTGGTGGCAGTGTCGGAATAGGGAAGGGACATATTAGAAAGATACTGCAAAGGTGAAATCCAACTGATTAGATGTGAGGGGGGAGAAAGATAGTAAGGAATCCAAGATAACTCCTAGACGATGAGCCTAAGGGATTAGGGGGATGGCATTGCCCTCTACATAATAGGGAAAGTGTATATTAGTTGGGGAGGTGAGGCAGGATTTAAAGGGAAAGATTATGAATTCCACTTTGGTGATACTGAGTTCAAGATGTCCACTGGACATCCAGTTTGAAATGTCTGAAATTGGAAATGTTGGAAATGTGAGATTGAAGGTCAGCAGAGAGTATGGAGCAGGACAGATGGATTTGGGAATCATCAGTCTAGAGATGATAATTAAATCCATAGGAGCTGAAGAGATCACTAAGTAAAGTGAAAGCCTAACAAATCCATTTTCCTTCTACTGGCTCATCGGTAAAATACTAGATAATGAATTATTTGACTACTGTAACTCCCAAAGCAAAGAAAAACACAAAAACAATGTTCAGTCCTCTCTGCTCTTCACTTTTCATTGACAAGATTGGAATGACAGCAAAGGATGCTAATTTTTTTAATGTATACAATCCACTTTGACATTCAAAAAGTGAGATTTCTGTCCAATGACCAACAAATTGATACAATGTTGTAGGAACTGAACCATATCAATATTGACACCATCACTTTATGTAAAACCAAAAGACATAAAGGAGCAACAGATGAAGAGAAAAATGGGGTTACAAGTTCTCCTTGGAAAGGAATTTGCAGATTCTCACCTTGTTATGTTCATAATGATTAAAAGCAAAAGAAGTCATAATGAAAATTATTGAAATTTGAGATTCAACATTATAGAGGATGAAGTACTGAAATGCTAAAGAGAATTTTAGAAGATCTTCCAAACCGACTAAATATATGTCTTGATAACTGGTTGCTTCAGCGAGAAAGTAGAGACAGGAGAACCTAGAGAAAAAGATATTTGGAGAATATGGTTTTGGATTAAAAAATGAGAGAGACCAAGGGCTTGCAAATAACTGAAAATTTACACATCTGTTAGTGAGGGAAAATGTATTTAAGGAAAGAATGAGAAGGAATTGGGCACAGCAAATACCAACAACATTATAAAAAATGAAATCAATTATATCTTAATGGATAGAAAATAGCTCATTCCTCACATAATAGTCAATTCAGAATCAGCTATCTGTGTGTAGTCAGAATTTTAATGGTTCAAGAAAAGGTCAAAATCAACAGCATATTAGAAAGACAAAGATCAGATGAAAACTTTCAATATATTACAATAGTTCAAAACTAATGTTTTTTTTACACTGTTGACTGAAAAATGTAAAGAGATCAAAGTGAACTTTGATTATCAACATTTCTTAGGCAATCTTAACCAATATAAAATATTTGCTAAAATAAAGAAGTCAAGGGAAAAACAAATTACTTGGATCTAGCAAATATATGACTTCTTAGTGGAACTGAAAGATTTGGCAACCAAAGGCAATGCCAATTTGGAGATAAACCTCATCTGTAAAACATCAGAGAAGAGGATAGAAAGGACTGAGCATTATCACCTTGCAAAATGTTAAAAAAAAAAAGAATGGAAAAGAAAATGAGCATACAAAAAACTGTATGTAACACCCAACTAAGTTGGAACATTTCAAGAATATTTAAAAATAAAATTGTGCACAGAGGAATACATGAAAAATAGAATAGATTTGTCAGTGTTTCAAGAATGATCTATTCTCATTATTAAGGACAAGAAACTACCACATTGAGAATAAACTTACCCATGAAACACAGGAAGGTGGGTGACAGAATGGATTAGAAAATAAAATCCAAAAATGTGCAGCATGGTCCCAATAGAATGAATAATGAACCCTGTGATGTAGAGCTCATTATTTGATTTCATACATATTTCCATTGGGCCAGAGCCAATTAACCTATTTTACATATAAGTAAAACTTCAAATAGTGTAAGTTCAAATAATGCAACCACCTGATAGGATTCCTTATGTGCACGAATCAGAAACTAGCAATAAAAGACACATGTAAAACATAAAGATTGACATAGTGTTAAAATTAGAAATTGGAGTAAATTTTATTATGCCTCAGCAAAATCCAAAAAATCAAGATAAGAATCATGATTTCATACAACTATAAATAAAATGTGGTTAAGAATGACAAGCAGGAAACTGTATTATATTTAAAGGTTCCATAAATGAGGAAAGCTATACATGCATACACATATACTTATATATATGTACATACATGCATCCTGTAGTGGTAATCATCTGTTCTCAAAGAAAACCAAAATGACATCACTGCATTGGGGTAAAGATACAATATGTCCAACTATTGCTGATCAGACCAATATGAGCTTGGAAGTCTACCATAGGTCAGGCACAAGTAGCCCGTATGAACATGCGGAGTGAAGATGCTTCTAAATTTCCATGTCTCATAGTTCTTTTTAGCTACTTCAGTTCTGCTTTGCTCATAGAGCATAGTACCTTCTTTGATGCAGACATGCCATGCTAGATGGTACTGGGCCAGTGTCCCCCACGTCTCACAATCAGTTCTAAAGTTCTTCAGAGAGACCTTGAGAATGTCCTTATATCACCTCTTCTGACCTTCATATAAGCACTTACCTTGTGTGAGTTTTCCATAACATTTGTATTTATGGCATTTGAACAGCCTGGCTAGCCCATCAGAGTTATGCTCTCTGAAGTAGAGTTTGAATGCTTCCCAGTTCAGCTCTAGAAAGGATTTCGGTGTCTGGTAGCTTATCCTGCCAGGTGATCTTCAGAATCTTCCTATGACAATACAAATGGAAGTGATTCAGTTTCCTGCCATGACCCAGGTTTCACAGGCATACAATAATGATGTCAGCACAGTGGTTCTGCAAGCCTTCAGCCTAGTACCTCTTTTCTCCCACACTTTCCTTTGGAGACTTTCAAACACTGAACTAGTTATGGCAGCACATTCATGAATTTCATCATCCATGTGTAAAACCTGGGAAGTGTGCTGCCAAAGTAAGTGAACTTATCCACAGCATACAAAATTTCTCCATTTGCTGTAACTAATGGCTCTATGCATGGATGATTTGCTGACTGGTGAAGAACCTGTGTTTTCTTGGTGTTAATTGTTAGGCAAAACTTGGTAAAAGCTGCAGAAAATTAATACATACTCTGTTGCATCTCTGCCTCAGGAACTGCTTTGGGTACACAGTCATCTGTGAATAAAACATCCTGCACTAACTGTTTTTCTACTTTAGTCTCGTCATGTAGCCTTTTCAACTTAAATGATTTACCATCAGTGAGGTAGCTGACCTTGATGCCATCTTTGCCCCTATTAAAGGGCATGATGCTCTAACAGCATCAGAGAAAAACATCATGCTATTTTTAGAAAGCACATATCTCTGCTTCATTCCATTGATGACTTGGAAGACACAAGAACCCAGAACCTGGGCCCAGAACCTGGGCAAGATGTAAACCCCATTCCTTGTAAATCTCAGCTGGAATAGAATCAGCACCAGGAGCTTTACCACACAAGAGGAGGATAATGGCATTCAAAACCTCTTCTTTCGTTAGATGTGTGGCTAGAGAGGAACTGACTTCAACTTGAGGCATATGGTCAGTGGCTTCAGCTTTGATTTGATGACAGTCTTTTGAGAGCACTACAGAAATGTTCAACCCCATGTTTTCAGCATCCTGTGCTTTTCACTAACTTATGTGGCTCCATCAGTACTAAGTACTTAAAAAGCACCTGTAACGGCAATCACGCTGGCATACCCAGGATGGTTGCTGGCACAGGTCCTTAGATCTGTTTTTACTAAGAAAGATAGCTATTTAAGGAGTCAGCAATCTTTTAAAATTACATTTAACAAACAGAGAAAATGTAAGCAGAAAAATGAAGACCAATAGGGCTCTACTTCCTGAAACAAAGCAATATTGCTATGCACTTTACATATACCACTGAATCAAGAGAGCCTTTACGTCTGAATAGTTGGTGGGTCCTCATCATATGTCTACTCAGTCTCAACTAGGGAATCTCAAGGTCCTTCTCATTAGGAAACCTCCAAAGTAAAATACCAACCTCCCAGTATAGATAACAAAGACTAGGCTCCTGATTAGCTCAGTCAATAGACGTGAAAGCTATATGACTCAGTACAACTGTAAACTATCAGGGTTCAAAAGAGATTGATGTTTACAATCTAGTCTGAGCCTGGGAAACTGAACTCTAAAAAGAAAACAATAAAAAATCCCACTTTGCTTGCTGTTACAGCACCATAGGTCTTTGACCCGTAAATAGCCTTCAGGGCATCATGAAACTTTTGGATGTTACTACAGGCATAAAACTGAATTTCATCTGCCTTCTTACTGAGTCAAGAATCTTACATCTCTCTAAGGTTCATTTGCACTTTACTTTTGATGAAGTTAAACACTTCCTTCTTAGAAATAAATGAACTATCCTGCTAGTAAACCCTGTGGAGTTCTCATTTTTCATTCGGTAGCTTCTGAATTTCACCATCATTTTTGTCAAACCAACCTTGATGTTTTCTAATGTTTTGTCTAAGATGAGTAAATGCAATGCTATAATCTCTGAAAGTTGCCCTCTCTTTTTCTGCTCTACTGCTGCCGATTTTGTGTTGATTAGGCTTTCCCTTCAAGTTACAAATTAAATGTTCCCAAGAAGTGTTCTAATCTAAGTCTTCTGGTTGTCATCTTGCCTTGGGGCCATCACTTTTGGTGAATGTGAATATTTAGCTCGGAGAGGATGTCTATGATCAATCCAGCATTATCTGCCTACCCCACCCTGTCTTTGCCACTCTCATGTCTTGCTTGTTTCTTCTCCTTATGACAGAGGCTATTAAATGTCAATGCTTGCTTCAAGGGTGCACCCACAAAGTTTATTGCACTTAGGTGAATGGAAAACAGTACTGGTGACAAGAAGGTCATGAGATGCATATATCTTCCATAGTGACCCTTGCTGCTGATATTTTTCAATTGTATTCCTCCCAAGGAATCCCTTCCATATCTGATAGTCTGTTCCTACTCTGGTGTTAAAGTCACCCAGAATTATAAGTGTATTCTCTTTTGGCACATGGATAATGAGGGTCTCTGAGTCTTCATAATATTTTTCTTCGACCTCAACAAGGTTCATCATGATGGGAGCATGACACCTTCCTGTAAGTGGCAATTTCATTATCATGAGTCTGTCATTCACTCTTTTTGGTAGGCATACAAGCTTGTTGACTAGGTTAGTTTTGATTACAAAATCTACACCACCTTCACTGTGGCTACTCCAGAAAACATTTATATAGCTCTGACTTCAATAAGCTGTCCTTCGTTTCCCAATCATGTGTCACAGAGGGCTGCTATTTGGATGTGATACCTGCTAAGTTATCTCACAACAAGAGCTGTCTGTCTTTCAGGTCTACTGGATTTTGTATTGTCCACAAGCATGCGCACTTTCCATGTATTGATGATGAGTGGAATCATCTTTGCAAAAGGTTTTGTACACTTTTTTGTGTTTTGACCACAGGGTGGGATTCCCCACCTGCCACAGTAAGCCGTCAGGTTTGAGTGAAGCAGACAATTTTTATGGAACCTTTCCTAGTCCCTTCCTTACGCTAGGAGGTAAGCAGAGTGATCCTTAAAAAAGACTGCTCAGGCATCCAAGGGGCTACCAAATCCCACCGCTGCTTCAGTTCAGTAAGAAGACAACCCTATGGTCTAGGCCATCTGCGTGCAGGGTTGTTACTACAGCTCCCACCATATCCACACCAACTGCTTTGTCACTTGCCTATTGCCACAAGACTTTGAGGAGATAAAAAGGGTAAAATGGCATGGGTAGTATCTTCACTTGTGCATAAAATGGATTTAAGTGATTTTCCTCACTGTCTCTTCCAGAGACATTAGAGTTCAGTGGCAATACAAAAGTTAAGAAGATCGGCAATGCCTCAGTATGCAGAGGATAACCTTGGCTTCTTGTATGTCTAGCCAAGCTATAAACACTCCACAGTACCTGCTTCACCTGCCTTCATGGCTCTTAGAACAAACTATTCTCATTCATTCTTCCAGGAGGACTCTTCACATGCTTGGGGTAGACACCCCCTAAGTCACCAATGGATTTAAGACCCCTTGGATTGCCACAAACTGGTTCAGCTCATCTGTCAAAATGATTTACCGGGGTATGGCCTCTGCACCTGCTACAGTTTCTTGGAGGTACAAGTGAATTCACAGTGGGGTGACTCAGGTGGACACCAAAGGTTGAAAGCAGCCCTTAAAAGGGCTTGGAAACCCTCACAACAGAGGTAGTAGTCTTCCTTGAGCACCCTACACACACTGAATGAAATTATGTCTAAATAAATGAAAAAGTAACTGAACCACAGAAAGACTAAAGTACTAAGATAACAAATGTAATTTACTTGACAATATCTCCTTCAGGCTTATACAACATGATCAGAAAGATAAACAAGAAAGAAATTAAGGATCTGCACAGAGCATTGTAAAAACTAGATATTGATGATTATTAAATGTACATCTTAAAGAGTATACCTACATTTTAGCACTGCACAACACCTTTCCAAAAAATGTGCGAGGGCATAAATAACTTATAAATGCAGAAAGACAGACATATTGCATGTATTCTTTACATATTAAAATGCTGTAAAAAGTATACTATATAAGCGAATGATTAATGAATGACAAATACTTAAATGAGGACTAAGTAATGTTATCCTAAATAATCAGTAGATTAAAGAGTAAACTTAGAAAAAAATATTGTGATTAAAAAGTGAAACCACAAAACATGGAAATTTGTGGAATATATGTAGTCTTTTTAAGGAAAAACTCTAAATGTTTGCATTAACAAATGAAAGAAAGATGACCAATGAATGAATAAATGAAACAAAAAGTTAAAATTAGAAAACGGAAAAATTAATAATCCTCAAATAAGCACAAAAGTAAAAATTGTGAAAAGCATAGAAGCAGAAAAAGTGAATTATATAAAATATTTAAAGAACAAATCATTCTTATACTACATAAATGGGAAAATGAGGTACCTTATCAAATTCCTTCTATGAAACTATTATAATACTGATACACTGATTCCCTTTTCTAGAGGATACTCTGTTATCAACATTTGGGGTGGATCTTATATAACATATATCTTAGCTTCATTTAAGAGATTTTATTGGAAAGTGAAGAGGACAGAGACAGATGCAGACATAAAGAGCCAGAAACAGAAGGAGAAGAGAGAGAGGGAGAGGAAAGAAGAAGATAAGGAAGAGAGGAAGGAACTAAAATGGCTCCTCTCCCAGGGTTGAACCCTGTTCTGTGTGAATCCAGAAACACTTCTCTTGTTGGGGCCCCTCAACTATGGAGTCCATTGGAAGTAGGGGAGCTTTATACATCTTAAGCCATACAATGAAGCAATAATTATCAATATGACACTAAATAAGAAAAGTTAATCAGTATAATTGACAAGATAGGCAAGGCCTAGAAATAAATACACATAGCAATCTAATGTTTCATAAAGTTAAGAAGATAAAATGGAAAGGGACAATTTCTTGACTAGAACTTTGAGAAAACTGGAAAAACTTGATATCTTATGCCTCTTACCAAAATAAATTCCAAATGAATGTTATCTAAATAGAAATCATAATAATAAGAAAAAATAGAAACAAATAGGAGGTTCTCTTTTTTTGAAATTATGGATAGATGGGAAAAAAATGTAACCAGATACAGAAGAGATAAAGAAAGTTATATTAGAACATCTCAATTATCTAAAATGAAAAAAACTTTTGCACACACAAAAATCAGCACATTTTTAATCAGAAGAAAAGATTTAAAGCAGGTTAAAGTGATTGCACTAAATAACTGATAAAAGTTTGCTATCAAAAATCAAGAGAACTTATATGAATTTATAAAATATTCCTCAAGGGATATGTGGACAAAGTTGACAAATATTTTCAAATGAAGTCCTATGAAGTATAAAAAACCATATGAAAACATGTTAAAATAATTAATAATCAGAAAAATGAACATTGTAGCTATTTCATCAAGGTAACAAAGGTATTAAAAAAAGGAGAGAAGTCATTAGTGAAAGGACTATAAGATGCTCATGCCCATTTATTTTTGGTAGGACTATTAATTAGTTCAAACATTTCTGGAAATCTATTTGGCAGTATGCAAAAAAGGTAAATGATTGATACACTTTGCCCTGGATATGTTGTTACTAGGATTATAACCCAAAGATGTTGACAGCAAGATCAAATGTATACAAAGACGTTCATGGCAACATTATTTGTGATAGTGAAAGGTCAGAAATAAAATATATGCCCAACAATTGAGAAATAGCTGAACAAATTATGGCATATAAATATAAGATGCTGTGCTGCAAGGAATGAAAAATCTGGAAAATTGTGAAAATATGGGAAGATGTGTGTGATATGATAAAGAGTATCACAAACAAAGCCAAATAAAACAATAAGAACAAGAACCACAAAAATATAAATAAAATCGGTATGACCATGGAAAAGAAACAAAACTCTAGTGAAATAGGATGGTCAATGTTAATGTCATATCGTCAAATTACAGGACACATCCCTCGTTTTTCTTAACAAAAGATAAACTACCTGTTTGAAAGGTAATATACTTTGTAAAGGTATTTCTTTGGGGCATTTGTCAGGAAGTATCTGTTGTGTCAAAAAAAAAAAGTATCAATACATTTAAAAGAAAAATGACAGCATATTATCACTTCTGAGTCAACCTTAACAGAAAATACTGGACCTTTCAAGGAATCCTAAATATATTCTCACAAAATGGATTATATGTAGAAAGTTTATAAGGCAATTTAAGGTTTGCAAAGCAATTAACATGTGTTATCTCTTTTTGATCTTTCCAAAAACTCTTATGAGATAAGTGCTATTATTTTACCAATAAGAAAGGGGAAGCTAAGGAAAGTTAAGTGATTTGCCCAGGATCATGCCCAGGAAGTGACTGAGGTAGTACTGGAAGTTTCTGGAAAGTAGACTTTCCTGAGCTAACTCCAACATTCCATCCATTTTCTTGAATTCCCATTCTTATAGAAGTGAACTCCAAAATAATGTGATTATTTTCTCTAGGGTTCCCAGCACTTACACTTCCACAAACAGCTCTTTCTCTTCATTTATAATCAGATCCAAAACAGGAGCTTCTATGTAGCATCTTCTATCATTTTAAACTCAGGATGAGTCATCCAGTGAACAAGTTCCTGGCCTAAAATTCCTTAAGAAAAGAGGAGGGACCACATGATCCTAAAGCTAAACTGCAGCAAGAGATACAGGGCTTAATCTCCTTAAAATATGATGAAAGGTTAAAATATGCTTAGCATAGTCTGCTTGACAACTCAGGGAAGCTGCTCCACCACCCCCCTTTTCTTTGCAGAGATGGGAGACCAGGGATATAGAGTAATGCATCTACTCTAAGACTCCAGAGCAGCCGTTGGTTAGTTTTGCTGAACATTTTTTTTGTTTCTTTTGCAAATTTTGTTACAAGGGATGGCTTATTGGGTACGGGAGGAAAGAGAGATCTATTTAGAAATAAAGATGACAAAAAAAAACAAAAGACAGCAATAAAACTTTTTAAAAGAACTCAGATAAATGTGATACGTTCTGTTTTATTTGTTAAAGTTTTACTGATGCCTTTAGTGTTTACATCTCAGTCACTGCAAAATAAAACCCCTATTTCCCCTCCCCATTCCCAAGTGAGCTTTCTCTTGTTACAAGAAAAATAGTTAAAACCAACTGACACAGCCACCCTGCCTGACACTGAATGCAAAATACCTATGGAAAGAAGATTTCAAGAAAAATATTTTTTGTTTAAGTTTGGAAGCTTAAAGTGGAACAACTTCAGATATCTGAAAACTCCATCTATGCAGAACAGCATATTCCTTAGCAATGCCAGATAAATGAGGTGTAACTATATTTGAGAAATTATGGGAATTAAGTGCTTTTTCCCTTTTGCTTGCTGCTTTCACTGGTGTGCAAAGGAAGGATAAATAATGTTGGAAGATAATAAAAATGCTTTCAAGCCCCTGAAGCTAAGAAAACATTTTAATGAAGTGACTGATGCTCTTAAACCTTCTCTGTTACAAAGAACTAGAAGAAACATTTCAAACACTTTCCACATAGACAACCTTGCTTTATTGAAGAGGTCATCCCAAATGATGATCTAAAAGGGCTCTGTCCAGGGTGGCATATCCACATATGGGGTGATATGTACAGGTTTAGTGTAGGAACTGAAATTAATAAAGGAAACCTAACCCCAATCAATCAAAAATCAGTACTTTATGTCCCTGAAGCTACATGAAGCAAAATATGATGATCCCTTGCTCCAGAGACAACAAAAGATAGTGATTGTAAGAGAGGAGGAAAAATATTTTAATGAATTCAAGATAAGGAAAGGGGTATAAAAAGTGATACTACTTTTTAAGATTGTCTAGAAAAAAATGCAAAGACAAAACTTTCTTATTGCCAATTATAAGGGAGTTCTTTCTTATGTGTAGATATCAAAAAGGCTAGGAAGGAAGGAAGGAAGGAAGGAAGGAAGGAAGGAAGGAAGGAAGGAAGGAAGGAAGGAAGGAGGGAGGGAGGGAAGGAGGGAAGGAAGGAAGGAAGGAAGGAAGGAAGGAAGGAAGGAAGGAAGGAAGGAAGGAAGGAAGGAAGGAAGGAAGGAAGGAAGGAAGGAAGGAAGGAAGGAAGGAAGGAAGTGTTACCAGAAGGGCTCTAAACTGTGTAGGCCACCAGACAGGATGAACAGTACCTAGTCTCTCCTAAGTCTAAAATTTCTTGGTACATGCATAGATGGGCTCTTACAAAGCTTCTGAAGCTCCCAAACTTCCATTTTAGAGACTCAGCCCAGACTTCTATCCAGGGATCTAAATAACTATAATAAATCTTGGCTTGGCCCCATGTCCTATTGAGATCCTTATCTTTTTTACCTAAGTCACATTACATAAAGGATTACTCATTGACACATATGTTAAACTGATTATCTATTACATTGAAAATGAAACTAACAAGGGTTGCTTTAAAGCTTTTTAAGTAGAAAGCAACTTGCCATTGTAGTGAGGTCTGAAATCTCAACTCTTTTCACTAGAAATTTTGTATCCAGTCATTCCCAAAGACCACATTGGTGGGAAATTGCCACTAAGTCATTTTCATTTCAAAGGAAAAGGAAACAGAATGGTTTCTGCCTCAACTCACTACATTCTATTTTTCCCACTTGGCTGCTTCCATAGCAAGCCTCACTAATTACATTTGTGAATTCTTCAGTGACCTTCTAGCAGCTAGATGAAACTGTGTTGGATCCCTACACTGATTGGTCACCAATTGACCAGCAGCCAGATGCAATATTAGCTTTTCCTCACATAGGTCTCTGAAATATTTCTCCTTTAGAACTTCCTCCAGATCTGAGGGCTATTGCAATCACAACACACTCACAAAAACAAATGGATTAAGGTTGACTGTACAATGTAGGAAATCAAATTTTATTGACTGTTCAACAACATAAACATCAAACTCTTTAGTAACAGACCAAAAATCTGATTTCTAAAGGTCCTGGAAAACATCTTATAGTGGTACTTATAACGACAATCCCTTCCACAACCGGCACAAAGCCATGAAGCCATATGTCTCCCTTCAAGGTTGTTTTCTGGCAAGTCTTTATCAATCATCATTTTTTTTCAAGTAAATTAGGGCTGGATTTAGGAGTAAGCTGCATAGGGATTATAGTTAAAACCATGGGAGTTGATAAGATCACCAAGAGAAAAAGAAATAGAGAAAAACGGGTCCAACACAGAGTCTTCTAGTACACCCTCACATTTGAAGCTGAACATGGATAATGATACAGTAAAGAAGAATGAGAATGAATGTATTGGAAGGTAGGAGGGGTAACTCATGGTACACATATAAATGCAAAGTACCATCTAGGGCTGATAGTACACTAATAAATGCAATCAAATTGCATTAACTATTGAATAATTTAAATATCAAATCCTTTAGCAACAAACTACAAACTTGACTCTTAAATGTTTTGTAAGTGCATGGCACACTTGTGCTCATAATAGGTTCTCTCTCTGTCTACCAAGGGGCCATGCATCTCTTTCTTGAGTGGTTTTCTGGTAAGTCTCGATCAATCATCATTATTCTCAAACAATCATGGAATGCTCACATTTCTGAATGTGGGGAACACAGGAGTCTGTCCTAGTTGAGTCCTAGGAGCAGTACGATGGCTAGTGTCTCCAGTGGATTTTTATGGTTCTGACTAAGGATGTTTACAAGTTACTTAAGCTTATGATGAAAGGAAACTATTAAAGCTAACTTCATTAGCAAGTACTTAGTAGCTGTTTGCTAGATTTGGAGGACACATACAGATCATATTATGAGATATTATAGGGTTGAGAAGAAACAAGGGAGATATGAGTGGGTGACCCTTCCCTAAAAATTTTTTAATCATCCTTCACTTTTGTACAGAGAGAAACATGTACTGGCAGTTCAACACAGGTATTTAGGAGCAAGAGCAAATAATTTTAGGGTTGGTAAATGTTGATTAGTGGTTTAGAAGACTGATCTGGGAGCAAAGAGGCTGAAAGTGTAGGTTGAGGCAATGGTTATGGCAATAGCATATTTTGCAAGTTGAGTTTGACATTTGGGAAGTGTACCTAACTTTGTGGACTTCTCTTCTACAACCTTGAGGCTATGAGGGTAACTTTCTCCCATCTTCTCTGTACAGTTCTGAAACCAGGAACCATGATCAATTCAACTCTACCACTGCTCCTAGATGGCTTGGATGTGTCAATCTGCCCCCCCATGACACTATCAACATCCCCATAACTTTTCAGACTAAGTTGTTGCCTCTTTTTGGTCATCACTCATTTAAGTGTATTGTCTCCTCTATTAAAATATGAGTTTCTTGATTGCAGGGACTGTCTTTACTTTTTTATTTGTATCACAAGTACTTAGCAAAGTTGAAGCACTTAATGTTATTTTTTAATTAATTCACTCATATGCTAGAAAGATGGGAGCAATGATGAAAGGCAATAAGAATAAATTATGTCCTATATAGATAAATGAATTGTGAGTATATTACTTACTCCAGATTTCTGGAGTAGAATGCCTGGAAGGGTAATGGTCAAAGTAAAACTTCATCTTTATGCTTGATTACAACAAATTGCGTATCTAATTTTTATCCACAAAAAATGTGACAAAGAAAGTAACAATAAGCTTAAATACATATTTCTACAAAACTTGTATAAGAAGAATTTATAAGTATATAATCAAGGGTATTCTTAAATAGGGTGTAAAGAAAAAATGGTTTTCCCAAATGATATCCTACAGCAAAACTCATATTTACATGCACATAATTGACACAAAAATGTCTAAAGTACAAAATAAATTGTGCTAATTGTAGACTACAAAACAAAAAGAAAAGAATTTGTTTCAGTAAATCAAGACCCTCCTAAACATATGCCAAGATCATTCCAGATTAATTGAAAGATGTAGCAGTAGAGGTAATTTCATTCAATGATCTTCTGATTATTAATAAGTGGGTGATATAATACTGGTAGAGAATAGTGGTCCACAAGGTAACCAGGACCTGATGAAAATATTTCTGAAGATTATCTAACTCCCTTTGCTCTGATACTATATTTACAAAGCAACTTCCAGATTTTAATCTGATTGTTCAAGTAGGTTTCCCTATTGGGAATAGCAAGTGTACTTGGAGGTGATATAACCCATTGTAAATTAATAAATCGGCATGCAGGTTTGTAAAGCAGTATGTTATGAATCTGCTTAGTGTGAATCACTTCACCAGGGCCTGATCACCCTTAGTTGAACTGATAAAATTGAGTTTGTTACTGGCTACATTAGATTTATTTGCGAGGTATTTGTTTGGAGGAATGGTGCTTTCTCCAAGAAAACAGTTAGCTGGACTATTTCAAATGCAATGTGTATATGAATAAAATTTAATCTAATATTTGAGTTCAAACTCTCAAAATATAATTCTCATTCTGAGAGAAATGATCTAATCAATGCTAAGAGGAAAAGTTGAGAATTAATATAATATCTAGACACTATATTTTGAGGTTAGAAGGAAGGGAAGAATGATAATGATAACATGATGTACCAAAATTTGTGGAATGTAGAAAAACAAGTCTTCTGAGGAAAAATTATGTTTCTGAAAACATATCTTATCAATCAAAAAAGAAAGGACAAATAAATTAAATATGTAATTTTAAAAATTAGAGAGTCAACAAATAAAAAAATCCAAAATAAATGCAAAAGAGAAAATCTTGTAATCTAGAGGATAATAGATAAAATGGAAAAAAGAAAGACAACATTTGAAAAAATAAAGTACACTTTGAGTTAATTTGATCAAAAATAGGAGGGCAGAAAATCTAATTCCTAAAATAGAGAAGTAGGCAAAATTATAGAGCAGTCAAGTGGTACAATGGGTAGAGCACCAGGCCTGGAGGTGGGGAGGCCTGAGTTCAAATTTGGCTTCAGACATTTACTGGCTATGTGACCATGGGCAAGACTCTTAACATTGCCTGCCTCAGTTTCTTCATCTGTAAAATGAGTTGGAGAAGGAAATGGCAAAGCACTCCAGTAGATACTGGAAAACCCAAACAGGGTCAGGAAAAGTTTGACATGAGCGAAATAACTGAATGGTAACAAGAACAAAAGGTGAAATCACAATGGAAAAGAAATAAGTTGAAATATCAGAACCTACTATACTTAATTATGTGTCAGAAAAACAAAAGATTTAAAAGAAATGAAGGAATGGCTACAAAAATATAGACTACCCAAAGTAAGAGAAAATGAAATAGAAATCTTAAGTAATTAATCTCAGAAAATGGAATTGAAGTGATCATAAAGGAACTCACATGGGAGTAAAAAAAAACCTAATCCAGAGAGATTTATCAGTAAATTTTATCCACTATTTATGGAATAAAAGATAACTTTACTAGACAAATTATTCTCAGAAACTGGAAAGAAAACACCCTTCAAAACCTTTAAATACAATTCAAATACTTAAACCAAGAAAAGAAAAGCAAAGAACTATTAGTCAATATCATTAATGAATATTGGCAAAAATTTTAAAGCAAAACTCTACTAAAAATATTAAAGAAATATAACCCTAAATTTTTTACTATAACCAAGTTAGACTTATTAAACTTAAGATGTGAGGATGTATCAATATTAGAAAAAACAATATAATTAACTATATTAAAAATAAAAACATTCATAATCACATGATTATATCTATGAATTAAAAAGGTTTTTAGACAATGTACAATATTGTTTTTTGCTCAGAACCCTGTAAAACATAAACACATAATGAGTAGTTTAAAATAGGATTTTAAAGTACACACTCAAAACAAAAATCTAGTATTATTGGCAATGGAGTATCACTAGAAGTTTTCCCCCTGAAAACAGAGAAGGATGCTAGTATTACTTCTTTCCCTACTGTTATTTGACATAGTTCTAGAAAATGTTAAAAATATCAATATAGCAAGCCAAATAAAAGCATAATCATAGGCTACAAGGGGATAACATTATCTTTGTTTTCTGATACGATGCTTTACTTAGAAAACCCTAGAAAATAAGTAAAGAAATGAATTAATTAATAACTTCAGTATAATACAAAGAGAAGAATATTTTTAAAAAGAATTAGTAGCATTCCTGCATAGTAATAATAAAATCAAGGAAAGGAAAGATTCATTCAAAGTATCCAATGTATGAAATACCTAGGAGTCAATCTACTAACGCACATTCAAGACTTTATATAAAGACAGTTACAAAATATTATTTAAGGAAATGAAGAATGACAAATCAGTGGTGTCAAACTAAAATAGAGATGAATTCCTGCCAGATATTGACTTAGAAACCATAAAGCCCTGGGCTCCATGTTTGACACCTTAAATCATAGGGATATTCATTACTTTTTGTTGGGTGGTACGTGTAATAAAAAATGGTGATGCTAAATTAATTTAAAGATTACTACTACACTGACAAACTACCAAAGAGGCACTTAAGAGAACTAGAGAAAATGTTTATTTGGAGGAACAAAAGGCTTAACATCTCAAGGAAAATAATGGAAAAATAAGAGAATGAAAATAAAAGAGTACTTCCAGACCTCAAATTAAATAAAGCAATAATCAACAAAATTACTCTTCAATAATTATTGAGAAGTAGATCAGTGAAACAAACTATGTAAAGAATAATTAGAAAAAATAATTCAGTAACAGTGTCTGATAAATCTCAGAATATGAATTACTTAATGAAAAGCTCCCTGTGTGACCCTAACTGCTGGAAAACTGGAAAACAATTTGGCAGAAATTAAAGTTAGATAAACATCTTAAGTCACATGCTGCAACAACTCAATATGAATAAGCAACCTGAAGATTAAAAGTCACACTATAAAAATAATATAAAATAGTAAGATCAGGTACCTTTCAGAACAACAGCTAAGGGGTAAGTTCTTAGCCAAACAAGGTAGAGAGACATTATAAAAGAGAAAATGGGTAATTTAATTACATGGAATTGGAAAGTTCTTACATAAATGAAATCAATGCAGCAGGAATAATAAAGGAGGCTGCTAACAAAATCAATACAGCTAGAATAATAAAGTCGGTTGATTACCATTCCCCCCCATAGTCACACATCCATACACTGATAATGAAATTGGAAGGCAATATGGAATAATTTTTTAAAAGACAATGTCACTTGCTATTCCACCAATACAGGGAACTCCTACATGAGGAATTTCCTTCCATCTATACATACCTCCTATACAATTTATGCATTTTACAGAGTTGCCTAGGTCACTGAATAGTTATTTGACTTTCACAAGGTCATGGACTGCCAGTATGCATCAGAGGCAAGACTTAAACTTAGATCTTCTTGGTTCTATTTCCATCCATTTGCTACTTACATAAAGTAGTGAATTAATAGATTTCTGTGCACTGAAAATCCCCCAAATTCAGATATTAGTTCAGTTAAAAAGATGTGAAAGCTGAGAAATGAACAAGCAGAGGAATTTCAGTTTTTATTTTGGAATTAACTGTTCTTTTGTTTTGTCCTTCTAGATTTGTTTCAAAAAACTAGATACTTTTAAACTGGATTTAAAATATAAATTTATTAAGCATAGTAGAGTTAATAAATTTGAAGGGTGATTTTCCTGAATTTCCCTTAAGAGTAAATTTTGTTTAATATTAGTGGAAAACTAAAGAGTTCTGCAATATTAAGGGAATAATTTTTTAAAGACCACAAAGAAATATGGAGATCCTTACTAGATTGGTATTAGAAGTTCAAATTCTTCTGAATCTTCCCAATATGACTTTTGACACTAAAGTGGATAGAGGCAGGGAGACAAACCATCTGGCTATTGCCATAATCAAGATATGAGATCTCCATGCCTGAAATCTCTCCCCATTGCTTTCTATCCTCCACATATTGATGTTACTAAAGCACAGATATGACCATGCTAACATTCAATAAAGTACAACTGTTCTCAGTTTTCTCCAGGATTAAATATAAAACCTTCTGTTTGGCATTCAAAGCCCTTTACAACCTGGCTCCCTCCTCCTCCCTTTCCAATTTTCTTACAGATTATTCCACACCCTACATCCAAATAACTTGATCCACTAGCCTCCACTATGTTCATTAAAGAAAATAATCCATCTCCATTCTGGAACATCAAATACTTTTGACCCTTATCTCTAACCTCCTGGCTTCCCTGGTTTCTTTCAAATCCCAATTAAAATCTGATTTTCTACAAGAAGCCTTTCCTGATTCCCCCTTAGTGCTACTGTCCTCATTCTATTATCTTCTTATTTGTACATAGTTGTTTGCATGTTATTTCCTTAATTAGACTATAAACTCCTTGAAAGTAAGGATTTTGTTCTGCCTTTACTGATATTCCCAATGCTTAGCACAGTTCTTGGCACATAGTAGGTGTTTAATAAATGACTATTGACTGGCTGATGGGGGAGAAGGAGGTTTTGACTAATAACAAGTTAAAATAGAATTTCCCATAATCTATTAATATTTTTTTCTTTAAGGAGGCTAAAGGATTTGTTAGAAAATCACTTGCAAAGGCAAATATGAGTTACAATAGGAAACTTTTACATGAACATATAGCTGTTTTTAAATCTATGGTATTTTTGGCAACTGACAATTAGGTTCAAGTTCTGTTAGATCCATAACTTATCCTTTTGAGCTGGTGAAGTTTATCTCACGAATGAAAGATGTACTTTCCATAACTCTTACCAAAGCAAGTTAATACCCTCTCTCTAATAGGGAGATATTTACAAAAGAGAATAAGGGCCTAAATTAGTTCCTGTGTTGGTCTGGGAACAGCCTTGCATTGTTTGACTCTATCTTCTCTCCTGACTTACCTTGAGCTCCCACAGAAGCTCAGTTAAGGCAAAGGATTGAAAAGTGTGGAAGCTTCTCTAGAAGTTAATTGTGTGTGAGAGAAATAAAATGCCACTTGGAATCCGACCTTAAGCTGATGCATGCAATTTACTCCCTGTAAAGCAAGTTTCTAGTTGTCTTTTTTCTCAGGGGCTGGGAATTCTGTGTGTAGTTTTAATCCAGTCAAGCTATATTTGGGTTGAACAGCTCCTGCGTGATAGCATAGGAATTTGTACCTTGAGAATGTCAGTTATTTGCAGTAATATCTCAACATTTCAGTTTTTATAATACAACAAATACTGTTGATAAACAAATTTAATGTAAGCATGGCAAAAAGTAAAAGGCATATCCTGAATATCCTTCCAATATGATTTAATTGCTTAGTATACACTTTTTAATTTCCTTTGGAGGTTATAGATGTTATAGTAATGATGATAGTGATGAAGTTTGGGGTCCCTGGGAACCTGAAATGTCAAGATACAGGGTAGCATCTGCCTAGAATGAATTCATTCACTCAAACCTTCCAGACAAAATGGCAAGGTTTACTTTAACACAAATAAGAGCAGGCACCAGCAATTTAAAGGGCGGTGAGACTGATTCTCATGTCCAAAAAAAGGGACTGTGAAAAGATCTAGATAGAATTAAGGAGTGGTAAATAGCCTGCAGTGGGCCAGGTGCAACAGTAGGAGTATTAAGTCGTCTGAGGTGAAAGGACTGTCAAGTATCTAGGTGGACTGGGGTGGGCCAGATGCCATGGACAAAAATCCAGGGATCTAGGCTACTGAAATGTATGGGAAAAATCCTGGGACTGAGTTGCTTTCAAAGACATGGTCTTTTCCTTTTCAGGGTCCAGGTCCCATCACCCCATTCATAGTAGCTTGTATTCATATAGCACTTTAAAGTTTACAAAGTGCTTAACATGCATTTTCTCATCAAATTCTTGCTACAACCTACGATGTTGGTGCTTTATCTTTTATTTTGCAGCTGAAGTTCAAAACCGAAGCAGACAAACAATGGTTAAGTGACTTGCTCAAGGCCACAAATCTAGTATCTGAGTCAAGTTATGAAGTGATCTTGCTGGGTCCATCTCTCTATGATACTAAGTAGCCACCCCAAATGAATATTGGCATTGGCATCAATGTAATTAAAGTCCTAACCCTGCTATTTATTAGCTATTGTGACCATGGGCAAATTGCTTAACCTCTAATGAGTCTCACTTTTTTCCATCTTTAAAAAAGAGCTATTATTAGACTTAAAACCAGGAAAAAGATCAACAGTAAGTGCCACAATATAAACAACAATGATAACAATGAAATAAATGAAATTGAATTTTGTGAAATCATATGAAACAAATTTGATCCCAAAGAGCAGTTATGAGAATGCACATCCCTTTCTTATTGAAGACACGAGGGACACACAACATCAGACTTGACTAATGTAATGTGTTAGTTTCATTGCACTGTTATTTTTCTTTTTTCTATCCTTTGCTACAAGAGATGGTTGTGAATGGAAAGAGAGAGGATTCTATTAGCAAATACAGTGATGCAAAAACATAAGACATCAATAACAAAATTAATAATGCTTGTCCTCCTCACGTAAGAGGGTTGTTGTCAGGATTAAATGAGACAGTGTAAACAGACATACTTTATAAGCTAAAAATTACTATATAAGTAAAAGCCAATTATTATTAATTCTAAATTCCTCCCATGATCAGAGTAAAAGTACTATTAAATTACTCAGTAATCAAACTTCCCACCTCTTAGAAGGAAATAGGCAGTTTAGATATACTTTGAGGTTCAAATAGAAATATGAAAACATTTTTTCATTTCTAATTCATATTTCATAAAGGCTAAGCTTAGTCAATCCATTCCTGTCAACAAATGAATGCTGTTGTAGAGGTGTCATATTTTATTCAGAAACCACCTCTCCTCATTGGCCTCAGTTTCCTCTACTGAAATATGAGGAAATTATACTATATGAGCTCTGCTCCCCTTTAGCTCTTAATGATCAAGGGAGCTTACCCTAATAATCTGAGGACAAGTCAAGATCCAAGTCTTATTTTCCAATTCAAAAGCGTATTATTAAAGAAACAAGTATATAGGAAGACTATATCTGTAATTTTGGTTCATAAATAATGTTTCCAAGAGGTGATACAAAGGTCCAGCTCTAAATCTAAGCTCTATGATGCATATTTCAATGGATCTGTTATCTCATTGGTTTCAACACTGACTCCCTCTTCACGTTGCTCAGTCATTTTTCAGTTGTATCCAATTCTTTATGACCCTATTTGGGGTTTTTTTGGCAAAGATACCAACGTGATTTGCCATTCCTTCTCCATGACCCCCTCTATTATTGCAAATAACAGTTCATCTTGTGGGATTCTTGCCTGTGTCATTCTTACAGCCCCCATAAGGGATCTAGCTGATATTGGGGTGGCCTTCCTGTGTTTTTTTTTTATATTTCATTGCTACCAGTGAAAAACACTTGAAATGACCGCGTCTTAGACTTCATTCTCACCACAAGCCTAGCTTGCCTTTTATGAACATCGTATGTTTTTCACCTTCTGAACATTCAAACTAGAGCAGACACGAGTTATTTTTCAATGTGATATAGTTGTTATTGGGCAGGTAGGTGGTTCAGTGGATCAAGTACCAGGCCTGGAGTTAAGAAGACCTGAGTTCAAATATGACCTCAGACACTTACTAGGCTGTGTGATTCTAGCCAAGTCGTTTCATCTTTTCACCTCAGTTACTGCCTTGCAAAGTGAGCAGAAAAAGGAAATGGCAAATCATTTCAATATTTTTGCCAAGAAAACCCCAAATGAGATCATAAAGAGGAGGACATGACTAAACAAGTATTTTTTTAAAAAGTTGTAATTGTAGTAATTAACCACTGAACATGTGACCTTGAAAAGTGTCTAATGTTGTGAAAATTTAGATGAATAGCCTAAAGTTGTAGCCAATGTATTTGAAACTTACGTTCCAAACCAAGCAATGTTATCTGTCACTCAAGTGACCTTGAGCAATTTATTTTAGCTCTGGCGCTCAGTTTCCTCAACCATAAGATGAAAGGATTGCCATTATTAACCTCTAAGATCTCTTCTATGTCTACGATTACAATATGGTAATTTGTCTCTTTTTTAAACTGACACCTATACATTTATATTTTCTAGAACAGTACTAAGATAAATAGGTGGGAGCTCTTCCATTAGTGGCAGTTTAAGATACATGAAGCACCATGACCCTGGCATCATGAGCCATGGAGGTGAACTATGAAAAGCAGGAGTCCTCTCAAATTCCTAGAAAATTATCAGAAATGTTTCAGTTAGGGACAAGGAAATTCAGTGACACTGGCCTCCTGGCTGTTCCATAAACAAGACACTATCTCTCAGCTCCGGGGATTTTCCCTGGCTCTCCTCTACTCTTCCACTCTGACTGAACTCCCTGGTTTCCTTAAAAGTTCCAACTAACATCTTACCTCCTAGAGGAAACCTTCCCCAACCCCTCTTAATTCCAGTGACTTCTCTCCATTAATTGCTTCCTATTTATCTTATTTGTAGCTCGATTTGTCCTGATGAATATCAGGCCACTGGACCAGATGGCTCAGGAGGAGAAAGTGAGGTTGCTGACCTTGCACAGCCCTTCCTCCATCAAATCAAAGTCAACTGCAAGTCATGTCATCATGTTGACATCATGGTCCTCTTCGAGAACCAAGGACAAATACAATAACAACAATTTGTTATATGTTGTCTCCCTCATTAGAGTATAAACTTCTTGAGGGCAGGAATAGTCTTTTGTCTCTTTCTATATTTCCAGTGCTTAACACAATTCCTGGCGCAGAGCATGTTCTTAACACACATTTGTTGAATTGGATTGGCACAGAGTAGGTGCTTAATGAATGTATATTGAATTGAATTAATGTTGATTTTTTTTTACTTTTTCTATTATAGTTCTGATTTTTGTGAATGTTTTGGAGAACCTACATGCTCTTCCTATGTGTACTAATAGGATTTTTGTGGTTGCTATTTCTTCGCTACCATATTCTCAGCAAATGGATCCAGACTCCAGGTTCCAGGCTCTGGGGATAAAGGAGGTTGTCTAGTGCCCTGGTTTCCTCAGTACAATATGGAATCAACAAGCTATTAGAGACAAAATTTTAGTCTAGAAGAGGAGGAATTCAGGCTAGTTTTACTTCTTCTAACTTTGATATACAACTACTTTGTCCACTGAGTAATCTGGTACTGTTCCCACTAGATAAATAGATTTAAGATTTCAGGCATATATAGATAAGAGTGTTGGACTTGGATTAAAGAAAATCCAGATTTAATTCTACCTCAGTCAATGATTAACTATATGACCCTAGGCAAGTCACTTAATTTCTCGGGGACTATTTCTTCATCTAAAAATGGTGTTAATAAAAGTACCTACCTTAAGGGATTGCTGTGAGAATAAACAAGATTGACTCTCTCTCTTTCACTCTCTCCTTCTCTCTCTCCCTCAGTCTCTCTGTCTCTGTGTTTCCATATATAATGTATAATAGAAATTATAATAATATATAATCTACAATCTTTATAAAATTTAAAGTCTCACATAAATATATTTTACTATAGCTACTCTAGTTAGGGGACTTGACATTCTCCAAATATAAGATATTATAATGTTTGTCCACTTTTAATGGATTCTATTTCTATTTTTCCTGGATTTTTAATTTCTTGGAAAACCTGATAGAATCTATGTCACTAAATATCAAAAGACATGAAGGCATGTGAAACCTAAATCAACCCTGAAATTTCTTTTTTTCAGAATCTGTTGTAACAACTTGAAAATCTACATGTAGATATCAAAACATGTTACCACTTGATTTTTATTTGAGCCATGCAGTATCAATCTATTCATACATTTCACAATAATTCATTAAGTGGAAACCAAGAAGTATAATTGATGATAACATGTTGCATTGTGCTCCCTCAGGATAAATTTAATGAATTGTAATTTTAGCGTTCTTTTTTCAAGTACCTAGAAAATTAGACCTGTTAGGGAAATTGGGATGTTGGGGAACATCCACAATTAGGAGGTATAATATGGACTATGAGCCCACAAAAGAGACTAAGAGGGAGTGATCAGATTAGTAGGAAACAAACCAAGAGAGAGCAGGGTCACTAAAGCCCAGAGAGGAAAAAACATGTAGGAGGAGAGAGTGTTCAACAACGTCAAATGCAATGGAGAAGTCAAGAGGGCTGAGAACTGAAAAAAGACTTGGCCATTACTAGATCATTGGTGACCTTGGAAAGAGTGATTTCACTTGAGTGATGAGCTAGGAAGTCAAGTCAAAGAGGGTTGAAGAGTGAGAAGGGAGGAAGTAAAGACAAAGATTGTGGATAACAAGGAACTAGATTGAGAAGAAAGGAGTGGTATGAGATAATAGTCAATAGAGATGTTGGGGTTACCTACAGGATTTTTAAGAATAAAGGTTGCTTAGACATCCTTAAAGATATTAGAGAAAGAACTAGTTGTTATGGAGAGATAAGAGAAAAAAGAAGGAAAATTGAGGATGTAATATTAGAGAACAGAGGGCATATAATCACGTGCACATGCATGCAGAAAAGTTGAATTTGGAAAGGGGAAGGACCACTTCTTTTTCAGAGCCTAGGAGAGACAGTCTTGAAATAGACAACAGCAAAAAAAATAATATATGTTGCAGAGGAGGTGCTAACTTGCATTGGGTGAGAATTTCTTCATCGAGGATTCCCTATAATAATTATATTGATATAATAATGATAATATATTATAAATAATCATAATTTTGTTATTAATATGCTAATTCCCTATAATAATTAAATCACAGGTCTGATGATTTCAGTGATTTCACTAACCTGAACAGGTTCTAGTCATACCTGTTAAATAAAGCCTTTCAAGCTAATCTGATATCTTGAGAAAAAAAAATATATGCCGAAGTGTCTAGACAGACCAAGAGAAGTTTGGTTAGACAAAAGAAGAAAACTGAATGTTTTCATGTCATTGAAAATAGATGGATAAGCAAATTTTATAATTAGCAGGCAAGGCCACTAGAGAACGAACACTGGATATAAGAAATTGGATTGACATCTGAGAAGATCAATTGGGAAAAAATTGCTGTTTCAATAATAAGGAAAAAATCAATAATTTGTATATTTGTACGATGCCATCTGCTGGGTATCACAGTCTTATAACCGTCTCTAATTTTATGGGAGAACATATGGTATGTAATTAATTTTCACTAGGTTTCCATCACAAGTGTACATTCTCTACACTAGCATAGAAAATATTCTTGAGGAAAGAAGTTCCTTAGAAAAGGAATTCATTATTTTACCTAAGTTGTGTACCTGTTAACAGTTTTAAAGTGAAAAGAGAGGACACTTTGTCATTGTATGAGGAGGAGACAGTTCTCCATGTTTAGAGTAAGCTCTTCTTGAACCTTTCCTCAGTCCTTCCCAGCTTGCTAGCTCTGTTACCCTGGTTGGGTCATTTAATTTCTCTGACTTTCAGGTTCCTCCTCTTCTATAGTGAGTGAACTGGAATTGATGACTTCCATGGTTCCTTGTAATTTTAAATACATTGATCCCATGAACATCCAATCAAGACAACCAGAATGAGTATCCCCTGTGATGACTGTGCAAATGATTAACCTATAACAGGAGAAGAAATGGATATATGATTCCTAAAGACCATGATGTATTCAAATCAGTGAATAATGAAAATATGGATGTTAACAGGACTGCTCCCAGGTGACATTTTAAAGATGTACCTCAGAAGAATAATGATGAAACCATAGCCTAGCTTTTGGCAGAGAAGTTGTGGATTCCCAGTGCAGAACAAAGCATACATTGCTAGACGCAGCCTCTCTAGAACTAGTTATAATTTTTTGAGACAGTGGGGCATATGTTGAAATGCAAACAATATAAATTAATGTATTTTAAGGGAAGGTTTAGTATGGAAGATGTTATACCTATTTAGCATCCAGGTATCCTTCTCTTTGTCTTGCAAAGGGTACAAATGTGTTATCAATTTAAGAGACCTTTGTCCTCCCTAGCAAGCATATACAAGATCAACTAATAAAAGTTTGTTACCTGAAAAACAAACAAAACACAAAAAACTTAATTGTATTTAGTTATTTTAATAGAGAGATCTATAATGGTAAAAATATAAAGACTATTATAAATACCTAAATTAACTATAAAAAAGGGACCCATGAAGAAAAATACCATCTGCAGCCAGAGAAAGAACTGATAAATGGATGTGTGTATAGAATGATTACACAGACACATATACACGTATTTGTGTCTAATTGTAGTAATCTTTAGGGAGAGGGGGGAAAAGGGGGAAAAAGAAAGTTACATGATAACTTTATTATATGTTTAAAAGGGATAGTAAGTTACTCTCCTAATCAATTTGCAGTTTCATGTGCAATCACCTTTTTTTATTCTGTTATAGAAATGTTTGTATTATATGAAATAACAAATAAATAAATAACATATTTATGAAAAATTAAAAATAAAATTAATAAAATTAAAAATAAAAATTTTTAAAAAGAAGAGTCAGGGGCAGAGTCAGGATGGCAGGGTGACAGAAACTACTCACCTAAGCTCTTAGATAAACTCCATCAAATACCTCTAAAAAGAGAATCTGACCAAATTTTGGAGGGGGCAGAATCCAGTAGGAGACAGACTGTGGCAGTTTCACAGTCCAGGACAGACCAGAAGATCGACAGGAAGAATCTGTTCCATGAAGGTGGAGGAGCATAGCACAGTGTAGCATCCCTGCCACCACTACTGAACAGGAAAGCCTGGTGGCGGTTTGGGGAAGCAGCACCATGGCAGGATAGCAGCTCAGGGTGAGAGTCCAGCAGAGCTGAACAAGTGAGAGTCACTGAAGGAGGCCCAGGTATCAGCAGCAGCTGCACAGAGACTTTCAGCCTACAGATTAAATGTCTGTAAGTCACCTACTTGAACTTCTGGGAGCCAAAATGGCAGAGAGACTGGTAAATGCTCTCTCTCCCTCCCCTTGTTGACATTGAAAGAACCATAAAATATTTTCCCAGAAAAATCCTGGATCAGTAGGAACAGTCAACGAGGCAGTCTCATAGCATGTGAGGCTATGAAAGTAGCAAGGGAATGTCCTCCTTACTGTGGCTAAGAAACAGAGCTGTCCTAGACAGTTGGAGCTCCAGGGGTGTGGAGCTTCACACTAGGATCGAGATTTGCCTAAGCACTCCAGGTGAAGCAAGACAGCCGGGATCACCAAGCATTGAGCTTGCCTTTACTCTAGCTCAGCTGAGGAGATCTCCTGTGAATAGACCACACCAGCCTCACACTTAACAACCTAGGTCCAGGGCTAATCTGGGGAAACAATAACAGATTTCACCTGTCTTTGCTTTCTGACACCAGCCAGTTCAGCACGAAGTTCTTTAGAGTCTAGCTGATAGAATCAGAGACCACAACACCCAAAGTCTCATCATGATGAGCAAGAAGCAAAGGAGGAAGGAAAGACCATAGAATCTTTCTATGGGGACAAAGACCAAAACACAAATACCAAAGAGGTCAATTTTGAGACTGTACTCCAATCTTAAACTTCAGAAGGGACTATGAACTGCTCACATGCACAGAGAGCATTCCTGGAACAGCCGATCCTGTTGATCCTGTCCCTCCCCGAGTGTTGATTTCAAATTGCTCCCTTCTCCCATTGCCCTCCCTTCCATTATTCCCCCCGCCCTTGCTTATCTTCTTCTCCCCCACTTTCCTGTATTGTAAGATAGGTTTTCATACCAAAATGAGTGTGCATTTTATTCCTTCCTTTATTCGAATGTGATGAGGGTAAACTTCATGTTTTTTTTCTCAGCTCTCCTCTTTTTCCCTCCACTAAAAAGTCTCTTTCCTGCTTGCCTCTTGAATGAGAGATAATTTACCCCATTCCATTTCACCCTCTCTCCTCCCACTGCAATTCTCTCTCACCATTTGCCTTAATTTCTTTTAACATAAGATCCCATCCTATTCAATTCACTCTGTGCTCTCTATCTTTGTATGTGCGTGCATGTGTGTATATGTGTGTGCATGCATGCGTGTACATGTGTGTGTATGTGTGTGTGTGCTCCCACCAACTACCCAGATACTGAAAAGTTTTAAGAGTTACAAATATTGTTTTTCCATGTAAGAATGTAAACAGTTCACTTTTGGTAAATCCCTTATGACTTCTCTTTGCTGTTTACTTTTTCATGCTTCTTCTCATTCTTGTGTTTGAAAGTCAAATTTTCTTTTCAGCTCTGGTCTTTTCAACAAGAATGCTTGAAAGTCCTCTGTTTCATTGAAAGACCATATTTTCCCCTGAAGTATTATACTCAGTTTTGCTGGGTAGGTGATTCTTGGTTTGAGTCCCAGTTCCTTTGACTTCTGGAATGTCCTATTCCACGCCCTTCGATCCCTTAATGTAGAAGCTGCTAGATCTTGTGTTATCCTGACTTTATTTCCACAATACTGGAATTGTTTCTTTTTAGCTACTTGCAATATTTTCTCCTTGACCTGGAAATTCTGGAATTTGGCCACAATGTTCCTAGGAGTTTCTCCTTTTGGATCTCTTTCAGGCAGTGATCGATGGATTCCTTCAATACTTATTTTGCCCTCTGGTTCTAGAATCTCAGGGCAGTTTTCCTCAATAATTTCATGGAAGATGATGTCTAGGCTTTTTTTTTTTTGATCATGGCTTTCAGGTAGTCCCATAATTTTTAAATTGTCTCTCCTGGATCTATTTTCCAGGTCAGTTGTTGTTCCAATGAGATATTTCACATTCTCTTCCATTTTTTCATTCTTTTGGCTTTGTTTTATGATTTCTTGGTTTCTCAGAAAGTCATTAGACTCCATCTGTTCCATTCTAATCTTGAGAGAACTATTTTCTTCAGTGAGCTTTTGAACCTCTTTTTCCATTTGACTAATTTTGCTTTTGAAAGCATTCTTCTCCTCATTGGCTTTTTGAACCTCTTTTGCCAATTGAGTGAGCCTATTTTTCAAGGTGTTATTTTCTTCAGCATTTTTTTGGGTCTCCTTTAGCAAGGTATTGACCCATTTTTCATGCTTTTCTTGCATCTCTCTCATTTCTCTTCCCAGTTTTTCCTCAACCTGTCTAACTTGGTTTTCAAAATCCTTTTTGAGCTCTTCCATGGCCTGAGCCCACCGGACATCCACCTCGGATGTCTGGGATACAGAGGCCTTGACCTCCACATCTTTCCCTGATGGTAAGAATATTTCCTCGTCATCAGAATTGAAAGGTGGGAACATCCGTACCCCATCAAAGTAGCTGTCTATGGTCTTATTTTGCTTCCTTTTTCTGGGCATTTTCCCAGCCAGTTACTTGACTTCTGAGATTCCTCTCCACCCCTGCCTAGATCCACCCAGCTCGTGCTTGGGGTCTGAGATTCAAATGGGCTTTCTGCAGCAGGCATGGCTGCTATTCAATGTGCCCTTAAGTTCTGGTGCTTCGGTGGGGATAGGGCCACCTCCCAGGCTCAGTTCCCTCAGGGGGTTTATGCAGAGACCTTTGGTAATGGCCTTGACCTTCTGCCTGCTGGTCCGGGAGTCCTGGGGGCTGCCTCTGCCACTGCCTCTGCTGCTCCCTCCGCTGCTGCCTCCCAAGGGGGCCCGAGCCACGGAGACACCCCGCTCCCCTCTCGGCCAGCCTAGACGTCTCTCTCACTGACCTGTATCCTCTGTGGGTGGAGGGACCTTCATGGCTACCAGAGATTCCATCCCTGAAGCCTGCTTGGATCTGCTCCTCTGAGGCCCTCCGGCCAGGGCAGCACAGGGGTGGGCTCCACTTTCCAGGGCACGATGGACCCTGGGGACGGCTCTCCAGGGCTCTCTGGAATGGAAATCTTTTCCACCATGTTTCTGCACGCCTTGCAGTGCTTCAGAATTTGTGGGGAGTTCTTGCAGGAAATATATGGGCTGTGGGTTCGGAGCTAGCATATGTGAGTCTTTCTACTCCGCCATCTTCACTCCACCCCCGAGATGAGTATTGTTTGAGAGGTATTCTCTTCTGATTTGGTTCAAGGAAGGAACAACAAACTTAAGTATATAACTCTAACTAGCTCTGTAAGCAGTAGAAGGGGAAGCAGGAAAGAAAGAGGAGAGGAAGCTAAAAGGTAGGGAAGAAGTAGTAAGAGTAAAAGTCAGTGAAAGGGAGGAGGGCTGAAAGAAGGAAGAGAAGACTGCGAGAGGTGGTAGTCAAAAATTTAAAACTCTATTGTGAAGGGGAAGGGAGAAGGGAGAACTAAAAGCTCAAACTGTGGGAAAGAGGATGGAGGGAAAGACACAGATAGTAATCATAACTGCAAATGTGAGTGGGTTGAATTCTCCCATAAAATGGAGACAGATAGCAGAACGAATTAAAAGCCATAACCCAACAATATGTTGTTTACAAGAAACACATTTGAAATGGGGGGGATACATACAGGGTAAAGGTAAAAAGATGGAGCAGAATATATTGTGCTTCATTTGATGCAAGAAAAGCAGGGGTAGTGATCCTAATCTCAGACAAAGCAAAAGCAGAAATAGATCTGATCAAAAGAGGAAAGGAAAGAAACTATATCCTGCTAAAAGGCACCATAGAAAATGAAGCACTATCATTGCTAAACATTATGCTCCAAGTGGTATAGCATCCAAATTCTTAGAGAGAAGTTAAGAAGTTACAGGAAGAAATAGACAGAAAAACTATACTAGTGGGGGACCTCAACCTCCCCCTCTCTGAACTTGATAAATCTAACCTTAAAATAAAGAAGAAAGAAGTTAAGGAGGTGAATAAAACTTTGAATAGGGTAGATATGATAGGTCTCTGGAAAAAACTGAATAGGGATAGAAAAGAACATACCTTTTTCTCAGTAGTACGTGGCATACATACAAAAAGTGACAATATACTAGGGCATAAAAACCTCACAATCCAGTGCAGAAAGGCAGGCATAGTCAATGTATCCTTCTCAGATCATAATGCAATAAAAATCATATGTAATAAAAGGCCATGAGAAGATAGACCAAAAATTAATTGGAAACTAAATAATATAATCCTAAAGAAGGAGTGGGTTAAATAACAAATCATAGAAACAATCAACAATACATTCAAGAGAATGACAAAAATGAGACAACCTACCAAATCTTATGGGATACTGCAAAAGCAGTTTTTAGGGGAAGCTTTATATCTTTGAATGCCTACATGAATAAAATAGAGAAAGAGGAGATCAATAAATTGGGCATGCAGCTGAAAAACCTTGAAAAAGAACAAATTGAAAATCTCCAAGAAAATAACAAATTAGAATTACTGAAAACCAAAGGAGAGATTAATAAAATTGAAATTAAGAAAACCATTGAACTAATAAATAAAAGAGTTGGTTTTATGAAAAAACTAATAAAATTGATAAACCTTTGGTCAATTTGATTAAAAAAAAGAAAAAAAAGAAAACCAAATTACCAATATCAAAAAGGAAAGGTGTGAACTCAACGTCAATGAGGAGGAAATTAAAGCAATAATTAGAAATTACTTTGCCCAACTTTATGCCCATAAATTTGATAATCTAAATGAGATGGATGATTATTTGAAAAAATATAAATTGCCCAGATTAACAGAAGAGAAATTTGAATACTTAAACAACCCTATCTCAGAAAAAGAAATTGAACAAGTCATCAATGAACTCCCTAGGAAAAAATCTCCAGGGCCAGATGGATTTACAAGTGAATTCTATCAAATATTTAAAGAACAGTTAATTCCAATATGACTAATTCCAATACAGTTAATTCCAATCCAAAGTAGATTATTTGGGAAAATTGAAGAAGAAAGAGTCCTACAAAATTCTTTTCATGATACAAATATGGTTTGGATACCTAAACTAGGGAGAGACAAATCAGAGAAAGAAAATTATAGACCAATTTCTCTAATGAATATAGATGTTAAAATATTAAATAATATTTTAGCAAAAAGAATACAGCAACTTATCATGAGAATAATACATTATGGTCAGGTAGAATTCATACTAGGAATGCAAGGCTGGTTCAATATTGGGACAATTATTAGCATTACTGATCATAACAACAAATCTAAGAGAAACCACATAATTATCTCAATAGATGCAGAAAAGGTTTTTGAAAAAATACAACACCCATTCCTATTAAAAACATTGGAGAGCACAGGAATAAAGGGAAATTTCCAAAAAACAATAAGTAATATCTATCTAAAACCCTCAATAAGCATTATATGCAATGGAGATAAGCTAGATGCATTTCCAATAAGATCGGGGGTGAAACAAGGATGTCCATTATCACCACTATTATTCATTATGATACTGGAAATGTTAGCTGAGGCAATTAGAAAAGATAAAGAAATTGAAGGAATTAGAATAGGCAAAGAAGAAACCAAGTTATCACTCTTTGCAGATGATATGATGATATACTTAGAGAATCCCAGAGATTCAAGTAAAAAACTACTTGAAATAATAAACAACTTTGGCAAAGTTGCAGGTTACAAAATAAACCCACACAGATCTTCTGCATTTCTGCATAATACTCACAAAGCTCAAAAACAAGACATAGAAAGAGAAATCCCATTTAAAGCTAGGGTAGACACTATAAAATATCTGGAAGTCTTCCTGCCAGGGACTATATGCACACAATTACAAAACACTTTTCGCACAAATAAAGTCAGATCTAAGTAAGTGGAAAAAACATCAGTTGCTCATGGGTAGACCAAGTTAATATAATAAAAATGAAAATTCTACCTAAATTAATTTACTTCTTCAGTGCCATACCAATCTAACCACCATATAATTTTTTTCTAGAGCTAGAAAAAATAAAATCAAAATTCATTCAGTTCTAGAATAGCAAGGGAGCTAATGAAAAGAAATGCTAGGGAAGGTCTACCAGATCTCAAATTGTACTATAAAGCAGAAATTATTAAATCCACTTTATACTGGCTAAGAAACAGAAGGGTAGACAAGTGGAATATTCTAGATACTCAAGACAGAGTAGTCAATGAATATAGCAATCTATTGTTTGATAAACTTAAAGACCCCAGCTTCTGGGATAAAAACTCATTGTTTGACAAAAATTGCTTGGAAAACTGGGTAAAAGTATGGCAGAAACTAGGCATGGACCAATGCCTGACACCATACACAAGAATAAAGTCCAAATGGGTACATGATCTAGGTATGAAGACTGATACTATAAACAAATTAGTGGAACAAGTATTAGTGTACTTATCAGATTTGTGGAGAAGGGAAGAATTTTTGACTCAAAAGGAGATAGAAAACATTATGAAGTGCAAAATGGATAATTTTGATTACATTAAACTGAAAAGTTTTTGTACAACCAAATCCAATGCAACCAAAATTAAGAGAGAAGTAGAAAATTGGAAAAGAATTTTTACAACTAGTGTCTGTGATAAAAGTCTTGTTTCTAAAATATATAGAGAACTGAGTCAAATTTACAAGAATACAAGTCATTCCCCAATTGATAAACGGTCAAAGGATATGAACAGGCAGTTTTCAGAGGAAGAAATTAAAGCTATCTAGTCATATGACAAAATGCGCCAAATCACTATTAATTAGAGAGATGCAAATCAAAACAACTTTGAGATACCACATCACACCTATCAGATTGGCTAACATGACAGAACAGTTAGATGATAAATGTCGGAGATGTGGGAGAGTTGGAACACTAATTCACTGTTGGTGGACCTGTGAGCTGATCCAACCATTCTGGAGAGCAATTTGAAACTATGCCCAAAAGGCTACAAAAATGTGTATACACTTTGACCCAGCAATACCACTTCTGGTACTGTATCCCCAAGAGATCATAAAAATGGGAAAGGGTCCCACACGTACAAAAATATTTATAGCAGCCCTCTTTGTGGTGGCCAAAAACTGGAAATCAAGGGGATGCTCATCAATTGGGGAATGGCTGAATAAATTATGGTATATGAAAGTAATGGAATACTATTGTGCTATAAGAAAAGATGAACAGAAAGACTTCAGAGAGACTTGGAAAGACTTATATGATCTGATGCTGAGTGAAAGAAACTGAACCAGGAGAACTTTGTGCACAGCAACAACCACAGTGTGTGAGAGTTTTTTCTGGTAGACTTGGAACTTCATTGCGATGCAAGGACTTAAAAAATTCCCACTGGTCTCTTAAGGCAAAATGCATTCCATACCCAGAGAAAGAACTTTGGAATTCAATCACAGAATGTAACAGATCATATTCTTCTCCCACTCATTTTAATTCTTCTAAGCAACATGACTATAGCGAAAAATGTGCTTAATAGGAATGTATGTATAGAACCTATATAAATTGTATGCGATCTTGGGAAGGGAGGGAGAACTGAGTGGAAAGGAGGGGAAAAATAATCTAAGTTATATGGTGGTGATTGTAGAACACTGAAAACAAATAAAATTAATATTAAAAAAGGCATCTACTGGGTATGTGTTGGAGTAGAGTTAGGGTAAGGAGTCACGGGAAGTGAGCACTGAGGTTTAAAAAAAACAAAAAGAATAAAGAAAACATTTTAAATTAAAGTGTTTTTTTTTTTGTTTTTGCTTAGAAATTGTGATTTTTTTAATTTATTTAACTTTTTACATTCATTTTCACAAAATTTTGGGTTCCAAATTTTCTCCCCATTTATCCCCTCCCCCCACCCCAATACACCAAGCATTCTAATTTTTCCTATCACCAATCTGCCCTCTCTTCTGTCATCCCTCCCTTCTCTTGTCCCCATCTTCTCTTTTGTCCTGTAGGCCCAGATGACTTTCTATTCCCCATTAACTGTATTTCTTATTTCCTAGTAGCAACAACAATACTAAAGAGTTCTTCCTAAAACTTTGAGTTCCAACTTCTCCCCATCCCTCCCTCCATTGCCCTCCCTTCCATCATCCCTCCCTCCCTGCTTATCTCCTTCTTCCCCATTTTTCTGTACTGTAAGATAGGTTTTCATACCAAAATGAGTGTGCATTTTACTCCTTCCTTTAGTCGAATGTGATGAGGGTAAACTTTATGTTTTTTTTCTCAGCTCTCCTCTTTTTCCCTCCACTAAAAAGTTTCCTGCTTGCCTCTTGAATGAGATATAATTAACCCCATTCCATTTCACCCTCTCTCCTCCCACTACATTTCTCTCTCACCATTTACCTTAATTTCTTTTAAGATATGGTCCCATTCTATTCAATTCGCACTGTGCTCTCTGTCTCTGTGTGTGCGTGCTTGTGTGTATGTGTGTGTGCATGCATGCATGTATATGTGTGTGTGCATGTGTGTGTGTGTGTGTGTGTGTGTGTGTGTGTGTACGTCTGTGTGTGGTCCCACCAACTACCCAGATACTGAAAAGTTTTAAGAGTTACAAATATTGTCTTTCCATGTAGGAATGTAAACAGTTCACCTGTGGTAAGTCCCTTATGACTTCCCTTTGCTGTTTACTTTTTCATGCTTCTTCTCATTCTTGTGCTTGAAAGTCAAATTTTCTTTTCATCAAGAATGCTTGAAAGTCCTCAATTTCATTGAAAGACCATATTTTCCCCTGAAGTATTATACTCAGTTTTGCTGGGTAGGTGATTCTTGGTTTGAGTCCTAGTTCCTTTGACTTCTGGAATATCTGATTCCACGCCCTTCGATCCCTTAATGTAGAAGCTGCTAGATCTTGTGTTATCCTGATTGTATTTCCACAATACTGGAATTGTTTCTTTCTAGCTGCTTGCAATATTTTCTTCTTGACCTGGGAATTCTGGAATTTGTCCACAATGTTCCTAAGAGTTTCTCTTTTTGGATCTCTTTCAGGCGGTGATCGATGGATTCCTTCAATACTTATTTTGCCCTCTGGTTGTAGAATCTCAGGGCAGTTTTCCTTGATAATTTCATGAAAGATGATGTCTAGCCTCTTTTTTTGATCATGGCTTTCAGGTAGTCCCATAATTTTTAAATTGTCTCTCCTGGATCTATTTTCCAGGTCAGTTGCTTTTCCAATGAGATATTTCACATTCTCTTCCATTTTTTCATTCTTTTGGTTTTGTTTTATGATGTCTTGGTTTCTCAGAAAGTCATTAGACTCCATCTGTTCCATTCTAATCTTGAGAGAACTATTTTCTTCAGTGAGCTTTTGAACCTCTTTTTCCATTTGGCTAATTCTGCTTTTTAAAGCATTCTTCTCCTCGTTGGCTTTTTGAACCTCTTTTGCCAATTGAGTGAGCCTATTTTTCAAGGTGTTATTTTCTTCAGCATTTTTTTGGGTCTCCTTTAGCAAGGTATTGACCCGTTTTTCATGCTTTTCTTGCATCTCTCTCATTTCTCTTCCCAGTTTTTCCTCAACCTAACTTGATTTTCAAAATCCTTTTTGAGCTCTTCTATGGCCTGAGCCCACCGGACATCCACCTCGGATGTCTGGGATACAGAGGCCCTGACCTCCACATCTTTCCTTGATGGTAAGAATATTTCCTCGTCATCAGAATTGAAAGGTGGGGACATCTGTACCCTATCAAAGTAGCTCTCTATGGTCTTATTTTGCTTCCTTTTTCTGGGCATTTTTCCAGCCAGTTCCTTAAGTTCTGAGATTCCTCTCCACCCCTGCCTAGATCTGCCCAGGTAGTGCTTGGGGTCTGAGATTCAAATGCTGCTTCCCAGTCTCAGGGCTATCCATGGTGGGCGTGGCTGCTATTCAATGTGAGCTTAAGTTCTGGTGCTGGGGTGGGGGCAGGGCCGCCTCCCAGGCTCAGTTCCCTCAGGGGCTTTATGCAGAGATTTTCGGTAATGGAGCTCCTGTCTGCTTAAGGAGTCCCAGCCACCGCGGCCTCTGCTGATGCCACTGCCTCTGCTGCTCCCTCCACTGCTGCCTCCCAAGGGGGCCCAATCCACAGAGACACCCCGCTCCCCTCTCAGCGAGCCCAGACATCTCTCTCACTGACCTGTAGCACCTGTGGGTGGAGGGACTTTCCCGGCCACTGGAGAGTCCATCCCTGAAGCCTACTTGGATCTGCTCCTCTGGGGCCGTCCAGCCAGGGCAGCACAGGGGTGGGCTCCACTTTCCAGGGCATGACAGACCCCTGGGGACAGCTCTTTAGGGCTCTCTGGAATGGAAATCTCTTCCACTGTGTTTCTGTGTGCCTTGCAGTGATTCAGAATTTGTGGGAAGTTCTTCTTACAGGAAATTTATGGGCTGTGGATTTGGAGCTAGCATATGTGAGTCTTTTTACTCCGCCATCTTGGCTCCTTCCCCTTAAATTAAAGTTTTAAATACAACCAAATGCCCCCACTTTTAATTCTTATGTATCAGCTTCTTCAGTCTTAGGTGCCAAGGAATTTCTTTATCCTAGAAGAAATTTTCTGATATATGTTGTTTCAAGTAAAGTGCTAGAAAGAAAGTGCTCGCTCTCTCTCAGGGATATATGTGCCTAAAAGAGAGGATCCTGAATAAGGTAATTCAGAATCCCAGGGAATGAATATCTAATGGGAGAAATTCCAAGCACAACAACAACTAAAGTAAATATTTGAGGTCAAGGACACTCTTCTGATATGGTGACACCACATAGGCCAATTCAGTCCAGCAGCGAAAGCTACTAAAGGAAGTCAAACAAGAGTATTGTCTACTGATGGAGAACATCATTCGGTGACCTCATCAACTCTCATTGGTTCAATTATCATCTCTTTGAAAAGGATCCCGAGATCTATATATCCAGCCCCAGTCTCTCTCCTTTCAATTCTGATGACGAGGAAATATTCTTACCATCAGGGAAAGATGTGGAGGTCAGGGCCTCTGTATCCCAGACATCCGAGGTGGATGTCCAGTGGGCTCAGGCCATAGAAGAGCTCAAAAAAGATTTTGAAAATCAAGTTAGACAGGTTGAGGAAAAACTGGGAAGAGAAATGAGAGAGATGCAAGAAAAGCATGAAAAATGGGTCAATACCTTGCTAATGGAGACCCAAAAAATGCTGAAGAAAATAACACCTTGAAAAATAGACTCACTCAATTGGCAAAAGAGGTTCAAAAAGCCAATGAGGAGAAGAATGCTTTAAAAAGCAGAATTAGCCAAATGGAAAAAGAGGTTCAAAAGCTCACTGAAGAAAATAGTTCTCTCAAGATTAGAATGGAACAGATGGAGTTCACCAGCTACTTTTGGACATTTCAAACTGGATGTCCTATAGGTATCTCAAACTTAACATGTCCAAAATATCACTCGTTCTCTTTCTACCATTCCTACTTCAAACTTCTCCATCACTCTCAGGGGTACTACCATTATTCTGGTAACCAAGGTTCATAAATTCAGTGTTATCCTCAATCCCTAAGTCTCATTTACTCCACATATGCAATCCTTTGCCAAATTTTCACCCTCCATCTCCCTATGCCCTCTCCCCCATCTCTTCTATCAGTAACCTTCCTTTCACTCACATAGCTATTACCAAATGCAGGCCTTGGTCATTTCTTGTTGAGATTATTGAATTAGCCTTAATTGGTCTCCCTGTCCCCAGTTTCTCTCTACTTTAATCTCTCCTCCTTTCAGCTGCTAAGATGCTTTTCCCAAAAACACAAACTGCCACAAGTCGATCCTCCACACACCTGTCAATCTGATCTTCCTACAGCAGATATAATAATCCCTGCCACACACACACACACACACACACACACACACACACACACACACACACACACCCCTCCATACCCTTTGAATAAACTTTAGTGATTCCTTGTTATCTCTAGGATCAAATATAAACTCCCCTATTTGGCATTTAAAATTCTTCACAACCTAGCCCCTTCCTCCTTTTCCAATCTTCTCACACTTTACTCCCTACATACATTCTAGCTTACAGTCATATTGATACTCCTGACATGAAACACTCCTTCTCCCATCTCCTTGACTTTGCACTGTTCATCCCAATGCCTGAAGTGTTCTCACTACTTACCTTTGCCTTGTAGAATTCCTAGATTCCTTAAAGACTCAGTTCAAACACCATCTTTTTCAGAAGACCTTTCCTGTTCCCCTTAATCCAAATGTATATTGCATGTATCTTTTTTTCACATATTCTGTGACTAGGCCTTTAGAATATAAGCTCCTTGAGAGAAGGGATGGATTTTGCTTTTGCTTTAGGTACCCTGCATAGTGCCCAGCAATCAGCAAAGTAGGTTTCATAAATGTGTTTTGATTGGCCATCAGATAATCTGCAGAGAGATTCAAAATCTGGTAGATTAAAAGCACTGAAACAGTTTATTCTAAAGAAGTGGTGAAATGTGACTCACTGATGCCCCTTAAAGAATAATAAAGGAGGGTATGCAGATGAAGGGTACCACTGTTTTTCAATTACACTATTGTTAAAATAAAAGGTTTACCTTTTAAAAAAGAAACCTGTGCTAGAGAAAAGAAAGAATTTTCGTCTAGGAGGATGTTATACATGAATACATTACAGTAGGGAAGGAAATAAGGAAATCTCTTTCCCTGTAAATCTTTAAGACTAAATTTGACAGTCATCTGCCAGCAACAGTTCCTATGAAGCTAAACCTGGCATCAGGAATAGATTGAATGAAATGATCTCTTGAGGTCTACCATGATACCATGAATCATCAAATGCAGAATGAATTCCTATATCTGATGGGTGTGGCATTTATTTAATAGAGGTATGGGGGGAAAGAGAATCCATAATTCAATTTTATTCATTACCTGGAAAGAATTATGAAACTCTCTAATACAAGGTGTATTCAAGTGGTTTACAGCCTCTCATCCCATAGCTAGGATACACAGAAAGAAGAAACATTGTCCTCTCAAATTCTATCCCATTCTATCCTCTTCCAAGCCATCTACAGAGCCAAGGAGAGTTCCCTCATCACAGCCCATCCATTCTGTGTGAGTGGAAAATTGGCAGCCAGGCCTCCAATTTATTTGTTTTTGTGATTTGTTGTCTTGCTTGAGTAAGCATTAAACAGAAGGAAACCTCTCTCTCTAGGTGAAAAATTACTTTCAAATTTTCCACTTAGGAAATTTAGTCCTGGTGCTTTTACTGGAGACTAGACCTGAAGTATAACCCCGGGGGGGTTCTATGAGATGCCAAGATAACCATAGTTCAGGCCCTTCTGTGGACAGCAATCTTGCTAGTATTTTTGCCATTTCTTCTCTGCTGCTCTAATACATGTTTTTTTTTTATTCTGAAGGTTTAAATGACTTTGAAAACCTTTGTATAAACAGACCTCTCTTGAAACACCAATGCACTTTTTGTTTTCTCCTTCATATTGATTTAGCTTGTAATGTATTTCGTTATTTCTGACATATTTCACTTAAGTTCCCAGGTAAGGGGGGGAAGCTGAAAGCAAAAAAACTATAATTAAATTATAGGGTGGTTGTCAGGGTGGAAGATAGGAAGTATTGCACATACACACAGCACACATATACACACACATACCCACATGTACGCACATATCTACACATACATGTACACACATGTGTGTGTAAAAGCTGCCATGTGTCACCAGTAAAAGAGGCAAGCATGAAGTGATAGGAAACCAATGTGAAAGGAATGTATTGGCTTTATTTTGTAAATAATAATCAGAGACTATTTTAACACAGTCTATAGCAGCTCATTCCAAGTGCTGTGAAATAGTATGTTATCGCTCCGTACTTGACTGATTCGCTAAAGTTGGAGTGGAGGGCAAGGCAGGCAGACAGTGCTATCCGTAGCAAGGTCTTTAATGAGACAATACGATGCTCAAACTGCACATGGCGCAATATTTTTCTTCTCTGCTCAATCTATATTAAGTCAATACCCCACTAAAACCCAACATTTGTTGCATTTTTCCAATTTAGCTTCTGTCAATGTCCCTAAAAGTGCTGAGCCCATCAGACTGCCTTCTCCCACACAAATTTCAATAACCGTGTAGTAAGAAATGCCATTAGCCAGCATCAGGGCTTTTAAACAAACAGCAAGTCTTCCCTCCTCATCCACTTTATTTCTGTTCAGTTGTCTTCTCATCAAGAATTATAAAAATATATGAAGCCACCTTCCCAAGTAATACAGTAAGAGGACATTTATTTACTGATGAAGTAAAAGGTAGAGAAAATGATGAAATGAGGGGCTATTTATGGTGAGCCTGAGCCAAGTTTAAGGGGGAAAGGAGGGGGAGGGAAATCTCCAGGCCACAGAATGGGATTCAGATGGGTTCCTTCAAATGTCATTATGATTGAACTCAAATCTTTGATTCAGATCCCAACCTACTATAAAAAAGCACTGCCTCTGAGGAAATTTGGAGAGGGTACAGTAAAGTAGTCATTTCAAGGTCGGAGAACATATTCAATTGTGGGGGAAAATAAAAACCTGAAGGCAAAAACAAGTCACAGCTTCCATAATAATAACTCATGTTTTTATAAAGCTTTCAAATATATAAAGTAGGCTGCTTGCAGTATCCCTGAAAGTTGAATAGTTTGAGTATACTATCTCCATTTTACAGATGTGGAAACCAAGGCTGAGCAGTGTTAAATGACTTAGGATCATAAGCTCATAGATTTAGAGCTGGAAGTTTCATCAGATACTATCAAGGCCAATTCCCTCATTTCAAGTGTAGCACAGATTTCAAGAATCAACCAGAAAGAGGCCTCTCTTCACTTCATTAGGTAAGGGGACTGGAAATAGAATTTTTAAGAATACTCTGAATTGCAGAGATAGGCCCTTCTATTACATACCATCATGCCTTTCAGGAAGCAGTTTTTCCAAACTCTTCCATCTAGGCAGGCTGGCTGGCAGCAGGCAGACTCAATAGTCTAAGCCCAGAACTTTCATTTACTGACCTTATTTTCTAGGGTCACAAAGCAAGTTATGGACCTAGAATCTGAACCCAAGTCTCTGCTGATTTGAGATCTGTTGATCTTTCTATTAACTGCATTGCCTCTGTAAAGGTTATTAAAACCATTAAAATAAAACTCATCCAAGACTAAGTTCTGGAAGAAATTAAAAGGTGATCTCAAGAGACCTTTTTTTTTTTCTTAAATTTAATTCCAGCCTAGTAGCTGTGGAACTTGCTAATCCTAGAGACATATTCTGTTCTTAGATTTTACACAAAGGGGGTCAGAGGAGGAGAAAAAGGTGGAGGTGGCAAGGATGACTGTATGGTGAGGAAAGGGTAGACTGACCACAAACAAATAAAGCTCACATTTTTATAACATTTCTCTTGTCCTCTGGGTCCTATAAATGCTATTATCCTCATTTTATAGATGAAGAAACTGAAGTTTATAGAGGGTAAGTGATTGGCTCTAGATCACACAAATGAGAAGTGACACAATCAATTCTCAAACCTCAGGTCTAATGAACGTAGTGCATTATCCTTATATATGTAAAGTCCTTGTTTCTAAAATATTTTGTTCTCAGACCCTTTATAATCTTAAAAATTACTGAGATCCCCAAAGAGCTTTTACTTAGGTAGATTTTGCCTATATTATTATCATATTAGAAATTTTAAAATTATATTTTAAATATGAATTCATTTAAACATTAATAACCAATTTCATGTAAGCATAAATAACATTGTTTATGAAAAATAACCATATTTTACAAAGTTAAAAATTATTGAGAAGACATTGTTGTACTATATTATTTTTCACAAACTTCTTAATGTCTGACTTAATAGAAGACAGCTGTTTCATATCTGTTTCAGCTTTTGGGTAAAGTTTTTGAAAAAAGTCACAGATATGCATTGGGAAAAGAAAGGAGCATCTTAATCAGCAAAAAATGTCTTAGCATTATTTTCAAAATAGTTTTGACATCTCAGACCACCTGAAAGGGTCTCAGGGACACCTGGGGTCCATGGAGCATACTTTGAGAACTATTGCTTCACCAAACACTTTCTGTTTAACTGAAATGTCTAGTATATGTATATTTTAGTATTCCAGATCTTGCTTATCCAAATCACAGATCATAAATTTGGACCTGGAAGAAATCTTTGAGATTATTGAGTTTGACCACCACATTTTAGGGATAAAGAAACTGAGACCCAGAAGAAAACTTAGACTTCAGGGTAGTGACCCTTGGGAAAAGATACTTAATCTCAGAATATTGGCATTGTTTGAAATATGCTTGGACTCTACCGAAATAATTTATAAGTCACATGAGATAAAGAGTCACATTGCTTGATTATAATAACATTTCATTTTAGAGATGTCTGTCTAACTTGTAAAGTAAGTTTTGGCTATTTCCAAAAATCAAAGCAAACTTCAACAGATGATGATGTACTCCAGAAGACTGAATCACAGGGTCCTTACATACTTGTGACATTATGGCAGTCATGTAAAATTTCTGGGCTATAAGATAAAGGACCACAAAAACTCAGGGACCTTAGAAGTCATCAAGTCCATCCTGGATCAGAATAGGAATCTACATTACAACACCCTTAAGCAGTAGTCAGTTTCGTCCACTTGAAAATCTCCCAGAATAAGGAATCAACCACTTTGACTTGGATACACAGAAGTGGATATACAGAAGACCTGAGTTCATGTCTGGCCCTAGATACTTACTAGTTGTGTCACCATGGGCAAATCACATAACCTCTGTCTACCTCAGTTTCCTCGACTGTAAAATAGGGCTAATAATGGCACCTATCTTCCAGGGTCATTGTGAGGATCAAATGAGATATTTGTAAAGTACTTAGAACAGTACATGGCATATAGTAGGTAATTAATAAATACTTGTTGCCTTCTCTCCCTTTTAATTCCAGAAACATCTAGTGAGCACCTTCTCTATTGTGCGTCAAGGCACTGGTGACATGGGAGTGGCACAAAAGAGAACCAAAAGTGGAGGCAGCCTGTTCTATTGGAAAGTACACCGATTTGGAAGTCATTCCTTCCTCCTTCCTTCCCTCCTTCCCCTCCTTTTATCTTCCTTCCTTCTTTCCTGTACTAAGTCTCTAAGGTTTTTTTCAGTTCTAAATTTATAATCCTGTGATTAGATAGCCTTGATCTCCCCTAAGAAGTGAGCAATTTCTTTTTTTAAAAAAGAAATTGAATCTGAACTTGACTTCCTTTTTATACTGACTTACTAAGAAAGGGAATCTAAATATTTATGTTGTAGAAATTGATGCTGAACTCTTAAGCCTTATTTAAGGGTTTTCTTGCCTTTGAGAAGAAGGATTAGACAAAAGCTTCTCAAATTCTCTATTTCCAGGGCTCAAATGATATCAGTTACCAGTCCCAAAATAGAATGATTTGTTTACCTGCTAGCTGATAACTTACATCTGTCTCTTTAATGAATACCTAAATTAATTACATAAACCTGGCAATAGTTAATCACAGAAAAAATCATTGAGTCTCAAAGCATTATCTACCTATTTGTCACTGGAAGATAAAAATTGTCATTGAGTCTCCAGCTCCCCAGAGAGACCCTCATCATGAAGACCATTGGGAGAGGAAAACATTCAAATCTGTTTGGAAATGCATCTACTCCTAGGGACTGGGAGTGGAACAACAGACAAAACACAAATTCCAAGCAAATGCTAAAAGACTGAATGTTACAGTCTCCCAATAGAGGGCCTTTATCAAATATCCCATACAGCAGTCTTTTCCTTAGTCTTTTGTGATACAGATGAATTGATCAACCTCTAAATGTTGCTGACTAGATCACAATCTTCCCCAGGGAGGGAACCTTGCCTTCTGCCATTTTTATATGCCTTTCTACATCGTGCACATAGTATAGGACTTCAAATACAATCATTATTTAAAAGATCTGAGACATATATTAATATATCATTTATTCATATAAGTTGAAGATTCCTTCTTTTAATACATATATATGTATATATGTATTTATGTATGTATATGTATGTGTATGTGTGTATACACACACACACACACACACATATATATATATATAGTTCCTATTTTTAATTGGTGACTTTCGTTTTGGAGTTAGTGAGTGAACAAGTATTTGACAAGTGTTTATTATGTACCAAGCATTGTGCTAAGACCTGGGAATACCAAAAGAAAAGGGCAAAAACACCATTCCTGATCACAAGGTGGTAGCATTCTAATAGATGGGAAGACAACATCTAAATAACTATACACATACAAGAGCAATAGAGTGTTGGACATGGAATCAGGAAAGAACTGAGTTTGAATTCTGTCACAGACTAGCTATAGGACCCTAGGCAAGTCACTTAACCTCTCTCAGTTTCATTTAATTCCTCTGTAAAATGATAATAACAGTACCTTCGGCACAGAGCAGTCTATGAGAATGAAATAAGCATATATGTAAAAGGGTTTGCCACTCAAGTCACTATGTACTATAGCTATCGTTAGCCTCTTCTTCATTAATGTTGTCTCTCCCCTATCCAGTGAGCCATCCCTTGTAACAAAGAATTTTTAAAAGGGGATGAGGACAATTCAGCAAAACTAATCTGTTCTTCAACCAAGTGTGACAGTATATGAAATATTACAGTCCAACAGTCCCCAAACCCTGTGATAAAAGGGAAGAGGCACATTTAAATTACTCAGTGTTCAATTATTTTTTACTTACATTGCTATAGTCATTATATGTACATATATATGTATACTATGTGTGTATTATGCAAAGCAAGTGGCACAGTGGATAGAGTGCCAGACCTGGCATCAGGAAGACTCATCTTCCTAAGTTCAAATGTGGCTTCAGACATTTACTAGCTATTATCTTGAGCAAGTCACTTACCCCTGTTTGCCTTAGTTTTCAGAGATGGAAATCTAGGGGTATTAAGTTACCCAAAAGGTGACTGAGATAAAATGTGAAGCATGGTTAGAAGGAACTAGATATTGTGGGCTATGTAACACACTCAAAGTTCCTTAGGAGCAATTAACAGACAGCTGGGCGGGGAGGGGGGAAGGGGGGGGAAAGAGAGAAGGGGGGGAGAGGAAGTATGCATAAGACACAAATTTAATCCTCATTATTAATATTCTTGCCATTATTTTCTTAAAAGACAATCAACAAAATAATAGATCAAGCCTAATTTGTAGCATTTGCTGATTTCCAAGACATAAATGCTCACACCGAATATTTAGCAATCTGCTCTGTACTGTACAAGCTGACTCCAGCATGCTCCTGTAGAGGATTCAGTAGCAGATATAACATCGCAAAGTCTGGGGGTCCAAAGCGTGTAGTGGTAGAATAGATGGTAGAATACCACCAAACCCTAACAAACCTCCCCTTGTAAGAAGACACCAAGTAAACAGAACATGGACTACATCTGCCAACGTGTATACAAGTTTCACTCTCAAATGCTTTAAGCTATAATGGAAATTTTCCTTCCTAAATCTCTTTAGATTTATCTTTAGATATTTATTATTTAGATATTTGTTCAGGTAGAAATTCATGAATATCCTGAGACATTTTTGTTTAGTAAGTCATGTCGTAACCTAAACTCCTCATTTTAGAAAAGAGAAAATTAAGGTCTAGGGCAGTTAAATTATTTGCCCAAAGTCATGTCTTGATATTTGAGTCTTTGTCTTCTAACTCCAAAGCTTGTTCTATTTCTCACCCTAACATGAATTAAGTCTCTTGCCAAGCTTTCTGCAAACTTGTTTTTTTACCTCCACTGCTTTTTATTGTATTATAAATCATTAATACAAATACTCTTCTACCTCCTTTTTTCTCCTTCATAACCTACCTCCTCTTACCAACAAACTTAAACCCTTTACTGGTGTCATCCTTTAACTAGCTCTCTATTTGGTAAGGAGATCAAATGTTTGCTAGCTAAGGTGGTTTATAGTTCGTTTTAGTCTCCTGCAGGCAACTGACATACTAGTTAAGCTTCCTCAGGAAATAGCAATAGTTTGTCATTATTGTTGTGTTTCCATATTTTTTCCCTTTTTTTTCCACACTCAACAGCTTGCTTAAAGAGTCCAAGTTGAAGGTATCTCAGTTGTACGCCATCTCTTCTCATTTTTATTTCTTCTAGCTTGAAATATATGTTGAATTTGCTGTAGTAAGTCAGTTGTTGAATTGATTTGGAAATGTAAACAGTCATTTCCAATTTGTTGAAATTTAATCAATTTCATGTTTAATTATGCTATTATGTATTATGTCTAGTCTTCCTGACCTTCTTTTTAAAGGACATATATGTGTGTATTATAATAAATTATATGTGTGTGGATATTGACCTTCTGACTAAGCTTCTGACATTTCTTATTTCTTAATTTTCCACCATATTTTCCAACACTTTCCATCAATTTCCCCTATATCCACATTCACACAGAAGTTACCTATTACATATTTCCAACATGGTAGAATTTGCCAGATCTTGCTCTCTACTAGCATTTCCTTTAAGATCCCAGAGTCACTTTCATCCCAAAATAAAACTTTGGAGAAGAACTCAAATTATTTGTCTGAAAGGTTTTTCCTCCAGGTATAATGTAAGTTCCCTGATGGCAGAAACGGTTGCACTTTTTTCTTTCTATACCTCCTATCTTATATACCTTTACACACTTGTCTTTATATAGCCAGCATCTTATATGCCTTTATATACCTAGAGGACTTACACATAGGAGGTATAAGAAATATTTGTGGAATTTAAAAAATCTTGCCCCTATATTTCACAGAAAAGGAAGTTCTTATGTAGTTAGGGTCACCCAGTGATAGAATTTAAAATGTAATTCTGGAAAAAAACATTTCATTCTGGGCTCTTTTCTTGAGCTCTAACTTTCAGAACCCAACCGATGCAATGAGACCTCGCACAATTCTAACAATAATCCATTAGCTTTTCTACATGAAGTTCATTGTGAGGAAACCACTTAACTTTGTTTAAAATGCTTGTCATTTTCAGGCAGGTGCTAAAATAGTCTAATGAAAAAGAGATGTTTGGCCCCTTTTTAGGAGTTGCAGAGGATTTGTAGGGAGAGGCTATGAAACAGAAATACAGTTCCAGACTGCAGCCAGGCTATCTGAGGGAAGTCAATGCTGCAGATGGAAAGATGTGTCACCATCTTAAGAATTTGGGGGGTGAAGCACGAAGGAGACAGCTGTGTTGCTGGGGGAAAAAAAAGAAGTGTCTTCATGTATAAATTTCCCCTTGTGTGACAGGAGAGACCATTAGAAGAGGAGATGCTCAGAGTGAGGGTGTTAATAGGATAATTAGCTTCCAGAAGGAGTAGGCTACATTCTCTGCCTTCCCAGCCTCCCACCCACTCACTTTCCCTTCAGTAGCTAGCAATCTGCCTTCCCTTCCTGCTACTGAAATGGTCCTAATTGGTGAGGCCTCACCATGCCTACTATTTCAGGCAGGCCCTGGCCATGCTTCACTTTACTCCCTACTCCCAAGCAATCTTCTGATCAGCTGCCTTACTGCTCCTTCCCCTCTTTTTCTCCCCACAGTGCAACTAACCCCACACCTCCCCCAACAATACCTTTCAGTTTTGGAAATATAATCAAATCGACAATGCCACTGATACTGGAAAACTATTACCCTTTAGCTCTATTTCCAGTCCCCACTTACTAACTAGACCAGATCTCCCTGCCCTGACCATCACTCTTGTATATCTCCTGTCCCTTTCCCCACACAATGCATTTATCCTTTGTCTTTGAAGAGGACCATGACATCAGAGAAACAATGACATGACTTGCTGTTGACTTTGATTTGAGAGAGGGAGGGCTGAATAAGGTCACCAGTCTCACTTTCTCTTCCAGAGACATCCAGGTCCACTGGCCTGATATTCATCAGGAGGACTGGAGATAGCCCAGGATGCAATGGGAGACCCTGGTCCTTTTAGGCTAAGGCCTTTTCAGGTTCTCACTTTGAGGTAATGGCCATTCAGTGAATAGGCCTCTTTAAGAAGGTAGTCAAGGGATGGTCCCTTTAGTTAAAAAAATAAATAAATAAAACTGGGAGGAGAAGACCCTCAGGGTTGCTGGTCAAAAAGAAAAAGTTCCTATTGACATTCACTCTGAGCCCAGAGGGTCCAAAATATAGCCATTGAATGGAGTTTGGGCAGGAAGCTATTGGGGTCCAATCTCTGAGCTCCTCCCCACATAAATGGTTAGTTGGTTGTGGTTCTTCCTCTGGAAAAGGACCAAAATGATCTCACCATAATAAAGTCGAGTTTCAGTGTGTCAGACTGTGGCTGATCAGTCCTATATGAGCTCACTCTACCGCATATTGGGCACAGATAGTCTGTGTGGACATTTGGGATGGTTATCCCAAATTTGTGCATCCTCCATTTCCTTTGTGCTGTTTCAATTCTGCTTTGTTCATAGAGCACAGAACCCTTTCTGATGTGGGCACGCCATACTGCATGGTCCTCTGCCAGTGTCTCCCATGTCAGGGAGGACAAGTACCTTTAGTGTGATGGCTGCTGAGCCCTTTCCAGGGCTGCTTTTCACCTTTGGTGTCCACCTGTTCCACCCAACTCTCACCTTTGGCTCCAAAAAGCTGCAGCATGTGCAGTGGTCACACCCCAGTAAACCCTTCAGGCATCCAGGTTCCCACACAAATATATACCCTTAGAATTTAAGCTTCTTGAGGGTGGGCACCATCTTTGATTTTATGTTTGAATCCCTATTACTTGGCACAGAGTAAACCCCTGATAAAGACGCATTCAGTCATTCATATTGCAATTCTGAGGCAGCTAGAGCACTGAGACTGGAGGCAGGAAAACATGAATTCAAATATGACCCTAGATACTTTCTAGCTGTGTAACCTTGGACAAGTCATTTAACTTCTGTCTACTTCAGTTTCCTCTACTATAAACTGGGGATAATAACAGCAACTACCTCAGGCTGTTGTGAGCAGAAACAAGGCAATATTTGTAACATGCTGATTATAGCACAGTGCCAGGCACTGGTAGAAGTTTAATAAATGTTTATTCCCTTCCCCTTCCAACCTAGCCTTTCAATTGCCAAATGAAATATCCTTAACAGAATTCCTATATTTCTTGATAAAGTAATCAAGGAACATATGTAGAGAATACATGTGGTAAAAGATTTACTGATAGCTCCTGCTCACTGGAAGTCCTTTCTTCCCTTTATAGAGTCCTTTGAAATTCCTCTTAGGTATAACTCTCTGCTGGGTTCCAAGGGTTGCTGCCTTTCTAAAGTTAGCAACCTCCACATCTCTCCTCCTTGAGAGGTCCCTCCTCAAGAAGATGCCTTTCTTGGGTGTATTTCTTAGCTCCTTGTGCAGACTTTACTTTGTATCATGCTTATTTTTGTACATAAATTATTCCCTTCTTATTAATAAGTTCCTTGGAGGCAAATCCTGCATTATCTTTCATTTCTGCATCCTTAACACAATAAATAGCATGGCGTATTGGATAGAGAACTTGTCTCAAAGCACACAAAACCCAGATGGGTTCAAGGTCCACTTTCTGACACATATGAAACTTAGGACCCTGGTCAAGTCACTTAATTTGCCTAAAAAGTTCAAGAAATTCTCTAAGACCTTTAAGTTGAAGAGGAGATTATAACCTAAAGAGAATTTCTTCACTTAGGAGGTCACTACACAAATAAAATTGCATCTAGTCAATACTTAGTAGTCAACGTGCATTTATTGAGTACCTACTAGAACCAAGGGCTGCAGTAAGTGCTGGGGGATGCAAAGAAAGATAAAATAGAGGTTCAGTCTCCTTTCCCCAGCACTTAACAGAGTGTCTTTAACTCAGCTGACACTTAATAAGTACTTGTTAACCTGAATTGAATGTTCAATTGCTAATAAACAGCCTGGAACAATGTGAAAAAAAAATACAAGCAGTCAAGAGTTGCACCTAAATCTTGGGGCACCTACAGATGAGATAAAAGTTTAGGTAAATGCTATTTGATAACAATAGAGTTTGGTTATTATCACACATTACTATCCTTTGTAACAAAGGTACCTCAGATCATAAAATTTTCAAACTGAAAGAAATTTTAAGGGTTATCTACTTCCAAGTTCTCAATTTTTTTGGTCTCAGGACCACTTTACATTCTTATAAACAATTGAGCATCCCACAAAGGGTTTTTGTTTATATGGGTTATACTTATTGATATTTACTGCATTTGATGTTAAAATATCTTAGTGTTATTATGAAAATAATTTTGACCTCACACACCCCCTGAAAGGGACTCAGGATCACACCTTGAGAACCATTAATGTAGTCCAATAGCCACAATTTAAAAGGAACAAACTCAGCAGTGACAGGCCTAGTTAGCTGTTAATTGGATTTTGTCAGTCATACAGCTAGCCTGTAATAAAATTGGGCATTGAACTCAGTTCAGTATATTTTTTCCTTTTTAACTTTACTATTTTTAAGAGCAATAAATCATATGATATTAGATCAATTCCTTCAATTAATTTTCAGCTCACCTTTAGACATTCTAGTATAAGTAAAAGAGGATTGGACTAGGTTTTTTAATCCTGCCTCTGACACTAACTTGTTATGTAAGCAGGAATCTCAACTTTCTCATCTGTAAAATGGGAATGACAATACCTGGGAGTATTTATCTCCAAGTATTGCTGTGATGCTCAAATAAGAAACACATATAAAGCACTTTGCAGACCACAAAGTTCTATGCAAATATCAGCTTTTCTTAAAAACTATTATTATACTTAACTATGTAACTATTATTATTCATTAACTTCTCTTACTTTGTACCAGTCTGCTGGGACTTATACTTAAATTCTAAATTAACTTAAATCTTCTTCTAACAGAGAAATTATTTTCATCTCAAGTTAGAATTAGAAATTTAACAAATTATGTGCCATCAGTTTAATAAAGGGTATTTTGAATTCAATTCAATAAACATTAATTAAGCACTTACTATGTGCCAGGCACTGTGTTAAACACTGGGGATACAAAAAGAGGCGTAAGACAATGCCTGCTCTCATGCAAACAAATATATATATAAAGCAAGTTAAAGTAATTAAGAGGGAAAGTAAGGAGATTTAAGAGGCGTTGGGGAAGGTTTCCTGGAGCAGGTGAGATTTTACTTGGGACTAGAAGGAAGCTGGGGTGATCTGTTATCAAAGCAGAGAGGGGAGAGCATTCCAAGTGGGGTAGTGAGTCGAAGAAAATGCCTAGCAAGGGAAAATAACCTGGAACAAATAGGTGGAATGTCTTCTTGGAACAATGGGGAGGGTGGTGTCACTGGATCAGGAGTATGTGTTGGATCAGACCTGCGCAACACCTGGCATGCCAAAGGATTTCTGAAAAACGTAGGGTTGCCATTGAGAACACCTCTGTTTGTCACCTGGCCCGAGGCACCAAATAATTGTCAGTCTGTCTCTCTAGTCCAATCCATTTGCAGTAAATGAAATTTACAAGAAGTGGAGGTCTTTGTGAGTAAGGTTTAAGAAGACTGGAAAGGTAGGAAAGAAATCTGTTATTTTGAATACCAAACAGAAAATTTTGTGTTTGCTCCTGGAGGCAAATGGAGTTCATTGAGTAGCAAGGCTGCATGATCAGATCTGGGTTTTAGGAACATCTCTTTAGTGGTTGAAGGGAGGAGAGATTGGGGTGGGAAGAGACTTGAAGCAGGCAGACCTACCAAGAGTCTATTGCAATAATCCAGCCATGAGGTAATGAGAGCCTGCAGGAAAGAGCGCTGGGGGTTGTTGTTGTGTTTGTCCTTGGTTCTGGAAGAGGACCATGACATCAAGATGATGAGATGACTTGCATTTGGCTGATTTGAGTGAGGGAGGGCTGTGCAAGGTCACCAACCTCACTTTCTTCTCCTGAGCCATCTGGGTCCAGTGACCAGACATTCATCAGGATGACTGGAGATAACCTAGGATGCAATGGGAGACCTTGACCTTTTCAGGCTAAAGTCTTATCATATTCTCACTTTGAGTGAGATACACCTATTCAATGAATAAGCTTCTTTAAATTACTCAAGGGATGGCCCATTTAATAAAAAAAACAAACAAATAAACTGAGAGGGCAAGACCCTCAGGGTTCCTGGGTAAAAGAGAAACATTACTATTTAGTTATTATTAGAGCAGAGAAGGGTGCTGCAAAGGTTAACAGTGCTAACACACTTTACAATTATTATCTCACTTGATCCTTTATAACAATAGGAGGGAAGGGCAATTATTATTTCCCATTTTTGCAGATGAGGAAACTTGGGCCAACGGTTACATGACTTGCCCTCTATTACACAGTTAGTAAGTGTCAGAGGCCAAATTTGAATTCAGGTCTTCTTGATTGCTACTCTATCCCCTACACCTCTCTTCAAGTATTTGAAGGGCTGTCACATGGAGAGAGGATATTTGCTTCATTTGGTCCTAGAAAGGCCAACAGGGAAATTTATAAAGAAGCTAAGTTAGACTGAATGTCTGGAAAACCTTCCTAATGATAAGAAATCTCTCAAAGTGGAATGTTGGGGTTCTCCTGCATGGCCAAGAGTATAACTGGATAAATCCAGAGACCTCTTACCTAGACTAAGATGACTGTGGTCCTTCCTTGTTCTTCCTTTTTTCTTGAAGAGGACCAGTGACATCAGGAGGATGATGTCATGACTTGTAACTGAATTAGATTTAAGTGAGGCAGCACTGTGCAAAGTCACCAGCCTCAGTCCTGAAATCATAGGAGTCCAGTGGCAGGACCTAGAGGCAGGAGGACTGTCGATGGCCTTGCCATTGTCACTCAAAAAGGGAGTAGAGCTATACCTTTGAGGATGATGGGGTGCTTAACATTTCCCCCTGGCCCCTTTGTTCTCTGAGGTTAGAACATTTATATCTGTGTATCCCCACCCTATTATAATATAGTAAGCATATCATACATGTTTATTGGATTTATTTTGTTGTTGAACTGAGCTATCAGTTAATACGAATTAATTTGTAGTTGCCTGGGGACCTTACATAGATAAAATCATAATTCTCAAGGTGCTTTACAGAGTTAAGGGCATGATACAAATAAAAGTAGAATATTCTTTTACCTCTGTCTCAGACTGAACTGGTTATAAGGCAATCAGTTTTTCAGGGATTGTGAATTCTAGTGAAAATTCAGAAGGTACAATTATCTTTTCTACATCATGACTTTCCCCATTTTGGTTTTGATATATCAAAGGTCAGCATAAGAAAATAAATGGGAATTTGGGGGAGTTTTTTTGGAAATGACAGGCAAGAAATTAAATGGGAATTTTGGGGGAGTTTTGTGGAAACTGTTTGACAACACATAAAGGCCAGCAGACTACACAGAGCCTATGATCAAATACTTAACCCAAATTTTACAATATGATACCGTAAACACACCATAAAAGAAAAAATTCTAACAACTGTTCTGGTACAAAGGGAGGGTCAAAAATTTTTATGAAGATTTTCGAGATTGTGGGGGTGCCATGCCCCAAACCCTGGTGATGTGGAAGGAATAACTGTACTCTTTCTTTTATAGGCTGATGGGATCATAGATTTAGAGGGGAAGGAATTTCAGTGATTAATTTTAGAGATTTTAGTGGCCAGATCCTTGTAAATAAGGAAACTGAGAAAAGGGAGAGCTAGGTGGCACAGTGGGTAGAGCGCATGGGCATTGGGTAGTGCCAGGCTTGGAATCAGATCTTCCTGAGTTGAGATTTGGCCTCAGACTTACTAGCTGCATGACCCAGAACAAGGTACTTAACCCTATTTGCCTCAATTTCCTCATCTGTAAAATGAACTGGAGAAGGAAATGGCAAACCACTCAGTATGTCTGCCAAGAAAACCCCAAATGGGAGATACAGAGAAATTAAATGATTTTTCCTGGGTCACTCAGCTAGTAAGTATCAGAGATGGATCTGATAATAAATCAGATAATCCAATTCAATAAATCCAATAATCTTCCCACTATACCACGCTGTTGCTACCTTTGAGTTGTCCACAAGTATGTAATTTTTTTGGATTTGGTCCCCTTTTCTGTAATTGACATCTGAAATCTGAATATTTTAACTTTTCATGACTAATCTTCACAAAGGCTGCCCCCAGACACTGACAATTGACCAAGCACAGCCCTAGGAACCGAAGGTGAATGGATGGGGGGAGCATTTCTCCTGTTCAGCTGCAGAGAGGCCTGAGAGTTGGAAAACTCATTCTTTGTCCTGGTATCTATTTGGTGCATGTAGTAGCAACACATTCACAAGGCACTTAAATGAGTTTGAATTGAAATATTCCATCTGGCTGACTTTACAAGCGCTGAACTAGCATATTCCTGGAACAAGGTACCTATGAAATGCTGCTGTGAATTGCCAGAGGATAGGGTTTCACTGTAGGACTGCAGAGGACTGAGCTCTCCAAGAGAGAATAACATTACCAGAAGCCCCAGTTACCAGATAATGAGAGATTCTTGAAAAGAGACAATAGGAAAAGAGTTAAAATAGAATTTCAACACAATAAATTCCACTTTGAGGCCAAGTTTATCCACTCAGGAAAAAAAAAATAAAACCTACACACAATTACCTTGGAAAAGTGGAGCATTTTCCCTTATATTATCCCTTCATTAAAAATATTCAAATTAAGGAACCAACACTGTTATAAGCTCATTTATAAAGTAAAAATAATGTTAATGCATTTAATGTTAATGCATTTACCTCTGAGCACTACTGGGAGGTGTTAAAATGTTAAGTTTATAAAATGTTCACTGATATTGAACTTGAATTGCAACCTAATGCTTGACTTGCTACATTTAACATTAAAAACATGTTATTAATCTTCAATTTAGGATAGAATAATTTTCACTCACTGTGCAGAAAAATTCCAGTTATGATGTGATTTCATTCAGATCAAATTTGCTTTAATTGCAATTCTATTAAATTAGAAATAGACATTTTATTCTGATACGATGCTTTGATGTCCTCAGTTTTAATGCTAATAAAAGCATTATCACCACAGGTGTAAGCTACATTATGCACAATAATTAGGACTTAAATTAAAGATGTGTCAAGCTACCCAAAAGTAATTTTAGGAACTACTGCAAAAGAAACAAAGCAGAAGAAACTTTGGGGGTAGCATATGTTTTGAGTTCCCCTAAACCACTGTCAACACTTTTGTGTCCTTTAAAGAAACTATAAATCCAAAAGAAAACACGATAGAAAACCCTAGGTTTACTGTGAAAGCCAATTTGCCCAATTTGAATGAATGCTAGAAAGACAATTTATCTTTAATTGTTTTTATATCACCTCTTTTCCAAATATATTTATTTGCTTCCTTCCCCAGAGAATTATCCTTTGTAAGAAAGAACCTTTTAAAAAGTGAATGAAGTAGCTGTTTGGTAAAACTAAGTACCACGTTAATTGAGTCAGAAAGTGTGAATACTGTTTTCCAAACCCATAGTCCCCTACCTTAACAAAGGGAGGGAGGTACATTTTTTCTGTCTTCTTCAGAGCTAAGTTAAATTCCAATAATTACACAGCATTTCAGTTCAATTTCTTTGTTCTTTCCATTATATTGTTATATCTTATATATATATATTTTTTCCTGGTTCTGCTTTCTTCACTTTGTATCAGTATGTATATATTTCTTCCCAAGCTTCTCTATTCGTCATATTCATTCTTTCTTAAGAGAATGTTGGGGTTTTTTTTCTTTGGTTAAAACTGTTTTCCCTTTAATTGAAGTCCAAGCTGAGACTCAATTAAAAAAACTATATTCAAATAATGTATTATTTCATCATTAGCTTCTCCAGGTAAATACATATAATCAAGTAGTATTACTCACAAATGCTCAGCAAACCTATCCACAAGAGTTCATGCCTCATTTAGACAGAGTTTCTCTGGAGAAAAGAATCTCAGTTCACCTAAAGTTGGTCGAAATTCCTGAATAATATATAGGTAGTTTCCTTATGAGGTCTTAGTCCTTTGCAACCTCTAGAATGTAGACCAAGAAAATCACCTGTCTTTATGCCTTCAAAGCTGTTAAAATGATTTGGGTTTCTCAAACAAAGTCGTAATCAACTAGTGTGTTCATTCTTTTTCACAACTCCCAAGTCTAGGGTTATTAAAGGATGTCACTCAATAAACATCAAAGTCTTATGTGACCTATGTGAATAGCAGTGAATGGACTGGACATCAGTGGCAGAGGAAGAGGTCAGGCTGAACTTAGGCAGTAGGAGAAATAACCTGAGCACATTCAAGGCATTGCAGCTGTAAAGAGTGGCCTCACATGGTGACAGTGATGGCTACAGAGAGTAAGAAAAAGAAAAAGACTGTTCAGGAGAAAAGCTAGGGAGTAGAAATGGGCATGTACATAACTAGGAAACTATTTCAAATGGGGTTATCATCATGTTGCCATGTAGTACCTGTGCAGTTAGGTGATACAGTAGACAGTGCCAAGCCAGAAAGCAGGAAGATGAGTTCAAATCCAGATCCAGACACTTACCAGCTGTGCACCCTGGGTAAGTGATTTAACCCTACTTACCTCAGTTTCCTCATCTGTAAAATTTTTTGGAGAAGGAAATGGCAAACCACTCTAGTATCTTTGCCAAGAAAATCCCAGATGGGATCACAAAGAGTCAGACGCAACTGAAAAGACTGAAGAACAAAGCACCATGTAAGGACTTCAGATCAAAAGCCCTGGGTTAGAAACTCAGCTCTCTGACTTTGGACAAGTCACTTGCTTCCTTCAGCCTCAGTTTTCGTGTTTGTAAAATGGATAAAATACTTGCACTGTCCCCTTGCAAACTTGCTGTTGGAATCAAACAAGATGATGCATAAAAGGAATCTTTTTACTACGAAGTACTATATATGTGTTAACTATTGCAAACTGGTTTTATTTTTATCCAATATGAAAGAGCCCAAAGAGCTGGAATTACTGCTTTACTTTGTCTCCATAGTCCCATAAAAGAACAGGTTTTCCATGTCTACATATGGCTCTTCATGTTTACAGTAAAATAGACTATGAGATGGCTGGATAACATGAGGTAAGAGAGTACAATGGAAAAAAATACTGGAATTGTCATCAATGAACCTGGATTCAAGTCTTCCTTCTGCTTAGTACTACCAGTGTGACTGGGCAAGTGGTTGAATCTCTCTGAGCTATTTCCTCACCTGTAAAATGAAGGTCTTAGACTACATGTTCTCCAAGATCTCTTTCAACTCAATCTTTGAGCCAGTGACCTGACAGATGATCTCTATGCTAATGATCAGCAGGTAAACATAGGTAACTCATTTTTTATTCTTGCTGGCAACATATAAAGAGCCATTAGATTCAGTTCAGTATCACTCACATTTATTGAGCACCTACTATGTGAAAAGATAAACAGCCCCAGCCTTCAAGGAATTTACAGTTTAATAAACTTAACAATTCTTATTCTATAAGGAAGATAATATTGGATTATAAGTTGTATATAGAATGGTCAGTATTTTTCAGGATGATTTTAAAAATGCATCTGGCAATTCTATGATATCTTCATTTTAGCGTTCTTACCAAGAATTCAGACGTCCAGCATTTTTAAACTTTTTTTTATACTTTGTTTAATGTGCATTTTATATAATTTACTACTCTGGTGAAATGGCAACCCAAACAGTTGTCAGAATTTACTGCTCTTCAAGGCCCTTCTGTCCTTTTCATTTTAATTGCCTGATTCTCAATGGAATGTGAATGTTCTGGATGGGACTTTTGGGCTCTCTCTTGATGGTACCCAAACAGCCAGATGAGAGGTAAAAAATTCAATCAATCAAATGAGTGCTTAGTTAACACGACACTAAACTGGTACTTGGATTTTTTTCCCCCACTGAATTAATTGACTTTTGGACTGATTTTAATTACTTGACTATGGAGACATTACTTTAGTTAAAGAAGCTGATAGGAGAGCTGTGTGACTAGAACCCAAGTTCTAGTCTGGAGCCTAGCCTGATGTTTTTCCTATTATATTCAGTATAACAGTTATAGGTCCCAGACCGAGTCTCACTTGCTCTTGGATTTGATGACTCAGAGTGAGTATAAATAGCTATTGTTCTAGCCAGAAACTCTGAGGGTCTTTCCCTCCCAGACTGATTCTTTTATGAAGGCAAACTAAGTTATCTTTTGCCTCAACTCTTCCCTAACCTTAATGACTGAAAGGGCTTTGCCTCAGACAAATTGAAATCTTGCAAAGATCTTAGCTTAAAAAGGGCCTACTAAACATGGGACCATCACCAGTTGTCTTGACCTTTGTCTGGACTCTGACGACTCTGGAGGATAAAGTGAGGCTGATGGCTTTTCACAGCTCTGCCTCACTTAAATCGAACTCACACATAAATCTTTCACCCTTGTGATGTCTTTGATCCTCTTTGAGAAGGAAGAGTGAGCAAGTATAGCAGCTGCTCAATAAGTATTTGTTAATAATAGAATGACATATTTAAGAAGGGTGGTCCATGTCTCCACAAGAAGCATCTGCAACATAGATGGCACACTTCCTCATTTTGCCCAAGATTGAGGTCAAGCCAAGGCATGGCATGCCCACAGAAGAGTCCCAGAGCCTCCTTAAATAGGTGTACTTTTTAAGGTCTCCTCTCTCATGGAATCCCTAGCTTCCTTCAAAGCACAGCCTAGTTGCCACTTCCCACAGAGGACCTTTCCATATACTTCCTAGTTTTAGTGCCCCTCACCAAAATCTTTATTTTGTGTTTTCTTTATATTTGTATATATTTATCTAGATACACATGTGAGCAGAGACAGTTTCATTTTTCATCTTCAAATCCCCAGCCACTAGTAAGTCTTGGCACATAGTAGGTATTCCCTAAATGTACTTTGAATTGAATAAAATGCAAGCTGTATCATACCTTTCCCAAGAAGATCTTAACTTTCCAGAAGCATGATTCTCAATGGAATGTGAATGTTCTGGATGGGACTTTTAGGTTGTCTCTTGATGGTACCCAAACAGCCAGATGAGAGGTGAAAAATTCAATCAATCAAATGAGTGCTTAGTTAAAGCACCTATGTCCATTTTAGGAACATTATTGGGCAAGGTACACTCCATAGTACCAATCAGCTCACCTCTATCTTCTGCCATCTTCTGCTTTCAGTCAAGTAAATACAGTTCCCACATGCAGACCTGTCAGCCTTCTCCTTAGGTTCATTGCCTCTGAATTAGAAGGTGATAGTTAGATATGTTTCTGAGTCAAATTAGACGTGACTTGGATTATATTTTTGCCACAGGAGCAAACCATCTATATCCTAATGCTCATTGACCAGAGTTTCAGTTGAAGAACATCTGTAGTTTCAAATGACTGCATTGCTAAAATAAAGGTATGCTAATGCTTCACAGCAAAACAACCCCTCATAGTTCTGCGGCTCTGAATAAAATGTAACTGCAGTTAGAATGGTATTATGTTGCAGAAAAAGAGCAAGTAAAATGCAGATTTGTTTCAGCTTTATTCCATCTTATCTGCAGTTCTTTCTAACAATTTAATGCACACCCACTGCAGTTTCTCAATGCAATGTGGTAGATTGTTATGCAGTTAAAATTGGTTTTATATAAAAAAGGAAATGCCACAAGCATTGCACAAATCACTGCTGCTACCCTTTCTTCACTCTCCAGCATTTAGTTGTGTAGTGTGAGCATTCAGAATCAGGTCTATTTGTCACTTACACAGTTCTAGCTCCAAACTACCATGCTAAAGATCATACTAAGAAATACACACACAGCAGCTTATATAACGCCATAAATTAAATATGAAGACACTCTGTGCTTTCAAAAAATCAGAGCAAATCAAAGCCCTCAACAATTATTTTTTCTCACTCTGCTTGGAGACTTTAGTGAAAGGACATACAAGCATCAGCACTTTGAAGCCTCATGCAATTCTCATTTATTTGAAATTTCTTACACGATTATGAGCACAAGTTGTTAATCGCCGTTTTCCTGAATAGCTTTTAGCAATGTTTCAGAACACTGAGGACATGAGCATATATGTGTCTTGGCTGAGATTGCATCTTTTTTTTCTCCTGTAATCCTTCAAAAGTATTTCATTGTGATGACCATTTCACCTGTATTAAGTTGAGAAAGGTATCGGGGAACAGATGAGGTGATGAGAGGCATCACGGACAAGCATTTATTGAAAGTTCAGTGGTATGCAAAAAGAAGAAAAGAAATTGCCATCTTTCATGAAAAAACTGATACTGATCTACCAATAGAATGGATTTTATGATGTTAGTTTAAGACTAAAAACATATATTTGCAAGTTGATTGACTTTGCTGTTCAGACTTGAGATTTCAATTTGCATGGGGAAACTCCCATTGTGGAGTATCCCCCCTAAAATATATTAGCAGTTAAAACTTGCAGTCAATCAAATTACAAATATTTATTATGCACCTACTATGAGCTAGGCACTGGGCTAAGCCCTGGGGATACAAAAAGAAACAGAAGGTGGTCCCTGACCTCAAGGAATTTACAATCAAATGGACTTTTCCAATGCTTCTTACACTGTGGGTTGAGATCCCAAATTCAGCAATAGTAAAAGCTTTCTGAATAAAAAAACAACCAAAAATTAATTCACAATCAAATAGGTTATGAATCTGAGGTGTTTCTGGAAGTGTTTCCTGGTGTTGCATAACACAACTTCACTGCAGTCTAGGTTTGAAACACAAAGTATGCTGAACACGAATCATGCACATTTGGTAGTGCTCATGCATTCAGGGTCCCAAGAGGAAAAAGGTTAAGATCCCTGGATTAGAGGACTGACTAGGGGCACTAAGAAGTTAAGTACCCTTCTCATGGCCCATCTGTATCAGAGGTAGGGTTCAAATCTAAGTCTTCCTGATCGAACACTCAGCACTCTATCCACCATGATGTCATGATTGCCTTTCATGGTAATGTAGTGAAGCTTAATTATCCAAGTAAGAATGGGAACTGAATTCTCTGACAGAGTCCTCTGCCCAAAAATGCCCTGCCTCCTTTAACATGGAATAACTAAGAAAGTAATGAAGGGCTCATTGGAACTCAGCTACTGTTGACCTTCCTCATGACACAAAGTCATCATCACACAGTCAGTTAAGTATTATCTGTGTCCAAATCCTCAGGCAGTTTGGAGCATGGTCCATGGCACAAGACTTCTCTTATAACACATACACCGCAGGGGAATTCATACGTAGGGGGAGCAACCTGGAAACGGAAAACCCCTAGAGCCACAATGATGTGCCATGAGGAAGGCTTATCTGGCTCTTTTTCTTCCTAGCACACAAAGCTATGCAAATGCAGGGTAATAGTCTACTCTAAACACCAGTCCAAAGACTCAGGACTTCTCAGTTTTTATATGATATATCTAGATAGCCTCAGAGCTCAAGGGAGAATGTACTGTCCTCATTAGGACTATTGACCACAGCCGCTTTACTCCTGCCTCCCAGATCAAATGCTCTGTCTCTCTGATCAGTCAATAAATATTTATTAAACATCTCCTTTGTACCAGATACTGTCCTAGGTCCTGGGGATACATATACAAATCCATTATTTCTATAACCAATTTGAATACTAGCTATGGAATCTATGCAAAGTGCTATGCCAGGTAATGAGAGATTCATAGTGTTCATGCTAAACAGTGCTTTGCTTCTAAGGAGTTAAGAGTTTAATAGAGAAGACTACATGGTCAGCCCCATAATGGGTATAATGGCACCTCTGCCAATATATAGAGAAGCGTCCCTCTTTTGAGAATGGCTAAAGGTGCCACAGTTAGTTGATTTCTCTCTTCTACTTCTGCCTGTTACCAAGTAAAAATGGAGTCTCACATTGTTCTGCATCAGACAATTTTGTGAACCAAGCCTCATGTCAAGACTAACAACCTACAAGTGGCTCTGAATGGCATACATGATGATTGGCATCCTCTTTTTCAGGAGAAACAGATGAGAGAACTGTGTTCTGAACCAGCATTCAAAGTCTAGGTACCCTGGACAAGGCACACAGAAATAACATTAAAAGAGGAAGAGTGATGTTACCCATTGCTTCAGGGGGATGAAGGTTAGAGAGCATATATCAAATCTTTTAGTTGTATCAGACAGTTATTCTGCAAGTATAATTCAGACTCAGTTCCACAGGCTAGAAAACCTCAGCAAAATGTAATCCTTTTTGCTTCTGCTCACATATCCAGTGTTGAGTAGAACCCATTTAGAATCCATGCTGTTAGGTAAAAAGTCAGATGCTATGAACAAGGCTCAGTTACACACTATTAGCTATGGCTTTGGTTCATGTCTACCATGATAACCAGGTGATGAATGGCACCATGAGGGTGGGCAAAAATTCATTAAGCTGGGTGCATGTTCTGTAGTGCTTATTATACAGTATCAGTATCCAAGGTGCGGGCAAAGATTCACAAGCTCTGGTGTCAACACATTTTGAAAGAGTAAATAATGATCACAACACATCCTTGAATTTCTCACCTCCCTCCCCCGCAAAGAAAAACTAATGGAACTGGTAGGGTTCATTAAAACAACGTAGCTTCAAAAACATTATTCACATTCAATTCCCTATAATTATAACACAAATCAAGTGAAAAGGACACAACAGACAACGATGCGAAATAAACTACGGCTAGATGGCAGAGTTTTTCTTTAGCATATGAATTATTTTCCTGGATCTTACTTTTCATTCAAGGCCTGCTTGGTATGCAAATCATCTATACAGTAAAATACAGCTAAGACTATACCTCTCTTTGCAGCACAATGATTAAAACCCTGTCCAACACAGGTTGATTAACTTGAGTAATCTTCTTTGAACAGAGTGTGTTCAACACCCCACATCCAGCTTTCAGGAAAACTCTTCTACATCTCCTGAATTCACCACTGGGGATGTAGGTAGGATATTGTATGTCAGTTAAGCACTAATAGACAAGCTTTAGCATTCCCACTGTTGCCACAAACCCAATATTGCATAAAGAAACTCACAGGATGAGCAACGGCTTCCCATCATTCTCTGAGTAGGATATTAAAGCAAGACATGCATAATCAAGTAATTTTGATTCATTTTAGGGAAGCGATGGCATTTAGTGAAATTCAGTAAATTGTCCCTTTCAGCACTAATAACATGTTCAGAGCTTTCCCCACCAGACGTTCTGTAATGGCAATATAATAGGATTGCAATGGCAATTAAATGATTGCATATTTTAGGGCAATGGAGGGTATCCACTAGGGCATGAACCATTAGCAAAATGGTAACATTGTCATAGGATTTGTCATGCTCTGGCACAGAGATGTATAAGATGAAGGCCCAAGCAATCATCCATTGTTCTGTAGTAAATAAGGGGTTGGAATAATAATGCTACTTCACATTTATACACACATACACACACACACACACTCACGCACTGGACTAAAATGAGAATTTTATAGAATTAGGAATTTAGACTTCTTTCTGTCCAAACCATTCCCAACCAAAGCATTTTAAAGTTCTATCTGAACAAAGCAGGGTTAGAAGATGCTAACAGGATAATCTAGAGAAAGAGGTGATACGATTATTTTTGATAGGATTACCAGTTTGATGGAAGGAAACTCCTTGAGAATGAGGGCTGTTCACAAATGAAAGGGGAACTCAAGGATGTCAGTGGGTTCTTCCTCATAATAGTTCTTCAAGCAAAGCCTGGATGACTTGTATGTATTGAGAAAAGAATTTTTGTTTGAATATGTATGATTTCAAAGTGATAGGTGCCTTCTTAAATCTTTTGATTCTATGTCTTTTCTTCTCTGTCAATTACTGGAAGGTCTTAATTAGATCAAGCTTGAGTCTTCCCAACTTTGAGTGGGGAAATAACACAGATAGTCTCTACAATATCAGTTGGAGGACAGATTATACAGAGGACAGAATCAGGGTTCACACATTCTGTGGTCCAGCTTTTGGCTCTGATTCATGGCCATCAACATTTTCACAAATTGCAGTCAACTCTTTTGCCAACATGTGACCTTGGTAATAAGGAATGCCAGGATAGGAACATGAATGGAAGAAGACAGATCCGTTCCTACCACTAGTAAATTCCTACCACAATCCTCTCTACTTTAGTTTTAGCAAGTTGGTGTATCTGTGGTGGTTTGGCCCCTGCCTTCCATTCCTCTACCATCTAAAAGCTTAAAGATTGTTTTTGAAATAAGGAAAAGCCAGCATATTTCTGCCCCATGATAGATGAACATGGAACTGTAGCAGCTTTGGTTGTCCAAAAATCAAAATCACACTGGTGAGCAGTGGCTCCATTTACAAAAAAGTAAAACAAACAAAAGTAAAACAAAGTAAACAAACTGGTTTAATTCTTCATCTTCAAGCTTGAGAGCCAATATGGTGCAATGGGAAAAACTCTGCACTGAGGCTCAGAAAACCTGGTCTCTACAACCTTAGGTAAGTCATTTAACCTGAGGTGCTATATTAGATGATGTCTCAATTCTTTTCTGATCTGAGAGGCAATCAGGTGGCACAGTCAATAGAATGCTGGGTTTGGAGTCAGGAAGACTGAAGTTCAAATGTGACCTCAGATGCTTACTGTGTGAGCCTGAGTAAATTACTTAGGTTCTGCCTACCTCAGTTTTCTCAACTGCAAGGGGGGATAATGATAACACCTACCTCCCAGGATTATTAGGAGGATTAAATGAAATATCTGTAAATCATTTAGCAGAGTGTGTGGCTGTTTCACAGATAACACACAGGAGGCTCTGGTGGTCTCTAACAGGTTCATGCTTGATCTGGCCAGACAGGCAGACAGTTTTAGAGGGGTTAATAATCAGCTTTATTCTAGCCTAGTCTTCTCAAATGGTTGCTGGGAGAACCAGCTCCTACAGCATTCCCTAATCACCCTTCTTGCCAGCGAGAAGTGGGGGGGAAAGGGGCCAACTACCCCCAGGTCATGATGGGGTCAATCAAGAGAGGCATACTTGTATACTCCCCTAATATTCCCTCAAGCCTTTGGGTTCCAGTTGAGTCACACACAGATTCCTCATGCTTTTTCCTGCATATGAGATTTTCCCCATGGATTTCCCCCCTTCGCTGACCAATGCCCACCAGCTTTATAAGGCATCAGGCAAAGAAAGCATCTTTCCATCAATTAAGCTCACAGGCTAACTTTAGCAAAATTGTCATTCTGTGCAAGTAGAGTAAATATCAATTATGTTACTCCCATATCTCATAGTGCAACCTCAGTAGGACTATCTGTCACTATGATTATAAGAACTACTAGCTAGGATCCTTGAGATTACTCTAGGAGTTATTATCTAACACCTGAAAATTAGACATGGATCCTGAGAAACTAAAGTCTAAAAGGATAACAAAATTCTCCTTGCATACACTGGCACATATTAGGCACTTAATAGATGCTTTTTTCTTTTCCAGATCTAAAATGTCAAGATTCTAGTACAGAAGTTAAATTACCAAATTGCCTATTTCAGTAACTTTATTAAATGAACACAAACATATCTGTAACTTTTCCCATTCCTGATTTCACTTAAGGATTTTCCCTCTAACTTTTTTCCGAATCCCTATGCACACTATAATTATATAAAACAAAATTGATAGATTTTGAAAAAATAACTGTTGACTATTAAGAGCTTTCTTTGCTAAAGCATTTACATTATGTTCTGTTTTTTCCTTCTGTAATGGGAGGTGGAGTGACTGATGAATGAGGGCCCAGGCCTTAGAGTATGCTCAGATTTTACCTTCCTGGTGGGTTTTGTAGTATCACTCTAAGAGTCGATACTCATTATACTCTTGTACTTTTCCCCTTCTTAATTAAATTGAGTCATTTTTAGCTTATTTTCTTGTTCCATTTGTGTTTCAGAGTTTCACCTTAAACCTCTGAAAAGTTAATTCACTAAATTTTATTAAGTACCTGCTTTGTATAAAGTGATGTGTGAGACCCTGGGGAAGTAAATTTTATATATGTGTGTGTGTATGTATATTTGTGATATATATATATATATATATATATATATATATATATATATATATGTGTGTATTTTTATTTCACACACATTTTTCCTCCTGCCCCCGTGGATATGCCACATAGAAAAGAAGGTTGTATTATATCAGGTGTGAGTGAGGGAATAATGGTTATTTTCAAATGGAAAGATTAAGTAAGGCTTCCTGGGGAGCCCTTGATTTGGGTTTGAAAGAGTGGGTAGAAATTCATTAGGTAGAGAGGGAAGGGGTCATAAGCAAAGGCACAAATTGTCTAGAAATTACACATTTTGAACAAAAGATGGAAAGGAGTCTGCAAGAGAGAGAATATGGGTTAGAGTGAGAGAAGACTTGAAAGGCAGGGTAATATTGTTTTGGGGAAGGCCCCAAATACTCACCAGTGAGTCAAAATTTTCCTTGGGAAGAGATGGAGAGTTTGTTCAGAGTTTTGAAACAAATGGTAGCAAATCCTATCTATTCATCGGGAAAATGTTTGCTTTGTGAAAGATGGTTTGTAAAGACAAGATGGACTTCTCATTCCACAGCTGCTTTCATGTTTGAGGCAGATCCTTTCCTCCTTTTGGCTATAGCTAGAATGTGAGAAAGGATCATTGTAATTCACTTTTTTTAAACTTAAGTTTGCTTACAATGATGACTCTAAAGAACAGATATCTTTGTCTTCTCCTAGTAGAGAAGGGGAAAACTGGAGAAGACTGTTGTACACACTGTTAAATGAGATCAACTCTGTTGGTTCTTTTGCTTTCTTACAAACAAAGTTTCAGAGATACTTTCCAAAAATGTAAAAAACAAAAGGCAGTTAGGCAGTCTCTCAGCATTTATTTTCAATTACCTAGGGCAGATAGGTAGTGCAGTGGATAGAGTACCAGTGCAGGAGTCAGGAGAACCTGAGTTCAAATTTCACTTCAGACGCTTGACACTCACTAGTGGTGTGACCTTGGGCAAGTCATTTAACTGCAACCTGCCTCATCCTGGGTCATCTCCAGTCATCTTGATGAGTATTTGGTCACTGGATTCAGATGGCTCTGGAGGAGAAGTGAGGCTGGTGACCTGCGTAGCCCTCCCTCACTCAAAACAAAGTCGAGTGCAAGTCATGTCATTATTTCTCTGATGGCATGATCTACTTCGGCAACAAAGGATGAACGCACATTTTCTGTCACCTACTATGTGTCAGGCACTGTGCTGGGAATATATGACCTTAAAAAAAATAACTTAAGATCTAAAATAATGGCCTGAAATTAAAATTATATGTTTTTTTTTAAAGTTTATATCACCCATTTATAGTATTTGTACTTCTATTTTATATATGTTTTCTGCATTAAAAACAAGTTAATATGAACATATTCTTTTGAACATAGAGACATGACTCTCTAGCAATCCTAGATTTGAGGTCCTTAGTCTAAAAGTCCTTGTTCCCTTATTCCAAATGGAATCTTTGCTTTATTTTAAGCATCCAAAATATTCAGGTTGAAAAATTTATCATTCTCCTCTGAGTGGTTTTGTTGTTTTATTTTTTAAAATTAACTGAGAGACCAAATTCAATTGAAGAAAAAATGCTAACTGCTTTGGATCTCCAGACAACATAGCCAATTATCAAGGCAAATACAATTTCCAAGTAACCCAAAAGCTGGCCTAGAAGCCTTTTATCACCAGGAGAATAAAACTAAATATTTACTAGGTGCCAAACAAAATTAAGATTTATTTGGCACCAAAGGAAAAAGAAAACCGCTTCTGAATGTTGGAATCCCAGAGCTACAGAGAAGAGAACAGCTCCTTTGAAAGGAAAACATTTTAACAGTGTTTACAAGGGTCATTTCAATGTTTTTGAAACTCTGCTGCTAAATAATGCATGTTAGGCAAGTTATAAAGGGGAAAATGAGACAAACCACCATCTTTGGGAGAGGTTATCTATCCAGGTGAGACATAAAGCCACAAAGTGTAACAGCCCTGATCCCTTCTCTCCCAAGAGGGAAAAGGAGGACCCTAGGTCCCTGGGATGGATAAATAGGTTTCCTGCCACCTTTTCTTGTTGGGGCAGAGCTGGAGTGTCTATATTCCCCGAAATCGAAATGACTGCTGTATTCATAAAGCAAGGATTTTTTTCCCCTACAACACATCAAACATAGAGTTTCTCCTTGAGAGAACACCAGCCATTCAGCTCATCAGTTGTTCCTAATTGCCTTGTTGAGACCATTGCTCACACCTGTGTAGCAATTCATCTTGCTGGTTGAAGCAATATTTTTTTCCTCAGACATCCACCCTGGCAGAGATGGTCTAACTGATGGAAAGGCACTTAAAGATTGCCAGAGCTTGGTTTAGAAAATGAGAGTGTATTCTGCCCAGAGACTTCAGAGGGAATGTGAGTAACAAAAGCCCCTGGTACCATCTGACCAGGTTCAAATAAAAGGCCATTGCAGCTGGGTAGGAGAATAGGTACTAAAATAAAGAACAAGCTTATTTATGCATGTGAAACACTGGGAAATCATAAGATCAAAGATCTAGAGTTGGAAGAAACCTTAAAAGGTCATCTAATCCAAGAGTTGTTAAAGATTTTTGTGCATCAGATTCACCTCTGGAAGTCTCATTAAGCCTACAGAACCCTTCTTCTTGTGTATTTTTAAATACACAAAATAAAATACATAAAATTACAAAAGAAAAGAATTAAATTGAAATAATTATCCAAATATTAGGGGGCAAAGTCCACATACTCCAGGTTAAGTGTTTCTAAAATGCAATCCCCTTATTTTACAAATTAGGAAACTGAGAACCAAAGAGGTTGATTAATTTCCCCAAGCTCATCCAAGTAGTAAGTGGCCTAGATAGAATATTAACCAAGGTTCTCTGCCTCCAATTCCAGCAGTTTTACCCCCTGGATCATTTTGCCTTCCATATCTTAGCTAGCTTGTATTTTTAAGTTGTGTTTCTTAAAATTTTCATTAATAGAAGGATTTTAAGCTACAGCTTTGTTGAGCACATACTAGGTTCCTTCTGAAAGAATTAGCCCAAGGTGAATGATCTTTTTTCTGAAACAAGCATAAAAAATAAAAACAAAACAAAGGAAACTTCTATCCTAGAATACTATGTGGCATTTTGTTAGATTGTTTTACATGGTTTTATGGGCCCACATTTTTAAAGAAGTACTAGTTTCCTCTGACATATGCAGTAATAATCTTTACTACTGACACTGAAATGGTGTGCATATAGAACTTAATTTGCCATCACAGTCAGGATGTGGTAGGGAAGTTCAGAGAATGGTTTTTCTCTTTCTACTTCAGTTTCTGGGATTGTCCCTTTCCCTATCCCAGCTCAAGCTGGCGATAATTTTGCTTCCAACCTATAAAAGCAATTACTGGCCTTCAACATTTTTCACACACCCCTGAAAACACTGAGGTCAATGCGCAAATGCACTGATGGATAGATAGACATAGAGATAGAGATACATATAGACAGATTTGTGTTGTTCAATCATTGTAGTCATATGCAACTCTTTGTGACCCCATTTGGGCATTACCTTTTCCAAATAGATATAGGTATAGATATCGATATTGACATAGACACAAATATAGATAGAGGCTTGGTTACTTCAGAGGGTAGGGGGAAGACTCCCTGTTAGCTCCTACATTGATACCATCCGGGCACCATATGTGTGCATGTGTGTGTGTGTGTGCGTATGTGCGTGTGTGTGTGTGTGAAGAAGGGAGTTGGACAGGGAGTGGGGAGGTTGCTTATGAGCAATTTGATGAAAATGTTCTAAAAAACTTATGGCCTCATGTGAAGTATAGTCATCTATCAATGCAGATTTTGAAGAGTGGGTAAAGAAAAGGCGCTTCTGTATTTGTTTACTGTCCATCACCGAATCTGTCTGAGTGTCTAGGAGGGGTGGACAGGTCTTCAAGCTGTTCTGAGGAGGTCTGGGTCAATCTGTAGGTCTCATCAGATAGGTGGGGCTCCCAGCTGCAATATTCAGCCGCCAGAGATGATGTCAGCTACTAAATTGGTCTAGGAAGGGTTGAGGTCCAGTGTAGAGATGGACCCACCCATCCTTCACACCACCATTGGAATCTTGGTTGGTTCAGCCAGCAAGCTACTTAACCCCAGACAGGAAGGACCCTAAAAAAGTAGGGGAAGTCAGTGCAGGGTGTATGTAGAGAGAGCACTGCAGCCATACCCCAGGGCCCAGGATATCTACAGTCTTCCCTTCTCATTGATCCCATGGGTATCAGGAGCACCATGTTCCAGGCTAAGATCAAGAGCATAGAAATTCTAAAATCAGAGGTTGGTACTGATTTCTCTATCTCAGGTTGGGTCTCAGAGTGACCGTAGTTAAGAGTCACTGGGATTCAGCTGCTACTGCTATCCTCTGAAGTACTAGGACCTTCCTGATTGGGTGGGGAAGCAGAGATCCCTCTTGCCTTCACTTTGGTCTAAAGACAAAGCTGCATACCATTGCTCCTTTTGTCTCCTTGTCCTGCCTCAATTCGATTCAGTGAGCATTTATTAATCACCTATTGTGTCCTAGGTTGACTTATGCTGGGGATACTAGATCAAACTAAACAGTTCTTCTCCCAAAGTAGTTTGTGCTTCTAGGGGAAAACAATAGTTACACCATTAAGTAAATTCAAAACCCATGAAAAATAAATACAAAGTAAAAGACAACTAGGCAAAGGTAGCATAACTGAAGGATTTGGACTCAGGAAGACCTGAGCTTGCATCCTCTTTCAGACACTACTCTGTTCACACACTTCTCTGGGCAAGTAACTCTCCAGACTCAGCCTGCTGTTTTTTTCTTTTTATCTCTAAAATGGGAATCATAACAGACACCTACTTTACAGGTTATTGTGAGGACCAAAGGAGATACCATGAGCAAAGTACTTTGCAAACCTTAAAGTACTATATACATGCTATTATTAATAGTTATTTTTTTTAAAAAAATTCAAGTGGCAGGAAGAGTGTTAATAACTGAGGGAATCAGGAAAGGTCTTGTGCAAGAAGTGGCACATGAGCAAGGTTTTGATGGGAGGAGCAAGTTTTCTAAGAGGTGAAGATAAGAAGGGAGAACAAAGCATGGGAAGAGGAAATAGAAGGTTTTGTGTAGGGAACATTGAGTAGATCAATTCAGCCAAAGAAAAGGATTAATGTGAAATCAGTCTGGAAAAATGAGTTGGGAACAGATTGCAAAGGGTCTTAAATATCAAATGGAACCATATGCTTTCTTATTCCAGTGGCAACAGGGATTCACTGAAGCTTTTTCAGCAAGAGAGTAACAACATCAGATTTTTATATTTATTTCCCAATAAATGCATTGCTACAAACAACCATAATTCACCAAACTTGAGGATCTATCATTCTTGGAGTTGCTGTGGCCACAAAAGCTATCACCCTGAAGTTAAATATCACAAATTAAATTAATAAAATTGAAATCCTTCTATGACTTAATTTGTAATTGTTTTGTAACCATTATATATAATAATAGCTGCTACCTACTCAGTGCTTTTGGGTACATCCTTTTCATATATGATCATCGCAATAACCCTGTAAAAGTATTAGCTAGTTAGTCAATAAATTTATTGAGCATTGAATACTACTAACATTACCCCCATGTTAAGGACGCGGAAACCAGGAGGAGTTAATGAACTTGCCTAGTGACATAGTTCACAGGTGTCAAGGGAAGGATTTGAACCCAAGGTTCTTCCAACTCCACATCCAGTACTCTTTTCAAAATACCATGTTGCTGGGGGAAGGAGCCAAGATGGCAGAGTAGAAAGACTCACGTATGCTAGCTCCGAGCCCACAGCCCATAAATTTCCTGTAAAAAAAACTCCCCACAAATTCTGGAGCAGTTCAAGCCATGCAGAAACACAGTGGAAGAGATTTCCATTCCAGAGAGCCCTGGAAAGCCATCCCCAGGGGTCCATCATGCACTGGACGCAGAGCCCATCCCTGCGCTGCCCTGGCCGTGTGGCCCCAGAGGAGGAGATCCAAGCAGGCTTCAGGGACAGAATCTCCAGTGCCTGTGAAGGTCTCTCCACCCACAGGTGCTCCAGGTCAGTGAGAGAGACTTCTGGACTGGCCGAGAGGGGAGCGGGGTGTCTCCATGACTCAGGCCCCCTCAGGAGGCAGCGGCAGAGGGAGCAGCAGAGGCAGTGGCGGTAGCGGCCCCGGGACTCCAGGAGCAGCAGGCAGGAGCTCAGGGCCATTACTGAAGGTCTCTGCATAAACCCCCTAAGGGAATTGAGACTGGGAGATAGCCCTGCCCCCACCAGAGCACCACAACTTAAGCTCACATTGAATAGCAGCCGTGCCCACCGCAGAAAGCCCTGAGGCTGGGGAGCAGCATTTGAATCTCAGACCCCAAGCATTAGCTGGATGGATCTAGGTGGGGGTGCAGAGGAATCTCAGAAGTCAAATAACTGGCTGGGAAAATGCCCAGAAAAAGGAAGCAAAATAATACCATAGAGAGCTACTTTCTTGGGGGACAGATGTTCCCACCTTTCATTTCTGATGATGAGGAACAATTCTTACCATCAGGGAAAGACATGGAGGTCAGGGTCTCTGTATGCCAGACATCTGAGGTGGATGTTGGGTGGGCTCAGGCCATGGAAGAGCTCAAAAAGGATTTTGAAAATCAAGTTAGACAGGTTGAGGAAAAACTGGGAAGAGAAATGAGAGAGATGTAAGAAAAATATGAAAAATGGGTCAATACCTTGGTAAAGGAGACCCAAAAAAATGATGAAGAAAATAACACCTTGAAAAATAGGCTCACTCAATTGGAAAAAGAGGTTCAAAAAGCCAATGAGGAGAAGAATGCTTTCAAAAGCAGAATTAGTCAAATGGAAAAAGAGGTTCAAAAGCTCACTGAAGTAAATAGTTCTCTCAAAATTAGAATGGAACAGATGGAGGCTAATGACATTCTGAGAAACCAAGAAATCACCAAACAAAACCAAAAGAATGAAAAAATGGAAGAGAATGTGAAATATCTCATGGGAAAAACAACTGACCTGGAAAATACATCCAGGAGAGACAATTTAAAAATTATGGGACTTCCTGAAAGCCATGATCAAAAAAAGAGGCTAGACATCATCTTTCATGAAATTATCAAGAAAAACTGCCCTGAGATTCTAGAACCAGAGGGCAAAATAAGTATTGAAGGAATCCATCGATCACTGCCTGAAAGAGATCCAAAAAGAGAAACTCCTAGGAACATTGTGGCCAAATTCCAGAATTCCCAGGTCAAGGAGAAAATATTGCAAGCAGCTAGAAAGAAACAATTCCAGTATTGTGGAAATACAATCAGGATAACACAAGATCTAGCAGCTTCTACATTAAGGGATCGAAGGGCGTGGAATAGGATATTCCAGAAATCAAAGGAACTAGGACTCAAACCAAGAATCACCTACCCAGCAAAACTGAATATAATACTTCAGGGGAAAATATGGTCTTTCAATGAAATTGAGGACTTTCAAGCATTCTTGATGAAAAGACCAGAGCTGAAAAGAAAATTTGACTTTCAAACACAAAAATGAGAAGAAGCATGAAAAAGTAAACAGCAAAGACAAGTCATAAGGGACTTACCAAAGGTGAACTGTTTACATTCCTACATGGAAAGACAATATTTGTAACTCTTAAAACCTTTCAGTATCTGGGTAGTTGGTGGGATCACACACACACATACACACACATACACATGTATAGGTGTGCACACATACACACATGCATGCACATACAGAGACAGAGAGCACAGAGTGAATTGAATAGGATGGGACCACATCTTAAAAGAAAATAAGGTAAATGGTGAGAGAGAAATGTAGTGGGAGGAGAGAGGGTGAAATGGAATGGGGTAAATTATCTCTCATTCAAGAGGCAAGCAGGAGACTTTTTAGTGGAGGGAAAAAGAGGAGAGTTGAGAAAAAAACATGAAGTTTACCTTCATCACATTCAACTAAAGGAAGGAATAAAATGCACACTCATTTTGGTATGAAAACCTAGCTTACAATACAGGAAAGTGGGGGAGAAGGAGATAAGCAGGGTGGGGGGGATGATGGAAGGGAGGGCAATGGGAGGAGGGAGCAATTTGAAGTCAACACTTGGGGAGGGACAGGATCAAAAGACAGAATAGAAACAATGGGGGGCAGGATAGGATGGAGGGAAATACAGTTAGTCTTACACAACACGACTATTATCAAAGTCATTTGCAAAACTACACAGATATGGCCTATATTGAACTGCCTGTCTTCCCAAAGGGAATGGGTGGGTAGGGAGGGATGGGGAAAATTTGGAACTCAAAGTTTTAGGAACAACTGTTGAGTATTGTTCTTCCTACTAGGAAATAAGAAATCCAGGTAATGGGGAATAGAAAGTCATCTGGCCCTATAGGACAAAAGAGAAGATGGGGACAAGAGAAGGGAGGGATGATAGAAGAGAGGGCAGATTGGTGATAGGGGAAATTAGAATGCTTGGTGTATTGGGGTGGGGGAAGGGGAGAAATGGGGAGAAAATTTGGAACCCAAATTTTGTGAAAATGAATGTAAAAAGTTAAATAAATAAATTTGTATTTAAAAAAAATACCATGTTGCTTTTCCAGTGGTGTCTCTCCCACCTATTTCCATGTTAACCTATCTTCCCTCTGGTTGTTAGAGATAAGGGGGTCTGATCAATGAGAAAACAGTTCTTTGTCACTCAGCACCAGTTTTCCCGACATTTTCTAGCACATTTTCTAGAGTGATGGATGCATAATAGGTACTGAGTAAGTAGATGGTCCTTGCTTTGATGTCCAGGTAGTGACCGGGTTCTGTAATCTATGGGGAAAACATCATGCCTAAGGTGGCCCCATGAATCTGGAGCAAGGAAAAATCAAAATTGTGTGCATGTAAAAATAACCGTTGGAGAGCTAAGATAGTCCTCATCCTGCCTCCTCAAGATACTTGGGGCCATTCTTGGGACATTTGTCTCCATGTCACCTACCCAGTGTTAACTACCTTTGATCCCTGAGTCAGAGGAAGGGAATAATTGTATGGAAAGAAGAATTGGCATTATAGGCATTATATGTGGTCTCAGATCTTTGTTAAGTCCTAAATTAAGTTTTTATAGAAATTTAAATTTTGAAAGCCTGGGAGTTTATCTCCCATTTATCATATTGTTCTACAGAATTAATTGCCTCTTGTTTTGTTGTTTTACCTAATACTGTCTTTTCACAGAATCAATTAAGGAAATCTGGTGGGGTATGCCTGTACAATGCAATTCAATGAATATTAAGCACCCTCTATATTCAAGTCACTGTGCCAGGCCCTGGGGATACAAAACTAAAAGATCTCACAAGTACACAGATCTCTATAGTGTAGGGCTTCATGTGAACAAAGGAGAGACCTGGATGGAAATCTCCAGAGAAATTTTGAGGATGGAGAGAGTGCTTTCTACAAGGGTAATTACGGAAGACTTCATAGGGCATGAGGCTACTGCCACCAGAGACGAACTTGGTAGGAAGAAACAGCTTCTAAAAGGCAAAGATCCAGAAGGATGATCTCTCATTATATATGAATGCAAGGAGGCAAGAGTTGGTTTGACAAGTTCAGGAGGTACTACCTAGTCCAGTTTGAATGGGACACAGAATATTTGAAGCAGGATAGGACAAACAGGTTAATGATCGTGATGACTAGCATGTATTTAGTGCTTTAGGTTTACAAAGTCCTTTACCTATGTTATCTGATCCTATCCTCACAAGGACCCTGGAAGAGAAGTGCCATTATTGCTGTTTTCTATAGATAAGAACACTGAAGCAGACCGAGGTTAAGTGACTTGCCCAGGGTCACATGACTAGTATGTATCTGTAGGAATCAAACTCAGATCTTCCTGACTTCGATGCCAGTACTTTATCTTTATTATCATGTAGCAGCCTCAGTGATTCAGCTAGATCATGGTTTTAGAACTGACAGTGTTCTTAGGGGCTATCAAGAATAACCACTACCCTTCATTTTACAGACGAGGAGTATGGTGTTCAAGGTTTCAAGGGACTTGCCCAGGGAATCACAACTAAAAGGTAGCTAAGATATTATTTGAACCCAAGGACTCTTGACTCTCTGTCCACTGTTCTATCCAGGATATAATGTGAAATAATTTTGGAAATGAAGATGGGAACCAGAATGAAGGCACCACATGTCATGTTAGAGACTGCATTTTATCCTTCAGAGATTGGGGGACCACTGCAGTTTGCTTGTTTGTTTGAATTGACAGGAGAGGAAAGGAGGCAACGCAATCATATGTTCCTTGGGAAGATTATTTTTTGAACTGTGTGAAAGAAGGATTGGTGAAGGGAGAGACTGGAGGCAAGGAGATTGGTTAAGAGGCTCTTGCAATTGTTCCAATGAATGCTTTTATCTTATTGATGAAATCATTTTAAACTCCTTCCAGCAATTTGATCAAAGAACTGGAATTTGCTTTTCATATTTATATTTTCAGTACTCAGCACATTGTCGGGCACATAGCAAACCTTTAGCAGATGTTCTTTTATTCATTCATTCACTGGATCCATAATAAGCAAAGAATACACATTTTCACTTTTTTAGCCACAGCAAGTCATTATGGCTGTCAACTGAGGTATGAAGGGGTGACCAGCTACATTGGGGGTAGGATTACTCATACTAATGAAAGCATGGCTTCTTGAATTACTAATCACCTGTTGGCCAAACTCCTGGCAAGAAATATTTTTAAATTTAGCTAAACTAGACCTTGTGAAATGAGCACATTATCTGAGAAAGATCAGGGAGACCCCTGAAGGCATTCTAGCTTGCTAGGACCTACCAGGACTTGTGTTCCAATATCATTGCCTTTGATAACCCATGGGCATAGTTCAATATCAAGTATCAGAGTAGGACCTTAATTGAGAAAGTACAAAATAGACTATAATAACATCAAATGTTTAGGATGTTGGACAGTGAAATGATCATCCCTGTGAGAAAGAGATCAGTGGACTTGTACAGGTTCGATTCTGTGCTCAACTGCCTGCAACCATCATTTAAAAATGTTCTCTCAGCAATCCCACTCCATTGTGTCCATTCTCGCACAAGCACAAATGTAGAAGGAAACCAAACTTTCCAAGAGAAGGCCCACAAGTACCTACCAATTTGCCAGTTGGTATGACCTGATTAAGAGCAAAGAAGCTAGTTAATTGCAGACATCCCGAATATTTAGGTACAGTATGAGGATCATGAATATTTGGCAATGTCCACTGTAAGTGATTCATAGTATAGCAGGAAAGGGTAAGCTATATATCTGTGTTTTGAAAGTTCCCTTCTCCCCTTTTCTGGAGTCAGTCTGGGGAACTTGAATTGGATAGAAAGACAGATCACAGGTTCTTCATAGAAAGGCAAGTGAAGGAGTTGGTGGAGCTGATTTCATGGTGTACTCGGAGGCTGCAAGAAACATTATTCTAAGGGAGTCTTGGCCATTTATCTTACCTTAGAGCAGTCATAGTAGCATGACAGCATGACATCTCTAAGCACATAAGAGCAACCCAGCAACCACCTGGAATTCATTATTTGCCATCTACTAGTGTTGGGAAGTAGATAGAACTGTGTTAAGAAATTAACTCTGGTCTGGTCTTCCCTCCACCACCACAACCCCCGCAAAAAATTTCCTCTGATCTTTCAAAAAGTATGTGGCATAGGCCTTAGAGGGATGCCTTTCTGCCAAGGAGGATTTGGAGTATCCCTACCAACAATCAGTATTTTTTCCCTAGCTATTTGGATTTAGTGCTCATTAACAAAAAAAACAAAACAAAACAAAAAAAAACCTCAATAATACAATGCCTTGTCTGTACCATACAGGCCTAGAACTAGATACCATTTTCTACATAAAATGAGATATCAAGTTTAGCTTCAGATGATTTGTCTCAGAAGGAAGGAAAAGTCTTGTGCTAGTTTTAGAATAAGTAGAAACTGATGATGAGCAAGCAATTGTAGATCAGAGAACTAAAGAATGTTGGAGCTGGAAGGGATGTAAGATGCCGTCTAGTACATCTTCATCATTTGATAGATGAAGAAACAAAGGTCCAGAATGTGGAAGTGACCTATAAAATAAATGGGTTGAACTAGATGACCTCGTAGGTGTCTTCCAACTCTAGATCTATGAATTCTATGGTTTCCTACGCACCTCCCACCTCCAAGGGCATAGAGCATAAAGAAATGGCACAAGAACCTAGGTCTCCTGATTCTAATGCACTTGAAGATTTTTATGTGAATCCTCTAAGATGTTCCTCTGTTTGCTGTGTGGTACCACAAAAGCTATTCTTATCTTCACAATATGCATCATTTAGAGGTATTGTGGTACAGGCAACAGAGGCCTGGACTTGAAATCAAGGAAACCTGGGTTGAATCCTACCTCAAACACTTCTTAATTATGTGACCCTGGGCAAGTTACTTAGCCTTGCTGGTCCTCAGTTTCTTTATCAGTAAAATGAAGAGCTTGACCTCTAAGATCATTTCCATATCTAAATCTATCAGGGCAGCTAGGTGGATAGAGCACCAGTGCAGGAGTCAGGAGGACCTGAGTTCAAACCTCCCCTAAGACACTGACACTCATTAGCTGTGTGACCTTGGACAAGTCACTTAACCTCAATTGCCTCATCCTGAGTCATCTCCAGTCATCCTGAGGACTATCTTGTCACTGGATTCAGATGGCTCTGGAGGAGAAGTGAGGCTGGTGACCTGCACAGCCCTCCCTCACTCAAAATAAAGTCAAGTGCAAGTCATGTCATTATTTCTCTGATGCCATGGTCTTCTTTGTCAATGAAGGACGAACACATGTCTAAATCCATCATGCTACTATGACCACTGTAAGGTAAGATAAATGGCCAAGATTCCCTTAAAATAATGTTTCTTGCAACCTTTGAGAACACCATGAAGTCAGTTTCACTAACTCCTTTACTTGTCTTTCCAAGAAGAACCTGTGTCTGTCTTTCAATCCAACTACAAATTATTTCACTTATAATGTGAATACCTATGGTTTAATTCCCCCCAAAGAGTCTAAATTCATTATTTATTAGACACAGATTACACATCAATAGTAATAATGGTTTGTTCCTAGATAGAACTAAACTTGAAGAAAAAATTAAAATTGAAGCAAAATTTCATTTACTACAAATGAAACAGAGAAATCCTATGAAAAAACCGAAAATATCTTCCAAGCCAAGTCACCATATATATTTTAACACTTCAATGACTTCAAAGTGAAGGTGAGCAGAGAGGAAGATTGAGAATATTATTGGAAAACACAATTCAGGATCCAGAAATGGAGGATTCATAAGCCTCCTGGTGAACGTTAGAGGACATTTTAAAAATACAATATTGCTGTACTTTTAAAAGACAGCAAATGACTGATTACAGATAAAGCTGTGTGTAATCAAATCATTAGAGCAAAAATTACAATCAATATCAAATTAGGAGAATAAAGAGGAGAAAACATTGTGAATAATTATAACCCCTCTAACCAACCTATTTAAATGACGTTGTCTTTGAGTAATGTAAATAGGTACCTACAAGTCTAACCCCTCTTCTATAGATTATTTCAGTCATGTTTGACTCTGTAAGCCAATTTAGGGTTTTCTTGGAAGAAATACTGGAGTGGTTTATTATTTCCTTCTCCAGTTCATTTATTTTATCATTTGAGATTTCCTTTTTAAAGAATCTAGAATAGTCTGTCACTTTTCTAGCTCATTTTACAGATGAGGAAACTGAGCAAATCATATAACCCTGATTACCTCAGGGTGTGGGGGGGAATTATATAGGTTGTATATTACAGATTTTCGAACTGGAGTCCAGTTCTTCTCATTTCAAACCCAGAGATCTTTCTGCTCCTGTAGGATATAGCTTATTTGTGAAGCAAAGCTTTTAAAACAAAAATAATCTCTTATATTTTCCTAACCTGACAAGGGTACATTGAATTTGTAATACATGGAAAAGATCATCAGATCAGAGAATGGTAGATTTGGAAAGGAATACAAGGTTAAGTGACTTGCCCATGGTCATACAGTTAGTAAATGTCTGAGGCCAGATTTGAACTCAGACAAAAAAGGTGTTCCTGACTCAAGGTCCAGCACTCTATCTACTGTGCCACTTAGTTGCCTTTCTCTATGACAGCCCTTTCAAATATTTAAAGATCTCCAAAATGCTATAGTGAACAGGGTTAACATAGGATCTGAGTTCAAATCATATACCTGACATATTGCCTGTGAGACATGGAAATGTCTTGGCACAATGTTTACTTGGCAAAAATTGATTCAGTAGATTCGTTGGCTATTCTGGACCTGGGTTTCCTTAGCAATGAAATGAGAATTTAGACAAGAAGAAATTTAGAATTTAGAAAAGAGAATTTAGAATAGAGAATTTAGAAAAAAATGCAAGGCCCACAGGATATATACAGCCTGTAAGTGCAGCTCAAACTAGATTAAAATGTAATTAGGAAATATTTAACAAAATAAGTAAAAATACAATAAAACATGGATAATAGTACATTTTAAAACTAAGTCAATATATGACCTGCAGGGATCCTTATGTTTAGTTAAATGGCCCCTCTTTCTATCTGAGTTCAACACCAGTGGTCTAGAATATCCTTAAGATCCCTTCCCACTCTAAATCTACATTTGTATAGTCTTTTAATCTTTTATTCTTTCTAATTTTTCCTGGATTTTTGGGAGCTTAAGTTATTATATGTACTTCATGTAACACTAACTCACCTAAGGGACAGGTAGGTGGTACAATGGATAGAGCAGGAGTCAGGAGGACCTGAGTTCAAATCTCACCTCAGACACTTGACACTCACTAGCTGTGTGACCTTGAGCAAGTCACTTAACCTCAATTACCTCATCCTGGGTCATCTCCAGTCATCCTGATGAATATCTGGTCACTGGATTCAGATGGCTTTGGAGGAGAAATGCGGCTGGTGACCTGCACAGCCTCCCTCACTCAAAACAAAGTCAAGTGCAAGTCATGTCATTATTTCTCTGATGCCATGGTCTTCTTTGGCAATGAAGGATGAACACACAACTCATCTTAGAAGGAGACAAACATTTGTAATTTAAATAGTGTTTTTATTTGGCATAGAATTAATTTTAAAAGATACAGTACATAAGAAAACAATGACTGCTTGGTTGTACCTCTCTACTCTGGCTCTCTCTGTCAGGCCCAAATAGTTTCCAGACAGCCCTCAAACCTCTTCATATTCTTCTAGGAAAGACACAATTTGAGTTTGTTTAGTTCCCTACCGCCACCCCTCCTATCATTGGGAAAGAGAATATATACCAACAACCCAGTTCCCAAATGGCCAACCTCACCCATCCAGTATGGTTAGTAGCTAGATAAAGAACTAAGGAACAGTGATATATTTCACTTGAAGCAAAGGGTATGGGACTCAGGATCTGATGAGATCTAAAATTTCTGAAAGCTATAATTTTTCCAATCAATGTTCTGCCATTAATGTGAACTCCTAAGTGATTCCTGACCAAAGTGGCCTATTGAGGAGTAGAGTGAACAGGTCCTTGTGGTTGGAGTATTTTCATTCCACTTGTAAATCCATCCCACCTTCATCTCTTTATTCCTAATCATTTCTGTCCTTTGCATTCATCTCATCAGTTCCTGTACCCCTGTCCTCTCTTGCTCTCCCTTTTGGCACTACATTACTTCCTGAGGCAAAAATCTATCTCTTTTAACACTAATATTTTCCTGGTGCTGCCATATGGCCACAAACCATGTAAAAACAATCTCAGAAGAGTTAAAATTTCAAGAAAACCAAATAGTAAATGGAAAACTGTAGAGCTGGAAGTACAACACATCATTCATTATAACCTGCATAGGAGAAAGAACAAAAAAGGAGACACAGAGCCTGGGAAAGGAGGTAGGCTGGCCATGCAGTAAGTGCCAGGAAAAATAAGAGCAACTTAAGTGTCATAATGGCAAGCAGGAAATATTGGGGAAAAAAGAGCAAGACATCCAGCACTTTGGAAGATTTATGGAAAGATATCGGCACATATCACATGATAAAGTGTGAAGAACCCATCATCAGTAGATTGGCCACTTGATTGTGTATTCTTTGACCGTAGTAATCCATTACCCTTCTTATCATCATCCTCACTACTACTACCACAAATTTAGAGTTATAAGGGACTTCAGGAATCATATCTCCTAATTTTACAGATGAGGAAACTGAGGCCTGAAGAGGTTAAGTACACAGTTTGCAAGTAGCAGAGCTAAGATTTGAACCTCTGCATCCATATCCACAAAGAACTCAGAGCACTGCACCATTCCCATTTATCGTGTCCCAGGCGGTGGCCACTTGTCTTTACTTCTGTCTTGTCATTGGACCGAGCTCACTCTGAAGGAGTAAGACTGACAACTCTGCACAGCTTCGTCTCACTTAAATCTAATTCACACTCAAGTCAAGATATCACCCTCATGATGCCACTGGTCTCCTTCAAGAAAGGACAAACAACTCAATGCTTAATTGAGTACCACTCAATATTTAATCATTAATGACTTTGCATTGTTTTAATATTTAAACATGTAATTGGAAAATCTCCATTGAGTTTGGTATGGCAAAACATGAATAAATAACACATAGGATGAACAGGTGGGGAGGGAGTAGTAATCTACATTGAGGGAATGCCAAATATGTGCCAACGATCTACAGGTGGTATGTAACTCTGACTCAAAAAAAAAAAAAAAACCAACAACTTTTTTAAATCTTTTCTCTCCAGCTACACTTTCAGGCTAGTCATGGTTAGGAGATGTCTCTCTATTTTCCTACAGTGTCCAGATCAGGACTGAATAATAGGAGACAGCAACATGCAGTAGACTCAGTATATCTGAGTCAAAATCCTCCCTCTAATATTAACTAACTATATGACCTTAAGCAAACCACCTAACCTGCCTAGCTTTTAAGATCCCTATGAACGAGCAGGAAACTTTCAAATAGCTACTTGTTGAATTAATGAATATGCATTTATTGTCTTACTAGCCACACAGAAAAAGATGGGAAGGGTATGGATTAAGTCGTAGTACACCTAGGACAAAAGATCTGGGTCAGTGACAAAGAATAGGAGAGAGGAAAATATTTTAACTTCAAAATTAGGAATAGGCTGCTTAGTTTCTGTGTGCACATGCAAATGATTATTTAACTACATGTAATAGAAGTCTACTTAGGATTTTTTACTTTTAATAGCGCACAATGCTTTCTCATCTATTTTTCCTCATTTGGTCATCAGAACAGGTAAGTGTAGATACAAGGTATGTGTAAGGCCATAGCTCAGCATTGTCCTATATCAGAACTCTCTACCCCTAGCTGAAGCTCCAGGTTCTTAGCCCTTTTTCTCAATTAAGCAGGGAAAAAACTTGTTGTTCTTTGATGTCAGTCTTTTTGGTTATGTCTGACTCTTTGTGACCTCATTTGCGGTTTTGTTGGCAAACACAGTGGAGTGGTTTGCCATTTCCTTCCCCAGCTCATTTTGAAGATGAGGAAAGTGAGGCAGACAGAGTTAAAAGACTTGTCCAGGGTCAGATCCAAGGTCAGATTTGAACTCAAGTCTTCCGTACTTCAGGCCAAGTCTATCCATTGTGCCAGATAACTGCATCTAGGTACACTTTTTAAAAATACCTTCTAACGACACCTGAGTCCTCACTACTATAGAATTCTTCAGTACAAAATTGTAAATCACTATATTTTCTTGTTCAAAGACAAGGAAGATGAAGAACAAAAGGTGTGACTTGCCTAAAGTCATCAATCTGGTTAGAACCAAGGTTGGAGCAGAGCCCATATTTCCTAACTCCCAGCTCTCAGACCCATATTTCAAGTCACCTAAGAAGGAAAGTGAAAAGAGTGTTGGGTTAGGAGTCAGGAATACCTGAATTCACATTTAACTTCAGATATTTACTAGCTTGTGTGATCTCTGACAAGTCACTTATCTTCTCAATCTCAGTTTCCTTCTTTGTAAATGGAAGGAAGCAATATCTCCAAACACGGGGAGTAATCGCACTGACCTCACTGGGTTGTTGTGATAAACAAGAGATAATACATGTAAAGTACTTTGCAAACTTTAAAGTGCCTTGTAAATGCTAGCTATTATTATCATTGCTGCTGTTATATTTATCATTTTCAGCTTATCTCTATAACCTGAATCTAGCCCTCAAAATCCCTAGCAAATGGAGGAAGCCATGCTATAAAAGATAGCTTTATTTTGCAACAGATATGGCACACTCAATCCTTAATGAACATTGTTCTCTAGAGAGATCCACCCACTGCTAATGCAGGTCCTGCTATCAAGAGAATAGATGTCCAAGTTTCATCTTTTCTCGAAAACTCCACATAAGAAACAGGATAAACAATTCTTCCATATCAAGCCGCTCTACTACAGGCTCTGTTGTGGTTCATCGCCACTAGGGTAATTTTTAGCTGAATGATTGAGACAAACATTTGGCTCAGGACAGAGAGAAGTAAGATGAGTCTGTAATTGGAATATTTTGTCTCATTTATTCTTGAAAATGTGCCATATTCTACTCCATCAGCCAGAGGTGATTGTTTTATAGAATTCAATGTATCTGGCATTGGATTTTACGAAAATCAGCCATGGTTCTGAAAATTGAAGGATGTCCCTTAAGAAGAGATGAGTGACCTTCGCTGTCTTCTCTTACCTTTCCCTTCCTCCTCTTTTCTTCTCCTACCTTCTTATTTTTTTTTTTTCTCCTATTCTTCTCTCCTACCCCTAGGACTTCATCTGGAGAGTCTCATTCAGCACCATGGGATATTGGCCCATTTTACCCGACTACCAAGATAACCTATTTTGAATTCACTGGAGGAAAGGTGTAGAAGGAATAGTAAGATTTGGGAAATTCATTTTCCAGCCAAGTAGATCTAGCCTCTTGTGACTCCTTTGTGGATATAGCAAACACACATTCCAAGGTCTTTTCAACAAGGCATTGACAAACTAAAGGAGTCTCAACTTAGCATTCTAGTAAATATCCTTTCTATGGGCCCAGGGCTGCATTAGGCACACCCTTCAGAGGATACAGAAGGAGCAGATGGGGTTGAGGGTGGGGGCAGGATGTGTCCATGAACAGCTCAGAGAACCATCCATAAGCAGCAAAAAAGAAAGGGCTAGAAGAAGGGATAGTTGTTGCAGAATTACGGCTCACCGCTCAATATGGGGCCTCACCCCAACGATGGGTCATACATCATCACAAGTCTGCCTACCCCCGAAGCTTCTATGTAGTCACTAGAAATGGGGTAGGGGAGAAAGATCTCCTCAAGGTCAGCTAATATAGCAATATAAATAAACCCAGAAGAAAGAAAGTAAGCTGTAGCTAAATGGAAGGATGGTTTAGATCAGGAATGCTCAACATTTTTTCTGTGATGGACCCTTTTGGGAGTTTGGTGAATTTCCCACCAGGATGACTCTTCAGGAATTCTTCAGCATACCGTAGTAACCTCTTCATTCTGGAAGATCACTTGAGCCATGGAATTGGCTTCTCAGATTTACCCTCTGCCACTGAGGTCTGTCCCTCTGATCATTTAGCTTTTCCTAGTACATCCACTTAAGGAGTGTACATAAACCAGCCAACTCTTCATTTCCCCCAGGCTATTTACTCTTCTGAACTTCACTGAGCCTTTTTCACCCTCCATTCCCACTTTTCAATTCTCTTTTATCTGTTGTCCTCTCCATTACAGTGTAAGCTTCTTTGGGATATTTTCTCTTTGCTTGTTCCAACATTTAGCACAGTGCCAGGCACATAGTAAGAAATTAATACATGCTTGTTAGCTGCTACTGATTGTCCTTGAAGAGGACCATGATATCAGGGAGGCGATGCTATAATATGCAAGTGAACTGGAAATTAGTGAGGGGGGCTGTAAAGTTACCAGCTTTGCTTTCTCCTCCAGAGCCATCTGAGTCCAGTGGCCAAATATAGATCAGGACAAGTGGGGATGGCTCAGGATACAGTGGGGAACCCTGGCCTTTTCAAAGCTAAGGTCTTTAATAGGCCTCAGTTTGACTGAGACAACATCCATTCAGTGATTAAGGCTAGGTGAGAAATGAGACAAAGAATTGCCTCTTTATCTGGTCTCCCCCGACAAAAGAAAATATCTGGAAAAGAATGGCCCTCAGGGTTTCTGACCAAGACAGAAATAATTGCTGTTTACATTCATTCTGAGCCAATCAGATCATAACTATGACCATAGAGGACTTGGCTTGGCACCTATTGTTGGCCAATCAACGAGAGCCAGAGTGATTTGCAGTTTAAAACAAAAAGTTTCTGAGATTAAGATTTATGTTCCCTTTGGATCGACAGAGAACCCACAGGAAAGGGTGTAATATCATACTATGTTCAAAGGAAGAAAAGGAAGGGAGAGAGAGAGAGAGAGAGAAGAAATGACTGATTGGTGAAGTCTATGGATCTTTTCTCAGAATATTTTTTTAAATGTAAAATAAAATAGATAGGATCACAAAGGAAGCCAATTATACAGAAGTAGAGAGGTAATTTTTTTCTATCCAAATTCATGGATCCTCTGAAATCTGTCCACATATTTCTTAGGGGTTTGTGGACTCCAAGTTAAGAACCCTTGGCTTAGAGGTAGGTTCTAATTGGAGAGGCAAATAGAGGAATTAATGGTTTTGATTTTATCATGCCACCCAAGGCAAAGAAACTTCATTTCCAGGGACAGATGGTCACCTAATATCGAAGTACTCATGACAAGTATTTGCAAAAAGACCACCATGAAGATAATTGCAGCTTATGCATATTTATCTGTTGCAGAGAATGAAAAGGAAGAAAAATCCTACCAAAAACTCAATCATGTCCTCCAAATGAAATCAACATATACTTTGATAATCTATGATTTCAATGCAAACACGGGAATAGGTTAGGATGATGAGAAGTATATTAGAAAATGCTCATCAGGAATAAGGGATAAAAGAGGGCAAAGATTTCTATATTACATTAAGTGCCACATCTGACATAATTAATATTCTCATTGCTAAAAAAACAGGAAGTCACTAGGCTTAGGGAGAACATACAAAAACAAAAGGTCTCTATTTTAATACACAGGAAAATGATTCATCTCTGATGTAAGAGTCATTCCTGAATCAGTTGTCTGTGTATAGTCAGAATACTAACTTGTTAGGGCAAAGGTCAAAATTAGTACAATACTAGTTTAAAATAAAATTGAGAAAAAAGTGATAGTGCTTTCAATCAAAGCAACTCCATCTTGATCTGTTTAAACAAGTTCTTGAAACTTAACATTTGGACAGAAAAAAGGGCGCATTACATTTACTTAACGAAGAAGTTTAAATGAAATAAATTGTTATAATAAATAGACCAAGAAGTACCTTAGTCAAGAAACTCTTAATTTATTTTTAAAGTAGAGAGAGAAATAGTAACTAAGGGCAATACCCATTTAGAATATAAAGTCATTCATAACATATTAAAAAAACTCAAGTCAACTTGTATTATATTCCATTTCCCCAAGCTGTAGTGTTCACCCCCTAGAAACTTTGTCACGTTTAATATATATTATGCATAGATATTGTATATATATGTCATATATAATACACACACATATATATAAAATTTACTCATATAAACAATAATAGCTAAGAATATAGCTAATATTGTGCCAGAAGCTGTGCTAAACATGCTTTACAATGATTACCTCATTTGGTCCTGACAACAACACTGGGAGCTAGGTTTTATTGTCATCCCAATTTCACGGATGAGGAAATCAAAACAAACAGAGGTTAAGTGACTTGCCCAGGGTCTCACATAGATGGTAAATGTCTGAGGTTTAATTTGAGCCTAGGTCTTCCTGACTCCACCCTCTGCACTCTATCTACTATATCACCCAACTCTCTCCTATATATGCTATTTCCCTGATAGGAAATAAGAAAGTTGAAGGCAAAACTTTCATTTTTCTCTTTGTATCCCAGTGCCTACCACAATACCTGGCGATTAAAACACTTGTCATAAGTTCTCTTTAACAAACTGATTAGAGAGTGCAATGGAAGATTATGATCAATATTCCCATATGACACAGAAAAACAATGAAGAGTGAAATCATTTTTTTTAAAAGGTTGGATTGTTATTGTTCGGTTGTGTACAACTCTTTTTTGATCTCATTTTCGGTTTTCTTGGCAGACATACTGGAGTGATTTGCTATTTCCTTTTACAGCTCATTTTACAGAAGAGGAAACTGAGGCAAACAGGGTCAAGTGACTTGCTCAGAAGCACACAGTTAGTAAGTGTCTGAAGCTGGATTCGAACTCATGAAGATGTTTTCCTGATTTCAAGCCCAGTGCCCTATCCACTGTGCCACCTAGCTGCCCCCAAAAAGATTGGGTAAAGAATAACTAAGAAAAGTCATCCTTAGAGCATTTATGGATGAAAATGGAAGAAAGGCCGCAAGCAGAAGAAAGATGGGACATATTTGCAATTATTTTTGTCACACAGATTTTCACAAAGGATAGTAGAAGCACCACACTTGGACTCTAACATCACAGTCCCACCATGTGCTTATAGAGGAAGTAGAAAATGACATTAGTGAGGACAAAGATAGCAAAGGTAGACGCATTAGTACTGGACCTAGAGTCAGGAAGACCTGAGTACAAATCTGGCCTCAGATATTTACTAGCTTTGTGACCCTGGGAAAGTCTCTTAACCCTGCTTCCTGCCTCAGTTTCCTCCTTTGCAAAATGGGGATAATAATTTCACCTACCTCCCAGTCATTGTGAGCATAAAATGAGATACTATTTCTAAAGCACTGAAAGTGCTATATAAATGTCAGCTATTATTTATTATTCTTATACATATAAAGAATATATACCAGAAACAATAGGTCTGTGAGAACAGTGAGAGACTGAGGCACCAGGTATCAAAAGAAGAGGAAGATGCCAGAGGTATAGAAACAATCTCATTTTTATTAATACTGATAATGATAAAGAGAAAACCAACAATTTGAACCCATATTCCTGCTTTCCCAGCCAGATAGAAATCTTATGAGATTCGTGCCACATGTATATTGAGGGCATCCTCAATGAAGGGATTAGGCAGGTTTTCACAAGAAAATTTCTGTTGTAGACTACATTTTTCCCCTTAAACAACTGACTGAAAATGTAAGGAATCCAAAGTTCTACTGTGTTAATTGCTTGCGATTATAAAAATACATTTGATTCGATAGAGCAAAATATCATCATTTGTAGTTTTATTTATTTTTAATTTATGAATAATTAAAAGATAGGAAAGTTAGGTATAAAATAGATAATTGTGATTAAATTTAAAAGAGTTTTGTACAAATAAAACAAATATAACTGAGATCAGAATGAAAGCCTAAAATTGGGGGGGAAATTTATAAACTTTCTCAGATAAAGATCTGATATCTCAAATACATAAAAAATCTGTTAAATCTATGAGAATCCTACTCATTCCCCAATTGATAAATAAGCAAAATGTCATCTTACAGGCTCTTTTACAACAAAGTGTATCCTATCCTTCTATGGCATTCCTTTTGAATTATACTTACATGGAACTTATTCAAGCTTCCTGGAAATACACAATTACAGAGATAACCTTTTTTAACTCTCTGATCATTAATAATAGGTATGTCACGAAACAGGGAGAAACGATCCCCCAAAGGCATTTGCCACTGTCATGGAGCAATTCCAGTAGAGTCCAAATTAAAGAGTGATTCCCTCCGGACGGGAGGGCCTCTAGAAGCTTGTGTCTACAAATAACTCTGCTGGTCACATCAAATCCTGGGACACTGCAGAGATGAAAGGAACAGATCTGTAACCTCTCAAAAAAATGTGGCCTATCCATGAACAAAGAGGGTTAAGTCAGCAAACATTTATTTATTACCTACTATGTGCAAAGCATTATCCTAGGTACTAGAGATACAAAGAGAAAAATGAATAGTTTCTACCCTCAGGGCATTCCTATTCTATTCATTATATATAGCATGTACACAGACAGATAATACAGAAAACTTTAAAGAGATCTGAGAAAGAGCTGAGAACTGGGGATATCAGGAAAGGCCTAATGTTAGCAGTTGGCATCTAATCTGGGCTTTGAAGGAATTTGGGCTTCTATGAGAAAAAAGGTAGGAGGAAAGACTTGCCAGGCTGCTTGTGCAGGAGTTTTGAGGCAGGAGAAGGGATATTGTGTACAGGGAGACTGAGGAGGCCATTTGTCTAGAACGGTCATTGTGCAAATGATACTAACGTAAGATAAGACTGTATAGGTACGTGGGAGCCATAATGTGGAGGACTTTCAATGTCAGGATAAGGATAAGTTTTCCTGATTCCAGATGAGTTATGAGTAATGTTAGAGACATGATCAAATTGTGACAGGATCAGTGACATGAATGGATTTGAAGTCTCCAGGTTTTCAATCGTAAATCTCTCCCATTCATAGAGTGTAAGGGGTTGGAAGTGAAAGAAAGGCAGACAAAGTTCTCTAAGTTTGGGGAGTGAGATCATGGTCTGTTCTACCTGCTTAGATGTAGTTCTTTTACATGTATATGTAACAAAAGTCTGTAAAGGGCTTTGACATCAATTTATGTACATGTATATGTGTATGCACACAGATATGTGTGTATGTATGTGTATGTGTGTTTGTGTTTGTTACATAGAGAAAGGGAAACTAAATGGTTTTTCAACATATACTCTAGGAGTTTATAGAATAGAAAAATATTTTCTATATAAAATCCCATTACCAAAAAGAAATTATTTTAATACTCTGGAAGAATAAGAAAAAGACTCTGGAAAAATGTGAGAGGAGTAGGCATTCTCACCTCCATCATAACCCTATTTTCAGAGTCTTTTCCTTCATTAACCTGAAGTGGGGCTGGCCCCTTAGGTCAAAGCTGGAAATTGAGAGCAGTCCTCTCACTTGGAAAGTCCCTAAGGAGAGAGTCTTGACTGAAGAGTCTCCAGAAGGGGAACTGACTGAGAACTGAAGCTCTCTCACATCTTTCCAACTCTCCCTTAACCTTCCCAGAGTGCAGGGAACTCGTGTCCAGCAATAAGGAGAGAATACCTTACCAATGGCCTTGGGATAGGGGTCACATCTGTATCTTCTGTGTTTTTTATTTGCTTGGTATTTTTTTTACCATAAAATTGCTGAACAACAACTTTGTTTCTATTTTTGTATCTTCCAAGGAATCTTGCACGATTTTGAAAATGGGTAAGAGACAACCTATTTCAAAAGCCCCTGTATGGAAGTATTTTGTTCTACTGAGGAAAATGCTTTTTGATAATCAACAAACAGTTCAGTGGGATGCTATATTATTTATTTTTTGTGAAATGGTAAAGACATGGTCCATTGTTGAGTATTATTTGCAAAAGCCTACTAAACCCTCCTTGCTGCTTCCTTCTATATATGCATATATGACCCTTGGCTTTTCACTGTGAAAGGAAAGATCCAGGATGCTAGGAGCCTTGGAGTCTAGCCCACCCTACCTCCCTGTGTGGGTTAAAAGACCCTTACCCAAAATTTTAAATAAAAAGAGGCTTCTTGAGGTAAGAACAGAACATGTTTTGTTTTTTTTTTTCAGTTCTCATGAGAAAAGGGCATCCCTCCACCAGGATGCGGATAATGGAAAGAGGGCAACTTACAGAGGATAAAACACCATCAAATATCCTAATACAGAGAATCCCACCCCCACTACCCCCACTATCCCAACTCTCCATTGGCTGGGAGGCGGGCTTACAATCTAAGCATGAAAAACTAGGCAAACCCTGGGAACTATTCAGCTATCCAAACACACTCCCTTATTTAATACCTAACTAACTGCTGATGTGGCTATTATATAACTAAAGTAACAGAGAGGGGAGGGGAGGGGAAAGAGAGCTTGTAGTGCTGATGTGGCAACAGTACAACAAAGGGGAGATTTGAGTAACTTCCAAGTTTTGCTACAGTCCACAACATTATGACAGAGAGAAGAGAGGATAGGGTCCCTAACTGCCCACAGGTCCTGAAGTCCTGAAAATTAGGGATCCAGAGAGACATGCCTTATGGAAAAGAAATTTTATTTAGAAAATACAATATTCCCCATATTTTATTATGAAAAGTCTTCATAGTATCCTTATTTCACTCACCCCCAACTGGCATCTAGAAGTAAAGAGCCTCTGAGGGGCATAGTGAACCCCAGAGCTCCTGACTGACCCCTAGGTCAGTGCCCTTGTCCCCATTGTAGTACACCTCCACATAGAGAACATAATGGAACAGATTATCCTTTTCACTGAAAAAAGATAGGAAAGAATCTTGGGGATCATGACAGGGTCATTCTGAGGAAACCACCTTAGAAACCTTAACCCTGGAAGGCCCTGAATTTAAGAACTGAAGGACTCTTTTCCTTCAAACAACACTTTTATCTATTTTTTTTTAAATTATGAGGCAAAGAAAATAGAGAAAGTAGGATAGAGGTGTTTTGTTTTTTTTTATTTCAAAGTAGAGTTACAATATCTACTTGTACTTATTTGCATTTCAAATGCTTTTGCACAGATGGGATAAATTATAGTGAATGGGCCTCACTCTAAGTCAGTGCTTGAAGGGGGTCAAGTTCTCCCTGTGCATCCTGGATCATCTCCAGTCATCCTGATGAATATCTGGTCACTGGATCCGGATGGCTCAGGAAGAGAAAGTGAGGCTGGTGGCCTGCACAGCCCTCCCTCACTCAAAACAAAGTCAGATGTAAGTCATATCATCATGTCTCAGATGGCATGAAGGGCAAACACAATATGACCTTTGGAAATATTTGCTATAGATTGGAATTCATATAATCTCAATTTTCTGCCCTCCATAAACTCAGAATGAGGTTAGGGTTGACAGACGAAGCTGACTGTAGCGATTGTCCACTTTCCAAAACAAAAGCAAAGTCTGTTAACGAGAACTTAATTATGTGAAAAAAGCTTTTGTTTTTTCTTCAGACATTTATTGAGGGAAATAAATCATAACAAAACAAGCTGAGATCTGGGACTCTTTCTTTAAAAAAAATCCTAGGCTAATCTTCTCTGCTCTCTTTGTTTGCATCTATAGACTTGGAAAACGAGAACTGAAGTTCAGAATCATGATATGGACATTATGAAAGAGGCCCTCCAAAACATCAACAAGTCCAAATCAAGCACCTCCTGTGGGCCTACAGAAGAAGACACAAAATCTCTGCTCCCATTGCCAAGGAATTTACAATCTAAAATATTTACTTATACTATTCAAAAAAGAAAATGGAATCCAGCCAACTAATGAAACAACTAGATTCCAAAAAAAAAGTTTTCAGGTTAAATCTCAGCTAATTATAAAATCCCATCAAACATAACATTTCAATTAGCTCTACTTAAATCTAGAGGTTTCGATAATCCCTGGCAGAAGGGTGCCAACAGTCAAACAGTTAAGCTCAACATGCTGACAGAGGACGACTGAACAGATCAAACAAGAAAGAGAAACTTGTAGAATATTCACTTTGAAAAGTGAATTTTTTTTTAAAACTATGTAGTTCAACTCCTTAAGACTAGAGAGATGAAGTGCTTTAACTAGGTTCGTACAACTAGCTAGAGGCAGAGCTGGGATTACAACCACCGACTCCACTCTCTCATGCCCAGCTTCTTCCATGGCATCACAGTTTTTGTTAAAGGGGTTGCTTATCCAAAATTCTCTACCAAAAGGAACCTGTTTTAGGATGCTTTCTAAAGTAACGATTCATTCATTCCTTCATTCAACAAGCAAATGAAGATAACTGTGTAGACAGTGTGCCTTATGAGATGCCAGTGATACAAAGACAAAAGAAAATAAGTCTGTTCGTTTAGGGAGCCTACATTCTGCTGGAGGTAGAGGGAGGGGAACTATGGTATTTATACCATTAAGTAAATGAAAGATAATTTGAGTTGGAAGACAGCACCAAAAATTCTCTCCCCAAAACATCTCTGAATAGACAATTTTTATACTTCAAGTACCAACGATTTCTTCCCTTTGCCAATGTAAAGCCTAAATCCTCCATCAGAAGTTCTCTTTAATTTGGTTAGGGCAAAAAAAAACCAAAACATGTCGTCTGGTGGCCAACCATGCTAGAATAAGTTATTGTGGTGGTTCAGTAATTTCAGTTTTGTCTGACTCTTTATGGCTATATTTTGGGTTTTCTTGGCAAAGACACTGGAGTGACTTGCTGTTTCCTTCTCCAGCTCAGATGAGAAACTAGGGCAAACAGGATTTAAGTGACTAGTCCAGGGTTACACAGTTACTGAATGTGAGAGGTCAGATTTAATTCATGAAGATTAGTTCAAGCCTGCCATTCCATTCACTGTGCCACTTACTTGGCCTATAATGAGTTATAGGATCATAGATTTAGAGCTGAGAGGGACTTTAATGGCCATTGAATTTAACCTTCTCATGTTACAGATGAGGTAACTGACTCTGATTCTAGATCCAGTGCCCATTCCTCTATATCCCACTGTCCATATCTTTCATGGGAGAAAAATGGGAAACAAAAGTAGAAATCAATAGTAGGTGAAGGGAAAGCAAAATCTAGCCACCAACTACTTATTAACCACCACTAACCACCAACAATACTCAGTACATTCAAGATAAACTTCCCTACATTCATAACCTAGCAGATTCCCTGTTTTCTCTCTTTCGTTTTAGGTTGCCTGCAGAGACTATTCCAGATACAGAGATCAGGAGAGTTGAGGCTTTGGGCTGAAATAGGGAGCCCACCTGCTTTCTAGCAGTTTGCCTTTTCTCCCATAATTCTCTCTGGGTTCAAGTCCCTTCTCCCCTTTTGTCATCCCATAGGATAAATATAAGTTGCTTTCTGTAATGGCTCAAAGTTCTTTTCCCTGTTAACAAAAAATTGCTTAAAAGGAAGGCTTGAGATATAAAAGACAAACAGAAGCAGGAGGGCACTTATCTTGGAGTGCAGTTTTTCAAAGAGAAATGACATATTCTAACATGGACTGAGGTTTTGTACTTCCCAGTAATGGTTCCTGACACCTTATGCTGCAAAATTTTGCTGAAAACTCATCTACCTCTTTTTTTCTCCTCATGAACAAAGAAAACCTTTAAAAAAACGGATCACAAAGGTTTTCTATATACACACACACACACACATACATATATACAGAGAGAAAGAGACAGAGAGAGAGATAAAGAACTGGGATCTGATGTTGGGTTGGTAAAAGAGTTTGGATGGGAGGTAGCAACTGGCGACAACTAAAGGCAAAGGGCAAAGAACTGTCACCTTTAATTATATTACTTATCTACTGTAGAATGCTACCCTAGGCTGGGAAATTCTTTGATGTGAAGTAACTGCCTCTTTCACCTTTTCTCAGACATAATGACATGGGGACAGATGAAGGGAGAGAAAAACCTCATCAGGAGGGTGGAGTTGGATACACACTCACACACACACACACACACACGCACATGCATGTATATTTTTTCTAATCTCTCCCCTACTTCCTACTTCCCCATTGAGCAAGATAAGGGTTAATGAGGTTCTTTGAATTCCGATTCTGCCACCTCAGTAGCAGACAGTTAATGTTTTCCCTCCCCTGCCCTCAAGAATTCTGTAGAGCTAGCAAAAGTGAACCGTGCCACAAAGGTTCCTGGTAAACCTGTCCCATACCAATTGCCCTTCCCTGCTAGGACTCCCGGAGTTATGTAGTGTTGGGGCTTCAGGAGACCTTTGAGATCATCTAGTTTGACTGTTTCCCATCCTGTTTTGCAGATGAGGAGGTTGAGGAACAGGCAAGTGAAGTTACTTGTCCAAGGTCACATAGCTAGATATTGCATAGTGAATAGAAAGAGAGCAAGATTGTGAATGAGGCCCTAAGTTCATGTCCATGCAAGATCCAAGCTGTATTGATACTTGCTACCTGTGTGACCTTGGACAAGTCATTTAATTCTTGTTGGTCTAAGTTTCTTCAATCTACAAAATGGGGGGAGGATTTGGCCTTTGACCTAGGTGACGTTTATGATCACTTTCAGTTCTGCATGTATGACTGTATGATGTGGCAAAATTGGGACTCATGCCCAGGTCTTTTGCCTCTGAGTTCTGATTTTCTACTAAAGCATAGTGCTTCCCTTACTCCCTTCACAGGGTTTTAAGATGGGTATGTGTGCTGCCTATTTAACATGTGTCTGTCCTCATGGAATGTCTAAATGTATAGTCTGGCAGCTCTCTAGGAGAAGCATACATAAATATCTCTGCAATCTTGCCCATGGGAGACTGTGATTCCTGCCATAAGGGGAGTAGAAGGGGCCATAAGGCTGCCCATTTGGTTTATCTCTGAGAGAGAATGGCACCAGATTACAATTATATCTATCCGCTTCTGCCCCACCTCCCTCCCCCAGTATTGCTGGTCTAGAAACACATGTATTTTTAGGTTCTAAAAGCTGCTTTTCTGGCTGTTATCTTTTAAAAAGTAAGGGTACACCAAACCTACAATATCAGCTAGATTTCTTTCCATCAAATGCTAGTTATACAAATGACTATTATAAATAGTAAATGGTGAGTAATGGTCCAAGTTTCTAGCAAACAGAAATTGGGAAGTTTTGAAGTTAGAAAATACCAGAAAAGACAAAAGAGTGAATGAACTCTTTAGTTGGGAGCAAGATGAAATCTCTGTTCATCCAAGAGAGACCACACTCATACCCAAGAATAAATTCCCCTAAGTCTCTAGTAAGGCAAACTAGAAATCAGGGACATGTGGGAAGGAAGCTGACACCTCAGTTTGTTTGCCATTTCCATTGGTGTTTTTCTTTTTGTTTTACTTTGTTTTGTCTTTCCTCCCTGGAGTTGGTTTCTAAGAGAGTCTGGAATACTCATGCTTTCTATTGATTTAGGAATGAAAAATATCACCTCCCTAAAGGTCCTACTCCTTCACCACCCCCTCATACTGGCACTGAGTGTTGAGTCAACATTCTCTCCACCAGTTAGGAGAGTCTTCTCCAAAATATTCCAGTCTTTGCTAGAAACTTGGGTTACAGGATCATAGCATCATTGGATTGATTTAGAGGTAGAAGTAAGTTTTAGTTCTACTTCTTCATTTTACACATTAGGAAATTGAAGCTTAAGGGGGATAAGTGACTAGCCTAATTTCATCCATGTGTGCCTGATATGGTAGTGTGTAGCCATAGTCCCTAATGTTGGGGAGGCTGGGCCTGATGGATCATTTGACATCAGGTGTTTTGAGCTTCAGTAGAACTAAAGTTGATTGGCTGTTGTCAGTAAGTTCAGCACCAATATGGGTGAGCCCCCAAAAGAAGAGGGCCCTCAGGCTACTGAAGGAAAGGAGAACTAGCCTGGGTCAGAAAAACACAGCAAGAGCACAGAGCTTTCAATACCAAACAGTGGCTTTGGAATTGGGCTCATGATTAGCTATGGAACTTCCAGCCTGGGCTAAAAGGGGAGACCTAGTCTCAAAAAACATAGAAAAGTCACATAGATTTTAAATGAGAGTGTTGCCATCTGAACTCAGGTCCCATGACAGCAATTCAGGGTCTCTTTCAACTTCATCATATTGCCTCTTTTCACAGAAATATTTATATAAATTATTGTGCATTGCGCTACAGGAGAGGGGAGGGAGGGAAGGATGTCTATAAAAATATGAGAGGGAAAGGAAACAATCAATTTTTTTTAAATTACCAATTAAAAACATACCTGGTTTGCTTTTTGACCCAAAGAATGTTACTTTCATCTGCCTCCATTCAAAAGGAGCCATTGGTTGTTTGAAGTCCCAGCTTCTGCTGTAATAACAGAGTGAATTGATTACACCAGATTTTGATAAAGTATAATTGTGTGAAAGTTAAAAAAAAAAAAAGCATGTCAGCAAGTTTGGAATTAGAGCTCAGGCAATTCTGCCAGCTAGAGGGGCAATCCCAGCAGTCTATACAATTATTAAAATGCATTCTTATTGGGAAAGAAAGAGGCTTGAGTTGAGCTCGTCAGCTTAAAGGGCTTCTGTGGAAATGTGTCAAGAATGGAGAGACTGAAAAGTTCACCCCGCCATGCTATTTACGACATTGTGTTTCCCAAGTCACAGTTCAAATCCAGTTGTCTAAAGCTGATGCAATTCAATAGAGTGAGACTACTCCAGCAGTTGTGGCTAGTCGACCTCATTATTCTTCTCCAGCAAAGCGGGTATGCCAGGTTTTGAAACTTTTGAACTGTGTCCTCAACACTCAGAATTCAATTTCCCAGGCTTCTTCACAGCAAAAAATAGGGGCATTCTCAAAGTGCTACATATTACTGAGGCAAGATGATTTTTTTTCCTTTTTCCTCTTTTTTTACTTGTAAAAAGTGAATCACTTTTACTAGGATGCAGAGTTTTAACCTTTAGTCTTTTAAAGCTACCTAACACTTGCAAGACCGTCTCATTTCTATAGACTCAGTGTTTAGCTCCGGTTCCCAGAAGGTAGGAGATGGCATTGAGTTATATTTCCTTGGGCTTATGGTTTGGCTTGCTTTGCCTGCTTTCTACAGTGAGAAATCTTTCATACTATTACTGATTCTTTTTATTTTTTTCTTCCAAGAATAGATCTTTGATCTCACCCAAGCTAGAAGTACAGCAGCCCCACTCATCCCATAGGGATCAGGAAGGTTCCAATGGTCATGGAATTGACTTGCTCTGTTTCTCATCTGGGTAGGTTCGCTCCTTCTTAGGCAGCCTGGTAGCTTACCATTTTGGTGCCATACATTGCAGACAACTAGTTGATCCTACTGTAGCTCATAATTCCCTAATTCAAGCAATTCACCAGCCTTAACCTTCCCAGGAACAGATTGCAGGCATGTGCTATAATAACTATAACAGGCATAGTTATTGTCAATTCTTCTAGAATATCAGTGTATGCAAAGAGAATTTTGTTATCCTTTTAGAGTTTAGTTTCTCAGGATCCATGACCATGGCAATGTCTACTTTCCAAGTGTTAGATAATAACCCCCAGAATAGTTTCAAGGATCCTAGATAGTAGTTTTTAGAATCATAGTGAAAGGCAGTACTACTGAGGCTGCACTGTGAGGTACCGAAGTGACGTAACTGATATTTACTACACTGGCAAAGAATGACGATATTGCTAAAGTTAACCTGTGAGCTTACTGTTCACAAGATACCTTCTTTGTGTACTTGCCTATAAAAGCAAGTGGGCATTGGTCAGTGAGGGGAGAAACTGCAGGGAAATCTGTGGGGGAAATCACCAGTAAATCACCTCCATAGAGGAATGCATGTACCTGCCTCAATTGGCCCCAATTGAGACTTGAGGGGATTTAGGGAGGTACATGAGCTGTGCCTGTGTCAACTGATTCCATCAAGATGGAGGGGTAGTTGCTCTCCCTCCCCTTCTCACCATCCTCCGCAAGAAGGGTGATTAGAGAGCTGTAGGAGCTGGTTCTCCCAGCAACCATTTGAGAAAACTATACTAGAATAAAGCTGATTATTAACCCCTCCAAAGCTGTCAGCTGCCTGTCTGGCCAGATCAAGAGTGAACCTGTTGAAGGCTAGAGTCTGAGACCTCCAGTGTCACCTGGGTGTTTTCTGTGGAACAATCAGCACTCTGGTTATTATGTTTGTCTATCTAATCAGAGGGTTTTAAATTCTGTCCGGTAAAAGTTCGTTTCTCTGGTTAAAATATTCTGTTGGATTAAAGGAGAAAGTAGACATAGTAATAATCCATTTGTACTAAAAATATTATCAACCTTCCCTCTCCGGGATTTCTTTTCTCCCTCCAGCAAACAGACATTCATTTTTTTTTCTTTTGCCACTCCCCTCACCGAATTGAGAAAGATGAAAAGAAAAACAAAACCCTTGTAACAAATACACAGTCAAACAAAACCAATTCCCACATTGACCATCTCCAAAAATATCTGTCTCGTTCCACATTTTGAGTCATCCTCTCTCTGTCAGGAAGTGGGTAACTTGCTTCATCATAAGTTAGTCTTTGCTTTGATCAGAGCTCTTAAGTCTTTCAAAACTGTCCTCACAATGCTCTTCCTATTCAATGATTTCTCCTGGTTCCGTCCCATGTCACTCTGCATCAATTCATGAAAGTCTTCTTAGGAGTCTCTGAAATAGTTTCTTTCATTGTTTCTCAGTCTATTTATCTTTAAGAATTGCTGTGCCTAGGACCCTCTGAAGCCTCTAACTAAGTCGAGGATAAGAAGTAACCTAATCTCCTATAGGAATTCAGTAGATGCTGCAGGCTCCAGAGGTGAGCCCTCTGGAAAGAGATGGGAGCAGAAGCAGAAAGGGGCAACAATGGCCTGACCCAAGGGTACCCAGGATCTTGGTAACAGCAGAAGGGATTCTTTGATGAGAAGGTTTTAGATCCAGTTTTTGAAGGAAGTAAAAGATACTGTATGGCAGAACATTTCCATATCTAGGATGTCTTATCTCCTTGCTTTGAGTAATCGCAGTGGTGTTTTGGAACTCCTGTGGTCCTTGAATGTTCCATTACACCCACATGGTCAAAAACTGCAACAGACATTAATCAACCAGTGAAGTTCTATCAGCAGGCATAGTAAGAGACCTACAATATGCCAGGCCCTTTGCTGAGTGGTAGGGACACAAATACAGAGAATAAATTAATCTCTACTGATGAAGAATTTATATTCCAATGGAAGAAATTCCAAGAACACACATATACTATACATAAATATATATGTACGTATATACACACACGTATATGCATGTATGTATATAATATATACAATATAATCATATTCAGGATAAAGAGAAAGACATAGTATAAATATAAATATAAAACATAAGTGTTGGGAGGCAAGGTATTAGCACTCGGCAGGGGTGGGAGGTATATCAGGAAAGACTGGTAACCGAGCTGCATTTTGAAGGAAAACAAGGCATGAGGTAAAAGTGAGAAGGAGATCTTTGGATTCAGCTCATACTGGCACAAAGGAGATAGTTAAATTTTTCAGTGTGATCATTTATTACCTCAAATATTAGTAAATACTATAAATCATGACTCAATTTATTGTTTTGCTGAATTTCTAGATTTAAGAAAGGACTGGAGAAAATATTAGTGAAACAGATGAAACTTGGTCACAGATAGATTTCTTTTGTTTTTTTCCCAAAGAACCAGTGATTCATTTTTAAAAATTTATTTTATTTTTAATTCTTGAAATAAAACAATCATTTCCATAACAAATAATATATGATAAAACTATGATAAATATATGATTGATATGATATGATAATATGATAAAAAAGATGATTGCACATGAAACTGCAAATCTTCTGTGTATTCTCCCAATGAGAACTCCTTCTCTAGACCTAGGCATCCTGTGAAATTTATTCCCTTCCTGACCTTGGCCATGTTTGTTACAAGAGTGGAGTAGAAAGATTGTGAAACAGCAGAAAAGGTCTAGCTGAGGATGTGTGCTATGAATTTGTTAGTGGGGGGAATCAGCTCAGTTATACCATTCTCCCCTCTTCCCCCCACCAGTGACATTCAGCAGCTATGGAACAAGGGTGGAGAAATTGGTGGAGATTACCCTGGAATGAGGATTAACAGGTAAAATACGAGGAAAGGTCAGGGAGGCAAGGGATTCTAGTGTTGAAAAAGTAAAATGGTAAATCATCAAGTTGAGGCTAGGTATGAAAGCAAATGAAGCAGGAGTTGGAGAGGGTGATTGAGAGAAAGGATATAGAATAACAAAGCGAAAAGTCACTCTGAAAGGGAGATGTAGGTTTAATATAAGCAAGGATGTGGTAGAAGCAGAAAGATAAGATATTTTTGGAGAGTACAGTTTCAAAGTTTCAGATCTTAGAGGCAGTACAATTCAGAGATGGCAAGGATGAAAGTAATGGCTTATATATGGGAGCACTGATGAATAAAGAAGATGAGGAGATGAGGATAGAGAAGTCAGTGGAGCTGAGGAAGTTGGCAAATTATGTGGTCAGGTAGTTTAAGAGACTGTCGATATGAATATCAATGACCTAAGGTGTATTCCCATTCTGACAGCCTCTTTTTGCCTGGGTTACCTCATCTTGGATTAGATAATCTTTTGGCTTCTTTCTGGCTGCAAATCTATTTACATTGGCTAGAAAATCTATCCTATGTTGACTAGGAAATCTATTCTACATTGACTGGGAAAATGTAGTGTGAGCTGGATTATGAACTCAGTGGAAGAGTTGGGAAAATAACCTAGGAATCAATAAATGATGGAGATAACAAGGACATTCAGTCAAAGGGCTGCACTTTAGGACCTGGAGGGCCACAGGTGACCTTGAGGCTGCAGGTTCCCTAACCCTGGACTAGGTAAAGGATGAACTGAGTTGGAGAAGGAACAGAGATGATTGGAAGAGTTGAAAGTACAGGATGGGTACTCTAGTTGAAACTAACCTATAGAGACTAGATGACGAGTCATGGGGAGCCAATGCATCATCAGGTGGTAGATTGGTCTGGCAAGTGCTCTTGGCTGAATTGAGCAGAGGGAGGATTTACACTGAATTTGACCCAGGGTTGGAGGTGGAATTTGGAACCTGGGTGTTTTGATGTGTTTTTCCTCCAGGATCTGGGCTTTATGGTTCCAAGACTAGAACGATTTATCAAAATATGGTTGGCAAAAATAAAAGAAGAAGCAAAAATAGTGAGAGATGGCAAGTTAATAGTGTAAGAGAAATATCGAGATTAAGACTCACAGTGGAAGTGGGGTCATATCAGCAATTGGGAACTCTGAAGGTTTGGTCATCATGAGGCCTCTTAAATAAATTGTGGAAAGTCAGAGAAGTAGCTTATATTCTCTCTGCAGGGAACTGGGCTCCTGCTTTATCCAGCAGACAGCTGTGGGTCTTATTTTTTTCATTTGTTTTCCTAGCCCTTTGTTTCAATGGGTAAAATCCCTATTTCATACATTTTGGTGGCATATATGTGAGTCTGAAGGAAGACAATGAAAACACTCCAGCTAATATGCACACTCCTTTGAGACTCAGAAATTTGATTTATTTGAAAATGATGAAAAGTTTAAACTAAGTCAATGTTAGAGTTCTGCAAGACTACAAAAGGGTTGGGTTTGGGGGGAAGTTTTTGCTTTGTTGTTTAGTCACTGTCCAGCTCTTCATGACCCTGTGGAGGCCTTAGGTTTTCTTGACTAAGGTACTAGAGTGGTTTGCCATTTCCTTCTCCAGTAGATTAAGGCAAATGAAGGTTAAGTGACTTGCCCAGGTTCACACAGTTGGTAAGTGTCTGAGGTCACATTTGAACTCAGGTCTTCCTGACTCCAGGTTCAGTGTTTGACAGATAGAACGGAGACAGTAAGCTGCCTTCTGTTTTTTACTAATTTTTACTCAACTCCAAATATAAGTGATTTTCAATGCATGCCATAGTACAAAGGTAAGGAACCTGTGGCTTCAAGGCCACATATAGCCCTGTAGGACCTCAAGTACCTCCCTTTGACTGAATCCAAATTTCATAGAACAAATCCCCTTAATAAAAAGATTTGTTCTACAAAAATTGGCCTCAGTCAAAGGCTGTACCCAAGGACCTCGAGGCTGAAGGTTCCCCACCACTGCCATAATATTCTAAGATTAGGGTCACATAGTCTTTAGAACCAGAATAAACTGTAGAGATCATTTATTCTGCCCCACTCATTTTTCATATGAAAAACTCAAGTCAGGCAGCTTGCCTAAGGTCACATAGCTAATTAGCAGTAAAACTGAGACTAGAACCCAGGACTTCCTTCCTTTTTCCACTACTGCATGGTGCTTGAGGCATTTAGGTTAAATAAAATGTAAACTCTTCTTTTTTGTATTTAATAGGGGCAACTGGATGGCTCAATAGATAAAGTAGCAGGCCTGGAGTCAGGAAAACCTGAATTCAAAGGCAGCCTCAGACATTTATTAGCTACATGACCCTGGGAAAGTCACTTAACCCTGTTTGCCTCAGTTTCCTCATCTGTAAAATGAGCTGAAGAAGGGAATCACAAACCACTCCAGTATCTTTGCCAAGAAAACCCTAAATGGGGTCATGAAGAGTTGGACACAACTGAAAACAACTGAACATCATTTGCATTTAAAACTCTTCAAAATATGTCCCTCTCCTACCTTTCCAGCCTTATTATACATCCTTCTGTTCACAAACATATATAGTAGAGTCAAACTGGCCTTACTGTTCTTCATAAATGGCATTCTATCTCCTGTTCTGTGCCTGCGTACAGACTCAGCACTCATGCTTTCATTGTACATTCCTAAAAATGCCTAGTTTCCTTCAACTCAAGCTTTTCCTGCTTCCCACAGCTGCAATGCCTTTCACTCCTTACTCGAATCATCTTGTGTCTATTTTATATGTGGATGTCTGTGTGTGTGTTTGTGTGTGTATGTTTGTCTCTATATACATCCTTCCCAACTAGACTGCAAATTCCTTGTGGGCAAATACGTGTTTTTGTTTTCCCAGTACCTGGGATAATATCTGGCACATAATAAGTTATTGATAGGTAATAGTTTAATAACTGTTCACTCAGATTCCTTCCTGTGCTGAGTAGCAAATGTCTAAGGTCTAACTGCAGTCAGCAGATCCAGGAAAGGATAGCTATGCTCAAGGAGCTGACAATTATTCTTGGCACAGGAGAGAGAAGTGGAGTACCAGACTTGGAATTAGATAAGGAATGGAGAGCATATCACCAAGGCAAGACCAGGGACCAGCTGAAAAGTCTTCTGAACAGAAAGATCCTCTAGACACCAGAACCAAGTCAAAAGAGGTTTATTGGGCAGGGAGAGAAGCCAAGAGGAAAAAGAAAAAAGAAAAAGAAAAGCCAGGAGCACATGGAATATTAGAGGGACAGTCATGGTTGGGGTGGGAAACTAGGGTACAGGAAACAGAAGTGTGCTCATGCAGTTTGTGATTCCCCATGACTTTCCTTTAAAGGTAGGACCTTGTGTGAACTGGCTATGCTTGTTTTTTATATGTTAAGATGTGTTTGCTTGTCAGAAAGTAGGAGCTCAGGGAATAAGAAGCAGTGGTTGGTCAAAGAAAGGCTTGGAACCTCTGGGCCAGTGCATGCAGCATCTGGTTCTAAGGAATTATCTGAGTTGAATATCCTAGTAAATCCAAGAACTCTAATCTCTGGAACTTTCCAAGTCAATAAAATCTGTAAAGTCAAGTGTGTTTCTGAGGGAAAAAAAGCCAATTTCTTTAAGGTCCAAAATAAATATGGATATAAAAAGGATGGGTAAATTCCCCATGGATAGATAGGTCCTATTCTTCAGCATGAAAAACACACACACACACACACACACACACACACACACACACACCACTGGAATTTTGAGTTATCCATGGGAGTCCATCTGAAACCATAATAGTGAAGAGAAGCCATGCTGATAGACCGCCCTCTATAAGAGTGACCAAGCGATATAGTGGATGGGGTACCAGACTTGGAGTCAGGATCCTACTTCAGACATCAAGTAGCTATTCAACCCTTAGTAAGTCACTTTAATCTCTTTGTTTCTGATCTTTCTTTTTCTTTTTTTTTAAAAATATTTATTTATTTATTTAACTTTTTACATTCATTTTCACAAAATTTTGGGTTCCAAATTTTCTCCCCTTTTATCCCCTCCCCCCACCCCAATACACCAAGCAATCTAATTTTCCCTATCTCAAATCTGCCCTCTCTTCTGTCATCCCTCCCTTCCCTTGTCTCCATCTTCTCTTTTCTCCTGTAGGGCCAGATGACTTTCTATTCCTCATTAACTGTATGTCTTCTTTCCTAGTAGCAACAACAATACTAAACAGTTGTTCCTAAAACTTTGAGTTCCAAATTCTCCCCATCCCTCCCTACCCACCCATTCCCTTTGGGACGGCAGGCAATTCAATATAGGCCATATCTGTGTAGTTTTGCAAATGACTTCCCTGTTAGTCGTGTTGTGTAAGACTAACTGAATTACCCTCCATCCTATCCTGCCCCTCATTGTTTCTCTTCTGTCTTTTGATCCTGTCCCTCCCTGAGTGTTGACTTCAAATTGCTCCCTCCTCCCATTGCCCTCCCTTCCATCATCTCCCCCCCCTTGCTTATCTCCTTCTCCCCCACTTTCCTATACTGTAAGATAGGTTTTCATACCAAAATGAGTGTGCATTTTATTCCTTCCTTTAGTCAAATGTGATGAGGGTAAACTTTTTGTTTTTTTTCTCAGCTCTCCTCTTTTTCCCTCCACTAAAAAGTCTCCTACTTGCCTCTTAAATGACATATAATTACCCCATTCCATTTCACCCTCTTTCCTCCCACTACATTTCTCTCTCACCATTTACCTTAATTTCTTTTAAGATATGTTCCCATCGGGGGCGGAGCCAAGATGGCGGAGTAGAAGGACGCACGTTTACGAGCTCCGAAACCAAAGCCCATGGAATTGGTGTAGAAAGAGTCCCCCATAGATTCTGGGTGAGTGCAAGGTGTGCAGAGGCAGAGTGGAGGAGATTTCCGTCCCAGGAAGCCCTCAAGACCCATCCCCAGGGTCCGGCGCGCCCCGGAGAGTAAACCCGACCCCCAGCGCTGCCCTGGCCGAGGCCTCAGAGAAGCGGATCGGAGCAGGCTTCAGAGACGGAAGCTGAAGCAGCCGGGAAAGTCCCTCCGCCCACAGAAGCAGGTCAGTGAGAGAGGCCGGGCTGAAGGAGAGGGGAAGCAGGGTGTCTGTGACTCGGGCCCCCTCGGGAGGAAGCGGCGGCGGCAGGGACGGGGGCAGGAAGCGGTGGCGGCAGAGGCGTGGGCTGGGGCTGAGGCGGCAGCGGCCCGGGACTCAGGAATCCCCCAGCTGCAGGCGGGATCTTCATTACGGAAGATTCCCGCATAAAACCTGACGGAGCTGAGCCTGGGAAACGGCCCTGCCCCCAGCCCGCTCTGTTGCTGAAGACTTCTGCTCGGGACCCCCAAGGGAGCTGAGATTGGGAGGCGGGCCCCCCACCCCGCCCCCACCCGCTCCATTCTTGAGAGTCTCTGCATAAAGCCCCCCCCCCCCTCCGAGGGATCAGAGTCTCGGAGACAGCCCTGGCCCCGCCCCAGCACCTGAACTAAAGCTCACTGATTGACAGCCAGCAGGAGGAAAGCCCATTTAAATCTCAGAGGCCAAGCACTAGATCCAGGCGGGGGTGGAAAGGAATCTCAGAAGTCAAGTAACTGGCTGGGAAAATGCCTAGAAAGGGGAAGAAAAATAAGACTTTAGAGAGTTTTTTCCAACAAATGCAAATGATCCCAACCTTCGGATCTGATGGGGAGGACGAGAACGTATTTTTCCCATCAGGGAAAGATGTGGAGGGCGGGGCCTCAGCACCCCAGACACCCCAGGGGGGTGTTGGGTGGGCTCAGGCCTTGGAAGAGCTTAAAAAGGATTTTGAAAAGCAAGTTAGACAGGTGGAGGAAAGACTGGGAAAAGAAATGACAAAGATGCAAGAAGAGTATGAAAAAAAGGTCAATATCTTGGTAAAGGAGACCCAAAAAAATGCTGAGGAAATTAACACCTTGAAAAATAGGCTCACTCAATTGGCAAAAGAGGTTCAAAAAGCCAATGAGGAGAAGAATGCATTCAAAAGCAAAATGAGCCAAATGGAAAAAGAGGCTCAAAAGCTCACTGAATTTAATAGTTCTCTCAAAATTAGAATGGAACAGATGGAGTCTAATGATTTTATGAGAAACCAAGAAATCACCAAACAAAACCAAAAGAACAATAAAATGGAAGAGAATGTGAAATATCTCATGGGAAAAACAACTGACCTGGAAAATAGATCAAGGAGAGACAACTTAAAAATTATGGGACTACCTGAAAGCCATGATCAAAAAAAGAGCCTAGACATCGTCTTGCATGAAATTATCAAGGAAAACTGCCCTGACATTCTAGAACCAGAGGGCAAAATAAGTATTGAAAGAATCCATCGATCACCACCTGAAAGAGATCCAAAAAGAGAAACTCCTAGGAACATTGTGGCCAAATTCCAGAACTCCCAGCTCAAGGAAAAAATCTTGCAAGCAGCCAGAAACAAACAATTCCAGTACTGTGGTAATACAATCAGGATAACCCAAGATCTAGCAGCTTCTACATTAAGGGATCGAAGGGCGTGGAATAGGATATTCCAGAAGGCAAAGGAACTAGGACTCAAACCAAGAATCACCTACCCGGCTAAACTGAGTATAATATTTCAAGGGAAAATATGGTCTTTCAATGAAACAGAGGACTTTCAATCATTCTTGATGAAAAAACCAGAGCTGAAAAGAAAATTTGACTTTCAAACACAAGACTGAGAGGAAGCATGCAAAAGTAAATAGCAAGGAGAAGTATTAAGGGACTTACCAGAAATGAACTGTTTGCATTCATACATGGAAGGACAATATTTCTAACTCTTAAAACTTTTCAGTATCTGGGTGGTTGGTGGGACCACACATACACATGTACACGCATGCACACACATACACACATGCATTCACATGCAGAGACAGAGAGCACAGATTGAACTGAATAGGATGGGACCATACCTTAAAAGGAATTAAGGTAAATGATGAGAGAGAAATGTAGTGAGAGGAAAGAGGGAGAAATGGAAGGGGGTAACTATATGTCATTTAAGAGGCAAGTAGGAGATGTTTTTAATGGAAGGAAAAAGAGGAGAGCTGAAGAAAAAAAAAAAAAAAAAAAAACAAAAACAAACAAACAAACAAACAAAAGTTTACCCTCATCACATTTGACTAAACGAAGGAGTGAAATGCACACTCATTTTGGTATGAAAACCTATCTTACAGTATAAGAAAGCGGGGGAGAAGGAGATATTGGGGGGGGATGATGGAAGGGAGGGCAAAGGGAGGAGGGAGTAATTGAAAGTCAACACTTGGGGAGGGACAGGATCAAAGAGAAACAATGAGGGGCAGGTGAGGAGGGATGGCAATTCAGTTAGTCTTACACAACACGACTATCAGGAAGGTCATTTGCAAAGCTACACAGATATGGCCTATAATGAATTGCCTGCCGTACCAAAGGGAATGGGTGGGGAGGGAGGGATGGGGAGAATTTGGAACTCAAAGTTTTAGGAACAATTGTTTAATATTGCTGTTGCAACTAGGAAAGAAGACATACAGTTAATGAGGAATAGAAAGTCATCTGGCCCTACAGGAGAAAAGAGAAGATAGAGACAAGGGAAGGGAGGGATGACAGAAGAGAGGACAGATTGGAGATAGGGAAAATTAGATTGCTTGGGGTATTGGGGTGGGGGGAGGGGAGAAAAAGGGAGAAAATTTGGAACCCAAAAATTTGTGAAAATGAATGTAAAATAAATAAATAAATAAATAAATAAATAAATAAAAAAAAAAAAAAAAATAAAGAAAAAAAAAACAATAAAAAAAAAAAAAAAAAAAGATATGTTCCCATCCTATTCAATTCAATCTGTGCTCTCTGTCTCTATATGTGTGTGCATGTGTGTATGTGTGTGTGTGCATGCGTGTACATGTGTGTGTATGGACCCACCAACTACCCAGATACTGAAAAGTTTTAAGAGTTACAAGTATTGTCTTTCCATGTAGGAATGTAAACAGTTCACTTCTGGTAAATCCCTTAAGACTTCTCTTTGCTGTTAACTTTTTCATGCTTCTTCTCATTCTTGTGTTTGAAAGTCAAATTTTCTTTTCAGCTCTGGTCTTTTCATCAGGAATGATTGAAAGTCCTCTGTTTCATTGAAAGACCATATTTTCCCTTGAAGTATTATACTCAGTTTAGCTGGGTAGGTGATTCTTGGTTTGAGTCCTAGTTCCTTTCACTTCTGGAATATCCTATTCCACACCCTTCGATCCCTTAATGTAGAAGCTACTAGATCTTGAGTTATCCTGATTGTATTTCCACAATACTGGAATTGTTTCTTTCTAGCTGCTTGTAAGATTTTCTCCTTGACCTGGGAACTCTGGAATTTGGCCACAATGTGCCTAGGAGTTTCTCTTTTTGGATCTCTTTCAGGCAGTGATCGATGGATTCTTTCAATACTTATTTTGCCCTCTGGTTCTAGAATGTCAGGGCAGTTCTCCTCGATAATTTCATGGAAGATGATATCTAGGCTCTTTTTTTGATCATGAGTTTCAGGTAGTCCCATAATTTTTAAATTGTCTCTCCTGGATCTATTTTCCAGTTCAGTTGTTTTTCCCATGAGATATTTCACATTCTCTTCCATTTTTTCATTCTTTTGGTTTTGTTTGGTGATTTCTTGATTTCTCAGAAAGTCATTAGACTCCATTTGTTCCATTCTAATTTTGAGAGAACTATTATCTTCAGTGAGCTTTTGAACTTCTTTTTCCATTTGGCTAATTCTGCTTTTGAAAGCATTCTTCTCCTCATTGGCTTTTTCAAACTCTTTTGCCAATTGAGTGAGCCTATTTTTCAAGGTGTTATTTTCTTCAGCATTTTTTTGAGTCTCCTTTAGCAAGGTATTGACCTGTTTTTCATACTTTTTTTGCATCTCTCTCATTTCTCTTCCCAGTTTTTCCTCCACCTGTCTAACTTGCTTTTCAAAATCCTTTTTGAGCTCTTCCAAGGCCTAAGCCCACCCGACATACCCCTGGGATGTCTGAGGTACCAAGGCCCTGCCCTCCACATCTTTCCCTGATGGCAAGAATATGTCCTCGTTGTCGTCAGATCCGAAAGTCGGGATCATTTGCATCTGTTCGAAAAAACTGTCTATAGTCTTATTTCTCTTCCCTTTTCTGGGCATTTTCCCAGCCAGTTACTTGACTTCTGAGATTCCTGTCCACCCCCGCCTAGATCCGCCCAGCTAGTACTTGGGGTCCGAGATTCAAATGGGCTTTCCACGCCGGGTGGCTGCTAATCAATGTGAGCTTTAGTTCTGGTGCTGGGGTGGGGGCAGGGTCGCCTCCCAGGCTCAGTTCCCTCAGGGGCTCCATGCAGAGACCTTCAGTAATGGAGCAGGGTGGGGCAGGGCCATCTCCCAGGCTCAGCTCCCTCAGGTTGTTTATGCAGAGACTTTCAGTAATGAAGATCCTGCCTGCTGCTGGGGGAGTCCCGGGCCGCCACCGCGCTGCAGCTGCCTCCGCCTTCGCTGCCTCTGCCACCCCCCGCCCCCACCTCTGCCACCGCCGCTTCCTCCCGAGGGGGCCCAAGTCATGGAGACATCCTGCTCCCCTCTCGTCCAGCCAGCTGTCTCTCTCACTGACCCGTAGCTTCTGTGGGCAGAGGGACCTTCCCAGCCGCTGGAGGTTCCGTCCCTGAAGCCTGCTCGGATCAGCTTCTCTGGGGCCGTGGCCAGGGCAGCGCTGGGGTGGGGTCCACTTTCCGGAGCACAACGGACCCTGGGGACGACTCTCCAGGGCTCTCTGGAACAGAAATCTCTTCCACTCTGTTTCTGCACACCCTGCCGTGATCCAGAATTTATAGGGATCTCTTCTTACATTAAATCTATGGGCTGTGGGTTCGGAGCTCGCAAACGTGTGTCTTTCTACTCCGCCATCTTGACTCCACCCTGTTTCTGATCTTTCTTAACTGTAAAATGAGAAGGATGAACTTGATGGTCTCTAAGGTTCTTTCCTAAATTTATGATCCTGTAATCTATGTCCAATCTACTTGCTGGGCCTGATGGCCAAGTCATTATCTGTTCATGGGGAAATGTAGCCTCCATTTTGGCTAAATTTTGATTTCTCTTAAGAATTATTCATTATTTCTTAAGAGACAGGAATCATCATCCTCACTGTCATCATCATCATTGTATTGACTATTACTTATAGCTATGAATTTCATTCAGTGTTTTCTCCTTTCCTGGGCTTTTGATTCTAACATATTACCCAAAGAGTAACTCCTGCTAATTCTCCCACCTGGATGACTCTCTATTTTCCTTTTCATCTACAGAGTCAGAAGGTTGGGGTACTGCCACCAGGAATATTTCCTGGCCCTTTGATTCTCTACTTTATCAAAACATTCCTGTTCATAGCCTCGCTTTTTAGTAATGCCTGTCACCACCCTGTGTTCTTGGGTTCCTCTCACCCTTCTGTATAGGAGCATAGATTTTTAGAACTAGAAATGAGCTGACATGCCAAAGAATCCCACCCTATTCATTGTACAGATAAGAAAACTAAAGCTGCAAGAGGTAAAGTTATATGTCCAGGTTCACACAGCTTGTGTCTAAGGCAGGATCTGAACTCAGGTGCTCATGTCCTGTGCCATGCTCCCCAAAACATTCAGCTCTGAAACAAGAAAATGATTCATCTTCATGTTTTGTCAGCTTTTTTTTTAACTAGTAACGACTATAGAGAAATACATACAATCTAAGATAATCAATCAAAGGGGAAAAAAATTGTCAGTCTTTAGAATTCCTAGCCAATGATAGGAATTGATGAGTTTGTTCTGCAGACAAAGTAAATAGGATCTAGGTTTTGATCAGCCTCAGTTCCCTGGGCTCATTTGTCTCATTCTTTTCGTTCTCCACCACGCCAGCTTAACCCCAATTCTGCCTTATGTTTGTTCTTGGCTTTTCTTTTCCTCGTGGCTTCCTTCCTACCTGCCCAGTCAACCTTTTCCTTTTTTTTTCTTGGACATGGCTTTGGTATTTCTATGATGTCTGTGTTCAGATGACTTCTTTAGATTGCCATTCTGCTTGGGTGGCTTAGCCATTTTAGAACCCCATCTTGCTTCTGGGAATATATTGTGAATTTAAAACATTTTAATTGACAAGAAGGATGTAAGATATAGGACAGTTTCTAGTCAACCATCTCTGAATGTAGTAGCTAGCAAATTTTGTTTCTTTGTGAACATAACTTCCCATATCTGTCATATATAACTTCAAGGCTATGCATTCTGGGATGGAAATGCATATTTTCTCTTTAGTGTTTACCCACTATGGTAACTGCCTCCCAATTCCTCATATCAACCTTCCTAAAAAAAAAAAAATCCCTTGTGGAAGAGAAGAGTGTAGGCATATATTACAGATGGCACAAGGAGGGAAATAGTCACCAGGACTACAAATTGCCGAAAATGACATGTGCCGAAGGCTACTTTGGGATATTAGCTATGAATTTTGCTAGCTCAGTAATGTTTTAGCAGTAATGTACCACTTGGAGGGTTTTCTGTTTATTTCTCTTCAAAGGGATGTTGAGTCTTGCAGCATTCAAAGCAATATCTAAGGGCGGTTGGATTTGCTTAGCTTTGGAAGTGAGCTGAGAGAGCAGTTTATATCGGCTTTTGGATTCACAATCTGAAAAGAAGGTGGTGATTATTTCCAGCAACTCTGAAAGTCAGATTCTAGAATAGGAGAGACCAATACACGTGAAAAGGGAAGAGAGAGACAGAAAAAGAGGGAGGGAAGGGAGGAGATAAGAGAGACAGAGACAGAGAAACAGAGACAGAACAGAGAGAAACAGAGACAGAGAGAGAGACAGAGACATAGAGAGAGAGAGACAGAGAGAGAGACAGAGACATAGAGAGACAGAGATGGAGAAACAGACGCAGAGAGAGAGACAGAGAAACAGACACAGAGAGAGAGACAGAGAAACAGACACAGAGAGAGACAGAGACAGAGATATAGAGAGAGACAGAGACAGAGAGACACAGAAAGAGGACAGAGAGAGACAGAGAAACAGACAGAGAGAGACAGAGACAGAGAAACAGACACACAGAGAGAGACAGAGAGAGACAGAAACAGAGAAACAGAGACAGAGAGAGACAGAGAAACAGACACAGAGAGAGATACAGACAGATAGAGACAGAGAAACAGACACAGAGAGACAGAGAAACAGACACAGAGAGAGAGACAGAGAAACAGACACACAGAGAGAGACAGAAACAGAGAGACAGAGACAGAGAGAGACAGAGAAACAGACACAGAGAGAGAGACAGAGAGAGAGAGAGAGACAGAGAGAGAGAGACAGAGAAACAGACACACACAGAGAGAGAGACAGACAGATATAGAGACATAGAGAGAGACAGAGACAGAGAGACAGAGACAGAGAGACACAGAGAGATACAGAGAGAGAGAGACAGAGAAACAGGCACAGAGAGAGAGACAGAGACAGACAGAGACAGAGAGACAGAGAGAAGGGAGAGAGGGAAGGAGGGAGGAAGAAAAAGAGGGAGAAAGGAGAGACAAAGAGGGCATTTCCCAGAGTTTTGTCCCTGGAAATCACTTCCTCAGAATCTTTTTTCCAGCCCAGAGTAATAACCTTTACACTTCCCTATGACATTTGCAGGTAAGGGTTAGTAAAGGAAACATTACAAACCTAACTCCAAAATCCCATTTTCCCAAGAGATTTTACTCACTAGATCTGAGCGAAGCTATCAAGGCTTGAAAAGACCATGAATTTCTTGTTCTGTAGGTTCATGACAGAGATAGCCCGTATATCCAAACTGAAAGGAACCTCACGTTTCTAACATTTGCTGATCTTTCCCTGTATTTCTAGCTGTGCCCAGCTAGCTTGTGGAAGTCATTCACACTTAGCTCTCTGAGGTCTTCTTTTGCTCTGAAATTATAATTGTGTTCTAGATGGCTAACAGGAAGGAGGTCAGTCATCAGGATGCTTTTATCCAGAGCCAAACAACCTGTCTGATCACACATCTGGCTGAATTGTCCGACCACTTTCTATCCCATAAATGCAGTGTCAGTGTTGTCTCGGGGAAACTTCACTCCCTGTTAACTCAACAGTATTGAATTCAAAATCTGAGCATGCCTTCTTTTCATAAACACATGAAGAGATGACCTGGTACTCATATACCAGTCCACCCTGCCTGGTTTTCTTTAAGTTCCTTCAAATCTTCGGTAGTAATTACTAGGAAAGGGTAGAGGTAGAATCTATGGAGCATTTACCCTCTTGGCTGCTAAGGACTTAATTACAAAAATTAAAAACATAAATTTCACTGATCTCCCTTCAGTGAGAGGAATGAACCCAAACCACAGAAATTGCTGCCAGGATATTGGGCTTCCACATGCTGGGAATAATGTAAACCACATTAAAACAATAAAGAGACAATGTGAGAACAAAGCTGAATCTGGCCAAAAGCAAAGTCAACCAAATGAGTTCATACTCTAGAGGCCAAGCCCAGCCCATAGGGAAAAGAATGTTCGGAACAGGAGCCTGGTGGAGTCCAAGTCCTGGGAAAAAATGATTACAGTGTTTCAGCTAACTGCCCCATCTTAAGAAAGGAAGTTTGGTTTATTTGAATGAGATGATGCATAGCGCACTTTGTAAACATAAAAGCTGTGGGAATGTCAGCTATGATGATGACAGTGCGGTCTGGACAACCTAGAGCAAGAATTCTTACCTTGGGTAGATTAATTGCATTCCTTCAAAAAATTTAAGGAGAGGTTTCAAGGGATCTGCGAACTTAGATAAAGAAAGAGGACATCTTTATTTTCACTAATCTCTAACTGAAAATTTAGCATTCTCTTTAATTATTTAAAAAACATTATCCTGAGAGGAAGTCCTTTGGCTTCCTCAGACTTTTAAAGGAGTCTGTGACCCAAAAGAGGTTAAAAATCCCTGTCCTAGATTATGAGTAATTTGAGAGCTAACACTAGATGTTTTTAATTATACCCAGACATAGTGATGATGCTGTGTCCAAAACTCCTCCAAAGATTAGCCACCTTATCAGTTTGCTATCCTCGTCATGACCACAGCCAGCTGAACCCTTCATCATCCAAGAGTGTATGGCTCTTCCTGGAAAACCACATGCTGGTTCCTTGTATGATGTGACATATTACCGCCTTGTGGCGTTATACTGCCCAACCAGGTAGCATCACGCATACCTGCATCCTGCTCCTTGGTTTCCAAACTGGAACATTTAAATGCCTGCAGAAACATTGCTGGCACTGGTTTCAACTGGCAAGCCTAAACAAGCAGGCCTGCCGTAATGAGGAACTTCTGTCTCTCTCCCTGTCTGTCATCTTCCTCCCTAACTGTGATTGCCTATTACAGGTTTCTGCTTCAGGGCAGCCCCTGTCTCCAGTCCATTTCTCAGGCTCAGAGAACATTTCTTTCTCACAAGCACCTGGACCTTAAATGTGGCCTCAAATGAGGGGGAGGATGGCTCTTTTCTGCCAACGGTGACTAACATCCCCTAATTCATCACATTGATCTGTCTGGCATGGTTGCCAAATCTGGCAGCAGTGGCTGGGTGATACCAATTGGTCATGCTGACCTGCTAATACTAACATTACTGTGAGGAGCCCTGAGCCAATGGCTGGAAACCCAGCCCTAGTGAGGAGTGCCTTGGACCAGCCAAAATGATCCTGGCCTTATTCTATTAGAGAGAAATTCCGTTTGCTCCAACAACAGGAACTCTATTGAGAATGGCTAATTCAATTCTGCCCATCTTATCAGATTTCTTTTTAATGAAACTGAACAATAGTTTCATTTGTTATGTTATTAGTTTTCCCTGTGGTAGCAGCAAGACTTTAACACTGTTGAAAGCTAAACAGTGGAGCCTTGCCAATGTCTCCAGTTTATCAGCACTGTGTGCCAGTTTGGAGGTTGTAAAGTTGCCTTGGTCCCCTTTCTGGTCTCTCTCTCCCGCCGAGGGGGAGATAATTTCGAAAGGTCATCTCCTTCCACAATCTGCACCATGGGTTAGTGTAGATGGGTTGGGATCTAGATTGACAGACCCCAGGAAGTCTGCAGTGACCTCAGACCTCATGGGGTTATAGAACACTGTCGATGAAATTGGGCAGAATCATTATTCCAGACTGAAAGGGTTTGATTATCTTGGTGGCTCACAGCTCCACTTCCAATGAAAGAGGCATTGTTATATTCCTGGGTACACAGCAGAATTTTTAAAGATAACTGGTTCCCAAATCTTCCTCCAAGTTTACCCATTTTAAATTTGAGCATCCATTTGCCTCAAATCATGGACAATATAACTATCTTTTTGCTACATGGTCCTTTGCTGTTGGGCTCCCATTCCTTATCTTCTGCCATAGCTCAGATATAGACATGAGATTTAGGGGAAATGAATTCCTATTGTAATATCCAAATTCTGTTTCTTTAGCTGATACAGGAACATAGCATCAAGAACTGCAAAGGGAAATAGAATTTTCAAGCTTGACTGCATGTAGCAGCCAAGTAAGTGACTTCTTCACCTCTGACCTGGGCTTCCTAATTGCTCTCTCTGTTTCAATTCTCTCCTCACTATAACCAGTTCTCCACATGGCTGCCAAAAGGACAGGTCTAACCATGACACTCATATACCTAATGAGCTCCAGTGTGACTTGCTTTTGCTTCTAGGATCAAATATAAACTTGGTTTGCCATTAAAAGTCCTTTGTAACCTAGCCCAAATTTCCTTTCTCATCTTATCATATAGCATTCATTTGCCCATATTCTATGGTTTAGTTTACCTGACCTCCATTTACATAATTGTGCCTTTGCATTCACTGTACCCCATTCCTGGATGCACTTCACCTCCTTCACCTCCACCTCTTAGAATCTCTAGGCTCAGATTAAGATTCAAGTCAAACACTAAATTCTACATGAAATTCTTCCTGATCCCCACAGCTGGTAGCATCACATTCAGTCCCAATGTCCTTGAATTCAATCCATCCATCCATCCATCCATCCATCCATCCATCCATCTGTCCATTTATCTGTATTCTACCTCTCAACTGAATGTAAGCTTGAGTGTCCAGACCATTGCAATCTTGTCTTTGTATATTCAGAGTTTAGCACATAGTAAGCACTTTATAAATGCTTGTTGATCGATTGCACTCAAGGTGCATGAAAAGACAACCATCTTCCCCACTGACTTTGCCATAGTACCTTAAATTCTCACTATCATTTCAGCTTTGGATTGAGGTCCTGAAAATTGCTACAAAAGCAAAGGTGAAGATGTTGCCACTGACATTTAGTTTTTTAACATTAGAACCAATTACCTCTTAGGGGATGGTAAAAAGAATGCAGAGAAATTTACTTGTTTTGTGTAAGTAGATGCTTTATAAGTGTTTGTTTATTCAACCAATAAGTTCTGAGGCAGGCTTAAGTGGAGAAGAGGCCACAGTGGGATGACAGAGGGCTATGGAGGCAATGGGAACTTCAGCCAGAGAAGAAAATGAGAATTCCTAGGACAAGGGAATAGAAAGGCAGAGGAGCATGGAGAGATATTAAAGACAAGTTCTTCCTACTTCTTAATGTAGCCTAAGGATGGATCTTAGAGGCTGATAGAAAAATAATGAAGTATGAGGGTCTTGAAATAGGTCCCTACTATATAATATTGTTCAAGAAGGACAAAATTCTAAAACCAATTCAACTGATATGGAAGAGACATAGGTAAAGTGAAAAGACTCAAATTTTATAATGAAAAGTCTGTGGATTGGGAGGTTTTATCCAATCCACAGTTTTTCATGAAAAACTATAGAATAGAATACAAAACTATGTAGCCTATCACTTAAACAATTCTCAGACTCTGAGCCTGAAAATCCAAACCCTAGTCATTTGCAAGGCCTATACACAGCAGAGAAGTGGAGCTTTCTGCCCTGGACTGCTGTGCTTCTGATAAGATGGGGAAATATAACCAGACATTTTATTAGATGATTGGATCAGATGAGTATATTAGATTAAACTTTCTATTATTTCAGCAACCTGTAGTCTTTGCAGCCTTGGGGCCCAGCCCTAGGACACTTCACCTCACACTTGTTTCCAAGTTGACACTGACTTTTTTTTTCACTATTACCCTTCCATTCACTTATATGCAAAATAAAAGTGTTGACTTATATGATTTCCAAATCTCACTTTTACTCTAATATTTTGTGAAGTTATGGCAGAGTTTGTGATACTTTAGTAAGGTTTGCTTATGATGTATTAAAGATATTATTTCGACATGACTTGTTATGTCTGACATTACGTGAGGTGGTTCTGTATTTGTAAGAAATTTCCCAATGGCCCATCTGTACTGGTAACAACTATTCTATATAAAAGTTGCCAAAAGTTTGTTAGTAGTTGGAGTAGACAAATTCCATTTTGGCAGGGAAGTTGCCAAAGTCGAGGTTGCATAATAGATGTTCAATAATAGGCACAAGTGAATGTTTTTTATTATGAGTTCAGTGATCCAACAAGACATTTAAAGAACCATCGAATTCCCAAATTGGGAGGCAAATCAGCAGCTATTTAATCCAACTCATATCCCCAAAGTAATCCCCATTATAACTTACCCAACGGTGGTTAACTAGCTTTAGTCTGAAGACCTCCAATGAGAAAAAAGCCATTTACTACCTCTCAAGCCAGTCCACTCCACTTTTGAAAAATTCGAAATGTTAGAAGGCTTTTCCTGACAGCAAATCAAAATTTGCCTTTTTATAACCTCTACACATAATTCTTGCTTTGGCCCTCTGGGGTCAAGCAGAACAAGTCTAATTGTTCTTCCATAAGACAACTCCTCAAGTACTGGTGGATAACTAAACTGTCCTCTCATAGTCCTCTCCTCCTGGTTAAATATTCCCAGAACCCTCAACTGGCCTTTATGTGACACAGACTTTTGCCAATCAACAGTTAGAGGTTGAAAATGGCAGGAAAGTCAGCTACTTTACTCCTAATAAGTTACTAACTTGACAAGACTTATAAGCTATGACTACAGTGGAGGAATACTTGGAATATGTTTACAGGTGAATGTGCCCTCAATGCAACTTCTGAGGATGAGATGCAACAGGTCACAGATTGATTCTCTGACTCTTGTGCTAGTTTTGACTTGACAATTAACACCAAGAAGATAGAGGCTCTCCACCAGCCAGAACCACACCATCCATATGTGGAACCACTGGTTAGAACAAATGGAGAAATTTTTAATGTTGTGGATAAGTTCACTTACCTTGGAAGTATACTTTCCAGGGATATACACATAGATAGTGAGGCTAACACACACATTGCCAGAGCCAGCTCAGTGTTTGGAAGACTCTAAAGGAAGGTGTGGAAGAGAAGAGGTATTAGGCTGCCTATCAACTGAAGGTCTACAAAACCACTGGGCTGACCTCATTGTTGTATATCTGTGAAACCAGTGCCATGCCAGGGAACTGAATTGCTTCCATTTGAACTGTCTTAGGAAGATTCTGAAGATCACCCAACAGGATAAGGTACCAGGCACTGAAGTCCTTTCTTGAGCTGAACTGCCAACCATTCAAACTCTGCTGCTGAGAACACAACTCCAATGGGCTAGCCATGTTGTTTGAATGCCAAATGTACTTTCACCTAAAAGACTATTTTATGGAGAAGTCACATAAGGCAAGTGTTCACATGGAAGTCAGAAGAGGTGATATAAGGACACTGTAAAGAACTTTGGAATTCATTGTGAGACATGGGAGGCATTGGCACAAGACCACATGGGATAGTGTGCCCACATCCAAGAAGGCACTTTGCTCTATGATCAAAGGAGAATTACTGTATCTCAAAAGAAACATGAGATACACAAATTTAGAAATATCTCCACTTCTGTTCAGATGTTCATATAGAAACCTGTAGTAGAACATTTCAAGTTCCTATTGGTCTGATCATCTCCTGTCAACACCTTGTACCTGCATCACAACATAATGTCACTTTGGTTCTCTTTGAGCACAAAAGACAACAATCGATACCCAGTTTTCTCTTTCCTTAAACAAATAAAAACACTTCACTTGACCCTGCCATCCCCAGTAGTCATCACCCTATATTTCTACTCCCCTTCTCAGCTAAATGCTTTGAAAAAGTGATGTTCATTATCTCCAATTCATCTCTTATTTTTTCAAAACCCTTTGCAGCCTCATCATTCAACAGAAAATACTCTGTTCAAAATTACCCACGATCTCTTATTTGCCAATTATAATGGCCTTTTCCTTTATTCTTCTTGAATTTTCTGCAGTGTTGACACTGTAGGTCACCATCTTCTCTTGATATGCTCTCCAGCTTCTCCTTTTACCTATTTGATATCTTCTCCTCAGCCTCCTTTGAGGGATCTTCCTCCTAGCTACAGTCCTTTGACACAAACTGCATATTAACTATTTCCAATTGGACATCCTTTAAGCATCCCAAACTCAATATTTCTAAAATAGAACTCATCCTTGCACTAAAATTTTTCCATTTCTGGACCTTACTTTTGCTATTGCAAGGAACCACAAGCTTCCTACTCACATGGGTTCAAAATCTGTGTTACCTTCAACTCCTCACTTTTATTCACCTTATACAATCAGTTGCCTATTCTTGTCATTTCTTCCTTCACCATATCTCTCAAATACAGTTATATCTAGTCATGTGGCTGCCAAGCCAGTTCAGGCCCCAGTTCATCTTTCACCTAGACTATGGCAATAGCCCTTCTAATTCGTCTCTCTTCCTCAGATCTTTTTTCCTTACATTTTCTTCTCCACTCAGCCACCAGAAGTGATTTTCCTAAATCATAATTTTGACCCCATCCACCCAATTCAATTAACTCCAGGGGCTCCCTATTACCTCTAGCCTTTTGCTTTGTATTTAAAGCTCTTCAGAACCTGGCCATTTCCTAACTTTCTAGTGCTTTTCTACTTTTCTACCTTCCATGACTTCTACAGATCCAGACATACTAGTCTCCTAGCTGTTCCTTGCACTTGTCATGCCCTCTCCCATCTCTGCATCTTTTCACTGGCTATACTCTGTGCCATGTAATGTTCTCCCTTCTCATCTCAGCCTTTTAGAATTCTTCAAAGTTTAGCTCAAAGTCCACTTTCCATGTACGCTATATGTATCTTGTATGGACCTCTTTATGTGCATACTTTCTCCCTCATTACAATTTAAGTTCCTTGAGGGCCGGGACTGTCTTTTGCCTTTTTTTTTTTTTTTTTGCATCCTCAACACCTTTCACAGTGACTGATCCAAAGTATCTGCCTAATAAATATTTATTGAATGAAAAGGCAGAACTGTTTGTGCCTTTCCTAATATTGTTCTTACACAGTGCCTAATACATAAAAAGTGATTATTTAATATTTGTGGATGATTAATTGAGGGATCCAAGCCCCTCAAGTGACCTGTTTACCCTCCTCTGGATATTCTATAGTTTATCAACCTTCTTAAACTCTGGTGCCCAGAACCAAACACAACATTAGATATGATCTGACCAGGGTAAGGCACAGAGGGACTGTCATCTCTACTTTTTGTAAACTTTGTCTTTCTTCATATAGCCCAAATTTGGGTTAGCACTTTGGACATCATATAATAGTGTTGACTCATTAAGCTTGCAATTTGCTAAAACCTTTAGATTTTCTTCAGACTCTCCCACTTTAACCTTGTAAAGTTGATTTTTTTGAACTCTAGTGTAAAACTTTACATTCATCTCTACTGTATTTTGTCTAATTAATTCCCACCCAATGGTTTAGCCTATAAATATCCTTTTGGTTCCTGACTTTATCCTAAAGTAGAGAAGCTATGCCTCACAGCATCATGGCATCCAGACATCTTACATGCACACTATCAATAACTTGATCTAAGTCATTTATAAAAATGGTAAACAACTCCAGTTAAAAGACAAATCCCCAGTCACTTAAGTTGACATTGAACAATGGTTACTACACTTTGAGCCTGGACATTCAACCACTTCACCTCCATCTTATTGTACTAATGTCTAATCCACATATCTCCACCCTATCCACCCGAATAGCAAGGAGGCAGTTTAACTGTTTTTCAAAAATATAGGCAAACTATATCCACAAAATTCCCCTGATTTATCAGTTTAATAACACAGTCAATAAAGGAATTTAGTATAGGATTTGTTCTTAGTTAAGCTATGCTGAATCTGAGTCCTGCTTCCTTTTCTAGATGTTTCCTGACAATTTCATTAATGATAAGTTACAGAATTTTCCCAGGAACCAAAGTCAAGCTCACTGGCCTATAGTTTCCAGATTCTAGTCTCTTCTGTTCTTTTTTCAAAACTAGCTCTGCTCTGTTCCTGAAGTTTTTCCCACTTTTCCAACGTTTTTCAACCTCCACTGTGAGTGACTCAGTGACTTAGCAAGCATACCTACCACCTCCATCAGTGCCCAGCTCCAGTTTATCTGGGCCAGGTGGCTTGGCATAATCAAAGACACCAAAGTGCTCCCTTACATTCTTCTTACTTATCTTGGGCATCGAAAAGAAAATCCCTGAAACCCAGAAGCAAAATAAAAATTCAGCAGCCCAGCCTTCTCCATGGTCAGATATCATTGTATCCCAAGTTGTATTCCCCCACTTTATTTTATCTTCCTTTCCTGCCTCCCTGCCCATAGAGCTAAAAAGGAAAACCTGTTGTGTCTTCATTACTTCATTAGCTTTCTTCAACAGTCTCAGTTCATTCTAAGCTTTTGTGCTCCTGGAAGTATTGTGTCAGGACCATGCTACATTTTGGTATTTATCTTGTTACGTGCCCTTGCTTCCATTTTCTGTGTGTGTGTGTGTATGTGTGTGTGTGCGCACACACACATACACACACACACACACACACACACACACACACACATATATATATTGGAAAAAGAGTCCAAGTTGGCTGGTGAGTGCCTTCTGCATTCACATCAATCTCATCAAACAGCTCCTGCTTTCCCTCTTTGCTCCAATTATTTCCCTTTGTGTCTTAGCATTTCCTTCTTGAGTATTTCTCATCCCTTTTGGACAATTTGTTATAGAATTTTAGATCATAGGATCCTACCTATCCTTCTTCTGAAATCCATTTTCCCCAAGTCTTGAGTACATGTCAGACTATGACCCACTTTCTTCTCAATCAGAAACTCTGTTTCACTTACCCCCAAGATTCCCATCGTTTCTACCCTAGAAACCTGCTCCTACGTAGTGAGAATTTGGTCTAAAATAGAATTTCCTATTCTTAGTTCCTCCATATTTTAAAGGAAAAAAATTCATTGAGACAAACCAAGAAATTGCTTGGTTTTCTGATTTTGGCAGAAAGAGATTTAGAAATCAGGATCATTGAGATCTGCTATCAATCCTACGTCATGCTTTTTGGCCAAGTTTGTGATCTTGTCACAAACTTATCATCGATTTACAAGTTTTCTTTTCTTCTTCTTTTTGACTAGGTATCCAGTTGTTTGTAATTTAGTCATTTTCCAGTCATGTCTGACTCTTTATGGAACCATTTGGAATTTTCTTGGCAAAGATATGGAGTAGTTTGCCTTTTCCTTATACATTTTATAGATGGGCAAACTGAGTCAAAGAGGGTTAAGTGTTTGGCCTGTGGTCACACAGCACATTTGAACTCATGAAGATGAGTTCCCGAGTCCAGGTTGGGCACTCTATCCACTGTACCACCTAGCTGATCCCTCAGTTATTTCATATCATCAAGTTTCTGTGATACCTATGATATAATGTTGACCTACTTGAGTTAAGACCTTTATTCCTTTTTGTATATTGCCTAAATGTCATGTGGTGACATAGACATATTGAGGATATAGGTTTTAAGACTGATTCCTTTTTTGGATTTTTGTCTTTTGTGAATTGTTGGGTGCCACAATCGATATTCTTCCTACACTCTAGCCACTGTCTTTACTATCTGGATTAGTGGATATAAAAAATGCTTTCTCCCTTCTCTGATTAGTTCTTTTGATTAGATTTGCAAGTCAAGGGACAAATACATCTATTTTTCAATCTTTATTGGGTATACTCCATCCCTGGCCATAAGACTTTCATTCCATTTCATTTTAACAATGGTTAAACATGTCCTTTTAAACAATGGTCCAGATATCCAAATTCTATTCTTGCATATCAAATATCTTTTGTCTTTTATATTACTTGCCCTCACTGGCAGTGGTGATAAAATTCACCCATACTTCTATAGGCTTTAGTTTCTTGCTTATGGTTTTATAATCTTTACAAGGCTTCATAGGTTCATCCTGTTGCTGTCATTTGTCCCCATAAGTATCACTAAAAGTGGGTTGTAGTCATCTGTTTTAACAAATCTAGGGAGGTTCTTTATTATTTCTTGAAGACATGCCCCAGGAAGACAACAGACCTATCTCGTATCTTTACCAGGTTGACAAATAATTGCCTCAGTCACCCTGACACCTTTTCTTCTTTCCAGACCTTATTGAATAATTTCTTACTGTGAACCTAATTAGAGGACAAGCAGCTGCTGCTTCCTCAAACTGTGTAACTCCCTCCTTTCTGGGGGATGGAGATATTTGGCTGGACTCAGTGTAAGGAGGTTGGTGTGAGATGAAACTGAAAGGATTAGGTCAGGGTCAACTTGTAGAGTCTGAAGGATGAAAAATAGTTCTCCAGCATATGATTGGGAGGTAAGAGATAACACTAGACCTGGGAAGCAGAAGCAGAATCATTTAGATATGACAGAGCTGGGGTGGGGTGGACCCAGGAAGAAATCATTAAGAAGGTTTGTAAACATTTTTAGTGTCATGTACTCTGTTAACAATTTGGTCAAATTTATGGACCTCTTCTTAGAAAAATGGTTTTAAAATGCATAAATGAAGTATATAAAATTTCAAAAGAAACCAATTATATTAAAATAATATTATCAGAATTTTATTTTAAACCAACATTTTGGATTCCAGGTTCAGAGCCACCAAATTAGAATGACATGTTACTGCAATTGATATTGAGATTATGTAATGATTATATCTATTTCTATATCTATATATAACTATATAGACTATATCTAATACAGTCTAATCCATTATCCCTTTGCCTTCTGATAGAACTCATTGTTGCCAGATAAGAACCCTCGTCATTTGTGGCCAGATGTGATGAAAGAGCCTGTGTGGGGAGGTTGAATGAGGATCACTTGGAATTGTAGCGTTTTGCCTTGAGAAGAAGAGACCTGCATAGGGGCAAGGAATGGGACCATTATTTTCGAGGCCTTGGAGGATTCTTATAAAGAAGGGTTAGATTTTCCAGCTTGGTCTCAGAGGGCATAAAGCAGACAGAAATTACAAAGAGGCAATTTAAGTCAGTCATAAGAAAGGATGTCATAATCTATCAATAAGCATTTATTAAGAATTACTATGGGCAAGGCTCTCTGCTAGGTACTGGGGATGTAATATAATAAATATATCAGACAGTACTTCCTTGCAAGAATCTTACATCCTAATAGTTCAGGGGAACAAGAATAAATATATGTAGGATTAAAAGGGAATAAATCCAAACAATTAGAGTTATGTAAAAGGAGAATAGACTTCTACTATATGGGTGGTGAGTTCCCTATAACTGGAGGTAATTAAGCCAAGGTTACATGATCATGTGTGAGGGTACTGTTGCAAGTCAGTTACAGATGGTGGTACTAGATGGCCCTTGAGGTTTCTTACATCTCTGATTTTTGTTTCCCTGCTTAGGAATGAACAAAGACATGCTAAGGGGTAGTGGGACTCTGAATGTGCATCTGATAGGAAAAGTCTTTCATTCAAATTGTTCTTAGGTTAAGAATTAGACTAAAATATTATTATTAGCACAGATGAATCCCTTTAAAGAGAAAATGAAAATGGATACTTACACAGTAGATCTGATTATTCACATTTTTTTTACTTTACAAAAAGGTGTTCACACAAAATGCATTTAAATATTGAATTGTATTACAATTAAAATGAGATTCAATTTATGGCAAGTTTGACCTATAACTTTCCTTGGAAATCAGATTTAGGTATTGGATAAAAGTTGGTATACCTATATGTGCCAGCTGGAATGCATTTAGAGGAAGAGAAATGAAGCGAGGAAAACGGAGAATGGTGAGGGGTCAGAGACACACAGAGAACCACCAGTCCTTTTACATATTGGTTTACTTTATGGGAGCCAAAGAAAAGAGCTTCCAATATTTAAAAACCCACCTAAATCTTGGTCCACAACAGTACTAGTGTCAGCATTTAAAACCAGTGTGGTCAAGTTTAATAGTTAGGTTATATGTTACCTTTCAGAAAGATTTTTTTTTTTGTGGGGGGAATAGCATTTTGGCATCAGATACGTGATCTCTTCCCCCCCCTTTGCATTCTGAACATGTTTAATTGGTGTGTTGTGTAATTAATTGCATGTCTGTTGCAATATGGTGTTTACTTTCAAAGCACTCTGGGCCATGTCAGTGATTAACCATTTTCTCTGATGTCTGTCTAAGCGCTAATTAAAAACAAATATGCTACACCTTTCATACAAAGACATAGAAACGCAGAGCAGACGGGCTTTCTTTCCCTGGGTTTTTCTCACTGCATTAAACTCCACAAAACTGCTATTGGCTGAGGCAAAGCTAGTTTAACAGCTCAAGAATAAGGGATGACTGTGAGGGGGAAGAAAAGAAATTAAAAATAGGTGGAGGGTCATCCCTGCATGACTACACCAATAGCATCACCAGGGCATCCCCCCAAATGTATCCCTAAAGAAACAACCTGTGACCAATAAATCAGGAAGCTGGAAATCTTCTGCTTACTATAGGGTTCTGCCAAACAATTATGCAGTGAAATGTTCTAATTGCACTTCGATTTTAATGTTAAAACCCATTTCCATAATTTCACTGAATCTTTACAACACAGTTTAATATTTGCCAATGAAGCAAATGAGTTGCTAGTAACATTCACAGATGGTTCATGTTTCCCATTAAGTCTGCAAGCTAAGATTTGCTTTTGTTTTTCTGTGTGTGTGCGTGTGTGTGTATGTGTGCGTGTACATGTGCACATGTTTGTATGTCTGTATATATTTGGTAAATGGTGGCCAAAGGAGCACAAAGTGAAAGCTTGCCCAAATGTGTAAATTGCAACCTGTGAATGGGTGCCTCTCAAGCAAATGGAAAGCTCAAGGTACTAAAATTGCTCATTCCTCATACATGGAAGTGCTTTAGGGAGTCCCTCAAATAAGGAGCAACACACCAAATCTATGCCCCCATGCAATTCAAACAGCTTCAGAAATTAGGTACTGTGTTGAATATGTGCGTGTTTATAGCAGTGTACAATCACGTTAGTGCCTCAAAAACCACTCGATAAAGTCTAGGAATACTGTTTGAGAAAAGGAAAACACACCCTCTTTTACTTGTCAGGAGCTGTAATGGTAAAGAAGGAACAGTAGAAAAGTCCAACTGAAGGATCATAGACAGGAATAGAAAGTCAGGAGACCTGGGTTCTACTCCCATCTTTGAACTGTGACCCTGGGCAAATTGTGTAGCTTTTATGGCTGCTTCTTCATCTGTCAAATAAGAGAGTTATATTAGTCAGTGTTTAAGGACTCTTCTGGCTATGAAATTCCCAGTTTCTCTGATTTGAAACTCGCCAAATTCACCTTGAGATGGATCTAACAGGTAATGGTAACCTCATTTGACAGACATGAAATGGAGAGTGAGGCTAAATGACTTGTTTAAGCCATAACAACTCAGCCCTCCTGACTCCCAGCCAGACCATACTACCACCAGTCAGATCTGGGTGATGAGCCAGGGAAGTGACAACTGGGTGCATTTCATTACCTGTATCAAGAAGAACTCTGACCCATTCAGAGCCAAAGAAGTAGTAGACCTTGAAGTTGCTTGTTTCCTTTTCGTCCCGGAAAGTTGCAATGCTTTTTCACCTTTATGATTGCTGCAGGGTCTCAAATTCAAGTCAGTTATCTTTTACTGATCAGTCCTTTTTCAGTCATGGTGACCCCTTTCAGAGTTCTCTTAGCAAAGATACTTGAATAGTTTGCCATTTCCTTTGCGAGCTCATTTAACAAATGGGAAAACTGAGGCAAACAAGGTTAAGTGACTTGCCTAGGGTAACACAGTTTCTAAGTATCTGAGGCCACATTTGAACGGTGGTCTTCCTGACTCCAGGCAGGAGCTCTACCCACTGAACCACTTATCTGCCCTATCAGTTAGCAACTGTTGACCAAGATTAACCCTCAAAGACCAATGACCATTAAATATGATAAATATGTAAGCTGGCTACACCTAAAATTGGGGCAACTTCATCTTCTGCTCTCAGAAGGTCTCATTTTTCTCTGAAAGCAATTCTCTTAAATTCTCCACGTGTCATCTGAGAATCTACAATGGTGTGTAATATGAAATATGCCTCCCCCCTCCCCCCAAAGGCTTTTGGTAAGGTTTCTTAGACTACTTTATAATTTAAAAAAATAATTATATTTTAATTGTAACTCTTAACGAGTAATTTACTTTTGGGGCAGCTAGGTGGTGCAGTAGATAGAGAACAGGACCTGGCGTCAGGAAGACTCGTGTCTGATTTCAAATTTGGCCCCCCAAACTTACTAGCTGTGTGACTGTGGGCAAGTCACTTAACTCTGTTTGGTTTAGTTCCTCATCTGTAAAATGAGCTGGAGAAGGAAATGGCAAACCACTCCAGTATCTCTGCCAAGAAAACCCCAAATAGGGTCATGAAGGGTCAGACATGACTAAAAAATGGCTGAACATCTATTTACTTCTGAGACAAATCCCAGGTATCCCTTCATTAATATCTTAGCCAGAGAACTGTATGAATGAACTCTCTGTTCATTCTGAGACATTTTTTTGGAGTGGGGCAAAAAAAAAAGTTAATAAACTGATGGAGTGATCCACATTCCAGTCCACTTGCAGTACTGAAACCTTTAGTACTATTTGTCTTCTGTTGGGCATAAACATAGAAATCATCTAGTTGCAATCACTATCCTTCAATGTACAGATAATAAGGAAACTGAGACCCAAGGACACACAATGAGTTAGCAGCAGTTGGAACCTGCACAGTCATCTTGACTTAACAGCAACTCTTGCACATGGCCAGCTCTATAGAGTGCTCCTTTTTCTGTCCTTAATTTTGGTTTTATGCCCCTGTCCAGAATATTACCCTAAGTATTTCTTTTCTTTTTGGCTCTGGATCTTCTGCTTTTTTTTGGACTATGCGGATATTGTACCCATATTAATAGTGCTCAGTTCCCATCTCTCTGCAAAAATAGCAGAGAGCTAATAGTGCAGAATCAAGCCTACAGTTCCAAGTTAGAGAAAATCTACAGCAAATGTTAAACTCGGTGCCAAATACCTAATGTGGTTATAGACTTTGAGATACAAGCATGTCATTGTGGTATTATTTGTCAAATAGCTTGGCTGAACTGTGGAGAGACACTTTCATTAGGCTTTGTTTAAAGTTATGTACCTGAGGAAAGGAGGAAAGGCATTCAGCTCTAGCAGAGAGCTAGTTCTGTGATGATTTTTTCTTCCATGATTATTGGGGTATATTTTTTTTGGCAAGTAAAGTATTTAATTAATCTACATGGAGTTTTAGTACAACACAGCTGATTAGCATAGTAGTCTCTGTGCCTTTTTAATATAACAAATCTACTGAGAAATATCCTTAGTTAATGAGCTGTGTCATTTTGGGAAAGTTTGCCTTATAACTAATGTGTGAAAATAGCACAGCATTTTTCAGGATGTGGGTTCATAGCCAAAAATATTCACTCTAGGTAGAAAATGAAAAAAAAAGAGTTCCAATTTTTCAGCAGTTAATTCCTCTAGACTAGCCATGGAAACATGGGGGCACTAAGTCAGTTTTTAGTTATGTCAACCCTTCCTCTTGTGATGACTCAGGTGTTGCCCATGCTGAACATCTAGAATTTCCCAAATGGTAAAGTGGTTGAAAATCTGCATTAAAATTTTTGGTCTTTTTCTCTTTCTGGACATTTTTCAGAACATGGGTGCTACCTGTCCCACCAGGAGTGGCTTAGTTTGCAACCTAGAGAAAGATGGGGCATTTTGCCATTAGTTATTTCAGCCTGAGGATTGTATGCTTCCCCTGGATAACGAGATCAAGTTGGAACAAATAGTATAGAGACCAGGGATTGGAGCCTATGAGTTACTATTCAGTTCAGGGTCAGTTGGGAGACTATTTGATGTTTCGGTTCTGTTACAAGTCGGAAGCAGCAGTAATAGTACTAGTGTTGTTTGTTTTAAATAGATTCTACACCAGTTAAAAATTGATTCACTTTGCGAATTGCTACTGTTTCTATAAAACAAACTGAAACAGAGCAAAAACTTCAGACCTGTGATTTTTGTTGAGAAAAAGAACGTTCTCTACCAATGTAATTTAAAGTTTAAGTGATTGCCCAACATGACCCAGCCACTGGGTTACAGAAGGGACTTGAACACAGATCTTTCTGATTCTGAAGACAGCTCTCTTTCTGCTCTTTGTGCTGCCTTTCCAAAAAAAAGGGGGAAAGCACATGGGGATGGGAACAGAGGGGAATTTAGGTTCAATTTGGGGTTCAACAAGTGTTTGTTCAGCTTCCTCTGATTTTTTTTTTGGTGTATAGTCCAGTTTAAGACCCTTAGGAAGACAATTGAACTCTTGAAAATAATAGAAAATCCTTAATTCATAATGTTCTGAGTATTGATACCTTTCTCACCATGCCAACTGAGCTCAGAGAGGGGGACAGAGTGCATTTTTTCATCAACTTTTCCTCCTGGGTGGAAGCTGATACACTACTCTTAGCAGTGAGGTTGCAACTTGGTTATCAACTGAGATGTGTGGCATGAAAAAAGCCCAAATATCCCTGAGGTTCTAAATAGGTGGTGCACACATTTGGGGATTCACACACACACACACACACACACACACACACACACACACACACTCACACAGTCACACACTCACTCACTCACTCTTAAAACAGCTCTCTTTAGGCTCCACTGCATTTTCTTCTTTCTTTCACTCAAGCCGACAGACAGTACATTCGCAAAAACTGTGATCCCCAAACAGAGACATGGTTTCGATTAGGTTGGTGCTGAAATGCCTCAGGGCTTTTGATGGAGACTTTCATTTATTCAGCAGCAATGTGTTTTTCCCTTTCCAGTTTTTTTTCTATTACATTTGGAAATATGTCAGTAGAAAAACATTACCCCCATGGAGAGACCTAGCAGGGAGTAGGAAAAAAAAGCCCAACTATTGAACAGACAGGGAAGTTATTAACACTTCCTCTCTTGCCTCTGAGGGTAGCCTGGATGGCATCAACCAGTCCTGGCTGTCCTGAAAACTTCTGGGTGAATTTTTCTAGGGACTTTCAGAGACACTGAGATTTTTTTACAAGGTCATAGTGAGGCATCTTCTAGGCAATGAATGGTATTTCCTACAGTTATATTCATAACGAATTTCATACAGGGTCTCAGATTGTTATGGAAAGTAGGTAAAAAGGTAAAGAGCATATTTTTAAATAGATGTTTGGATATCTTTTCAAGAAGACCTGAATTTGAATCTTGACAAGCATTTACTCGATCTTCAACCCTGAACAAGGCATTTAACCCCTTGGTCTCAGTTTTCTTATCTGTAAGTAAGGGTGAGGGTTTTATTGAGCAAATAAGTCAGTCATTAAATACTTAGTAACTGCCTACTATGTGCCAGGCACTGTACTAAGCATTAGGCATGCAAAAAAAAAAAGATGAGATTTTAGCCAGGATTTTAAAAGGGAGCCAGAAAAACCAGTAGATAGAGATGAGGAGAAAGGTCTGTCCAGGCAGGGCAGACTGGCAGAGAAAATATCTGGAGCCCAGAAATGAAGGGTTTTGTTTGTAGAACATCAAGGATACTAGTGTCACTGAATCAAAGAGTGTTTGATGGAGAGTAAAATGGAAGATCAGTTAGTTAAGGGGGATAGATTGCGAAGGGCTTTGAACGCCAAACAGAGGGTTTTGTATTTGATCCTGGAGGTGGTAGGGAGACACTGAACTTTATAGAGAAAAAAGGTGATGTGGTTAGATCTGCAATTGAGGAAAATCAATTTAGTGGCTGAATGGAGGATGGATTGGAGTGAGGAGGGACTCGAGGCAGGTGTCTGCAGACCAACCAATAGACTCTGGCAGTAGTCTGGGTGTGAGGGGAGGAGGACCCACACCATAACATCAGAGGAGAGAGAGGGCTGTAGCTGAGAGATGTTTTACATCAACAGGCCTTGGCCACAGAATAGATACGGGGAATGAGAAGTAGTGAGAAGCTAAGGATAATACTTAGTTGTGAACCTGAGGAATTAGAAGATGTTACTTCTAATGAAATAGGGCAGATGGTGTAAGCGTAGGTCAGTCAGTTATACCAGTGTGCATAAAATATAACTAACAAAATACCGGAGCCCTGATACCTTCAAATTAGGGTCAAATTAGGGGAAAATATCTCTATTGCAGCTTTCAATCAATGAAACACATTGAATGACTATATTCCTGGTCACACCTTGTGGGTCTTTTTATAAATTTTGTTGTTCATTTGGTTTTCAGTCAGGTCTAACTCTTTATAACCCCATTTGGGGTTTTCTTGGCAAAGATACTGGAATGGTTTGCCATTTCCTTCTCCACTTTTACAGATGCAGAAACTGAGGTCAACAGAGTGAAGTGACTTGGCCAGGGTCACACAGCTAGTACATGTCTGAGGCTGAATTTGAACTCACGTCTTCTTGACTCCAGGCACTGTACTACCTAGCTGCCCCCTCTCGTTTTATGAAATACAAAACCAGTTTGGAGCCCAATATTTGAGTATCTGACAGTTTAGAAAAGATAATAATTGCAGTCAAGCCTCTGTGAAGGAATTACTTAGGGGAGGAGGAGGAGAACCTCTACCTCCTTCATCTTTGCTTCCCCATTCCACTTGGAACTTTTGAACTTGAGAGAACCAGGGATCTGGACTTCTCATCAGTATATTAGGAACATCCCTGGTAACAATACTGTGACAAGTAGCAGGGTATACTTTGAGAGCCAAGACCAGACTGACACTTGGGGAAAAGGGCTTCAGAATTTTACCAGGGGTCCAGTAAAAAGCTCCATCTTTCCTAAGGGGGAATATTTTGAAGGCTCTAGAAAAGATGCCATGAGTTCTCCCCTTTGTTACCTACCTTCTTAACTTGAGCTCACATTTTGTAATGCACCTGTGAATAAGTGTCTCAAATTTTCTGAGGGATGTTTTGTCCCGGTTATAATTCCTACACCACCTAAGTAAATATCCCTTTCTAAAGGCTGAGTCTGACTGACCCACTTATGTCAGTTGATAATCATTGTGAGAAGGAAACTGACTTACAGTACTACAAACTATGCCTTCCTCCCTGCCCCCCAACCCATGGCTTCATGACCACTGAGTGGGAGTTGGAGCATGTGCCCTCTCAGAACCCAACCCACTGAGGTTGTGAACTCCTGTAACAGGAGAAACTCTTCTTGCCTTTCCTTGTGTCACAGTGCCTGGCACATAGTAGGAACTTAACAAATGTTTGCTGATTGGTTGAGTGATTTGGGAGAGTAGCTCTGAAGCACACACTACATAAAAATGGGGATAGTGATTAACACCTACCTCACAGAACTGTTGTAACCATCATATGAGGTAATCTGTAAAGTACTTTCCAAACCTTAAGGTTTTATACGAATATCAGCTAATGTTATCATCTTAGCAGGAATGTGATTCCCTTCCATTCATTGAGATCCCATTGAGACTAGAATTTACATGCACATGTATATGCCAAAGACAGATGGTACAAAAGGAGATTTGTAGAACTTCCCAAAGTTGAGTGGACACCATTCAAAATAGATTGGAGGGGACTCTGACTGACAGATGATGTTGCAGCATTGGGCCAAACTGGAGGGAAGGAAAGGCAGCTAGATCACAGTGATGATGAAAGTTGGAACCAGCATGGCAGAGAGGCATTGCTCTTCACTCAAGGACTATCCTGGCCCACACTGCTGTGTCTTGTTACCGAGTCTACCTTTCACTTGTGACAAGATGGATTTGCTGAACAGAATCAGAAGCTAAAAGTTTTCATTTCTTCCAATAATCTAGACATGACCTTTCCCATGAACCCCTATTTAGTGGGTATGTCAATGCCCAGTTTCTCTGGTAATCACTGCCTGCAAAGGAGGAAAGGGATGAAGCCTGACTGGAGACATGTAACCTGATTTCTTCCCAGTACCCAGTCCATAGATAAAGGTATCAGTGTGGAGGGATTACAGATGGCAATGCTTAGTTTGTATTAATGACGGGCACATCCTGACTTTCTCACATGCCACCCTTTAGGATAAACTGGTGATGTGAAGAGTGGTGTGGGGGAGAGGTGTGGCATCAAGTGTGATGGCATACCCTGTGAGAACATTTGTAGGTCCTATTCTTTCTCTTCAGGACAAAGGACAATGGGAATGGACCCACACCAAGATGTACCAATACCTCCCATTGCATACTCTCTGTGGCCTAAGATTGTGAACTGGTATGTATGCTTACCAAAGATTTTAGATCAGAAGTATGTCTGGCCTTGTGGTTGGCACCTTCGTCACCTTCTGCCCTCCAAATGGTCCCGGGGCTTCCCAGAAGGTGCCTTCTAAAACCCTAATAGCCAACACTAAGGGGGAAAAGGTATGAAGATAGAATTAAAATGAAACATTTGAGAGATTGTCCTGAGGTTAGGGAGAGACAGAGCTGCCTGGTGGGTATGTTTCAGAAAGCCCGGATGATATAATCTACCCAGCTTTGAGATAAATAATTCACTTCTGTACTTGGAAAAAAAAAGAGAAGAGGGGGGAATAGTGCTTGTTTCTCCTCCCGGTAGAATCATCTCCCTTTATTTCAGAGTACCATTTGGCTAGAAATGGAACTGTGTGGAGTTTAGGGAATTTAACTTAAACAGTTTGGCATTAGATTAAGTCTTGATTTAAAGTTTTATTTTTAATATTTAAAGGATGAGTGTTGCTTTCATATGGCAAAGAAGCAGTGAGTAAACAAATAAAAAATTCATTAGAGATGGGCTGCTTGGCAGAGATGAAAGCTTGAAGCAATAACTCCAGTTTCAAAAGCCTAAAACCCAGTCACTGGGTCATTAGCCCAGCAGGTAGCAAAACTCAAAAAGGGGGTACGCTGTTACTGGTTATGTTTGTGTTTCCCAGGTTTCAGAAAATTAGTGTAACCGCTTCTAAGAGGGAAAGAGTGTTTATCAGTTATAAGCTCTTTGTGCACAAAGATTTGAGGGAGGCAATGTGATATAGTAAGAAAGAACTTTGGTTTGGGAGTGACAGGACCTGTATTCAAATCTTCGCTCATCTATTTCTTACCTATGAGATGCTGAGCAAGTCACTTAACCTTTCTAGGTCTCTGTTTCCTTATCTGTAAAATATGAATTTTTGAATTCATTGAGTTGAATGAAGATGAATGAGATGATCGCTTAGGGCCCTTTCCAGCTTTAAATCATGTGACTATCTCAGTTTTGTCTCTGTTGCTTCAGAGTCCGGTATAATCCCTTCTGTCTAGGAGTTACTTTGAAAAATGTTTTAGAAAAGAAAAAAGGAAGAAGGACCTACATGTACAAAAATACTTATAGCAGCTCTTTTTGTGATTGATAACAAAGAATCGGAAATTAATTGATGACTGTCTGAACAAATTGTGGTATATGAATGCAATGGAATATTGTGCTATAAGAAATGATGAGCAGGCAAATTTCAGAAAAACCTGGAAAGACTTACATGAACTGAGGCTGAGTGAAGTGAGCAGAACCAGGGAAACACTGTTCACAGTAACATACTATGCGATGATCAGTTAGGGTTGACCCAGCCCTTCTCAGCAATATATTGATCCAAGACAATTTCAAGATTCAAGATGGAAAATGCTGTCCACATCCAGAGAAAGAAGTGTGGCATCTGAATGTAGATCGGAACATACTATTTCCACTTTTTTTCAGTGGCTTTTCCCTTTTGTTCTATTTCTTCTTTCACAACATGACAAATATGGAAGTATGTTTACATATCAGATTGTTTGCCTTCTTGGGGAGGAGGGATGGGAAGGAGGGAGAAAAAATTTGAAACTCAAAATCTTATTAAAAAATGAATTCTTAAAACTATCTTTGCATGTTATTGGAAAAAATAAAATATTGTTTATCCCCCAAATGTTTGCTGGTTGACTGGTAACCTTACCCTTATTGGTGTATGTTTTATCACCACTATGACATAGGAAGCTTTGAGAAGGGACTGTTTCTTACTTGTAGTAGTTGCTGAGGTGTTATATAGACCTTTTGACTCGATAAAATGCTTTCTGTGTTTATCTCATTTGATCCTTATATCAGCTCTGTGAGGTGGGTACATTGGAAGCAAACCTGAGTTGACTGAACCTCAGAAAGGATAAAAATTGGCCTATAGTCACAGATACAACAGTATCTGTTGTATGTACGTATGTATGTAGGAAGAATGCAAACACGGCTCTCCTGACTTCATATTCAAGGCTCCTACCCTGCCTTCTTAAATCTTATTATCTATCTCTTTCGGGGCCATACACATAGTCTTTCGCATTATATAGGTACTTGGTAATAAATGTTTGCTGAAAAAGTGAAAGAATGAAGTTAAATTCAAACTAATTATATGAGTGCTACTTCTTAGTTTTTGTCTCTATTTTTACTGAGTTCCCAGAATCCAATAAAAGGAAAGTTGGAGATGAGCATAAACCCCATTTTTATACTAGGTTTGGTTTTATGTTTTGTGGTTGACAGTGCCACAACTGCCCAGGACTGTGATTTAATCCCAACAATGAAATCATTAAAGGAAGAAATTGGTTTGTTTTTTGGTTTTTTATAACCTCTTGGGCAAGAATAGATTTTGACCAAATGCTGATCTCTCAGAAATATATAACCTTTATATGAATTTCTCCAACCTACCTTGAGGGAGGAGGACTGAGAATTCCTAAGTTCCTAGAAGACAGATTGAGAATCAGAAGGGGACTGCCTGCCTGGTAATGGGTTAGTCCTGTACTGATTTTTCCCAAAAAAAGGATAATAATAGAGTCTACAAACTATAGGCCAATAAGCTTAACTTCTGTTTCTGGTAAACTTCTAGAACTGATCACTGAAAAGACGACTTGCGAACATCTAGAAAAGCAAGAGGTGATTATAAAAGAGCCAGCATGGCTTCTTGAAAGAATAGATCATGTCAAATTGACCTTACTGTTTCTTTCCCCTTTCCCCTTCTGTTGATACTGAGTCTCTCTCTGTCTTTCCCAGGCTAAAGTGTAGCTGTCACTCATGTCCCAACCCCATAGTTAATAGGCATGCCAGCTCATACCTCTGTAGGCAGCCTGGTGCCCTGCCCCCTGTAATTTCTATTCTGAGAACTTACTATAATGGTAGGGGCATCTAGATGATGAAGTGATAGCGGTAGGCCTGGAATCAGGAAGACTCATTTTAATAAGCTCAAATCACACTAGCTATGTGACTCCGGGCAAGTCACATCACACTGTTTGCCTCAGTTTCCTCAATTGTAAAATGAGAAGGAAACGGTAAACCACTCCAGTGTCTCTGCCAATGTCAAATGAGATCACAAAGAATCAGACACAATTGAAACAAATGAACACCATTCACCACCATATTGGTACTTGATTGACCTTAACTCGAATCTCCAAACTCCTGCTATCCACCAGCCTCAGCCTTCCCAATAGCAAAGATTAAAGTATTTAATAGTATTCTTGTGGAAAAGCAATGAGTTGATAATATATTTAGATATTTATTATAAAATTAGATAAATTCCATCAATTGGTTGAACTGGGAGTTCATTTGTTAATGTTTCAATGGCCCTTGGTAGGAGGAGGTCTCAAGTGAAGTGGCCCAAGGATCTGTTTGTACCTATGCTCTTTAACATTATCATCAATGTCTTGGATAAAAGCATAGATGGTATGCCCATCAAATTTGTGGGAAATATAAACCTGGAAAGATGCACAAAATGACAGAATCAAAATACTTCTCAACAAGTTAAAAGCATTTAGCTAAATCCACAACGATTCATTCGATAGGGGCAAATGTAAAGTTTTACATTTGGGTTCAAAGAATTAGCTTCTTAAGCATAAGATGGAAGAAACGTGGTTAGAAAGCAGCTTGTCTGAAAATGATCTGGAGGTCTTAGTGGACTTAAGCTTAAAATGAGTTGGCAGTGTGTTAGTGAAATAAACAAATCTATATATTGGGCTAAATTAAGAAAATAATAGCTTTCAGGAATAAGGAGACTAACTCCCCTTCACTCTGTCCTTGTCAAATCACATCTGGAATATTATGTTCAGTTACAGGTGCCATATTTTGAGGACAATGATAATCTGGAGATTGTACAAAGGGTATAAAAGGCCTCAAGTTCATGACTGATTGAGGAACATGGGGCCTGGAGAAGACTCAGAGGGGATATGAGAGTTCTCCAAGTATCTGACGGGTTATCATGCAGAAAAGAGAGTAGATTCATTCTGTTTGGAAGCCAAAGGGTGAAACCAGGAGCTTGAAAAGGTAGAAATGGCTAATAGGTTTATTTCAAGAAAATCTGCTAATAGTGAGAGCAAGGAAAAAATGGAATGGGCCCACTGAGGAAATGGTGAGGTTTCCGTCCTGGGAAGTCTGCAGGCAAAGGGTGGATGACCACTTGTCAGATACGTTAAAGTAGGGGTTCCTTTCTAGTTTAGGATGGATGAAGTGGTACTGAAGTCCTTCCCAACTCTGTGATTCTTAGGTTTTACATAGTCTAATACAATTTTAGGGGGGAAAGGAATGGGGGTTGGAGAGAGACCAGTCTGGTATTTGCACAAACTTCCCCCAGGCTTGTTGGACACCAGTCTTGAGTTGATCCAAGAGTAAGCAATCAGAGAACTCCACCATTTTTGTGATTCTTCTATTAATTAAACAGATGATATTATTAGAGATTAACCATTGGTGAAGATGAGCCACAAGTAGGAGTGAGGGAAAAAAATGCTGAGTGAGGGAGGTGTGCTAGTTTCAATTGTTTCATAATTGTGACAAGGCTGGTACATTTCAGTTCTGCCAAGTATATGAGTTTGACAAAGTTGGGACAGTTCACCATTTATTTAGACATGATTCTACTACTGCTGCTCTTGTCTCTAAAGCAACGGGACACTGACCACTGCACAGTGCAGACAGGATTTTTTAAGTTAGGTTTATAATTTTGACAGAAATGTTATTATGTGTATCTCTTCATTGAAAGGCTTTTGACACATCCTGTGAAATAAGCCTTATAATTGCTATATGTTGCTGATTCAGGAGATGAATACTGTGAACAAACTGAGTTTTCTAGTACTTGGTATGTATTGGGCTGCTAGGTGGGGCAGTGGTTAGAGTGCCAGGCCTTGGAGTCAGGAAGACTCATCTTCCTGAGTTTAAATCTGGCCTCAGACAATTACTAGCTGTGTGATCCCAGGCAAGTCACTTAACTCTGTTTGCCTTAGTTCCATAAACCACTCCAGTAACTTTGCTAAGAAAACCCCAAATGGGGTTATGAAGAGTTGGACACAACAGAAAAAACAACAGCTATATCTAAGCAAATATAGAAATATAGACATGTAGGTGGTATGTTGGATAGAGCACAGGACTTGGAATAAGGAACACTTGAGTTAGGATCCTGCCTCAGACACTTACAAGTTGTGTGACTGTTTTCTCATCTGCAAAATGGGGATAACAACACCTACCTTATAGAGTTGCTGTGAATATTAAATGAGGTAACACATAAAATGCTTGGAAAACTTTACAGTACTATGTAACTATTAGTTATATCAACACAGTGTCCTCAAAAGTCTTAGTACAATTTTAAGTCATAAAAGCTTAAAATTACACTAAGACTTTTGGGAATGTGTGTGCACATGTATATAAAATCTAAATTGAATATTAAAAAAAATTATGATTTCCTTTAGTGTAGCCATTCCTTCTGCCATCACAGATCATACCCCCTCCCTGTCGAATATCTTCAAGTCCTTGTGGCCAAAAATATTTTAAAAATCATTACTTAGTCAAGATGAGGAATTATTTAGTAACTTGCTAGGGATGGGCCTCTCTGAATTTAGACTGACTGGTCCTTGGGGTAACAGGCATGGGAGTTATTCACTGGTAGAGTATATGAAGTCTCTTCATCTAGACAGGATTTGCCAGAGCTTGTACCCTGTTAGTACAGCCTTGACAAATCCAGAGTAAGTTCACAATGAGCCGCTGCTGCTGAACTTTAGCATAAAGCTGTGTAAAAAGACAAGAATAAGCGCACCTACTTCATAGAGTTACTGTGGAATCAAAAGAGATAACATGTAATGGGATTTGCAAATGTTAAAGTACTATGTAAAAGTTAGCTATTATCATTTTTATTATGTTTGCAATTTAGATAATGTATTTGCTATCAAAAATATACCTACATCTAAATATATCTGACATCTAAAATATACATCCATCCAAAATAAATTTATAACTAGATTTGATATTTAAAGCATGTTTCTAAAGATATAGTTGGTATTTAAGAATGCTTGATACCCTACATATACTTTTATCTAAAATATATTTGATATCTAAAACACATTTTGATCTCTATTTGTATTTAAAATATAGATTTGCTCTTTTTAAAGTGGATCTTTTAGCACTGATTTCTTCAGATGAATGCTAAAAGGGTATGTCATTTAATGATATGTAGTGAGATTGCTTTGTAGTCAAGCCGCAGGCGGACTGAGATAAACAAGATTTTTAAGATTTTTCTTGGGCAACCTCTGTTGCGTGTGTGTGTCTGTAATCTTACCTGGAACTCTTGAAGCTGCAAAATCTCATTCCAGTACTTTTCCCTCTAAATATGGACTCTTCCTCTGACACATGAAAGCCAAATAATTACAGGATTCTTCAAATTGGATTCTGTTATAGAACCAAAGCACTGAATATTTGACTCCATCACATAGTAACATGAAAGCCAGAAGAGTTTTATACCCCCAAACATGTTGCAGGTTCTAATAATTCTGATGAAGAGTATATGTACGAATGGCCTTCTTCTTTCTGGCTTGGTAACTATTTTTTCAAAATGAAATGACACTTATAGATTGTGTGTTCCTTAGTTTATGGCCTGAGTGTGTTGTAGGCTTGTTGAGTCTGAAGAGAGTGAAGGAAGTGGAAGAAATAGCACTTCATCAGTTTAGAAAGAAGACTCTCATACTGACATTCATTTAACTATGCTTGAAAAATGGTTTTGCTATTATATTGGTAGAAAGTACCAATAATGGATCTGGGATCTGTGTCTGTCTAGAGTTCAGGAAAGATAAATTTGCTGGGTGTCATAGTACAACCTGTGATCTTGGTTACTTGTGGGGGTGGAGGGGAGCTGAGTTCTGAGCCACAGTGAGCCAAAACAGTCAGGTGTCAGCACTAAGTTCATCATCAGTTGAGTGAGCCCTGGTGGTGTTGGAGGTTGGGAGAGGGATTGCCTAAGGAGAAGTAAACTCCCCCAGGTTGGAAAGGGTCAGAGCTTCCATGACAAGCAGTAGTGGGATTAGCCTTTATTGATGTTCTTTGTCCTTGGTTTTTGAAGAACCAATGAGATTTGGAGGACCATATCTTGACTTACAAATGAATTGGATTTAAGTGAGGCAGAGCTATGAAGCCATCAGCCTCACTCTCTCCTCCAGGGTCATCTGAGTCCAGTAGCAAGACATAGGTCAGGTTCATTTTCAGCCTGAGCAAGATAGGGATGCTCCTAAAAATGATGAGCCCAAATTTCTACCATGCCTTTGTCCTTTTTTCTTTTTTTTTTATACTTTGGATAACTTCATGATATCACTTAAGAAGAATCTTCCCCTCTAATTGCAACAACAACTATTACTGCTATGTTTTAAAGTTCATCGTTGGAGAGCTGGACTTCAGTTTTCTTGAATCTATATACTTAGCAGTTGGTCATGTGCATTTATCCCCTTCCAATCATCACCCATGAATAGAATAGCTTCTTTACTATTTCATATATTCTTACTTCTTTAAATTTTGTATCAGTTCTCATTCTCACTCAGAGTTTTATTTTGTTTTTGCTATTTCTGGGTTTCAGGATTATTCAAATGACCATGTCTATAAGTCAGAAATTTGGGTATTAGAGACCGTTAGTTCCATGGCTAAAAGGAGCTGAACTTTCTGAAGGTTTGGACCCAGTGAACACTATTCTAGGGGTGTTCGCCAATTAGATAGAGCTCTAGGTTGACCATCTGAGCAAAAGCGGAGGGCAACGACATCAAAGCACCTTCAAATAGTGTGATATATGTCTACATCTGCCCAGTATAATGTCATCCTCTTACTGCCATCTTGTTCATTTTACTGTAATAACTCACTTTGAGATGCTGAGGTACTATATCTGTCTAAATTTCTTTCTACAGGACAAACATCTGCTAGATTTGCATGCGTGAAATAATATCTTTTATCTAAGCCATAGAGTACATGCACATATTTTTAGTGTTTCCTTAAGTTTTCCCAAATGGTGATTAGTATGCAGCAAGCTAGGTAAGTCTGGGTTTGTCACAGGAGAATCATAAAAAGTGCCAGGAGAACAACTGTTCCCTTTCGCTAGAAAACAAACATCTCCCATAGAATACAAATAACATTAATGAGAAAGTTCAAGTTTCACCAGTAATTCTCGGGGCTGCACAAAATGTGAGTTAAGAAGTGAACAATCCTTTTGGGGAGATCGGGGAGAACCTATGACACTACACAGATTTTCATTCACTCATTTTTTTCATCAAATATTACAGTGATTTCCAAAGATCACAGGAGAAAGATATCTGTTTTTAAAATGACTAGGTTGCAACTCAGTTCCCAGGAGACCACTTTCAGAATTAATCTTTGAGACTGTGGAATATTAAAGAAATGTAATGAGAAGAAGAAATACATATAGATAATTTTGTGTGTGTGTGTGTCTATATATTCTTTAGTGTTCTGACACGAACTGGCAAGGCATGAATTACAAATGAGAACACATTGCTAATTGTGGACTACAGTAGCCCAGAGAAGAAAATGACATTTGTATGTGTGTTTACAGGAATGGCAACTAAAGGGGAAAAAAAACTGGTTCTAATAGTCAGGGGTGAAAACCTTTTCAGTGATTTTTATAAAGATAAAGGTAGGTCAGTCAACTCCCAATCATTGTTCTACCATTAAATTATAGTCCTAAGTGGAAAAATACATAATAGCCTGACAAAACCCTTCTATCTTTTTGTTCTTGTAAAACCATTCAGCTAGGCTGATAGGATCTTAAGAAGCTGTGGTCTCCTCGGTTTCATTTGAAAGTTGTTTACTTTTAAAATTGCTCTTTGATATTGGGAAATATTTTTGGCTCAATTTCAAATCACTACCTTTAACTCCCCCGAAATAACAGTACTATCCAATTAAATGGGTAGTTACCCTGATATAGTTTGTAGGTCACAGGCCATTTTCCCCTTTACATGAAAATTTCTACATATCTAACCAGTTTTCTTCAGAAAGTGTCAGAAATCTGGGTTTGTTCCTTGCGCCTTCTTTCCTTCCCTTTATGTTATTTTATTATCTCAGACATTGGGACTTTTTAATTTATGGTCTATAGAATTAGAGTATAGCCACTCAGGATAAGTATATTTTTATCTGGATAAGCAAGTTTAAAAAAAGTAAAATGAAAGCAAGTAGAAAATAGACTGGGTTTTCCCCCCTATTGGTGACACCTGAGCTTAGTTCAATTTCTTAAGCAGCTGGAGTTGGTTTCATTTAATTCTTTGGAAAGGTAATTCGCTAAAAGGAAAGTTACTAGCCTGAATGTGAAAGCACCTGCAAAAAATGAGTCATTTCAAATCCTGGGCATGGATCTCCTGCTGGGAAAGGAGTAAAACAATATGCCTGCAGTATTCCCCTCTTCTTGGAGAGAATGCAGGTGCGGTGGCATATCTCAGTAATGTGTCTTTGCAAATATTTAAGAAACAGTAAAAAGCCAAAATGACTCTGAACACCAACTTACATATACCTTTTCAGACTAAGCTTTTATTTTTAATATTACAAACCAGTTTTCTTTATTCACAAACCACTGTAGTGATATAAACACTAATTTCTAAAGACAGATATACACATTTTCTGGGTTTGCAGATATTTTTTGTTGTTTAGAAGTCACTATATGTCACACATGGTATTAATTTTTTCCCATAATTCATAATATCAGTAGTTATTTATATAAGTGAAAACATTCCCAATATATACTGTAAAAAAAAAAACAAAACCTTTTTTCTTACATCTCAGACATACATTTTAAAATGACTTATTGGAGTCTTGTAGGAGCTTTCTAAACAAAATATTCTGCATCATTGGTTGGCACCCACATCTTTTAAATAATTTTATTAAAACTACTTAAATAATGGGGGGAAGTGCATCTCATCGATGGAAATCAAAATTGCAAATGAATTTGGCTATTACCGACATTCATAATTGTGTAATTTAAAAAAAAAAAAAGATGGCAATTCCACATTTTCATTTGAAGCTACTTAGGAAAAAAAAAATCCCCATTTTATTGTCCCAATTGGGATGCCTTAACATTTTGATAAATTTGATTTCCTTAAAAAATATTATCCAGGCCACTTGTCTTTTCACACATTTGGTTTTACAAGGTGGAGGAATGAGCATGTCATTAGTTCTGTATCATTCCTCAACCAGTGGAAATTAACATCATCTACTCTTTTTATTGTTCACTAACATCTTTCTCTTTTTGAAATATTTTATTTTCAGTCTTACACATCAATGCTACAGAAACTTTGTTTTCAAATCTTGTGAAAGTTTATTGATGATTTACTGTCCAACTGATCATACTGCATGCACATACGATGACAAGAGGAAGCTGGATCACAAACACGTTTTTTGTTTTTTGTCTTTGTTTTTTTGTTTTTTGTTAAAGCAGAGTTGTTATAGCAAGTTGGCAGGTTCACAGCGGTGAGTTGATAACTTAGTAAAGTGCATGCCCTGGGGCAAGCACTGGTACACATGAGAATATAACTTATTAGCAGCAAAACTGCAGCGAGACAGTTTCCTGCTTTATTTATTTAAATACAAAAAACAAGAAGACCCGTGACAAACACCCCAACTCAGGATAACTTGTAAACAGGACAACATGGAAAGAGTCCAAACATATGCACAGACAAACTGCAAGTTTTTCAACTGTGTTTGAATCTGCCACCTTGGCCCCTTCCCCAGGTTAAGTAGATGAGCTTCCAAGCAACCCAGGTGTGCGTCACTTTCGTGCATGATGCTCTAGAAGGAGAAGATGGCCCTACTTTTTTTTTGCTCCCATTTGAAATTTGTCCTGGGCCTTACAATGAACTAAAAAGGTGTTGGTTTGGAAAAAAATTTTTTTTTTTGTGGGTGGGTGGGGTACAGAAGGGAGGGGACAGGTTGTCACGGATTGAAAAATTGCAGATTGTTTACACGACACAGTCATGTTTCAAAAAGTACCAAGCTGATGAAAATACCATGATTATCTCTACTCAATGATTGCAATACTTGTAAAATGCTTATATAAATTTGAATATGATTATCATGTAATTCCATAAAAATGATACGTCTGTCTCTAACAGTTGTTCTACTAGGCTAAATCTAAAGCTTCATAGGCTGTGTTTCTAGAACTTAACAACTCCACTGCACAGATGTAAATTTTATACATTTTTTTTACTGGTACAAAGAATTTAAGTTTTTATTACTTTCTTTTTTGGAAAAAAAGAAAAAAATAGAAACAGTGCTTTTATCACCTTTTTATTAATGTTTTTTCCCTCCCATAATATAAAAGTCAGCAATGATATCAATAATTTATTATACTGGAAGAAATATAAAAAGAATGCTTATCAATGGCCTAACTAGCAGTTTTTGCCTAAATAACTAGTTATGGTTAAATAGCTGAATACTGCCTGGTGGAATGGTTTAAAAGGGTGGGCTTGGACAGCTTTAATCAGATTGTATGTACAAGTGTCTCTAGAAGCACCCCCTATAACAACATAACCTTTGGCTTGGAACAAACAAGTGAATAATTTACGACAGTTGATAAATGAGAGTTGGTGCAGTGGGGCCCGTTTTAACTTCATCAATTTAATTACTTTTTTTTAGCCAACCCCCTCCCCCAGTCCCTTTTATCCCTGTTTCCCTCCCACCCCTCCCTTTTCATAAACTAAAATAAATGTAGATGCAGAAAAAATGACTACTGTAGTCACTTACACTCTTACAAAACATGTGATAATCCCAATAGCTTAATATTCAGCATATATAATTCATTTACATGATATAGCACTCTTGATTGTGGCCCTAAAACAGTTTTTATTCATATCTAGCAGCTTTCTAGATCAACCACAAAAACTTCTACAGCCAGCAATCAAACTACGGAACCTTCAGAAATTAAAGACCCACAATATTAAAATACACAGAACAAAATATCTGAGGTATAAGATAAAAAATGTAATTTTTTTCCTCTTTTTAGAGTTGCTAAAATGATGCACTACTGCATGTATTGCAATACCCGGGCCTCGGAAAGCTTCCTTTCTCCCCACATTGGAAGGTTTTTATGGTTTTGTCATTTAGTATGGAGCAAAACGGCTGTATCCCCCTCGGTATATACTAGCCTGTAATGAAGAAAGAACGAGACCCACATCATCAGCATGGCTCCTAGTCTTGGCATCAGTCAAGGGTGCAAAAGCATTCTGAAACAAAGCAATTTGATGGATTGTTTTTTACATTTTACTTTTTTAACAAGTGGATCAGCAAAAAGCCTAATGTTTAAAATAAATTTAAAAAGAAAGAAAATGAGAAATAAGCAGAGAGTGCATGGGAGGCTTCAGGAATGTTTTCCCTCCTCCCCCTCCATCCCCAAACTCCACACTGGTGTACTTAGAAGCCCTAAAAGGGTTACTTAGATCATAATTGTTCTAAGAAAACCAACTCTGAGGGAAATCTTATTTCAAGAAATCCCATTATTATGAAAATATGTAAGAGACTTCCAAGCCCCAGGTGATAGCCCTCTTTGAAGAAGAAAGATATGAGACACTGAAATTTAATAGCAATAAAATTATTTTGATTTTGAACAGTCCTTTGGAGTTAAATGAGATGGAAGTTAACTAAAAACTAAAGAAGAGGAAGTGTCTCTATTTATTTGTCTCTACAATTGTAGACTGGACCTTGACTAAACTGTTTTTGGTGGAAAAAAATTTATATAATTGGTTGAATTCAAACAGCTGGCTATTTGACTAAATTGAATTTTTGTCTACCACTATCTCCAAACTATTTTGGTGCAACCATGACTGTATTCTATACATGTTATCTTTAACATGTATATCTTTATCATATTTTTATCATTATCTTTTATCTTTGTCATACAGCAAAGTAGAGACAACAGTATGGGATAGTGGATAGAACACTGGATTTGGAATTAAAAGAAACCTGGGTTTAAAAGATGGGTCTGCTACTTAACATATAGGACATCATCTCTCTGCCCTTTTGTTTCCTTTTGTAAAAGCACGAGTTAAATAAAGGTTAAGAACTCTTGAATTAGTCTGTGTTCCGACTCCTTTAGTAGCTTGGCAAGGCCTTCTCAGAATAATGTTCTTAAATGCATGAACAAAATAAATAGAATTACAAAGGAAACTATTGGCATCGCAATAAAGATGTGTCTTTTGTTTTTCCAGTCCAAGTTCATGAACTCCCTTACATCTATCCATCCTTAGGGGGTCTGTAAACCCCATATTAAGAATTCCTGGTTTAAAGGATCTCTACTCTACCCCTTCCAATTCTAGCTCTTGTGACAGGACTCAAGTCATTTACATTCTTTTGAGTCAATGTTGAGCAGCTCTACCGCTTAGTAACTTTTAGTAGTTCTTTACGTTATCTCTTCTCTCCTTCATTTCTAAGTGGGTAGAATGGGACTTCGAAAATACTTTGAGAAGGTAGTTAGAGGAAAAATAAAATTAGTTGATATAGGTAAGCTTGGGCTGAATGGCTTCTAAGTAATGGCCATATTTCTACAGCCAAACAAAAAGGAATTTCCCATTATGACTTACAATGGGCATATCATGGCACTTAACTGATTACTTTCTCTTGCAAAAGCACTGGCAATTCAATTGAAAACCTAGCAGGATGTGTTTCTGGGATGTGATTTAAATCTTTGATCTAAGCAGAAGACTGTATGCCAAAAGCTTTGTAATGATTGCATACGCTTTCATGTGATGGACATATCTTACTATACTCAGAATTTTAGTGCATAGAATTTCAAACAAGTACAGGCAAATTTATACCCACCCTTACCTCCCATGTTTAACCCCTCCCCAATTCATCACCAAACAAAAAATAAACAGAATCAAGATAATCCATTCTGATTATACTTATGAGCTGGACGTGCGCGCACACGCAAACACGCGCGCACACACACACATACACACACACACACACACAGGCATACACAATATGTTCCTCTCTCTATTTTCTTTCTTGGGCGACTATCATTTTAAACATGAACTGTAATATGGGAGGAGGAACAGTCAGGTTTTCAGCTGCCTGACAGCAGAGGCCTGGAAGTCTGCAGCTTAGCTCCTCTGTAGTCTGTGGTGGGACTTGAACCTTGGGGCTATGTGAATGAAAAGCAAGGGAAAAAAAAAAGAAAAAAAAATTCTGCATTGACACTGCATTCCGTTAGTGATGGATTTAATTATCAAAATGACTAATTATTCCATTAAGGTAAGTGCTCAGCTAGGTGATACTTGCAAAATTAGAAATATAATAACTTACATGCACTACATTGCCAAGAAATTAAGACATTTATCAAGTTTACTGGGAGAATTAATGTGGCATTTTAGCTGCCGTTAGCACAAGAGACAAATTCAATTAAGGGAAAGTGAGAAGACGTCAACCATGCTAAGATTCCAGCTGGGGGAAGGGAAAGGAAGGAAGGAAAATGAGGAAGAGGAGGAAGCAGTCACTCACCATGGCACCAACGCCGTAGGTGGGGGCTGGAGCAAGTGTGTGGTGGTAGGGGTCGGCAGCATAAACTCGTCCGTAACTGAAAGGGAAACACAACTGGAGATTAGTCAATAATCATTGTTTACCAAAAAACCCAAACCAAAACAAAAATAAACAAAAAATAGTGGAGGGGTTTTTTTAGGGGGGGACGAGAAGGTGGGAGAACACGGGAATCTCTAGAAATCAGAAATATCATCATTCTATTCCACGATCTGATAAGAGAACTCCATATATAGATAATATTTTCCACACTGCTCCCCTGTCTCAGACATTCAGGAGAATGGGCAGGGAGAGAACGACCAACTTTTAAGAGCTATTTGAAGAGGTCTGCCTTCCCAGAGTCAGGAGGAATTCTCTTCATCCTCCCCCCACCCCAATTTAAGGTTTTTATTTCAACGCAGAAGGGCACAAAGAGGGATAAATCTCGTTTTTTTGGACGTTGGAATTGCAAGGACAGACGAGAAAAGTGTTTAAACAAAGTATATCTTTGATGGATGTTCTTCTAACTCATGGAGCGTCTGCCTTTCCTAACATTCCATTTCCTTCCAGTCAAAAGCCAAAACATTTTAGGCTTTGGAATTGCGTCTAGACATTCTTTACTATCTTTTATGTTTCCCCAAGAAAAAACAAAACTGAAAGACCGCCCTCGATTTTAAACCTGTCATCTCTGAAATTTGACGCTGATGCCTTATCGTCTGGGGACTGACGGAAGAGCCTATAATAGCAGGCATAGGGATTGAATTTGTGATTTCATTAGCACAGGGATGTCCAGGTGAGGAAACTTCCTTTACCTAGGAAGACCAGTGCCTGCTCTGTAACATAGGTCTGGAGTTGTCTGGGGGCTGTGGGACGTTAAGTCACTTGTCCAGAGCCTCCTAGTCAGTTGAATCCAGATCTTTTTTGACCTCCAAGCTAGATCTCTATTGGCTATATCATCCAGCCATTCTAGCTAATAAAAGTCTACTTTTACATAGCACAGTAAAGTTTACAAAGAACTTTGCATAAATTATCCCATTTGAGCCTGACATCTAGCCTGTGAGGTCTTAATACAAGTAGTAATATTACCATTTTACTGATATAGAAACGGAGGTTCAGGGATGAAGTGATTTCCCCAAAGTCATAAGGATATTAAATGATATAGACACTCTAGAACCCAAGTTTTTTTTTTCATTTAAAACTACTGTTCTTTCTACTACATGGAATAAAACTAATCCATCAGAGTTCTTCAGTCAGTTGTTATTACCTAAGGTTTCCAGAGTATATAGTACAGGGCTAATGGATATAATAAGTATACCTTTAATGGACATTTGTTGAATAATTTTGTTGCTCTGCCTGACTTCTTCATCAAGGTAGTTTAATGTGGCCAGTTCACATTATTTGTGAAGTCAAGCTGGGTTACTGATCTCCTCAAACTGATGTTGGGGATGGAAGTATAAAGAGACACTGTTAGGAGCACTTTGTGAACAAGAAAGACTCATCAGAGGAATCATTGACCTTGATAATAGTAGAAATGAGAAGCTGGTCATTCTCCAGCTCCCCTTCTCAAATTCCTGATCCTTTCTTCTTCCTATACCCACCTCTCTAGGAAGCTGTCCTATCCAGGAAATCCATCCAGAAAAGCAGAGATAGGAGGACAAAGCACAACCACTGGGGATGCCTTTCCCACCTTTCTCCCTCCCACTACCGCTAAGAACACTTCTAGGAAACTTGGATTGTTCCCATGGTCTGAACAGATCACCAACTCTCTTCTTTCTGGTAAAATGGAAGACCAGCAGGCTTTATAACCTGCCCTGTCTTTATAATTTTCAATCTGACCAAGTGATATAAATTAAAGACTCTGGAACCTTTTCATCCATTCTAAAGCTAATTTTTTTTTTTTTGGCTTCCCCAATAAGAACATAAACTCCTTGAAGTTAAGATCTGCCTTCTCTTTTGTAACCTGTATTCCCTGCACTTAGCACAGTGACTGGTAAGTGATTTTTTTTTTTACTTATTGATTGATTCATTCATTTATCTCTTCATGAGTGTGGGCCTGCTCCCATTTGAAGAGTTTTGCAGTTGGAACTGCTTCATTGGGCAGTTAGTTGCTGTAGTTGACCTCTAATGTTTAGCTCTACTCTGAGATTCTCACATAGTAGACAGAGTACTAGATTTAGAGTCAGGAACATCTGAGTTCAAATCCTGCCTCTGACATTAGCTATGTGACTGTGGTCAAGTCACTCAACCTTTACAATCCTTAATTTCCTCATCTGGTTGCTTTAGATGCTCTTTAAGGTCCCTTGCAGCTCTACAATCTTATGACCTCAGAGGAAAATCTCTGAATTGTGTCTGTTTCTTATAATGCAGAGCCCACCCTCAGTTAGCTAGCTGGCACAGGGGATAGAACAGTGGACCCGATATCAGGAAAATTTGAGCTCAAATCTAGACTCAAACATTACCAGATATGTGACCTTAGGAAAGTCACCAAAATGAAGATAATAACAGAACCTACCTCCCAGGATTGTTGAGAGGATCAATGAGACAATATTTGTAAAGCACTTATCATAGGGCTTGGCCCATAGTAGGTATTTAATGAATGCTTATTTCATCCATTCATTCACCAAGCCTCCATCTCTAATACATCACCAATCGTGAATGTAATTCAATCTTTTATGATACAGCATCCTTTCAAGGGATATTCCCTAGATCACAATTATTTCATAGTCTAGGCAGAATACCTACCAGCCTCCGTGCCAAGAGAGCCTGCAACAGGGTTATCCTTATTTTCATGAGGAAATGCTAGGACTGACAATTGAACATTCTCTGAATCAGAAAATAAGGCAGTTTGATAGAATGGATTCCACTTGTCAAGAGACCTATATTCTTAATCTTTGATCTGTTTTCCCTACTAATTCATTTTGAAATGTTGTATAAGATGAATCCTGAGTTTCATCATCTGTAAAATGAAGGGGTTCCTTTCACTACTAATATTCTATAATTCTGAAGTGTTTCTTTACTGACCTCTATTTCACAATAAAATTTAAGCATATCCAAATCCTGCATCAATTTCTCCTTTCCTTGGGATTCTTCATCAAGGCCTTTTCCTTTTCCTCTCAAGTTCTGAGAGCCAATATAAGTGGCATGATCACTCTCAGAAGGAACAAAACATATAGATGGCTTAATTTACTGAACCTCATATGTACATGTAAAAATCACTTAATGAAAACTCTGGTTTCAGAAACAAGATCTAAAGTAGGTTTTTTGTTGTTGTTTTTTTTTTAATCAACGGTTGTGGGGGAAGTAGAACATTAGCAATTTTTTCCATGAAAGTAGATATGATCACTGATCTTGAAAAAAACACTAACAAGAACTTTTAAAAATATATTTTATCAACTGCAAAGGCATTAACTTATTGATATATAACATATAAAGCCATTTGAGGCCAAACCCAGAAATCCCAGAAAACTTCATGTCACAACAAACCCTAGTAACAAATTTCTCAGAAAGAAGACCATAAGTTAAATGAGACTTAAATTCTTGGAAATTTTGGTTTCCAATAAATTTATTACTCCCTTTCCCCCACCAATTCTTAATGTAGAAAACAGTTCTGCAAAAACTTGCACAAGATTAATGAAAATGAACCCCTTTCTTCTATTACGTAATCTAGCAGTAAATTGCTACTTATAAAAATACTCGAGTCCCAGCCCATTATGAAGAGTCCACAGTACCTATTTGGCAGCATATGCTTCTAAGGTGGAAAAAAAAAAGTAGGACTGAAATAGTCCTCTGTAATGAATAGACTTTTTCTCCTCAGGGTGACCTCTACCTTCAGAATATGATGGTTTTATTATGATTAATAAATTTCATTTCCACAGAGGAAAAAGGAACAGTGCCAGCTCAAACTTAAAGCAAGAAGGCTTCTTTTTAAATGCTAATTTCTAAACATGCCCTTGGATGACACTAAGATTTAGACACAAGGTTATTAAGGAAGATTCGGACTCTAACATTACATTTGTGGCAGATACTCCAGGCATATCAATAACCCGATAGCCTTACAACAGGCTGAATGCTAACCAAAGGTACATAGTCAATTCACTAAGATTTAAATAAGAGTGATATGAGACTATGTAATTCCCAAATTATGTCTTGAACAATAACATTGATTGAGTCCTCTATTTTTTGAGGATTTAAGGTGTTTTTTCTATCATTTATTCTAGACTAATCATAAAGGAAGTGATCCAGGATAAGGTAAGATTAGTTTATCTTTCCTTTTTCTTTTTTTTTCAAGCTATGGAAAAATAATGCACAAATTCACTGGGTTATAGAACTTAATGAAAGCTGCTAGTAAAGGAGGAGAAAGTTGGGTGCATGACAAATGAGAAAGTACTATAATAGTAAAGGTCCTTATTGATTTATTTTCTAGCATTTCTAATTTTACTCTCAATATTGTAATATTTTAGCCCACTTTGAGGTATTCAGAAATAAGTTATCTTTATAGCGGAGGTAGGAAGTCCACAGTTTTACAAAATCCCCAAGAAAGCAGTATTTTGCAAGGTAATCCAATGGGTTATTTTTGCAAATATATGGGCAGAATATACAAGTGAAAAAAGCTAAATTCTTTTAAACTGCAAAAAACTAGCTTAACTTGAATAGTATAGTAAGAATCATCTATAAGCTGTGCTTGAGGCATGAGCTGGCAGAACATGGAATTTACAACAACACAATATCTCAATCCCATCCAATGGATTAAGTTTTCAGGAATACGAGAATGGCCTTGGTATAGTCTGATTTATCACATACTCCTCTAGAATGGACATAAAGGTAGCTTAGAATGAGAGCTCAATCTATTTAAGTATATTGTTTTTGATACCATTTTGTGAAAAGGGCTTGTATCTGAGGGATAAAGACCAAGTTCAAACAAAGTATGTGTTAGTACACTTCTTATTTCTCAACAGTTGAATCTGGATTCTGGAATTGGATTCTGGATACTGGAATCTGGATTGTCACTTAGGAGGCAGTTAGCCTCACCAGCATGTCTTCTTTCCAAGTGGATGTGAGTCCATTTGGCAATCTGAACCAGTTTCCGAAGGCTTGGGTTTTATCTCTTCTTTAATCCCCATTGCTACATCCTTGGGAAGTTTGAAAAAGGTTCTGATCGAAATCATGTGGAATTTTTAGATCATCTTCTAAATTCAGTTGGACTGAACTGAGTCAAAAAACTTGAATATTAGTGCAGAAACCTGGTTTTCTAGTATTCTTACTGTAACACCCATGTGACACTTTCCATGTAATGGTAAAGAAAACATAATGAATGTCATTTGTAAAATTATTGCAATATAATATAGCAAAATAGGTGTTATGGTGATAAGGGTCTTGCCACTCCTTCCTCTACAGTACTTACTAAGTGAAACATGCCATACTGGCTACATCTTACCAAAGAACTCAGTTTTGGGGAATTAGTATAGGCAAAACACAGGTTTCAGACCAGTGATGAACAGAAGGATGGGATGAGAATTACTAACGTGGTACGGTGCATTTCCTTTATAATCCCTTTCAGCTACTCACTTACCCACCTGGCATTTTATGTTCTTCATTCATCACCTGGGAATGCCATTGATTCAGAGTCCTGTGGTGCAGGAAGGGGAGTCATGTATGTTCTTACCTCCATGAGCATCTCTGACACAGCTAAATATTTACTAACGTGGATACAGTACATCAAAGTATCCTGCAGCATACAAATGGGATTCTCTCATTTCTGACCTCAAGACAAGTTTCCCATTTGTACATTCCAGATACTGGGAACATGAAAATTCTGAAGTGGGAGTGGGGTACTTCTATCATCCTGCTTAGTGAAGCCTGAGAACCATTTTAATGAGCTTGAATAAATGTAACAAAGCAAGGTCTTATAAGCACATCCCAAATTTCCCAAAGTTACTGTTTTACATACATGCATTTACCTTGGTCACAGGGACCACTTGGTAGCAATGATACTTGCCTAGCTTTTTTTATTTAAGTAAGTTATCAAAGACTGCAGATTTAACTAGTATATAACTGTCTAGAGTCCTCTACAAGGGATGCTGGGAAATTCCAGGATCCCATTCATAGGACAAACTGCTCACTGTACCATATAGCCCAGGAGCCAGCTCGAAGACTTCCTGGGGGACAAAATGAAGGAAGGTAAAGATACCTTCCATCCTCTTCTTCAGTATTCTAGCTGGACCCCCCTCTCCTAGGCTGATGAAACTTTTTGAAATAATAACTCTCATTCCTTCAGTTCATTTACAATTTGCAAAGCACTATGCAGAGATTACTTCACTTTATTCTCAAAACATCCATGTAAAGTAGGTGCTATTATTGCCACATACTTTCACAGGAGAAGATACTGGGGCAAAGAGAGGTATAACATTAGGAGAAGATATTGGGGCAAAGAGAGGTATAAAATTAGTTTCTAGGGGGTCATGCAGTGTTGAAGGTATCATCTGGACTCTGGTATTTCTGACTCCAAAGCTAGAGCTAAATCCACTGTAGTGTTGCTTCTCAAATTAACGTCAGATTATATGTGGAAGAATCAGCCCAGTCTGTTGACTTTTTTCTTTGTAATTCTTTTCTTTCAGGACATATGATTAGAGGTTCGACTATCTTTGGGTGAACATTACTATCTCCAGAATAAGCCATGTCCTGTAAGGGCTCTGGGTGGGCTGTCTCAGGCAGTGATAATAAATATCGTTGGTAGCTGAAAACAAAGATCCAGAGTCAGATTAGACAGAGGGAGAAAGGAGAGCTGACCTTTCTTTTAATCCCTGAAAGCTTCTAGAGAAAAAGAAATTTAGAGCTTCCTGTTCTGTACTTCGACCAGCACTGCCAGTTTCTACTAGATGCAGAGACAGAAGTACTTGCCCTGACTCAAACACCAACATGTCTAATTTTAGGGAAAAGGTGATAGAGAGTCTAATACCATTTGCCTCACTTCATTATTAATTAGTAATCACCAATTTAATAAGAAGTTTAAACGTTTTTTGAAGGTATGAGACTTGTTTTGCAAAAAATAAATAAACACTCATCACTTCTGTGGCAACAGAGTCTGAACAACCAACTTTTGCCTTTGTGGCTTCCATGAACATTCGGTTGATTGAAAACAAACTGAGAAAGGTTATTTAACTAGGATATATTCATGCTGAAAGGATGCTTCATTGAATAACAGCCGATATTTATAACACATGGACACATAAAATACCTTTCAAATCCCATCCTTAAAATGCACTCTGATCTCAGCAGCTTGGGAATAACTTTCTCATTGGATGACTCTCTTAAGATGACAGATTGCCCAAGATGAAAACACATGCACACATCCCCTCAAGAGATGTATGCAAACACTTAGTATGTCTCAGTTCTGCTATCGGAAGACCTTTGAGTTGTAAGTGTCCCATTAATAAATCATGAAACTCCAGCTTTATTGAGTTTTGTCAGATTAGCTCCTGTGACCGGCTACACAGAGTGACCTACAACTGCAGCTGAGGAATGCAAACTGTCAGAGGGATAATGGCAAACATCTGCCAATGTTTCCACCAGTAGGTGAGAAGGAAGGATTAACTAAACCTCCCTTCAAAAGAACATTGGATAAGTTAAGGGGCTACTGATACCAATCAGTCAATGCTGCCATAACACATCTTTTACTTTAACAATGGCCAGAAGCAGAAAGAAATTACAGAGTTCCCAGATACTGAATGCTACAATTTGTTGTAGCAGGAAGGGCTATTATAAGGAATGTGAATAAAGTTTACTTACGAACATTAGTAAAACACTTTCCCATCCCATCTTCAACAGATATTGACCACAATTTTAACTGGAGAAAAGTAGTACATATATCATAAGCACTGAAGTGACCAGTTACTATTCTAACATCTGTAAAAGGTTCTAATTTTTTCTTATCATGGAGTTCACTAACTTGGTGGAATTGTGTGGATAAAAAACAAGTATAGCCAGAAAATGCTTCCAAATGCAGCAAACACCCCCAAGTGGAACAGAAGAAGAAATGAGGGCAGATTTCCAAGATTAACATTTTGATATTATTCAAAATCAACTTGGAGGTATCTGGAATTCTATTACTACCAGGTTACTTAATTTGTATCTCCTATATCATTTTTATGAATTACTTAGCAAATCTTGTCCAAACTAATGGATTTATACAATCGGGAGAAAAGCCTGCTTAGCACTTACTAACCAGATCTCTGAAGAGTGGATATGTCCATTTGTAAAGACACATACCAGTAGGTATATGTATGTAGAGATGTGTATATACGGATACATATAAACTTGCATATGTGTGTGAACATGTGTATATATTTGTCTATATTACAGCATATTATGTTGTTATAGACATTGAAGTGCCTGGCAGAAATGAGTTTTTGGCTAAGACAACTTTGACTCCATCATCATTCATAATCCTTACAGCCCTCTAAAACATGGAGACTTGAATAGAGACCCTCGTTTCCAGGTTTTTCTGAGTAGACAAAAGGTACAAAGGGGGAAATGGCTTACATGGTCATAGAATGATAGATATATCTGGAAGAACTCAGAGGTCATCTATTCTAACACTGTTCATTTTACAGATGAGGAAACAGAGGCTTGGGGATATTAAGTGACTTATCTACAATCACATAGGTAGCGTTAGAGGCGGATTTGAATCCAAATCCTAGGACTCCATAGCTACAGCTATTTTATGCCTGGACAAACCTTTGACTTACCATGCATGAAAGACTAAAAGGCCCATAATTCCCTGCTTTAGTTTCTTGGCTTTTCTGTCCCTGTGGGGCCATCTTCCTTCCCATTCTTTGACAATGTGTTGTTGACGTCTTTTCCCCATACTCTACTCATATCATTCTTCTACCTAGAAGGTAGAAGCTGTGTCCAGTTTCCTCTGTCCAACAGACCCAGCTCAAGACATTTAAGGACCATCGATTTAGAGCTAGATGGGACCTCAGGAACCACAGAGTCTAGTCTACCCCTTTCATTTCACCATTGAGGAATCTGCTGCCAACTCCAGAACCAGCGATCTTTCTATTGTACTACACTATGTTTTCCTGATTCCCCCTTGCCAATAATCACTACTTTACTCAGTCTTTATTCTGCAGTTGCACAGTTGAATTTTGCTTACATGTTGCTTGATATGCTCACCATCTTGTTTATAAAGTGTATATATACCAACTAGTTTGTAAACTTCCTGAAGGTAGGACTCCTGTCATTTGCTTCTTTTGAATTCCCCTATAGCACTTTATATAATGCTGTATACACACAGCAAACAACCACTAAATAATGAATGAGCAAAGGGTTCCCCATCTGTAATTTGGGCACCTAGTAATGGCATTGGGCCTTAGAGACTCTGCAGAATAGCATTTTACCTACATATATTGTACAATCACATACAAAATATTTGAGATATAAAATTAGGATACATAGCCAACTCCCAATTACATTGATATATGGATCACCCACAGGGAAATTTTAATCCCAGGCTAGGTTTCTCCTAACAAAGTCGTGTATACTCAAGAATTATTAGGCTCATTATAATGACACAAAACATGACTAGTAAGGTAAATCTGATATCAAATCACATAATGCATTTCAAAGCCAAACAGAAATGATCTTTGGATTATCTGATGTTTTAGATTATCTGCACCACTGGCCCACTTCATTAATGAAAATAATTGGGAATTGACTGCATATATACATACATAAAGCATTCTGACACAGCTATACTGATAGATGAAATAATTACTTGCCATTTATTATCAAAATGAAGTAAAGCACACAAACTGTTGGGTCAGCCTGTTCTGTAATTTATTCTATGCCCCCTCAGAGCTCTTCTGAGCCTCCTGGCACATCCTGGTTGAAAAGTAATTCTGTACTTAGCATACCTCAGAAGTGGCTGGATGACCTACCATCAAGAGGAGAAGGAAGATGATAGTATGCCCCCCTGGAGCTATGGCTACAAAGCCAAAGTAAAAGAGCTGAGCTCCTTAACTTGGAAAATTAATTTATGAAAATGATACTTTAGCCACTGCAATTTGCAGGATATCATTGCTTGCTGCCACACCCAACCTTCACAGTCAGTCTCAAAATGTACAACTCGAAGGAGAAACAACTACAAAGATGCTGGACTTTTCTACTGATGGCAAAAACAACCCCCAAATACTTGAAAGTCTTTAGTGTCTTAGGACACTTCATGGACACAAATGACAAATTTCTGATGAATAGAAATGAAAGCCTTTTTTTCATTGTGGTAGTATGTGTGTGTGTGTGATAGAGAGAGAGAGAGAGAGAGAGAGAGAGAGAGAGAGAGAGAGAGAGAGAGAGAGAGAAGAGATTTAAATCGATTTACATCGAACCATACTTTCTCGTGCACTCATAAATGGGTACCAAGGTCTAGCTTGATCAAAGCTGTTCACCTAGTCAGTGGTCCAACCAAAATAACAAACTTGCTTCTCAACTCTCATTCATACTTATGGCCCATCTTCCACTACCATCAGCCAACCTTGACCAAATCTCATAATATCACACAGACTTGGATGCAGGGAATCTGTAGTCTAAGTTGTAGGGAAGAATTCTTCTTTCCCCTTTGTACTGTCTTGAGCAGCAGTTGGCTTGTAAGAGTGCCTTGATGTCAAAGAGGCAGAACCTATATAAATATAGAGGTAAGCAGGTAGACAGACTGACTATTTTGTGCTCCTTAGGGTTAACAGTACATTGCCTGAAACGCCTCTCCACTGAAATTTGTATCCTTCTGGAGAAAAAGAGAATAGCATGACTGGACCCATCGACGATTTAGTGATTGATATAAAGCAAGATGGGCTAAGGAAATAAATGTCCCCATAAGTACAATGCTGTAAACCCAGAATACTTATAAGACCAGTTTATTTTACAAGGCTAGAAAAAGCAAAATAGGCATTTCAGTATTCCCCTAAAAGAGGAACTATCAAAAATTATAACCTCTCCTTCAGGAAGCATGTAGTTTGGTGTGACTTTGAAAGCTGAAGAAAATGATTATTCCTTTTTTTGTGTGTGTGATAAGATTTGGTCACATGTAAAATCTATGATCTTTTGATTTAAGCCACATAGATGGCATTTTTCATCTGACCAACTTTGTTGGCAGTGACAGACATAAACAACACAAACATTACAACTCCTTATGAGAATTTCAGCCACAAATACCATCAGATATTGTAAACTGACATTTTAATTAAGTGCTTGTAGTTGTATCTCACATCTTTGAGGGTGCCTTTAACTCCGAAGAGTAAGTATTACAGATCTTAAGCCATGCCTCCTGGCCCTGAAACTCAAGCAGATATAGGTGCTTCATTGGTCAAAACTTAGAGACCCCACAGCAGTACTATGAGAGCAGTACAGCAGTAAAGAGAGGTAAATTTGTATTTAAAATTCATATATAAGATTAAAGAATTTGTTCCATTAGCAGGTGGACACACTAGGTGTTCTAATGATTTTTCAGGCATGCATGAGATGGAATATTATGCCTCCTAAGAAGCAGTCTGGAAAATAGTCATTTGTTCATGATGCATCATAATTCATTCTGCGTAAGTAAAAAGACTGATTTCATTTATCTTTGGCTCCCTTAAGAAAGTGGTGGGTATTGGGAGAAATAATCTTCCAGGCGATCCATCCAGGGAACTTATTTATGAGAATGATTCAAAACAGCAATGTTTAGAATTTTCCAAAACACAAGATGTATTCATATTCCACCAAGGAAACAATATGGACAAATTATCTTTAACTTCTAAATTTAATTAGCATCAGTTCATTACCCTATACTGTAGCAGGTAACCAATCAACCCCTTTTATGACTTTCACCAAAAACATTCTGCTTTTATAAAGGTGATAATTTTCCAGATCTCCTCTAAGTGATGTTTCATGCTTAAAACTAAGACATTCAAATGAAATAAATGACATTTTAGAATATAGAAATAATTTAAAAGGGGAGTTAAAAAGGCTTCTGAAAATTAGCTGATATATGAATTACAGGACATTTTAAAAGAAAACACCTAAAAAAGCAATTCCTCCTTTAATTGAATACACTTTTCCCCTTTTAAGCATCCAGGGTCATTAAAACCCACTCCATTACAGGAGCCCAGAAAATACTGTACTACATATTTTAGTGAAGGGATAATGATCTCACCAGATCTTACAGAGAGAAATGGAATCCTGAGATTGGACACTCAAGACTATCATCAAATTTGTTTTATATAATTTAATACATTGTACTGCTAATTTAAATAGTGTACTTGTGGGTAAAGGGTATCTCATGCTACTAATTTGAGACTTTTGCCATTTTTCTACATTAAAAATGTCAAGATCCCTTTAGAGAATATAATTTCTGACCACAAAAGGATATTACTGCAGCATCTGTTGGGTATACAGATTAAATGGTCTTGTAGTATCAAGGAAGGCTTTGATTTCAGAATTGGAGAGTTCAGAAAGATCATGAAGTATTTTTCTTTTTTTAATGTTAGACCACTGTTTCCTTCTCTCCATTGTCTGCATCCCCCAGAAATAATGTAAGAATTAAAGAACTGGGGGAAAGGTCATTCTTTACTACAAGCTGTGTAGAACTGTCATTTACCCTGCATGAGTAGTAATTTGCAAAAATTCAATTTAATTTGTGTTTTTGAAATAAATCATAGGCAACTAGAGTGTGCTATATACAGTGTTTATCTTTTCCTCCTTTCACTTCCTGGCTGATAGCATATTAGTAGGATTTCCTAGTAATCATTTAGGTGACATTTTTCGGTATAGAGTAAAAATTACGTTTGGGTTTTCTTCCAACATTTACCTAATAGCATTTAATGAAGTAATTCCTTTCTACCCAGAATGTAGGTTAAACTATTCTGAACCATGTTAATGCAGCAAAAACAGAAGCTATTTTCATGTACGTAGCATACAATTATGCAATTTCCATTTGCTAATATTCTACTATCAAAAAACCTTTTCTCTGAACCCTATTCCCTCATCTCACTTTTCAATAGAAAAAAACCCCATAATCTTCATATGTAAGAAAGAAAACTACTTCTAGTAAGCTCTCATAAGGCATAGATTTCTCTCAGACAACACCTTCCTACAGCCTAACGTCTCTATCACAGTAGATTTTGAGTGATTTTTTGGGGGGGGGCCTATTTTACTCATATGTATATGCTATATATATATGTATGTATACCATATATACACACATACAAACAGATATACATGTATGTACACATACATACACACACATATATACATCCATATCCCCATATACCAAATATGTGAGCCCAAATATGTCAAGTAGCATAGAAATGCTGTGTCTACATCTTTAATCCTCTTTTTCATTCAGTATTTTAATATTATAGTCTCAATTATGCTGTAAGATTTTAAAGAAGCTTCATTCAACATAGTCTTACTTTTCTGGATCATGTATTATTAAAACTGGAAATAAAACATCAAAGTCAGCAAAATATCTAATGTCTTTTTATATGGCAGAGCCTGAAGGCTTCAGCTATAACTTAGTGAGACGACTCCAAAGATTTATATTATGGACTTTTACTAAGCTTTCTAGAGTGATTAACTGCAGCATGTGAAAAAGGATATTGAGACCTGGATGGATGCATCAAGGAGTATCAATGATTGTTACCTGCAGAGGTGTTACAAGAAATTTCATCTGCTGCAACGAAGACGAATTGATTTCTGCAAGAGAAGATAAAATTCACAATACTGCTTGCTCACTGGGAAATGTGCTATCTGCCAATTGACTTGATGTGTACAGATGGGGGGGAAAGGGAGGTGCTTCACTTTAATGAATGTAGCGAGAGAAAGGGTTGGCGTAGTTCAGAACAGGAGAATTTAGATCATGGAGTAAGCATGCTGTAATCTTTTAAATGAATTAATGGTGACCCCTGAACATAGACTACTTGCAAACTTTCAGTGGAATCTTAATGTTTGGTGTTATAAATGTGTCATGCTAAAATATATTTATGAGGGTAGGAAATTCCAAACTACATGTATGTGAATATATCTGCTGAAAGACATGAAGGTATGTAGAAATCTACTTAACTGAAAAATTAACAAAATTTCGGCTTTAAATTTTCTAATATGATTTCAAAACAGAAAAATACTTTATGTTAATTCAGAAGAGAATTTGCTATGACATCTTCTCATAGACTATAATTTCAGCATTAGAATAGCCTTTCTACATAAAGTAGTATCACAAAGTAAATGAGAGAACTTGATTTGAAGTAAACCTTCTCTTGCAAAATTCGTTTTTTTCCACAATGCAGTATAAAAAAAGAAACAATGGAAAATGAACTTTAAAACTATTTCAATAAACAGAAAATAAGATAAAATTCTCTTAAGTCACAATTTACATTAATATTTTCCCATGAAAAATTGAAATCTAATGGTAATGCTTGAAGCTGAATGTTTGCCATGAATAAGCTTGGTGAGTTGACCATAATTATGATTGGTCCAATTAACAATGGTAATTAAATGCAAAAGCAAAAATGATGTTTTTAGTTCTCATCTATGAGATTCTACTATACAAATCAGCCAGCTTTCACCCAGGAAAATGTTTTAGATCCCAATCTGTTTTTCTATGGTTATGGAAACCTGGCATTAAAAGCTTTCATTAGCAGGGTCACTTAAAATCTCTTAAAAGAGCTTTATTAAAATACAATGTATGCTCTGAGATCTACACATGAATATTAGTTCTGAATTCCCCAAAACTTAACATTCAATTCAAAATTCTCAATTTTTAAACCAAAGAATTAAGCTTGCACAAGGACCTGTAATTTGGGGGCTTGCCTATTTTGAAAGTCAGAGCTAACTCATTTACTTCATTTCCCAAGACAACAAAGCCAACTTAATCCTATTCCTGCTGTCTTTTTCTTTATGCATAAGACCTTTGTCACTTACAAACATTGGTAGCTCAATAGGAAGGTTCAGATAATAGTAAAAGTAAAATCAATAAAAACCAAGATGGGTTATTGGGTTATATTTACTTAGCTTCTCTGACTTACACAGTTGTAACGGAAGTTGTACAGTAGATTAAGAATGGACTGAAATCAATATATGCTGCTATACTTTTCTCAAGTCCAGGTGACTGTGCTGTCATGAGCTACATAACACTGAATGAGTAGCCTAAAATGGATGTTTAACTTACAAACCAAAATACCCATCTCCTTCTAGCAGGATTCAATCAAGGACACATCAGCTTCTTGTATCTACCAGAAATCCTAAACTCTTGTTCTGCTGGGTACCAGTTCTGACAGAAACTCTTGCAAAGAGGTTACTCCCTTCTTCCCAAGTCTCCATTTGCCTTAAGAGTCTACGTAGCTCATGAGAATTAATTAAAATTGGCAATTAAAAGTGCCACTAGTAGGTGTACCAGCAGATGCAAGTCTCATATGTTGTGTGTGTGAGTTAGTGGGAAAAATAAATATGAAAAGAGCCACAAAGAAATAGAACTATAAAGAAGTGATATTAAAAATAAAAGCATAAGCATACTAAGATTTACACATCCAGTTGAGTATTGTGCTTCAAAGTTGTCATGCTGAAGGCTATATAAACTAATTCCAAAGATGTTACCACCAATAGATTTGTAAGTACTTTTTTGGAACTGCCCTCAGAGTTAGTTTATGAGGCATAATGATTATTTGATGGACTTGATTATCAATGATTTTTGACTATTTAAGAAAAATCAACTCTACCCCTAAAATAACGATTATTCAAAAGAATATGTTGAAGGCAATTCTGAAAAAAAGATTCCAAAAAATGTTCTGAGCAAGAGTAACATCACTGGAATAAGGTTATATTCTCTCAATTTACCTACTTTTCAAGGGAAAAATACTTGTATGGATTAATATGTTGAGGTATGTTTTTGCTATCTCAAAAATCAATTACTATTTTTGCTCACAACTCATAGCTTAGAAAACTGCTCTTTTACAGAGATCATTATGACATTTACCAATGGAGCAAACTAATTAATCATAAGCTAAAGATTCCCAACCCTTTTGAACTGGTTCTTTAACAAAAAGTCAAGTGGAAAAATAGCTTATGGTAATGGCACATCTATATAAAAAGTATGAAACTGGAGTTATCCTAACAGCAGTTCAAGTTGAGTTACACTGGTCATGATCATGGTGATAGTTGGTGATGACAATTTATAGCCTTTTTATCAATATCTCCATTTTTCCTTTGAAAAAAGGAGGCATAAACCAGTGCAGTTTCAATATCTGAGAATGAGAGACTGCTATTATTACACTCTCTGTTGGGCTATTTTCCCTAAGATACAAAGAGAGATAGTGATACAACTAAGATGCCCAATCAAAAATATTCTAAAATATTCTTCGAATGCTTGTAAATTTCAAAATGGGTAGCTATAATATACACCTTCCAATCAAAAGAAGAATATTTTGAGTTGTATTTATGCCCAGAGGGAGGAAAAAGGAAGCAGTTTACAAAGGATTTCTTCCTTGTTCTAACACTAGCTTACTCAATATTGCCTTTCCCATTTTTTGCAGTCTATTCTTAGAAATAAAATTTCAATAACGAATAACATTTTAGCAAGTTGACAGGATTCTACAAGTTTAGAAGGCCTAAATAACATGAATATTTTTATGTCCATGTAGTATTTTGTGGAAGTTTAAAGCAATTTAATAACACTTTGGAAATTTCCTTTGTGAAATTAGCAGAACCATCAAATTAGCTTTGCTAAAGGGCTAATGCCACAGTCCCTTGACACTCTCAGGAACAAATTTTTTGGTCATTTCTGCCTCTGGGGCATCTAAAATTTAAAGAGCCTACTGAGGCATTTGCTACAGCTATTTTAGATCATTATTCTCTTAGACTAACCTGGGAATATTTAATTCAAGGGTAACGGGTCCTGGGAAAATGGTAGTGGATGAATTGTACAAACCTAAATTTTTGGAAGAGAAGCATGTATCACCTTTCTGATCTTTTCCTGCTTTCTCAAGGTAATTCTCTCTCAGCTCCTTTCATTCATTCTTCCATTTCTTTCCCACCATTTATTCTAAATAGAACTATTTCCAGCTCTAAGAATCTTCCTTAATCTTATACAAATTTCCATCTCAAATCCTCCCCTTCTTCAGGAAAATTTCTTGAATTAGGAAGATTTTTGCAGAGAGAGAAATCCTAATCTCAAGCAAAACTATCCCTATCTCCACTTTCGTGGTGCCTAAATTACTTTAAAGAAAGATGAATCTGTATTGCCTCCTTAAAATGTTAATTCCTAGAAGGGAGAAGTCACATTTTTCTAGGTTTTGCGCCGTAAACAAGCAATCAAGCTCTTAACATATGGTTATTGGACAAGGAGTTATTGTAATCGCAGACTGAACCTTCTAATTCTAAGCACTGAAATTTTGCCTACTTTAAGTTCTCTTCCTTCCCCTGCTCCACTAAGAGTTGACTTTTATTTGAATAGACTGAAATTGAGGCTTTGAAATGAAGAAAACTTCATGCCACAGAAGCATCTTGGGACAAACCAAAGCTTTCAGATTGAAGAGTCTCTTCTCCCACATAGTTTAAGGACTGATAATCGATTAGATTTATTTCTGCCCCAAATCAAACAAAAAGATGAAAATTTCAAAGGCTACTCTTGGAGTCCATTGGACATAGTCAGGTTCTTTTGAATTTTAGTGGCAAATGTAAATTTAGTTGATGATGATGTGATGTACAATTTGGTTTTTCCTCTCATAAAACAACTGACTGCTCACTTAATTACTTCTTCTGAAAATTCCCAATGGTTTACTTTTTAAAATTAAGTTAAATATTAACTCAGCCCTTCTCACTAGTGTTGATAAAGGAATCAATGTTCAATTTACATAGCTAAACTGCTTCATGGAAAAATGATCAGTCAGCTGGGAGAAAATTCTTTGGTCTGTCTTTTGTTAAAATAACTAAAATGTAGCTAGCATTTATATTGTGCTTTCAGTTTGGCAAAGTGCTTTATAAATATTATCTCAGTTTATTCTCACCACAAACCTGGGAGAGACAAGTGCTATAATGAATCCTATTTCACAAATGAGGAAACTGAAGCAGGCAGAGGTTAAGTAACTTGAACAGGGTCACACAGCTACTAAGTGTCTGAGGGTGCACTTGAACTCATGTCATCTTGATTCCAGGTTCAGTGCTCTATACACTATATCTCTTAGCTTAATGCTATAAGTGCTAGTCATTTTCTTTATTGGTCTAATTCCATTATTTTGTCCAGTTTTTGTGGTTTGGGTCATATCCATTTACTGGATATGTAATTTATGAATCAGACATGCAAGTTGCTATCTGGATCAAGTGTTACAGATAACTGAACTTGTGTATAAAGGAAACATACTTTTAAAACTTAATTTTGTATATTTGAAAATGTAGATCCTGACAAATACATGCTAGCGTTAATGTAACATACTAATTTGGGCAAAGTATCTAGAAAGGGCAATGCAGTTTCCAGGCATAAATGAAGACAAACTGATTAAAAATATGTTTATCAAATTATGTGAATCAGTAATAGAGAATCACCTTGAGTAAGGCTTTTTGTCTTCTCTCTGTTGCTACTATGGAACTGAGCCTTAGAGAATATTTGCTGTATTGTTTTTCCCAGATCAGTGATGATCTAGATGGGGACTGATTTCACCATTACAGCACATGTACTTTAAGCAAACCCAAAATATGAAAATTCATATATTTACAAAAATTATTCGTTAGGGAATGATTTTTCCCCAGGTCTTATAATGAGACCATCATAAGAATAAAATATAACAGATTATGAAAGTGTTTCAGAAAGTTAAAGGTGCAACATAAATATAAACTAATATTAATATTCTTTTTTTTGCAAAGAAGTTCATTACAAGAAGATCCCCTCAAAGAGAAAGCCATTGTATTGCCTTAAAATATGAATCAGTTTACAAATATTTATGCAGAAAATGGTCTCCCTTGTAAAAAAATGTATACCTGTATATTTACTTGGAAATTTACATGACAAAGCAAATGAGTTCCCATTTTGAATTTCTACCAAAAATCTGTGAGTGTTGCTAATCAGAATGTAGATGTTCGTTCATTATCCAACGTTTCTGGGAATGGGCTATAGGAATTAAACATAAAAGTGTGTTTTGCTTTTTCATTATGTTTCACAATTTCCCCTTTTCACTCTAAAATTTGTACCTGGGCTATTTTAATGCCAGTGGAACACACTCATAGTTTCATTAGTTCGTAAAACTGACACCAGCCACTGGCGTTTCTTATCTCCGGTAGAACTAGGACTCCTTGAGATTTGTATGGGACCAGTGCCTGAAGAAAATATCAGTCTAACTCTGTTGAGGGAGAGTACTATTTATTAGATGATCACATTTATGAAATCTCCCCAGATTTTCAGCTCAATTGATTCTTGCTGGAGGGGATGTATGGTGGAGAAAGATACTCCTGCTATTTGTTCAATCAAAGAGATTCCAATGTTAGGATAAATGTCCATATCCCCCAAAAGAATTCTCTGCAAAGTCTTGGAACCACCTCCCCAACCTTACTCTAATACAGAAGTTCACCCATAAGTTTGGTATATATTTCAGATCTACTGTTTTCTCATGCATGCTCTTAACGGCTACTAATAACAAAACACTACTTGAGATGACAGGTACTTTGTAGCCAGTAGCATTCCTACACTTGTGTTTTGTTTCCTTATCTCTATCAGGAGGTCTACACTCAAAACTTATGCAAGTTTGTTAAGGCTGTGTCTGCACCAAACAAGTAAGGGGATTCATGTAACATTGTGGTAACAGTTACATTGACATTGTACACATTTGGGTACCTTGGTAATCATTTATTCTTACTGTAAAAATGATGCCTGTAATTTATATCTAAATTTTAAAAACAAATGCGGCACCTCTATTAGGAGAAGTTGGTATGTGCTTGCATGTGTGTGTTTAAAAGGAGTACCTTCCATAAAAAATCTAGGTGTTTAAAAAATTCTAATTAAACAGCTTTACTTCTAACTAGAAAGGTAAAGTATGCTAACGGAAAAAAACAAAAACTCTAGAGGAGGCTGTGAGTTGCTCTGGAAAGAATGCTAGATTTTGGATCAAAGAATCTTAGTTCACCTCTGAGCTAGTACTCTATTATAATGTGTGAAACCATAGGTAGGTTCCTACAAACCTGAAGGCCTCAGTTTCACAATCCATAAAATCCTCAAGAGGTTTGGGTGGTGATTTATAAATACTGTAAGGGCCCTTCGCTCTGAATCTATGGTCCAGTGACTATAAGCAACACAATGAAGAAAAAATTATATAAACATAACTTTCTGTGCATGAATATAAAATATCATGTACACATGACACATGTTTTATACATATACAAATGCATGTGTGTGGATGTGTTCATATATGTATACATATATATGCATATAAAAAATATATGCATATTTTCTATATATCTATGTATGAAATGATGGGAGATGAAGGGAGAGTTCTCCTTTGTTCTGATAAGTAGCTTTGTAGTTTTTTCAATACTGTCTTCTACATTACTCTTATAGTTCATCTTTAATTTTCAATAATATGAGTAACTGATCTTTTAGCAAGGAGATAGGATCTATATGTGTATACAGATACACAAAATTTATTCCTCCTAATTTTAAAAGGCTATGACGTTTTGGTGCCATAGGAGGACACAGTAAAGTTATGTGTACAAGGGACATAAGTATCCTAAATGAGAATATTGTAGTAGAACATATTTATTACTCATAGCTTGACTCATCACACATAAACATCCTTTATATTCCCTTCAATATATACCAAAAGCTCTCTTTCAGACTCCATTAATTTGGCATTTTCTATAAATTAGATATTTTATTGGGACAAAAGTTTATAATGGGTCATACTTGGGATTATAGGAAATCCAGAGTAAAATCATTAGCTTTTTCAAACCAAAAACTTATTTTGAGAAATCTTTTAGAGGTGCCTTCAGCAATTAACTCTCAAATGTCAGACTTTTTTCAAAAATTCATTGATCGTATTTGCTTATTAGGACTCATTTAAAAAGTATATTAGGCTTAAATATAGTGGAGGTTATTTTAAAGTAATCTGCAATTCAGATTTAATTCCAGAACAGAGATGTTCTGTGACACTTCTGTTGTTAAACTGTTGGGAGTTAAAAGACCTTTTCCCCAGTGCTTGGCTTCAGGCTGATGATTAAGATATTATGTAGCTAACACATTAAGAGATGTTAGTTTAATGTGACTAATCCATTGGTAGATGATTTAGCAGAGGGTAGACCCTGAGATACTAGTCTAAAGGCTGGTAAGTCTGATGGAAGTGGAAGGGTTGAATTCTCCAAACGTTTGCTTTTTGGGAAGCTATTTAGGAGTAAGGATTATTTCATTCATGATATTTTTATCCCCAGTACTTAAAACAGTGCCTGGCATTGCAGTCACTACAATAACTACTTACTGATATAAGAGCCTGAATTATGAGTGAGACCTGTAGCTACAGGGCACATGTTCATGTTGGGGGAAATAGGAGTGGAAGGTTAAACTGACATTAGAGGACAAACTTGTCCCACTTCAAAATTTTTAGTAAAAGAAAACCACTCTTGTGGGTTGGTAAGGCTTACTACGGCTGGCTAGATTATTAAATTCTGTTTATCAAAGGCTTGGAAGTCCAGGACAAAGTAAAAATATAACTTGTTCTAGAATCAGAATGGAAGAATTCCAGGGGGAAATCTTTAAAACTATGGTTTTGACATCAAGTTCTGATTAAGTTAGCAGTATGTGTGTGCTTAAAATTTTCAAAGATCTCCTTGTCTAGCTCCTTTGCTAGATACTATGTGAATTAAGATATCTGTTAATTATACGATGAAAAACTTCAAGGAGACCATTTTTTAAATGGCTAAAGAAGCAAGTGTCCCAATAAAACAGAACAAATGATACATGTGTCATTTTCAAAGAATAATTATTAGCTGCTTTCATGGAAATTGTAAAATACAACATTCCTACTATTTAGTAGGGTTAGATATTATGCGCGGACTATAGCTATATGAACTTACTAATCACTTAAGCTCTCAGTGCCTCAGGCAACTTTCTATAACTCTGTAAGTTACAGATCAATGTATAAGCTTTTTAGGGTAGAAACTGTTTTGCCCCTAGCACAATTCAATAAATGTTTGCTAAATTGAATGAATCTGCATTAGTGTAGGGTATTTCCATACTAGGAGTTCCTCATAGTAATAAAATCACAGGTCTGGACCAAAAAAAAAAAAGAGGTAGGGGAGTCATGACAAAACTAAAGAATGCAAGAGTCTTATGACTCCAAAAAGGTTGGGAATCACGGATTTAGGCTTATCAAAGATATGCATTCCTTGGACAGTCAGAAAAAATTATACCAATGTAATAATTCTACATCCTAGGTAATTTACATTTTACCACATAATTTCAGGTCTTACTTGTTTTTGCCTAAAATATTCAGAGTTGAAACAAATGCATTTCTTTGACTTGAATACTGAGGTATTTGCTTCAACAATTCCAGTGAAAGCTCTCCCAAAAAAATATACCACATAGGCCTTTATTATTAAATGAACTTACTACCTGATAAATCTTCTAACTCTAGTCACTTTTGCTTTTCAATAGAACATGAAATGAATCACAGGTTTGATGAGTGTCTAACTCCAAAGGAATCAATCATTATGATCCAAGCCATGGAAAATGCTATGAAAGGTCACTCATTTCTGCTTCACAGTGTCCACATGCATGTGCTATGTAATTATTGAGAAAATTTTTAAGAGGCTAACATTCAAACAGAAATCAGCAAAACCAAAAAAATTAAATTGCCAGTATATGTGTGTACATCTTCCAAGAAGTCTTATTCCGGTGGCTTTCCTGGTTTGAAGATTCTTGTGAGGCCCTAAAGACTACACCAAAGTAGCACATAGTTTAGCAGGACCTATTAAAATGGAAAGACTTTATTCAGGGAGGGGCCTGATATCAGTCTTGGGTATTTGTTATCTGAGGAACAGTCTAGCTAAAATGAAAATGCTTAGTACTGGAAGGTCAGCTACGAGGGGATGGTCTTATTTTATTTATTGATTTTGGTTATAACCAGTCATGAAAACTGTCTAAGACACATGGCAGATGTGTACCAGTGACCACAACAATTTTTTAAAAAAATGTAACGTGCATATTCATTTAATTGGGATGATAAAGGTTTGATAAATATCTACAGAGGAGGAGCTTATATAGCAGTAATACACATTTTTATTTAGAAGGAAAACTGGAATTTAAAAAGTTATATTCTATCTAAAAAAAAAATTCAACTTACATATGCTGACTTGTTACCGGACAAAAAGAAAGTCATCAGAACTCACTAGAAGCCTCAGATGTTTTTTTTAATATTATCATATCCTCACAATGGTCTCCGAGCTACCATTCTCCTGCTCATTTCTTCCCTTTAAATGTGTTGAATTGCTTCTCTCTTATGTTCTTTACTTCAAATGTAACTAACTCATCTAAAATAGCCGCATTTGCCTGATCTCATCCTAGAAGAGCTCTAGTCAGTCTGCCTTCCTAAACCTGCCTACGACATGGGATTCCAAATGATTGTCTGCTTCCCAAACCTTCACACCTGAAGGATTCTGCCTCAGAGTGCCTAGAAATATGCTTTATTTGTTTTTTGTGGTCTATCAAATCAATTACCTGTCCAAAAAATGTTGCATTATTAGACTCTGACATGATTAAAGACGATATTATGGCTTGTTCTGTCACTGGAAAAATGCTGATCCACTTGACTGTGACAGATTTGGTCTGCTGGGTTAGAATCTCTTGGCATATCTCCCTAATTCTATGTTGGCTCAGTCTGTTGACTATTATTTTTTTAAAGTCCTCTTTAATTGTTAAGAAACTATTCTAGATTATGGGGCAGATGTATAATTAGTTTGTTCTTGAAACATGGACTCTAGCTTTTTTTTCTTTCCTTTTCTGTTTTAAAGAAATATATATAGAAGAAATCCAGGAAACAAACTCACTGGTGATCATAGAGGCTTGAGTAGCACTTAGTCTTTAAGATACAAAAGCAAGAAATTTTTAAAAAAATGAACACAGGCTATTTTCAGCATATTATTTGATTATACTTTTTATTTTTCTTCTCTTTTAGTGCCATTTAAATTCTTAATGTAGAATTTTACTCAGAAAATAGATTTCATTGAGTAATTCTCATTGCCGTGAAATACTTTAAGTAATTCTGAATTTCAAGATGAAAAACAAAAAGTGGGGCTATGGTTAGGTAAGAAAAACATACAACCCCTGTATTCATTTTCTACTTGGTGAAAAGAAATCTCATGCATGGGAAGGACAACATAGGTCTCTAACCCTCTGAAGGAAAAATAAAGCATGAAAATCCACATTTGAGAAAACAGATAAATTGCAAAGAGATTATTCATGCTACAAAAATAATATTCATTTGCCAAAGGATTTTCTATAGGGTTAATTTAAATAATAACTTTCCCTAAACTATGAATTGACTTACATTCAACTTTGTAGAAACGTATCTATCACATTAAACAAGGTACTAATTATAGATAATATTTGCAGACAAGTCTCTCAACCATGTAACCTGATCTATGTCAATTTGCATGAATTCCCTGGTGTCCTGCCCCAAAATTGAAAAGTCAGCTTTTCATTATAGAGCTGAATTTTTAGCAAAAAGTATATCCTGATTAGAAAGGAGGTGAGGAAAGTCTTCAGTGCCTTAGAAGTTTACTTTCATTACTTATATCCTACAACATATTCATTGTTGTGGGAGCAAGGAGATCTAAGAGCTGAAATGCATCCATCTTGAATCTACATCTGCAATACAAAAAATAAAATTCTCTACTATTCAATCACAACAAAAAGTCCTTCTTCAAAGGGCTCCCTCATATAAACTACAAAGTGGTAAAAATAGCTTTATTTTTCTCAACTTGGATAATTCTGAGTAGGAAACTTCAAGTGCACTACACTGAATGTCTGCTGAAGTCCTCTGTAATAATTGGCTTTACTTTCTACTTTCAAAAGGTGAATGAAGGAGATCAGCTATGTAAATAGTCATTGAAACTTGTTTATATGAGTTCTACTAATGATCCAGTAATGGACATTATAATCCATTCAATTCTATGTTCATACTGAAGCAGTGATTTGAAATTTCTGCTATGATGTTATTGCAACTTGACATGGCATTTTGATTTGCATAATCCTGGAATTTAAATGAGTATTATTGAACATAGCAAAAGCTACTAACCAAATGGAACTGGAGGAGTAATCTTTGCCTGGTTAACATATCAGAGATTAGAATCTAAGACGGCATTCCCTATCCAAACCTTCTGTGACTTTTTGTTTGTTTTGTTTCATTAATGATTAGATCCATTGTATTCTTTAATGTTGAACAACTGAATCTTCTTTCAAATGAAATCAGACTTTGGCATGTAGTCCAATGGACTCTTGTCAAATTTTGGTTGTTTTCTCTCATGCTATGAAGTTGCAGTGTGATTCTGTTATAAATCAGACTCTAGATGAACTGGGATTTCCATTGAAGTATGCCAACAGTTCTCAGTACTGGTCATTTATAAAAGAATTGTAATATAAGTCATTTCCTTCTTTCTCCTGCTTAATCAGAGTAAACCCCCTTTTGAACTAAAGTAGTAGGAGTTAAATGGGAATAGAACTTCGTGGGAATCCTTTTAACTTTTCATGCTAGATCCACAGGTTAGGGGTTTATTAAAAAGAGAAGCCCCTAATGATAATGGAATTTCACTTCTTTGTCTAAACTGATTAGCCCATTCTCATTAACTTAATTTCACAGCTTGAATATTCTTTACTCTGCTATATAGCATAAAAAGTATAACCATTAAATGTTTAAAGTACAACAATTTAAAAAATTAATCTTTCCACAAAAATCTTAAATGGTAAATTAACTTTTCCACTGAAGATGCTATTATGTTTTATATGCTATCAACTCCTAAATTTTTAGTATACATCATTTTTTAAGGACCCCAAATGAAATGGGATTTCATTTCTAATAAAATTATCAGGCTGTCTTATTTTAACAACTGTATTTCTCTATTTTTTGTTCATGTCTAAAAGAAAGATAAGCCTAGATTATATAAAAGAACAGTTAACATTAATGGAAATCAACTTGAATCTCATCTATTTTTGTCAGTTAGATTCTTGGCTTAGGGAAGCATAAGGGGAATGTGTGCTTATTTTGAATGTTCATTTCCCTAGTATACTTTTTCCTCCTACATGATCTAAAATCACAAGTACTGAGAGAGCAAAGGGCCTACTTGCTTAGGGCACATATTTAGTGATCCAAAGATTAGGATTGATCCTTAGCAGAAATGCTGATTATCTAGCTTGGTCTCCAGCTACCTCTCAAGGAATTTTTCCTCCAAGAAAAAAAATCTACTTGATGGGCAAATGGATTTGTCAGGAAATTCTCTTCTGCTTCCAAGACTTGATTGAATTAAATTCGCTTAATAAAGAACTGCTAAAGGAGTCTCAGACTTAGATATATATCTTAACAACTAAAAATTAACTCAGTCATGACTATTCAGACTTAATAGCTCTAATTAAAGAAGAAATCATTACTGAGTAGTACTTCTTCTTGCAAGAGATGATCAGCTAGGGGTGTGTGTGTATCTTTGAAAACACATCTGTAGTTTAAAGATGAAGGCAGTAGTGGGATTCTTGAGGTTGCAGTATTTACTTGGAGTTCCACTATGCTGCCAGAGAACCTATACAAAAAATTGACTTGATCTATATTTTCACATGGGGTTAGTTATAACAAGCCTGAAGAAGACAGTGACGTACTTCCCCACAGCAGTGTGCTAAAAGTTGGTTGGTATGCAGAAATGGATTACATGCTTATGAGGTTTTAAAAGAAGTATAGCATATGTTTTCAGCACAAGAACTCGCTTGTGGCTACCCTAAGATCCCAATTAGCTCAATGGTTCTCCATTAATGGAACAGGTTTATCATTAATTCTTGTAGAAAACTAAGAATCTACATTTTTCTAGGGATAAAGCCATGTATCTATTATGCTTTAAGTGTGATATGTCCGTATATGTAGGGACATTTCATTATATATATTATTGTAATCTCATACAGGGCAAGTGTAAAATCTATTTGCCGTTCAGGTAAGAAAATGTGTATTTGGAAAGCATGTACACATCATATACATTTACCCAGATACTGCTGGCAAAAGTCATTATGCAGGATACTTTTCTTTGCTCAAATACATAACAATAATCAAGTCATAAAACACAGAACCAATAGCCAATCAATAAAAAAATATGCCTGCCTTTGGGCTTAATTCAAGCAAGCCATTCATTGAGCTAATGTGATGGACCTGTCAAACCCAGTACAGCATTACAGACATTCTAGCAACATCAAGTGAACATGCAATGACAAATGACAATACACCCCTTCGCCATGCTTTGACTGGCTGTCTCACAAAAAAATCTAATTTGATAGCTTTGCCAGTTTTCCTTAAATCACACTTGAAATACACAAGAAGCAACTGTTTGCTTGGGTGAGATTGGATACTTATCAAATGCTTTTTACATTCCAAGAAAACGATGCTTTTATAGGCCCCTTAAGTTCTTCCACAACCCTAAAATTTGATTATGCCAACCAGCCCTCTATTATATATTAATCTTTGCCCAAACAGGACATTTTCCTTTTTACAGACAAATTCTCAGAGCCATTAAGAATGCCTCAGGTCAATATCATGTGATCTGTTAACTAAAGACTATTGTGGAGAATCTGTGAGGTGCTTGTCTCAAGAGCCTTTTGAATAGTTCCAAGAAAATGGTAGTCCAATTTCTTCAGTCCCAGAATCTTTAATTAGATGAGGACTTTGTGTGATAAAGGGTAAAATTTGCCTCAGTGGGAAACGATAATCTTCAGCACAGATCTCTCCCTCTCAAGAAGTCACAGAGAGTGATGTATGATTACAGGGTAAATACCAGAGTTAACTTGTTAATAGTTCACATGATGGCAGGTGTCTGTCTTTATTCTACTGCCAACCAGTAGATAGTATCAAAGGTTTCTTCATTTCTGCATCTCTCTAATGTTCAAAGATGTTTTGTTTCTTTAGAATTTTCTCTCCTACCCAACAACTCAAGTCTCTTCTGTCTTACTTGCTTCTCATTACTGATATTTTTCTGGACAAAGGTACATTATACACAGTGTCCCCAAAGTTGCAGTGTGGTTTTAAGCTTTAACAGGCTTTTAGGACACCTTGTATAAGGAGACAAAGAGAAAATTCTACAGTAGATATTGCTGAATAACTTTGTGTGCTGCATCCAAATTCACAAATTATTTGATTAATTTTACATTTTCCCCCAAATACTTATCTTGTCCAACTAGACCTCCCTTTTCCTATTCCCTTGCTAAGGACAACGTGTCACCAAATGTACCCTTACAATTTGTCACACATACATACACTTTACAAACCACATCATATATAGCATTTTAAGAATGATCTTTTCATGGCAATTTAGGGTACCATCCATTGCATTTGCCTTGATGTTATATTTTCATGTGCTGTAAGTATTATGTTAAAGAATAAGTTAAATTGGGATTTATATTCAATATCAAAAGCAATCAATTAGACCAAGTGTGCAAGACCTGCCTATTATTTGAACAACAAAAATGACTATTACACAGATGAGAGAATACTCCAGTAGTTTTTCTGAACTAAAACTGCTACACTAAAGTAGGAGTTACATACTCAAACTTTACCAATCTAAAATTAAGGGCCATTGTCCAGTGATATGTATGGGCAATAAACCAAATAAGAAACTACTTTACACATAAATTCACAAATCCCTGTCCTTTATAAAATTCAATGTAAACTTAAATTTGTAGGAGATTAAGTACAGTTTGAGGTGTCCAAATTGTCAAATAATTCCATAAGAGAAAAACATTACATTATTTACTTTAAAATGTTTAAGAAGCTGTCATAGAAGAAAGCAATTAAATTGTAGATTTATAGTTAACCTTATTCAACTGGGGGGGAGATAAGGTCAAGTTTACACTTATTCTGAGAACATGGATAAAACTCACAGAAATAAATACACTGAAGAATGTTATAATTATACAGAAGTCTGAAATTATTATCATTATAATTATATACAATGTGAGTATTTGAAAATTTAGCAAACTAGATATATTGTCATAAAGTAATTTAGGGTTTTAGTGCATTGCTAATGATTGATAACGTGAAAATTTTCTGTGCCAACTGTAATCTCACTGAATCTTTTCATTCATAGAGCTATCTTGAGTCTGTCAATTTCACCATCATCTTAATTAGCCTTGTTGACCCTGTCTGTCTTCCAACATCAAAAAATACTGAAGACAGAAGTATATTTAAAATTGGATATTTTACCTTTGGCATATGATTGTGTCTTGCCTTTATTCATTTAGAACTGCATCCTGACAACTGTTTGCTTTTTTTGGAGGTTCTTATAACCTTGAAAACTTTCTTCTGGGGTTGCGGGGAGGGGGCAGAAAGGAAGAAAACAGCCCAAACCAACAACACTCTATGTTCCAAGAGATAGTGAGATCTGAACTGTAGCTATCTAAATGGCTTTTTTTAAAAATTTGTTTTTGTGATTGCTAAAATATAGCTTTATATTTATAATCTGGCTTTATAAGATCACACAAGAATACTGTAGCTGCAACATGCTAACAACAGACCTTTGTGAAAATGGAATGAAAACTACTGATTAAGCACGTCACTGTTAACCTTATGAAGGAACTGAGAGACGACAGGCCAGGCGTAAAGAGAGAGCAGCGCCTGCTGCTGATGTTACTGGTTCAGGAATGTCATATAAAGTCACTTGCTTACCTGTCTGATAGATACAGCATGCCTCAGCCACACATGCAATTTATTTATTCATGAAACATTGTTTAATTAAAAAAAAGTCATTACCAGAAGAAGCACTCTTTATGGCAACTAAGCATGCAGAGCATTTTTAACATTCACAATGTGTTCTCAGAAAATGGAATCGACGAATTGCATTTAATTGAAATACAGTTTTCCAGGGGATCTGTTGTGTTATGGCGATGGATACAAAAATTACTACTGACTTCTACTTATACCACTGACCCTACTGACTCTACAGTAACCCATCTCTCTCTCTCTCTCTCTCTCTCTCTCTCTCTCTCTCTCTCTCTCTCTCTCTCTCTCTCTCTCCCCCCCTCCCTTTCGTTATCCCCTTTTGTCCTCGTGCTCTACCTTTTTCTCTCCACATCTTTCTCTTCTCCCTTTTTCCCATTTCCTCTTTTGTCCTTCTCTCTCTCTCTCTCTCTCTCTCTCTCTCTCTCTCTCTCTCTCTCTCTCTCTCTCTCTCTCTCTCACACACACACACACACACACACACATGCACTCACACACGAACATACAACCTTACCCTTACTGTGTTTTGACATCAATCCTAGGACTGTCTCTAACTTCAGGTAAATTCTGACATGTTCTTCTTCTGAATAATGTCTGAGCATGACCAAAACCAGTCCATTTTCCTTTGAATGCTACATATACCCCCTCTTCACACCTCATATCCCTACCCTCCCCCTGCCTCAGCTTGAGATCTGGGTCCTTTTGTTTGACTCCTAAATTTAAAATATATAATGAAGGAAATCTTTGTCCTGATGCAAAAGGGAAATGACTTGAAAAATAGCTCACTACCTGAATGATTGTCTCCCACTTTATGCTTCAGCGTCAGATAAATAACTATTACTATTAAGCCTTGTTATGTGACCTTTGACAAGACACTTAACTTTTCTGGGCCTAAATTTCCTCATCTGTAAAATGAGGAGGTCAGACCAGATAATACTGATCTTGAAGGTGCCTTTCAACTCTGAGTTTATGAATCCATAAAATAATGTTGGTGGTAAACTGTATGTGTGTGTGTGTGTGTGTGTGTGATATATGTACTTGTGTGTGTGTGTGGAGAGATCTGGAGAGTGTGTTAAGGGGCACAGACCATCTCTGCCTAATGAGTTATGACAGAGACCTAGAATTTATCTGGCTAAAGCATTCATACTTCTCTTTTATAGCTCTATAATAACCAGAATCCATACAACTGAACTATTCTGTGTTTTCTCTATCACTCATGCAGCTTCGCCAAAATCAAGGCAAATATCCTTTCCCATCAATTTCATAAATGTACAAGTCCTTATCAGTAATAAGACAGGACTTACCTGTCACTGTAGGCAGCCGCAGTGGCGGTGGCAGGTTGGGCATACCGGTAGGCAGCATAACCACCCTAAAAAAACAACAAGTTTGATTTGAGGAAGGCAAAAACATAGAAAGCATTATTAGCTGACAGACACTGAAGCAATGCTCGAAGGACTGTTACACAAATACTATCGTTCTAACTACAAGGTTAATTTAAAGCAAATACAGAGAGGTATGAGTAATTAATCACATTAGACAGTTAAATAGTTTAGTATCAACCCCATTTGCATGTCAAGGGTTAAGCTTTAAATCTATCTAAAGGAAAATTCTTTGGATGCAAGTTTTCTATTAAACTTTCCTGTATGCATCTTATAAGGATATTAAATAATTACCCTTATATGTAAATGCTAATCCTGTTTAGTCAACATTTCTCAACATTCAGTATGGAAAGTTTATTTTAATTAATATTTTCAGCCAATGATAAGTCACATACCATGACATATCACTGCTTCAACCAGTGTATTTGTTTTATGTTGAAAACGTGATAGTCTTCTAATTTGTAAATAAAATCATTATTGTAAAGGAATGTGAAAATAATTAACATTCACTTGTACATAACAGTAATTGCAGCTGTTCAATTAAGCAAAGAGGACAAGTGAATGTATGTATTTGAAAGAAATTGTGAGCAGTGATGCATTGATTTATCAAACTGTGAAAACAGCAGACCTTCTTGCTCAACAGACCATGGTGATACATCAGCCATTTCCAAATGATCTTAGCAAAGTTAACAAATGGGACCTAGTCTCCATAGCTAACACAAAGACCACTCAGATTCTAATGATAATTCATCATCCTATAATTCTCTGGCATTGTGGGCTGTGCCCAACAAATACGACTCTCTGCTGGGATGACATACCTTTCCCTACCAGTATCTGATGGCCAGTCATTGGCCAGGCCATACCGACAGTACTTAGGTCAGAGGGGCTCTCATACTGAGTCAGGGCAGGGGAGTCCAAATTAACAGGTATTCAGTGGGATTGCTGCTGGCTCTCAATTGCTGTATCAAGTTGGGGATGGGTTAGAAGTGAAAGATGGAAGCTACTCTTAAGTAAAAATCATGCTATTTCTTCAGGGCATGTTAGTTCAACTTGTTTGGGGAACAAATTTTAAACTAGAATGTAATGGCAATTGCTATGCATTAAATATAACCTTTGCAGACAAGACACTGTTAAATTTCATGAGAAATGGTTTCTTTTTTCAAGCAGCTTTCCCTTCTTTCCCTAACTCCAAGCTATTTGGGTAAATTTATATGGTTGGGGTTTTTTTGTATGTGTGTGCTAATAGATATACTGAATACTTGGGTATATTGAAAGAAGTCCTTTTTCTGGGGCACTTTTAAAATGTTCCATTAAGTCATTTTGGTGGGGGACCATTGGTACTTTGGGACAAAGATACCTGCATTAAAAACAAGAAAAAGGAGGTTAAGAGCAAAGGTCCAAGAGACCACTGTGTAACTAAAACCATTTGCCTTCCAATCAAGGATCAGAAGCTGGAATAAAATTAGCTGATTTGTTTGTTCCAGGTCTGACTCAAATATCATAAAACCAAAGCACTTCTCATACTGGTGAAAAGCCAAATGCTCTGCCAAATGTCACATTACAGGATAGGGAATAAGGGATGTTTCCCTTATTCTGTTTCTCAACTTTTATATTGTACAACCAAGGAGCAAGTACACAAGCAAATGTTTTGAAAGTCAGGTTAGGCCAAGAATTGAATAGTAGATTTCTGGAAGGCATTAACAATGAGATATATTTGAGGATGTGAGCTTCTAAAATATATTTTTCTGGTAAATTTTTTCCAGCAGTACTCTCATGTCTCAGAAATCGTGTTTCAATGAGCATAATAGCTCAGTAAATATTTTTATGACCCTGCATCTCTCCAATAATACTTAGAATTTATGTGTCCCCTCCTTCTAAGCTGGTAGCGATGTGAGTCAACAACACTGACAAAGATGGGAGTGGCAGAAGCTAATATCTTGAAAATGCCTGAAAACAGATCACCTGGTCTGCGTTGGCATGTTCAGAATATACACAACATCTATGCCAATATATTCGTGGTCCTTCTATTCAATGAATAAAGCCCTTTGGAAATTTTTAATGAGTCCTTTAGCCATATTTAATGGATATGGTCATGCTAGGAGACATTTCTGGCTCTCCATAAGACAGAGCAATGAATTAGAGCCTTTGTTTCTTAGAAGTCTATTGAAAGAATCTCTCACTCATAAGTCAAGGCAACAATTTATAAAAGTTGTAAAGAGACAATGGGTCTAAAAGAAGAGAAGTATATTTTGGTCTTGACCATAAGTCTAGTTGATAACTGAGACATAATGAAGGGGGGAGGGAGGAGCATTAAATGACTAGGAACCTTGATGCCTGCATTTTGATTTCTTTTTTTTCCTATGAAATTCCTATTAAGAGCATGACATATTTGTGCTAATGCACAGTGTACATGTGCACATACTGTAAAATGATCAAAAAATTACAAATTACTTTAATTTGCTTCTCTAACAGGTGACTCTAATCAGTTTTATTGCCTCATATTTTGTAGCTCACTGAGCATAACTAGAGCTCTTTCAAGGTTCCATAGAATTGTCTAGCAAGGAGAGTTCCTACCTACCCAATGGCCAGGCTATTTTCTCATAGAATTGGTTCTTCAAAATAAACGACATCCTTTAACAATTGTGGTCTGGGTTTTTTTCTTTTTTTTGGCTGTTGTCAGATACAATACGGAAAAACAAGAGAATGCAGAATGCAGAGTTTAATTTTGTACTGTTGCTTTATAATACTTATTTCTTAGATGCTGTTGAAGAAATATCAAGTTCTAGCTATTTTGATGAGTTTAATTATGAAATCCTACGTAGAAACATCAAAAGTCAAGTTTTTCCATTTCTCATTGCAGCAATTGATAGCTACAATAAGACTACAGGAGCCCATTTGGGAAGTTAGTTTCATAAAACTTTAGTGAAGGAGTATCAAACTCAAAAATAAATAGTTTCCTGTGGGCCACATATTGACTTAGAAAATCACAAGTTAATAATATCTATGTTGTGCTGTAGTTTTATATATTCTGTTAAACATTTCCCCTTTACATTTTAATCTGGGTCCAGTGGCCCTCAGTTTCTTGCTATCTGCAGATGCTAATTTGACACCTTTGCTCTGGTGCCTTGAGTAAGGGAAATTACATGGGTTATCTAGGGTGAGACAGAGGAAATCTGAATCAGGTCCTAAAAACTATAACATAATTCAGTAGAAGCCTTCAGTATTAAAAATTCATTTTGTACATTAGGGGCTTCATTTGTACATTTGGAGTTCATTTTGTACATTAGGGCCTTAGGGATAATGTACTCCTTTATATGGCTCAAATTGCTACAAATCAATTTATATTCTAGATGTACCAGGGAGATCTTTCTATTTAAAAGTACTCTTAAGTGAATCCTTTTACAAAGTGAAGTATAGCTCTGCTAATTTATCTGTTTCATAACTTGAGGTTTTCATATCTGGGTTTTCTTAAGACAGGTAGGCAGAGGATAGAGGAGTGAGGGAAGGAAAAGAAAAAGACAGCTGCTGAAACTATATAACTTGGTCTTAAGAATATGACATGCTTCTACATGCCTGGGCCCAAGTTTTTAAAATGAGTATTTTCTCCAGAACTTTGGAAATTTCTATGAAGAAAAATGATTTCATTTGTTTAATAATCTTTAGCTTGAGCTATCATCAATTTTTTAACTGGAAGAGAAAGACTAGCTTGAGTTGTCTTAAAATTCCTACTTTCATTTTCTTCTCTCTATTTTTATTTTTTGGTTTCACTGCAGTTCAGGATGACAGTAGACAAAAGCTTTGCATCCTCAGGCAGCCAAATGCTAAAAGTTCCACTACCTCATTTCCCTTTATAAGATCAGTAACTTCAATAAAATCCACCAACACAGGTAATTCCTTCAATATGGTAAAGAATGTTGGGAAAATTGGAGCAACATGTAGGCCCAGATTAGAGTGATGCAGAGAGTGCTTGGCTCTACTGCAATAAGGGACAAGAAAGCTAAGCTGACATGGAGGCTTAGTTTAGGTTACTAGTTAACTATGTGTGTTGAATTTGGGTAATCCACCCACCAAGGCAAACACCCAATCACAAGCTATTTTGTTCCCTGAATTGTTGAGCAGCTCCAGTGAAATCCCCTGGTTTTAGGACTGGAAAAATATGGCAAATATGACCTTAAGCTGGGTATTGCAAGGGAAGAAACAATTGATGTGGCCATTCTGTTTCTTCTGGAGATCTTAATGATCCACCCTGATTGGTGAGTAAAGTACTGATAGGTGATCTACCACTGTGTTAATTAGTTTCAATTGTGAAGCCAGGTGAAGTAATTGCAGTGTTTGTGCTATGATTTGGGTCAGTATAGCTATGATCTAAGTGATAGGAGATAAATGGAAATTTTTAGATCTATTTAACAAAACTGGAAAGTGTCGTTGCCTAGGTCCTTCCTCTTTTGCCTGTATGAAAAAAAGGCCCCCTCCCCATAGTTCGCTTGTTAGTAGGATTTCACAGCAAATCCACAGTCAAAGTGATGAGTTTTTCCATCAAGTTGGGACTTCATACCTGCAGTAATTTATTGCCATACACAGGCTCTTGATACACTACTCTATAAGGAAACAGAAATGTAATGTTTTCAATGCAAAAAATAAAATAAATAAAAATGCTTAAGTCAGACAAAATCCCAGAGCAATTCATTTACAAGTTTGCTTCTACTAATATATAGATCAATCTACACATAGCTGTACATACATAGCAGATAGATGTGATGATAACCAAATGCCAAGACATAAAAATATATTTTCTGAATCTTCGTTGTGATTTTATGCGAATTGGGAATTCATAAGAAAGAAAAGTAATGTAAAACACATAAAATTGCCATATACAGTATGGTTATGCTTTTTTAAAAAAAAGAAGCAACAATTTCATGGCTTCTGATTCCTCAATACATATTTAAACAGGTCATATTAACTACTCATTTGTAAGAGCCATATTTATGTTTTTAGTTGCATATAAAACCCTTTGAGAATTTTAGATTGTGGGCTAATTACTGTGAATAAAGCAATACAATTTTGGTGAGGTCCAAATTTGTGCAAATAGTGCCCTGAAGTAGTGGCATGTGTTCACTCACACTATACAAAGTTATAATTATGTAAAATAGAGTTGTTTGTTTTCGCCGAATAGATATATGAAGTCCAAATCTGAATACTACTACCATTTAAAGGGGTTCATTTATTCACACTAATTAGGCCCTTGCTATGATAGCAGTAGTGCATTCATATTTGGATATATTCAACAAATTGAAATTGATAAAAGACCACCAAAATTTATTCATTTGGCTCAACCTGAAAACTAAGAATACAATGAAATAAAGAGGTTACCATCCTGGAGCCCTGTTGCTTTTAATTCCTTTTCATAAAGGACATTAAATCATATCCTTTCAAGTAAAAGAGAACACGCTTGTGGGAAGTGTTTCATTTAGGCCTAACACATCTTTCACATGCTGGCTAGCTTCCTTTTTGACTTCTATGCATAGTGGTGGTGACAGTGGGGGAACCTTTTGGCCAGAAAAAAATATTTAAGTGTAGGTCTATTTTTTTCACATGGCAGGAGAGATTCTACCCCAAACCCTCAAAGGTCTAATACAGATACCCAATTGTAGAGCTCTGTCTCAAAAAGTATTTGATTTTTGTGTTTTATATTTCTTTCTCAAATTAATTTCATTTAATGGAACAACCCTGTCATCTATATTGAGGTCAAGGAATTTTGAGGTTTGCGTTTAAGAGGTATTGACTGACTCTCTTACATTTTTCTCCTTCACCAAAATAAAGGAATATCCCATCTTGTTCTACTTGTTAAATGTTTCCGGTGCATAAATTGTGTGTCTCCACAAAACACATCTTTCGTATAAGATCCTTGAGAGTTAAGAGCCACATCTTATATGTTTGTGTTTTCCTCCTCAAGTCAAGTGTCTAACACACAACTTTGTGCATAACATAATTTTAAAGAATTAAAATAACAAAAACAATACATTGGATGTAGTAGAATAAATTTATGGTAAGGTCAGAGGTCAGGGTACTTACTGATGAGCTAGCTATCCCTCTCCCTTCAGTCTTACTATGTCAATTAAGGCCCTAGTACTCCTTCTTGCTTTCAGATCCATGGATGAAAGGCATTACTTGAATTTAAAAAAATGGTAATTATCACTGCTGTCAACCAGAGCCTTGAGGATTACAGGATGATCTTAAGACATTACCTAGTTCAAACCTCCTTTCTTTACAAATGAGGAAACTAAGGCCCAGATTGGCAAAGTGACTTCCCTAGATTAATTCATTAATAAGAAGCTGAGTCAGAATTTGAACCAAATGTTTTGGCTCCAAATGAAATGTTCTTTCCACTTCTTTCTATTCATTGAATGGGCTTTACCTCACTCTAAGTGAGTACCTGAAAAGGCCTTAGCCTAAAAGGGCCAGAGTCGAGAGACTGCATCCCAGGCCATCTCCAATCACCCTGATGAATATCTGGTCACTGAACCCAGATGGCTCAGGAGGAGAAAGTGAGGTTGGTGACCTTGCACAGCCCTCATTCCCTCACATCTGCAAGTCATGTCATCATCTTAATGCCATGGTCCTCTTTGAGAATGAAGGGTGAACACAACAATATCAACCTGAAGTTCTGAGTGATAATGTGATTTTATGTAATATTTTCTATTATTAAGCTACTGTACTTTATTTATATGCTATGATGTTACTGTTCTAGAACCTTATTACAGCAGTATTTGCTCGCTAGTGTTGTTTATTCCTTTTAGCTGTGTCCAACTCTGCTTCCCCTGGCAAAGATACTGGAGTGATTTCCATTTCCTTCTCCAGTTCATTTTATAGATAAAGAAATTGAGGCAAACTAGGTTAAATGACTTGCCCAGGATCACAAAGCTAGTCGATAGCTAAGCCCACATTTGAATTCAGATCTTCCTGACTCCAAGCCCATTGCATCCAAACTGCCCTATACTATAGCATTTGTTATAATTGAGTCTATGTTAGCTGTAGTTTAAGAGAGTTTAACGGCTGAAGAATCAAAGAGAAGTCTATTATGATAAGGAAGTCCCAGGCTACAGACTCCTAAAACAGTGTTGACATGAGACTTCCCTTTGGGCCATCCAAAATTTATCAAATCTAGTGATTCAGTGCTTGCTTCAGAAGTCATGCTGTTTCAAGGTACAAGAAACAAAGAAATCCATTTTAAGGCCACAAACAAGTTTCCTCTCTACTCACACCCTCTTTATCTAGCTGATGGCAAATTTTAATGCCCTCTGCTTTCCAAAGCAAACTGAATAACAGAGTCTTACAAAGTGGGGACACTTTTATGACTCCAGTGAACTGCTGTTATCACATACATCATTATTTTACCTAATGCTTCTCACTTCCTTTGTCACTCTCTCCTCCCTCGCCTCTCCTTTTTCTAGCTGTTCTTTTATTGCTACCACAAGTAACATGTGCTCCAAATGAACAACCTTCTGAACATAGTTCTACTAGAATGTTTACTAGTAGAACCTTTTCAGCTTCACTTTATCTCACTTTTTTAAGTAGTTAATTTTTTTGAACATTGAGGGAATCTTTTTTTCTTTTTCCCTTTAAAATTCATATATTCCATCTCTCTCCAATCAGATCCAGGCAAATCACCTAGAATTCTGACTTATTGCTAACGATAGTCCTATAGTTTTCCCTGTGTTTCAGCCTTGCCAAATATGTGACTATATCCCCCAAAGAGAATTGATTCCTATGCATGTAGCCCTTTCTGCAGATGGACTGATTCTTCTTTCCCCCTGGTCTATAAAGCAACCAATGAATTCAAATATAAAACTGGGCAACAGTTAGGGATAAAGGGAGCAACTAAAGCAAAACAAATAAATTCTTTCAGTGTATTTCAAAATATCTATTGTAAAAAAAAAATTAGAATAAAGATTTATACCAATGTATGCCTGCACATATACAAAATCAATTTTTAAATTCCCCAGAAGTGTGACAGCATCAAATGACAGAGTTTTTAGCTGCATGTGAAAAAAAAACCTACTAAAACAAAAAAACCTTGCAGGGATTTGCCCTTGATAACTGTACAGCTTCTCCCTGACAGCAACCACCAAAGTTGTCCATTCCTGGGCTAACCAAAAGACTTGGTATAAGTCACTGGGCAGGAAATTTCACAGGGAAAGAAGTAGTGTTGAGTGAACAAAGTGCTGGTTTTTGGAATCAGAAATTTGGATTCAAATTCTACCTACAACATTTATTAGCTGTGTTAACTATGGGCAAGTCACCTAACTTGTCCGAGTCTAAATCTCCTCCTCTGTAAAACAGGAACGATAATACTTGCGCTATCTGTCTCACAAAGTTGCTGTGCAACTCAAATAATAAATGTGAAGTGTTGTTTTGCAAATCTTAAAGCACTATATGAATGTCAGTTACTATAATGGGGATTATCTAAAAACTGGGATAAAAAGCCTGAGCTAATAAATGTAACTCTCACGCACTGCTCATCAAAATGTCTCAGAACCTTGAATGAGGCGATGGTAATCATGAAAACTTTGACTCATGCCTAACAGCACAGAATCTCTTAAGGGCTGAAAGGCATTTGAGAGGCCAATCTTTCACTCAATGCAAGTATTCTTTTTATAATTTCAAAGCTTGGTAAATGAGAGTTCACTACCTTCAGAGATGCCTTTTCTATTATTGGGTAGCCTTAATTCATAGCATCGTAAGATTTAGGAAGCAATTATAGCTATCATCCATGGGATGGTATCATGGGACCTCACTTTACAGATGAGGTTCTGTGGTAACTAGCACTAAGTTCTTTCTGATACTGACTTGAAATCTGACTCTTACCTAATACTTCTCTCCTCCTTTCTCTCTTCTCTTCTCTTCCTGATTACATTTGAATTCACTGATTATCCTCCACATTTTTAGTATCGTTTTGTCCTTTGGAGTCAAACAGAACAATTCTATCACCTCCACATAACAACCCTTCAAATATTTGGAGACAGTTATCATGTCTCTCTTAAAGCTTTTCTCCAAATAAAGAAGAATAATATTAGATAAAAATTAGGAAAGAAACAATAAAAAAGACAATGAGAAGTAAGAATAGGAGGTGATCTTAATCTGTCTTTTTGGCTTTTATTGTAACAACTGAATCCATAAATATGTCACAGTTACTCTTACTACTTAACCCTCAGGTGGAACCGGCAAGTTTGAGGCATAGAGAAAACAGGGGGGAAAGGAGGGAAAAAAGGGGATAAGAGGAATGAAAATAAGATAGGGAAAGGAAGAAAGGGAAAAATACATGAGGTAGGACATAGGAGGGTGCCACAGTTTCCTCAGTGGCCATTCAGTGGCATCCATGCTGGCCTTAGTCCTTTAGAACATCAAAGAAAAAAATAAATTTTTTTGCTAAAAAAAAACTTAGTAAGTTACTCAGCAGAACTGAATTTTGAAACATTGCTCCTCTGAGGGCTTCCCTCAAACATATTATACCATTGTTTTGAGGGACAACTTGCAGGAACAAGGAGGCTTATCTCAAAGAGAAGTTCCATGCAGTTTGGGATTTTCCTTGATTTCCATATGCCTAAAAACTTGACCTAGTCTTAAAAATGATCTACTTACTTCTACCACAGTGATATGACAGTTTGGGGCTTGGCTTAGCTTCTCTTTGAGAAGCTCTCACCTACTGTAATTCTCTTTATGTCAACTCAGGATGGCTAGAATCAAAATGAATTATGGAATTCAGCAGAAATGAAATGTTTAGTAAGTTGTTCCAATATAAGTGCATCAGGCCTTTCATTCATGAATAGATCCTTCATTCGGTGTCGCTTGGTGTTACCCCTTCTTTCTTTGGCAAATGCCTTTTGTCTGCTTTTGTCTGTTTCTCAGTACTTTTATCTGATTTCATTTTCCTTTGTTCTTTTGTTAATGCAATTCTCTCTATACTCTCCCCTCCCTAACACTTTGGCTAACTAGTGTATCTAGCTATTTAAACTGTTTTTCTCCCTCAAAGAGTTTACTATTTTTGACTCTTTTTAATGGTATTATTTTCCTTTCAGAATCCTTTTTTTTCCTTCAAAAAGCTTCTGTTCACACGATTTTAAATGATTATTAAGTGGGCTTTAGTTGCTCAGTGATCAGCCACAAGCTCATCTATCCAAGTTGGTGCTCAGCAGGAACATAATGAATTCTGAACCATCTGTTGATTCGCTCTCTGCTAATTTCTATACACCTAGACCTCAATAAGTCTCTTTGATAGACAGTGAAGGTAGATAGAAAAATGTAACGCAGATGAGAAAGGAAACACTTTTTTTTGTGGAAGAGGAGGAAAAGGGCTTTGGGGGTTTAGTAGATAGTCACCAAAGAATTTGGGTATATGCTCCCTACCTGTGCCTCAAGAGAAAACATACACAGATATTTCTAAATCTAACACTAAGATTCATTCTTCATTATTAAAAAGCTAGTTCTTTAGTTGTGGATATCATTTCTTTAGTTACAAAGAGGTTCATTTTGCCTGGAATGTTTTGTTTCAGTAATTCGCATCCCAAATTACGTTCTGATCCAGTGTGTCAATGTCAAGTGGATCTTTTTCGTTTAATGTAACTGTTCTTAATCTGGAATTTATGGATAGATTGGCTGGGAGTGGGAGGAGTCTGTGAATCTTGGAGGGGAGCTTTATTTCAATAGAATTGGTTTTATTTTATGCATTTAGTGTTTTATTTTTATGCATTTAAAATATTTATTTTCTATTCTGCCAAAGGGATCCATTATATTAAAAAAGTTAAGAACTTCTGATTTAGACAAAATAATAACAAACATGATTAAGTCTTCATTAAAGCAGAAAAGACACTTGTCCTAGAGGATTAAATCTTTGGATCTTAGAGCTAGAGATTTTCTCATTCAACATTCATTTTACAAATGATGAAACTAAGGTCAATGATATAAGTAATTAGGAGCAGAAATAGTAATAGACTTCAGATTCACTGACTCCCAGTCCAATTTTTCTTCCATCAAGTAGATAACAGACTTTAGTGTTGAAAAGAAGGATTCCCATTAAATTCTTTTCCTAATCATCAAAGAAGCTAGCTTTCCCTGGTCCCTAATAGGGGAAACAGGATGAATCCAGATATCAATATACATATTTTGAGAACATATACGAAATGGTTTTTACAAGGTTTTTATCTTGGAAAAATAATTTTCATGTTGTTTCTTTTCACAAAAATATAAATATTCCACTTTGAAGGAACATTGATGAAAATTTTAGGTGATCATGGGCTTCCAAGAGGTCACTACTGTTCTTTCTTTTAGGAAGGCTAGCAGACTAGGCTCTTTGAGAGTAGGATCTCACACCTAAATTTTAATTGTAGTCAGTTTTTTTTTTAAATAAGAAGTAAATTAAATCTAAGGAAAGTAAGTTTCTGTGTTGAATAAAAAGGGAATCTTCCTTTAAAATTCTAGGATTAGAGAATATTACACCTGGAATGGACATTAGAGGTCATCTTGTGACCCAATATGGGGCTGTGACCCACAGTTGAGAAGCACTGAAGGGGTCACTAGTGGAAAAAGTTTAAGAAGCCCTGAATGCAACCCTCTCTTTATCCCAATGAAGATGATAGGGCTCAGATAAGTGCAATGACTTGCCCAAGATCACAAATGTACTGAATAAATGCAGTTAAAATACTGTTATGGGCTGGAGTTTGATGAACAAAAGGCAGTTATGTTGAGCTAGTCAACTACTTTTATAATTCAAAAATTATATGAGTATGCATGCCATCTATAAGGGAGAAAGATGTAGATCAATGAGGGTTAAATAATTTCATTTTCTAAATGAATTTCTAAAAAAAAAAAAACCTTTTCATATTATAACCATTTTAGTTTACCAAGGATTAAGTAAGAAACATGATGTCCTTACTTTCTTCCATCAAAATACTCTTTCTCAGAAATGTGAACTGTTTATCATGTATCTAGTTTAATATCGCAAACTATAAAGTATTTTAGAGGTGATTTCTTGGGGGATTGAAAATACAAATTGGTAATGCTTTTAAATGCCACCTAATGAATTTTAAATATTCATACCATTTTGCTTTCATCAGTATTTTGGGGGAAAGATTGATCCTATAATAATTAAGGTGATGAAATCTCTCTGCATCAATAAAAGAGGTTTTAATTATGATCTTATCTATTTTAAGCCTCCTACCCAGGTATAAAAAAGTATGCAGAAAGGTTTAAATAAAATTCCAGAATCAGATATTATTTTTATTTGAGGGCAAAGGGGCGGTAGAGCGATTAGGGAAAAGAGATAGAGGTTTAAGATTTGAAATCTATTTGATGATAAGAATTGAACAATTTCCGACTAGTTTCCCTGTTAGATACTAATTTTTTCTTATTGTTGAAACAAATAAGTAATTAAATGTTTATTTTAATACATACAAGTGGAAAGAGAGCCATGAAAATAAATACTCTGCAAATGAGAAACCAAAATCACATGGGTGGTCCTGAATATTACAGTAAGTGTAAGGAGCAATGTTAAACAACTCTGGAGAGCACAGTTTGATGGAGTGAAATCAACATGTGTTGATTTCACAAAAGAGAAATGTTTTCTTAAGTCTATATTCATTCTGGATATGATGGAAGATTTCACTCAACTATACTACTTAATGATCACTATAATGACCCAGAAAGGTTTGTCAACTTAAGAGATTCCTCAATTCTTTGACAGACCAGGAAAAGGAAATAGAGGGAAAAAAAAATCAAAAAAAAATCCACAAAAACAACCAAAAAAAACCCCAGAATAGAGCTACATAGCAAACTTGTAAAAAGAATGACTCCGGGAATGTACAGGGACAGCGTGCACATTAATGAATACTTACATAAATGTCTGCACCATAAAATCCATCCTGGTAAACAACACTGCAAGGATGCACACACAAAGAAAAACATCCATATTAGTGCATTTCCACATGCAAACACACCAACCCCTGCACTGGTGAGGTTATTCTTGTCACAAGAATGAAAAAGGTATAAAGGGGACAATGTTCACATTGCTTAAGGAGGTTGGGCGGAATATCAATAGCTCTAGCTGGGAAAAATGAAATTTGCATTTGTTTTAGCCAAGAAGCAGGGAATGGTGGTGGAGTGTATATTAAATTGCTGAGTTTTTAAGGACGGAAATGTAGAAATGCATCAATTTTAAATTTAGAAACTGGTGAGTTTTAACAAATGAAACCTAGACAAATACTGCTTTGGAAAGCTAGTTTTGCATTCAGTGAAGACTCAAATTTTCTACTTAATATATGAAATGTTAGCAAATAAGTACCTTGAAACTGTGGCTTATTTAGCTGTGTCTATGTAATGGGACACAGCTGAATGATTTTTATTTTAAAACGCAGAATTATTTTTTAAAATATGAAACTAAAGTAGACCCAGGAATTTCCTTTTAGCCTCCAGATATCATATCCATTTTGTTACATATACATATCGTTCATCCTAAATTGTACATTGTAAATTTAGAATACAGTCTTCAAACCTCTAATTTTCTCCAAGAAAAATGACCCGCACACTCTTAGAACTACTTCTAATTATTACAGAACAAACTCTGTTCTTTAATTAATTTCCACAAAACTACCTTTACAGACTCACAATCTCTGCAAGAAAAGGCCTACTGTACTCTAGAGAAAACGTGACACAGAGTGTTTTAAAATATTCTTTGTCTGGCTCAGGCTACGGACCCCCAAATACATTCTAATACCTCAGGACCAAATGGCATTTTACAAGTAAGGGAACCCATCGGATTCACTTTTTCTGTGGCTTTTCCAAATGATTCCTGTTGCTGAAAGAAGATAGATATGTTAAACCTATTAAAGCAGTCAGATTTTAAGTAGAAAATCAGCCCTTGATCACTAAACTACCTTTTCTGGATTTCAGTAACAGAGCTGGTTTTATCCCCAAACCAGTACTTTGTTAGAAAAAATTTTACAAAACACATGAATACTTCTGTATACGATTTGGTATAGAACTTAAAAAGCATGCCTAAAGGAGACTTTTCAGAGCTGACAAAGTCTGAGGTACTGTTGTCTTTACGAACGTAGAACAGGTTACCAGTGCTTACTGACAAGGTGGTCAGGTATGGCTTTCTACAATTTTTATTTTTATTTTCCAAGAATAAGATTCAGGATCCTACATGAGAAGTAGCAAGTAGCTTAAACTTCTAATCCAACATACTGAAATAGAAAATGTTGTGAACCATTGTCTGAATTTTCTTTAAAGCAATTCAAATGTGTGTAGCTTTTGTCCTTCTTGAAACAGCTTCAGTATCTTCTATGGGGTCTCAAAATAGACATGAGGCAACAGACAAGCCATACAGAGGTGTTTGGGGCTCAGAGCTATGTTCAGGTTTCAAAACTCCCAAAATATTGCTGTTCTAGCTTCTACTTACTTTTGGGAACACTTGGGGATGCTGTGGGAGCTGGAGTTGGGGAAGAAGATAGGGAAAGTATTATGAAAATACTTTCTTCTTGATAATTGTGGGTTTGATAAACATGGCCTTGGGAGGTTATACAAAATTACTTTGAAATCAACTCTAGGAATTTATTTCCTGTTCCAGTCAAGCTAAGTCTACAAGTCATTCTTTGAATTGGGCATTCTTTCTCCTGCCTCCACGATTTTCCCTTAGGTTTGGAATATTTGCCCACTCAGTCTCCCTTCATAGCTCAGTTCAAGAATCATCTCCTTTCTTAATTCCCCTGATTGCTAGTATTTTGTCAGTCTCAAAAAATCTTGTATTTATTTCTTTGTTTAAATATTGTATTTCCCCAGTAGAATGCAAGTTCCTTGAGGTAAAGTGTGTTTTTGTTTGTAATGTCTTTGAATCTCTAACACTTTGTATAAAGAAGGCACTTAATAAATGCTTGCTGAATTGAGCTGAAAGGATGGCATATGAAATTATAACGAGTAAGAAAGAACCCAAAGTATTCTCAACAGAATTGTTACCTATTTTTCCAGATACATCTCTGATATGAATGATAAGGTAGAATGTGAAATGGAACTAGGAACGAATTTTAACACTTAGGTGCAATCTCAGTTATGCCACATGGAAGCCAGATTGCTAACTTACTAAAATAAGACTGAAAGTTAGATTAGGTTATCTCCAAACATCGCTCCAACTCTTGACAGTCTGATTTTATTACATGAGATACGGTTATCCAAGTGCTTTGAAAACTGTAAGGCATTACTAAAAGTATTATTTTTTAAAAAGATCAAAATCAACTCTTAAAAGTAAAGAATTACACGTTTATTTTTATTCAAAGAAGAAACATCATTCAGATGTTAATAGGTATTTTCCCATTCATTCTTTAAGAAGTATTACCAAAATTTGATTCTTTAATATGTATTATAATGGTTTGTAAGGCTTTTCCCCCCTTCAAGGTTCACATCTTTTTTAACTTCACATCTATCTGACACAATCAGCTCTAGCCATTTCTTTATTTTCCACTCCTTTTACAGAACCATAGAATTACAGAGCTGTATGAGTAAAATGGCTCCCCCAAGATCTGATAGCTGGTCTTGAACTCAGACTTCCTGATTCCCAGAGTCAATGTTCTTGTCATCATGTTAGTCATGCCATAAAATTAACTGAAACTGGGGACTGTTTCCATTTCTTTTAACTCATATGCTGTATTTATAAGAATAAATAAATATATTTATAAGAATAAAAACAGGGTAAAGATGTGGTATCACTTAAGCTAAAAGGTCCTGTTAATGAAAGAGCCTGGGGTTTGGTGGTGGTGGAGTTTAAAGCCTCACTTAAGTTCTTATCTGTTCTACACTGATCAGTATTATGAGACAATCACTCAGTCTTGAATATGGTCTCATCTGTACCCAGATAAGATCTCAGTTACATTTGTTTTGTATGTTAATTTTTTTCAAAGTGTCCTTATAATCAATTTCATTTGAGTTTTCTAATAACTTTAAGTTTCATTTTTCAAGTGCCAAGCAATGAATGACTTCATCTTTGGTTTTTAGGATATCATGAAGTACACTGACCATCTTTCTTAATTATCCTTAAGTTATTTATATGCCTATATTACAGAAGGAGAAAGTGAGGCACTTAGAGGCAAAATTCATTACCAAAAGTTATGCAGAGAGGTTAGGAGAAAATCAAGTTCAGAATCCAACATCTCCTGTTACCTTGTCCTTATCGTTGTCTTTTAAAAACATCGACTGACCTAAATTATTAAGCCCTCAGGGCACATATATCAGTTAGTTTAGTGAGTCATGAAAGAAACACTCCCTAGAAGTTTCTGCTTATACATGTGAAAGTAGGCCTTATACATTTCCTTTGACTCAGACTTTGTCATCAGAAGATATGAAAGTAAAGTTAAGTGGATGGCAATGATCATGTTGGCTCCATGAATGAATACTTTAGGTGTGCATATGCCAAAAGGGTGGTATCCACTAGAGAGAAGATCTCTGGTAAAAGGAGACAAATTAAAAAAACCTTGAAGTTAGGCTACCTAACTGGTTCAAGAACCAATGGACTTTGGAACAATCACCTGAAGAGACCCTGTGATGAAGAGAGTTTTGCCACAAGTCTCATTTTCTGGAGATAATCTGCCAAAGGAAAATATCTTACCTGCAAGATCATAATCACCTTGGGTTCCTGTTCACGCTCTTTGCCCTACTCTAACTTTTCCTACTCTATATGAGTAAAGTAAATGAGAACTTGGATCCCTTTTGCAGTTTATCAACTCAACTTCTACTTTGAAACAAAGCTGTTTTCCCAGGACAAAATGATCTCCTGAGTCTTCATAATGATTAGGGAATCTATCTATGCAATACCATAAGGGAGAGGGGACAAATCACTTACAATGTTAGTTCTACATGATACCCAACATGCCAGTGGTTGCAAATATCTAGATATCTGGCATCATGACAAATAAAATTCCTGAATACTAACATGAATTTTCTTTTCTTTTCATTCAGTTGTTTAGTTATCATAACAATACAAGCCACAAAGTTCTGGTTTCCAAGTTTCTTTGAAAGCACATACCTTTGTTTTTGAGTTCCACCTGTAGCTCTCAAAAACTTTGCCTAGCTCTTCACTATTAAATTGGAATTACGAAAGACTACCTCATTAGCAGAAGGGCTATGAGTACTACTACTTCAAAAATATTTAGGAATGATACTAGGATGCTAAATCCAAATAATTTCCTAGGTATTCACAAACATATTATTTTTGCAAGTTGAAGATAACTGCACAACTCCCTTGTGGAAAAACCATTAATTAGTTATGCATGACTATCTCCAACAAAGACTACTTTTCTTATAAGTTAGCAAATTTTAATTGAATAGCAGGTGTGTTATTCTGAGATTTTATGAACTACTCATGTGAGAATATGCCACATAATTTTACTTCTATGTTTTTCTGTTCAATATAGTAGTGAGATACTATGGGTACATACCCAAAAGATGCAATTATCTTCCACTGAGATAAGATACTTTTATGCCAAATTAATGTGGTGTAAATGTGCAATTTTGAATTTATAGCTATAGGACCTTGTTTTAGTTGTTTCATAAACTTAGGAAGTAATTTTTTAGTTTTCATAACTCATGTACCAAAATACACATGGAAAAAACATGTACACGGGAAAAAAAAATCTCTCTAGAATTCAGTTTCAAAAATGGGCTTACTATAGTCCTGACGTGATCAGGGTTCATTGTTATGATTATAGTGCCATAGCCCATTAAATAAAAAGATCAGAGGTATTATTTATATCTCATGAAAGTCCATTTTACTAAAGGGAGAGGGGGATAACAGAATGTCATTTTGGTCCAGCCTAGTTTGGGTAGCTCATAATCTGACATACTGATTAAAATCTCCTGAATCTCAAGCAATTAGACACCTATCATGGGTAAAATACATCATGTTAGGGAGAAAACGTCAACGTCTAATGACTAATGTCTACAAATTCAAATCTGTAAAGTTCTAAAATAAAGCCTCTTGACTTTTCCAGCAGCTTTCTGAATGCAGTCTAGAACATCAGGAAAGCCAGACCTCAGAAATCTGTTTCCTGGCCTAATTAGATTTCCCTTCATGAAATTTACATATATCTTCCCTTGATTAAAGTCAAGTATTACTGCAATTCTTCATAGAACTTAATGGCACAGGTGAGCAGTGTCTCCTGATAACTATCACATCACACAACTCCACTTGATCTTAGAGGTAATTAAATAGAATTTCACCACCATTCCCTTAGGATTTGGCAATAGCTGAGTCATGAATTGCAGCCATCTATGGGAAAGAAAGAGGTGCCATTTTTTTTGTCCCTTCCCTTATACACCCCCCCCGAAAAGGGAGGAAATAAAGGCAAATGCTGTATTTGCAAAAATGAAATAAAAATTTTTATTTAATCCAGTTTTCATAAGTCTATATTTGAGTGGAGGCTCAACTTATTCCTTCTCTTTTTTGGCAAACACTTCATCAAATGAAATCTTGATTTTAGTACATGTGTCATTGGGGAGGGGCAAAAAAACATCACCATGATTTTTGTGTATAAAAATAGTCTGGGGCCCAATTTCAAGGGTTAAGAATGATCCAACCTCCTTAATAACCAGATGTTTGCAATCATAAAAAATACATCTTTGGCTGTAACCATTTCTCTGTTCTACAGCATTCAGTCTCAAAGAGAATTTACATAACAACATGTGACATATAAAATGCTTAAAGCCACCAACCATGACAGGACAAATTACACTCATTTTTCAATACTGGGTGCAAGGTGCTCCACTTCAGGCACTCGGATGGGCTGCATGCTGGGTTGGTTCCAGTGGGGAGACAAGACCAGCATGCACTGCACTCACAAACAGCTCAGTGCCTCAGGGGTGAGGACCAAGGGAGACTGCCACACTTACCCTCCGTAGGCTGGAATTGGGGGAGGAGGAGCTGCTGCCCGAAAGGTGTTGTAGACTGTACGGCCACGGCCTCTGAGGTGGGCTCCTCTGTAAGCAGCAGCTGCAGTTGCGGCTGGATATGGGAAGCCAGGCACTATGGGAGACAGAAGAGAAAGGAGGAGAAGGGGAAGATGGATGGATTAGACACAGGAGGCAAAGCCCAAAGCACTCCTCATGTACATGTGGACACACAGAGGGAGGATGGAGGAAACCTACCATCATCCTAGGATTTGTGGACTCTGTTTCCTCATCTGTAAGGGGCTTAAACTAGATAACATAGAAAAAGTCCTTTCTAGCTCTCATGTTCTACACTATAACCGCAACAATAATTATTCTTATAGCTAACATTTATATAGCATCTGCTCTATGCCAGGCACTACACTGAGCACTTTACGGTGATCTCATTTGATTCTTAAAACAACCCTGCAAGGAAGGTGCTATTATCATCCTCCTATTACAGATGAGGAAACCAAGGCAAACCAAAGGTAAGTGACTTGCCCAAGATCACAGAGCTAACAAGTATCTGAGGCTAGATTTGTACTGTGATCTTTCTGACTTCAGGCCTGGCACTCTACCCACCATGCCACCTAAATACAGGAAGTATATTAAAGGCTAGAGAAACAAAAAATGAGATTTGATTTAAGACAAATGCTCTTGCATATATGTCTTGTAAGCCCTGCTTTAAAACATAACTCCAAAGAATGGGATATGGGAATTTTTCTGTGCTAAAAACTGAGCCAACCTGTGTAATTGGTTTCAAAAGTAAGCAGTTTGTAATACCTTACTATTAGAATTGAATTAAGGCCCAAACAGAGTAGAGGCTGGTTGTGGTAGGCAATATGCTATTTAATATTTATGAAAAAGATTCTCTTTATCCCTGTCCCCTTCCCCATTCCCCACTCAACAAGGGTTCTGAGGATTTCAGGACAGTAAGGCAACTGGAATGAACCAAACCAGGCTGATTCAAGATTTCTAAATATTCTGAAAACTAAAAGGTAAGAAGAGAGAGCATACCTTCCAGCTTTATTTCCCTCTCAGGTTTCCTATACCATATGCTGTCTACAGCACCTGGGTTTCCTGGCTGGTGTTTCAATAAATATGCTTTAAATAGCAGAGACGTGTGAATCTTAATGTAGAAAGTGAGCAGATCCTAGTACCATAAATGAGAAGTGATGAGATGAAAAACTTGCTTCCGCATTTAGGTGTGGGGATGGGAGTGAGGGGAGAGATGGAAAACAGATTTGATTCTAGATGTGGCTTTCCACAGTTTAAATATTAAGTTTTTATAGAAACACACTGAATTTTGAAATAAAGAAAATGAAAAATTCACTATCTGCTGAAGCAGCTGGCTGCCTGAGTGAGGGAATACTGTAATTATGCTGACCCATCCATTATCACCTGGCTACAGTACCTTCCAAGCTTTACAAGATCCCTCTCAGCGACAAGCAGGTTTTACAGTAATTCTGTTAGGGTTTAGATGTTGAGATACAACATGAAACAGAACCACAACAATACAGCAAGAGGAGAACATTCTGTTAAAAGGGCAAGGCCAGTAGTCAATTTTATACCTCTTTGTTACAAAAAAGAAAATGCTTTTTAGATGCCATCTAAGGTATTTACAGGTCTTAATATATGGCTTCTGGGTTTCCAGCAGACTGCATTAGAGAAATTCCTATTTTATTAAAGGAATGCAAACTTGTCTATGAATCAATTTTAGGATTTAAATTTCATATTTTTGAGGAGTCCAGGTATATACATAGCCAAGACAGAGAACTGAGAAACCATCTTATGAGCTGGGCCAGGGTAGACCATCCGTATGAAACTTCTGAACTTCAAAGTGGATTCTTCACTTAGGTATCCATTTCATTTCAATTCCCTTGAGCAGGGAGCTGGGTGGCACAGCAAGTGCATAGTATAGGGCCTGGAATCAGGAAAACCTGAGTTCAAATCCTACCTCAGACACTTAAGAGATGTGTGACCTGAGAAAGTCACTTAACCTTGTTTGCCTCAGTTTTCTCAACTGAAAAATGATCTACAAAAGAAAATGACAAAACCACTCCAGTGTCTTTGACAAAAAAAGCTCACATGGGGTCGCTAAGAGTCAGGCACAACTGAAACAACTAAATACCACCTTGAGTAGGCAGAATTATCCTTTGAAATTCATTTATTGTGCAAATGTATATCATCCTCATGAAGGCTATCTTATCAACTTGTAGAATTTACTTCAACTTGTTATCAGTTGCAGGAGCAGGGAGCATTAATAGAAAATTCACTCTGGTATATTCCATTTGGCATGCACAATAAATGGATTCCAAAGGATATTTCTGCCTGTTCAATATAATCGCAGTGAAATGGATACTTGAGTGAAGAATTCACTTTGAGTTTATTCACTGAGGACAAAGTCCTCTCTTCACACCCTATGAGCTTTCTAAGATACTAAATATCAGGTAAAAGGTGACAATCAAGAAATATCTGCTGATGAACAGTAGACAAATGACTTAACTGTATTACAATCAAAGTTCTCAGGGTAACAATTTTCATTATTATATTACAGCCATACTTCCCAGGGTGATAATTTCCATTTTTATATATGCTGCCTTTGCCCAGAAACCACAAAGTTAGAAAATATATTTTCTCTATAAAAAAAACAGCATGGACAAAGGATAACAACTCTGGAATTCTTACAGCTTTTAATTTTGTTAAATACTATTATAATTGAATGGTGTTGGTATTTGAGTATCTATTTTGGTCACACTGGACCAGACTGGAGAGCAGTGCACAAACTTTATAGGAAATACATGTGGAGAGGCATTCATGTCTTTTTCTGTCACCATATAAAAAAGATAAGCTCTTTGTGGAAACACAGGACAGTACAATACCAGAACATGATAAATGATAAATGTATGGGGGAAAATGACCAGAGAATAGTACAGCTAAATAAGTATTTACAAAACACCTGCTAAATGCAAAATGGTGTGTTGGGCACTATTAGAAGGAGGGGATGCAGAAATGGAAAAAATAATTATCCTTCTGACCTCCTGTTTATGTTTAACGTTTTGACGTATTTACCGAGGTTGGCCACTGTCTTCCTTCCTTTATTATAAAAAAGAGAGATTCAGAGGAAAGTACGTAATGTGGTTAGTGGCTACTGTGCAGAGCAACCACTGTGCTCACTCTACCAGTATACTTTTATAGACAAAGGGTGCCACAGAGGATCGCATATTTGAAACAATTTATCTAGATAATTTGTACAATGCAGAACAAGATAGAAGTAGCTTTCTCTGAACTATGCAGATTTATGTCTCAATTCTGTTTGATTTTGTAAACAAAGAAAAGTAATAAGGTTCCTTCAAGCACAGGCAAGGTGCTACTTCTCACTTGGGGTCTTGGCGAATTTCTGCAGTGGCTACTCTTATCCCCCCAATACTATATCTCTACCTATCTATCCATCCACCCATCTATCTATGTATCTATCTATGTATCTATCTATCCACATATATTTGTTGTATTTACTTATAAGTGCACATACTGATTGCCGTAAATAGAACGTATGCTCCTAAACCACAAGGATTGCTGTGCTTTTGTCTTTGGATTCATGGCACAACACTCAACGAAGAGCAGATTCTTAGTAAATGCTTACTGAATGAATGAATGGCACCTAAAGTTGTCAGATCCTTAAAGAAAGCTTTTCAATCTAATTTAAAAGGAAAAACAACCACACTGTATTGCAATTCTCAAAATCTGGCCTACTGGAATAAAAAAGAGACATAAAGATAAAAATTATAATTGTCCGACATCGGCTTTCTCATCAACTTGCTGACTTGTGAGTAAAGGGCATGGTAAGGGAAAGATATTTCTAAGTCTGTCTATTTCAGTTTGATTTTGATTGTTTTAACTTTAGGTAATAAACACTGAAACAAATCATAAGGAACAATGGAATGTGTTCAGGTTGGGTTGCTAACACTAAAAAATCATTTAGTGTCTGACTAGGAGAAGGAAAAAAACAACTGAGGATTATTATGCTGGAAAGGTTCCCATTTAAACCTTATCTGGCATGAATCAAAGTGAAAAATTTGGTATCACTGCAATGAAAATTGGATTTAGTCCATAAGCTAAAAACGGGTTTCTTGAGAAGATCACAACATAAGAATCTTGGGAATACCTACTGATTGCACATCTTGTTGACAGATAAACAGCCCTACCTGAATCTTTCCCGTCCATTGGGCTTCAGTCTTACAAAGTAAGTATTTTTATATGTTACTAAACTAAAACTCTCTTTTTTTTTAAAAAAAAAAAAAGAGTGCTATATTACAAAACAACACAAAGAAAATGTTATGATGCAACCAGGTATGTGAATGATATTAGGACAAAACAATGTGGATATACTAGCTGGAAGAGTTAACCAATATAATCACCTGAGATTCTCATCTCACACCTTATTTCTTTCACCCTTCAATGTTTGCTTCCTCCCTGCCAACGATAAGATATACTGCTACTTGTCTCAAATCGCCCCTAGATTTTATTTATTTATAGAGCTGGCTACTGTGATTTCTGGATTTTTAAAACACAGTGGTTACCTTCAAACACAAAAGGAAATGATATATTCCCACAAACCTAGCAATCCCAAGAGAAGAAAGACAAAACCAGTAGAAAATACTTGAGGATTATAAACTGCATATTAAAGTTTTAGAGCTCTGGGATAGATGGGAAAGTAGCAGATGCAAAAACCAACAGGGGGGAAGATTCTGCATCAAAGCTATAAAAATATACAACCGCTTTAATGGGCAATTATTCTTTTGCATTTGTGCTCTGGTTTGAATTTGCATGAGACTGCCATATGCCCGGAGAAAGGTGTGCCATCAAAATGGATGAATGAATCTGTCTTCTTCCCACTCTCCATCTCCCTTTACTCCATAACGCCACCTCTCCAAACCATGTGAACGTTTTAAGATGGAGAGATTTTAATGCAAATTCGGGTTGGAATTAGTCTGTGGATAATTTATTATAGGGAATTTTCATTTGCAAAATTCTAGGAAGCTAAAGCTATATCACTGTTACAACCATAGTTCAGCAGGATTCCCCTTGAGGGAACTCCCATCACAAGTGCTGGCCAATAAATTAGGAAGTGGCATCAGAGGTAGCATGCTGAGGTGAGATAAATAGAATCCTATATTTCAATGAGGGAGCAATTTCAGAAGCAGAACACTGTGCGACACAATAAAATGAAAATTTCAAATAATTTGATTTTTCCTCCTTTTAAAACTTTCTTATTCTAATAAATCTTAACCATATGCATACGTATACGTATATGTGCATATATGGATGTATGCATACACACATTTCTCTGAATCATGTGATAACATGCATTAATCCCATCAGCATTAGAATACCAAGTTAATATGCTTAAATAATAGCTAGTTGAGCCATCCACTGAGGCAGATCATTTTTGTCCCCTTAGTAATGTCAAACCAAAAAAGTCCAGGTTTTCAAACTATGTTTTTGGATCATTTAGTATTTTCGTTTGAAGACTATCAGAAAATTCAGTGGTGACTGTAAATACCTACAAAATGGCCCTCTTCATTTACAAAACTGTTTTCATACTGCTAGGAAGTTGCTCATGGTTCTCACATTTATAGTATATTTTTCCATGAAGCATATATTTGGGCTACACTATCTTCACCACAATAAAAATATGTGTAGATATTAAATTCTATTGTTTAGAAATGAATAAATCTACATTTTGGACAAACACGTTCATATAGAATGTTCTCATTTGAAATGCATTGAAAAGGAAAAAAAAAATTTTCTAATTAATGTACAAGTCTAATCACCATTCTCCACATGGAAGAGTAATTTTTCACTGTTCATTTGCTCAGTTTAATCTCAAAACTGACATAACAGAAATGCAATGGCCTATAAATCTGCTCTCATTTGTTCCTTTAATATTCATATTCCATTGAACTACAGCTGCTTGTTGCTACAGTCTATTACAACATGCAAAAGTGTCGATAAAAATATTATGAAAGGCAAGATGTGTTTCTTCATGACTGCGTGTGTCATTTATTTGCAGAAAGACAATAAATGACTCGTGGATTTTCCTTCAGCCTGCTGCTTGGTGGGCGATTAGTGATTAATTACCTTGCAGCAAATTGACATGGCACGAGGAAATTGACACAACCCTGATTAATTAACTTTTTATGGGAGATAGTTACTTACAAAACATTGCGCACCATAATTGAATCCTTTTACATAACGTCATGGTACAAAAGTTTTAGTCAAATCCAAATTAGCCAGAAGTTTCTATGTTGTTATATATTTAGGAAAACAATGTTGGCAAGGAAGAGGCAGGCATGCATTTGTGCTGAACTGCACATTTTTTTTGCATTACTAGGTTTCTGAAGATTCCATGTCCTCCTTAAAGGAAATAAAGTTTCTTATCTAGAAGTCGAATTCTCAGACGTGCAATTATTAAGAGGGCTCCATGTCCTCCTTAAAAGAAATAAAGGTTCTTACCTATTGGTTGAATACTCAGACAAGCACAATTATAAGACAGTTGGAATGGATCACTAGGCTCATCTTTGACCCTAACATCTACCACAGAGTGAAGGTAGGGTCTCTTGTGCTTCATCTCAAAAGATAACACAGTGATGAAGTTATAGATTTAGATAGGCTTTCCTCAGAACTTACCTTAAAGTATTGAGGGAGCTTGTGTCACCCCTATTTGTGAAATTCGAAGCAGCCTCCACAGAAGCATTCGAATACTAAGGAATCCTCAGTTCAAAACAAATAAATGATGACGCATGCTGATTTAACTAGGACCCAAATTTGCCTTGGCTTGTCTTCAGGAGGTATAGTTATACTGGTTAGTTCAATAAACAGCCTCTACCATGAAAGTAATAGATATTTAGCCAAGGAACTTCCTTTGTCTCTCAATTTACCTTTGCTTCCTGGTTCCTAAATGAACTGCAATGTGTGCTCATTTTTTTAGGAAAAATAAAGTCTTAGTACCAATGGAAAATGTCTAAAAGTCTAATAGTAAGCCAAAAAAGAAAAAAAAAGCAACTCAGTCTCTAAAGGACATTTTAATATTAAAATTGTACAGAGAATTTTGTCACCTGACATTTTTAATTACAATTTGATGTACGTTTATATTCATAAAATAAGGTCATAATGGAAAATGTTTGAAAAGAGTACTAGATTTGGAGGCCTTAATTTTCTCTTAGTTTCTTCATTTGTAAAATGAGGGGTGAACGGCTTGTAAGATCCTTTCCAATTCTCTATCTATGAGTCTGTGTTGATCCTTATTCTCCGTAGTCTGAAGCTAAGCTCCCATCTTATATACTGAAAAGTGGGATCACATAAAATTTGAAATGAGTTGATCTGTTGCTCAAGTCATGCTTACTTTATATTTCTGTTAAAAACATTTTGTCCATTTTCATAAAAATATAAGTGTGTGAGTAAACACAACCTTAGATTATGACAGGACCTTCTGCCGAGTGCTTCGGCTCAGTACCTAAATCACAGAACTTATGTGGTAGGATTTTCAGGTAGCAGCCACGCATAACTCGAAGCTGTCATTCACATGCATACATGTGGTCATGAAACTGAAATACAACTCTCTGCATCAAAGATAGTGGGATGAAGTAGAGAAATGAGGCAGATAAGAGATGAAAGGAAGAATGAAGGGTTCTAGGGAGTTCCTAAAAGACACTATCACTTTTTCTCCTTTGTACTCCTCTAATATTCCATCTGGAAACATTCTTTATGACAGGTAAAAACAAAAGAAAACAAAACTCTGGAACATTACAAGTGACAATGAATCCTAACTTCGCTTGTTTGGTTACCTGCAAATTTATTAATGGGATGTGTTGAATCAAGACTCAAGAAAATTGCTAGGCCATGTCAATCCTGGCCCCAAGACAGTCAAGTTCTTCACAAACTGATGGAAATGCCTATGCTATTATTAAAAAAAAAAAAAAAAAAAGCTTAGTAAGGCCATAATATTTTACCCCCAATGTACCATCTTAACTATGGGCCAGTACAATTATAACCAATGACAAATAGTGCACAAATGCAGATACAGCATTAGGCTTTGTTGAAAAGCAGGTCTCCCTTATAACTTACTGCTCTCTACTAGTCATACCAAGGGACATTCAGAGTCAATTTATCTTAATTTATCTATTGGCACAGTTCATGTGTGCATGAAAATCTTGCCAATAGATTTATCTAGAATTCATTTTAAAGGAAAGTGACAACCTTATCTTTTTTTCCCCTAGCTATATGGGTTGGTTGCCATTTGTGACAAGACATACATACTAGAATAAAAAATGCAATGTTTTATTCACCATTTGAAATAGTAGATATTGTGTTATTGCATTATGCTGAAACATATATCTGAAATAAGGCAGGTTTGAGGAAATATTCAGTGAGTTTTAACCAATAAATATAAGCCATATGGGATCATTCACATTTCTTTTTCTTTATTATCAGATTTTGGAGTCCAAGGATGAGTAGGTAAACTTCTAGATACTTGATTTGACTTTCCATTTTGACTGCATAGATACTAACTCAAAATGTTAAAGAAACATCTGCACAAGCAAAATAGAAATCTGGTAGCATAATACATATTTTAGCCATATTTTACTAATTCCTATAGACTTCAAAAACTATTGACTTGAGAAACCATATACTGCATACACAGGGTCAGCAATGCATGGGGTATTTTTCGCACTAGTGAATGTATCCCTTTGTAGATTATGTAATCCTACTGAAAACACCTAATTTAATATAAAAGTGGTTTCAAGAGGATAGACATGGCCTAGCAACTGTGTCAGCTTTTCAAATCATATGACATGAAACCTGGATAACATCACTTATTTTGGATGATATGAGAGTGGAGAGGAGAAACAGAACAAGAAAAAGTAAGGATTGGTTTCCTTTTAGCCAATCACTTCAATCTTCCAAAGGTAGAAATATTCTCCATTTAAACATCTTGAATATTTTTAAGGATAGATTTGTTCCACTCAGAATTTTGTTATTTTTGCATTATTCCTGCTCACCAGCAAAATTATTTTCCCCAGAAAAATGAATTAATTCAAAAGACATATTCAAGATGTCTTATTTCCTGAATATGACATAATAAGGTTTTGCAGTGTGGAAGTGATATTTGTGATCTGCCTACTCAAATATATTGACAATTCCCTGCGGGCAGGATTTTTGTAACATTTCATTCAGCAAAGGGAACATGAATCTCAATTGTGGAGTGTTTAACTTGGCAGAGCCACAGAAGGCATTTCCAAGTTACTTTCTGTTATCTGCAAGAGCAATAAAAGATAGAAAAGCACCAGGCTAAAAATACAATGCTGAGATATATATTAATTTAGATGAAATGATTTGTCATAAGCTATTAGTTGACAAAACATGAACCAGTTTCAATTTAGTTTTCTGATGGTGTAACACAGAAACCAAGTAACTTATACAAACAATTATTGTATTTAACAGATATACAAAATACAGGTCCAATGGTTAAATCATTCATGATCTGATAGTTGCTCTGGACAAGTAGCAACCGTCTCTCAAGGTAGGAAATATCAAAAGTGAGATAAATTATCTACATGATCCCAGCTTGGATTTCCAAATGAATTACAGGATTTCTAGAGCTTCCTAACAGACGATCATCTAATTTGCAAATTGTATAAATATTTTATTTATTCAACTTGCACATCAATGTTCATTCTCTAGTAAAGTCCTGCTCTTGTGTTCCAATGACTCAGAGATAAACCTGGATCTTCAGAGGACATTTCTATGAAGTAAGTAGCTTAGATACTTCCTACAAAATAGGAAAGGCTTTTATATGTGGTCCCAGTGACAAACTGTGTGAAATGAACAGGGGTTCAATGTTGCTACAGCTCCATCAAACTTTGAAAGTTAGCTATCAGAGTTAGAAACCATGCATTATCTATGAGAATAGAATCTCTCACAGCTCTGACATATAGACCGGTATACAAAAAACTATTTGATTGAGATGGTCATATGTGAAAGCATATCTGTAGGTCATGGAACTGCTGGCTAGTGGTCTAAGCTCACAAACCTCATGGGGACCATCAGACCTTGTAACTTCAGTGACCTTGACAAAGCATCCAGGCTTTTGCATGAAGAGATGCAGAGGACACCTCAAGATTCCCAACCAGTGGGTATCTCTGGGGACTTACTAGATCTCTGCAGGTAACATTCCTGTAAATGGTCTAAATTCATGAAAAAATGCATGCCAGGCCACCTAGCCTGCAAGGTGCATATTAGCATAAACATGAGCATGTTCAAGGCCTTAAAATTTTTACCTTATACTAGTAACACTGTATATTGCTATATTTCCTGCACATCAATCCAAGTTTACAGCCTGAGATTAAGAGTTGACTTGTTCTCCTCTTTAAAATCCACATCATTTCTGAAAAACAAGTCAAGTACAAGCAAGTGGTAAAAATTCATAGCAATGGATCTTCTTAATATGCTTTTCAAACTGATTAAAGACTTTCCTATTGCCAAGTAAGGGCCAGTAGAGGATGAAAAATGACAGATACTTAAATTTTAAAGCAATAGCAAACAGTTGGTTGAGCCACTTAAGAAAACGTGAGCATTAAAAATACTTCCTGTCAACAGTATCACAGGACCAAGGGTTTCCAGGGAATTTCCGTGCACAACTGCCTCACTGCCTTTCAAAAACATCTCATCTTTGCCTTGTTGTTTTCTGGTTGCCCATGAGCTAGAAACCCAGGGCAACATAGTTTATTGTTTTAATATCTGTCTGACACAAAGCGAAAGGATTCTCTGGTGACTCCTTATCTGTCATATGTATTTCTGTAAAAGAAATATCAAGACAAATAAGATGTTTGAGGGCAGACTATAGGATAGTACTTCTGCTACTGGCTGTCTTTTAAAGAAAAAAAAAACAAAACGTGAAAATATAAATGACACCATCAATATTGAGATTAATAACTTCAGCAGAAAGAGAGCTGGGTATCAATCATTTAACATATGATTTCTTATACTCAGACCATGTTTCTAAAACAGCTGTTAAGATTTACCTAGCCTTTTAAATGTCCTAATATTGGGACAACTTGGATACCATTAAGACTTGATAAAAGAGAATGACATCAGATAAAGGAGTAACACACTTCAAAAATGAAAATATACAAATGAGGCCATCTAGATGACCAACATTCAGGGGATAGTGAACTAAGGGACTTTCACTTTAAATTGTGTTTTTTTTTTTAAATAACATGGAAACCAAGAGATACAACAGAACATAGGAGATAAGATGTCAAAAGAAACAAAAAGTGACTTCCTAAAAATATTATTTTTTGAGATTCATAAACCTATTATGATTTCTAATAAAATAATCCTATAGAGGTAAGAGATTTCAATTTAGAAACTCAATTTCTATTTTTTAACCTTCTACATATGTGGAAAAGGGACACTTGAATGAAATGACAATAACATGCATTCGTGGTAAGGAACATCTGCACACACAAAACACTAAGTACCACTGTAATAACAAATGCCTAATCACTATGCTTTGGCCCAGTGCCAAGCTGAAGGGAGGTGCCCATTCAAGTGTGACATATTTCAATGTTAAGTCTGATCTTTTTCTATTAAACACCTGGAGAGGGAAGTTAAATAGGGCAAACAAATTAGCACGATGCTATGAAATAGGAAGAAGGTTGGAGAATTATTACTTACTAGTTAGGTCATAAATCAGCCTTTAAAAAAGAAAACAAAAAACTTCAGCTCTGTTGATAGAAAGTCATAGAGTAAATTACATTTTGGAGATTGTATCCCAAATCAAAGGCTCTCTGTGATGAAGAATGACTGAAAACAGTGGTACTTGTTAAAAAATAGAAAACAAAGCAAAAAACAGAAAAAGACACTGAAAACAAGAAGGTGGCTCATCATGACCACTGAATTTGAAATTGATATGATTCCAAGAGAAACATATAAACAACTCCAAGAATGGACCAGAAAAAAAAGAACCCTGCTAATAATCCATTAGTACAATGCATAATCATAGCACAAGAAACAAAGCATATCGATGAGTCTCCACTATACATTTACAGTGGTGTAAAAATATAGAGGGGATGGGTTTAAATTGACATGATTATGAAGTAATTATGATCATGGGAAAGTATGTGCATCAAGACTTTTACTTTCTTTATCTTTCTCCCCTCCACCAAGTGATGGGGGTGGGAACCTTGATCATGGGTCCATTATCAAAACCATGCTGAAGAAAATGACAAAGGAAGCTTATCTTAAAGGGAAAATTGTGATTTTCTTTATTCTAAATATACTAAGGACCTATGATTTCAAACTATTATAGGTCACCTCTACTGTAATAACTTTCCGTTTGGCCACCCCACCTCAAGTCTCCCCCCACTCGAATTCATCCTCCACTTAGTTTTCAAACTGATCTTTCTGAAGTATAGTTTTGACCATGTCATATACACATACCCCACTCTTGTCCTTAATAAACTCCAGTGACTGCCTACAATTTTCAGGATCAAATATTAAATCCTCCTTTTTGGCAATCAATGCCCTTCCTAACCTGCCCTTTTCCACCTTTTCCAGTCTTATACTTTCTTATAACTCATCCCAACTCCCTATTTATTCTGTGATACAATGACATTGTAATTCTTAATGTTCCTAGAATAAGACACTCCCCCCAACTCCAAGCATTTTGACTAGCTGACCCCATGCCTAGAATGTTCTCTATCCTCATCTTTTCCTTGTTTTTGCTCAATTGCTCAGTCATGGGGCCTTTGGGACCCCATGGGCTATGCTGTCCATGGCAATGATAATGGAGTGGTTTGCCATTTCCTTCTCCACTTGATTAAGGCAAAGGGAAGTTAAGTGACATACCTAGGGTCACACAGCTAGTAAATGTCTGAAGCAGAAATGAACTCAGATCCTCCTTACTCCAGTCCATTTACTGAGTCATCTAGCTGCCCTTCATCTCTTCTGTGGCTTCCTGTAAATACCTGGTAAAATCCTGCCTTCTATCAGAGGCTTTTTCGGATCCTCCTTAATTCTAATGCCTTCTCTCTATTGAATATTTCTAATATATATATATATATATATATATATATATATATAACATATATTACATATATATTGAATATATATGTACGTATGTCTGTATATTTGTATATGTATCTTCTTTTTACGTATTTGTATTCTCCCTCCCACATTAGACTATGAATTCCTCAAGAACAGAGACTGTCTTTTGCCTTTCTTTGCAGCTTCAGTGCTTAGAACAGGACCTGACATATAAAAGGTGCTTAATACATGCTTACTGACTGATTACAACTTCTCAGTGCTTTAAAAGACTGTTTTTATGATTAACTATGGCTAAAAGATGTCATCCTCTAGTGGATCAACCTTTTGTGTTAAGCCTCTATACACTTAACTAGGCTGATAGACAGATGACAGAACAAAAAAATCTATCACTGGGCTCATTATTAAAATCTTTCCACTAACATATTTGTGGTCTATTGAAACAGCATTATAGACTATAGGATCATCTCCACATCATAATGGGACTTAAGAATAACACCCCAAATATAAGAATCTGTTCTGTCTAGTCCAATATTTTGATTCTGATACGAGCACCACAGGAATTACTATAGAAAAGCATGGCTCATCAACTTAAAAGGGTAAGGATATACAATGAATGTCAACATCCAAGTGACCTTTTTGTGGATTTTTTTCTTCATGTATTTATCACAGCCCTTTTGTGTGTAAGCACTTTCTCTACTAAATTGGTGACTGCAGTTTACTTTGCTAATATATACTCTGAGCAAAGTCAGTTGGATTGATGAGACAATAAGTCGAAGAGTTATGGGGAAGTAATAGGTGTTTGTCTGCTTTTATGAAAACGAAGGCTTTAGAGAAATGCTAAAAAAAAAAAAGTGCCACTTGAACTGATGTAGAGGAATTGGTGTGAACAGCCCAATAAAAGAGCTTTAAGAGAAAAGTCAGAATATAGGAAACATAAAAGAAATCAAGAAAATAGAGGTGGGGAGAGGGAAAGAAAAGCACAATTAGATTTTTTTTTGGTAGCTGGATAGCTCTGCTTAGAGTAAGAATGTTATTCTCAAATGGATCTTTTCTTTCATCAGTGTGGTTATTCCTTCTAAAAATGACTGTAACCAATCCATGCTTGCCCATTTGGTATGCCTCTTCCAGATATCTTCACACAAGAACAACATAGAATATCATTCCAAATGCCAGAGGTCTTTCTCATTTTCTTTTGAGACATCTTCAAGATACCAAGATTAGCATGTACAATATATACCAGTAATCCTTATTTCTTAAAATTTCAACCAGTCCATATTGTTTTTAGCTCAAATGTTTCTTTTACTATATCCCAAGAAGTGTCAAGACATGTGGTCCATGGGCTACATGTGGCCTTGAGTTTATATTAAATTAGATATTAATTTATATTAAATTAAATTATATTTGGAAATATTTAACATAATAAGTAAGGATTCAGTAAAACACAGATAATATGGTATTTTAAAGTCAATGTGTGGCACTCAGGAATCCTTATGTGTGGATTAGTGACCATTATTTCTATTTGAGTTTTATACCATGATAAACCACTTGTCCTATCTTATTCTTTGCTTATGATGTATTTCAACTTGTTCACACCAATCATATGCCTCTTCAGCACCCCTTCAGTGATCCACAACTTTTCACTGTAGACTGCAGCACTACTTGGTTCATAGTCATATAGCAACATGAATATATGAATATGAATATAAAAAAATGAACCTTTGTTTCAAGGAGTTACTTTGAGTCATCAAAGGCTTTCTTCAGTAGGGGAATTCAGCAATCTTCCAAAGATAATACAGGCATCCCTCTCCCTCATCCTCATTTCTGGGTGCACAGCTCACCATCCATTTGCAGTATTTGTCCAGGGTCAATGTATATATAGATAGATATGTACAAACATACGTGTATATATATAAAAACACACATATATTAATAGATGAGTTTTACAGAATGACTATTCCAGTATATTCCACAGTTTGGATGTTACAAATCTTATATCCTCTTAGTGTTTCCATTTCAGAGTATTATGATTCTCTCTCAGGAGGCTATGTAGTGATCTTGGATTTGATGCAGTCAACCCAATGTCATCCACAAACAGTATTTGGAGGGCCTCATCATTCCTTCTCACCTCAGATTCTGACTTGATTTATTTTGTGACAATGGTAAACATTTTTGGAGAGCATAAATCTCTCAGCTGTGTGCCTCAATTGACATTATCGATCCAGAGGATCATCTAAGGGATGATCATCATCTTAGAGAAATTTGTGATATACTGGAGAAAGCCTTTAAGGCAGTCATTTACTCTACCAAATCAAACAGTTTTTTTAAAAATACTCAGTAAGCACAGTGGCATCTTTCTATTTTCTAAAACTTGATGGAAGTTGCATAATGGAAAAAATAAGTTTTATTATGGAATATTGTCTATAAAAGCTTGCCTCTTCCTTTCTAGTAGTCTAAGGAGAATTCCCTCAAGGCATGATTAGATTATTCTTGGATAAGAAGCATTTATCATGGGCTAACATTTTCTGTGTGCAAGGAACTGTGCTTAGTATTAGGGATACAACGACAAAAACATGGTTCTTGGCTTCAATGAGCTCATAGTCTAATGGAAGAGACTAGATGTAGACAACTATTATCATACAAGGTGTATAAAGAGTAGATGGAAAATATCTCAGAGAAAGATACCTGCAGTGGAGGTGAGGGAATGGGGGAAGGGGGGAAGCTCTTGCTAAAGGAATTTGAATTTAGTTTTAACAGAAGCCAGTAAGTAAAGTTGAGGGAGGGCATTCCTGGCATTCTGTACAGTCACTGAAAAGAAACCAAGTCAAAAGATAAGAGTACAGTGTAAGAACACTGGGAAGACAGGAAGGAGCAAGGTTGTGAAGAGCTTTGAATGAAATCTTGCAAGCCACTGGAGTTTCAGGAGTATCAGTTTGACATCTGAGTGGAGGATGAACAGGAATAGGGAGAGACCTGAGGCAGGGACACCGACAAAAAGCTTCTGCAATAGTCCAGGTATGAGATGATGAGAACATGAATCGGGTTTGGTGACTGTGTGACAGGAGCTAAGAAAAGAGAATGGAATGCTGTCAATGCAGAAACAGGAAGATGTGACAATAAATTGAGTAGGTGGGGTGAGGGAGAATAAAGAGGCAAAGATGACAGCAAAGTTGTCAGCCTACTTGACTGGGACATTAGTGGTGCTCTCAACAGTAACAGGGAAGTTAGGAAGATGGGGGGGGAGTTAAAAAGGAAAAAAAAAGTGCTAACTTCCATTTGAACACATTGAGTTTGAGATGCCTACAAGACATCCAGTTCATTATGTCCATAAGGAAATTAATTGTCTGCAATAATTCAACATTAGTGCTTTAAAAAAAATAATTGCCCAAATCTTTGCTTTCATAAGTACAGAAGGCTAGCCCTCAATGAGGAAATTCCATCTACCAATGTAGATTTGCGACTGTTCTGCAGTGTATCATTGTAAAGAGTTGACTGAGATCCTTAAAGGTTAAGCCCAGAGTAAAATACAGAGCATGCATCAGAAGCAGAACTTGAACTCAGGTTCTCCTACCTCTACAGACAGCTTCTATCCATTATACCACATTTTATCAAATTTCTGCAACTAGGAGAAAACACAGCCAGTGATTTCCTACAGCAGAGATTAATAAAATGGTAGCTGAATTGGGGGTGGGGGGGTGTCAGATGACTCTCTAGAAAATAGATTCAATTCAAACCTTGAGAGTTATAGACCTTGAACACAGACAGGAAAACATTCTGCTTCCTTGGGAATTAGAAGCTTCAAAGTGTTGAACTGTGAGTGGAGCAAGGCTGATAATAAAATTCTCAGTCAGGTTCTTAATATTAAAAGGAAAGTAAAAGTCGAGTGTTATTTGAAAATGATTGCTTAGTATGTAAAATTTTTGTCAAAGTAAAAAACATAACTTATTATGACCACAATAAAACTAAGGTGCACAGAGTTTAATCCTCTGATTCCCTCACACAATAATAAAGATGTTTATTTGAATTATTTGCATGACCTACGGTGGAAGGGGGAAGGGCAACCTGTTGAGAAGAAAAATAATTGAGTGAATGCAATAAATGTGTGCAGGGAGGAGAGTGGGGGGGTGGGGTGTGCCCAACTAGATGGCACAATGGGAAGACTGCTGGACCTGGAGTCAGGAAGACTCACCTTCTTGAGTTTAAATCTGGCCTCAGACACGTAATAGCTGTATGACCCTGGACAAGTCACTTAACCCTGTTTACCTCAGTTTTCTCATCTGCAAAATGAACTGGAGAAGAAAATGGCATACCACTTTAGTATTTCTGCCAATAAAACCCCAGATATGGTCACAAAAAAAAATCAGACATGACTAAAAAAGTGACTGAACTAAGTCTGATAAACCCAGGGGCACAATCTTTAGAGGATAGAGGTCTCCTTTTTTTACTCTTGGATGTGGTGGTAGAAAATTAAGAAACAAACCAGTGGAAAGAACGTGGGAGAGATTTATATTGGGGGACTGTGTCCCCAGATTTCACTTGTCTTTTAATAATTTTCATCAGCATATATTAGTATTCACGTTATAGGATCACAGATTTAGATCTGAAAGGGATCTCTTTTCACTGATACTCTCAATTTGCAGTTGAGGAAACTGTGGCACTGATTTGTTTAGTGACTTGCCTAGGGTTACCTAGCAAGCAAATGTCTGAAGAAGAATTGTGTTTCTCCCTCCAAGTTCAGGATTCTATCTACTATACTATGCTTTTCTCTAATGGTCTGTGGTGCCTTTCAAAAATCCTCCAGTATGTTGTAGGATGAAAAATCCTCCGCAAGCATAGCTGTAAAAACAAAGCTGAATTCTTAAATCTACAGAGAGGACAGAATGTAGAGAAGAAAAATTAAAGTTAAAATAACTACCTATAAACTCATTTTCTATTACCGGAACCCAGTATAACATTTTCTATATTGAGATGAATAAAAGTCATTCATTAATTTAGACCATTAATGTATTTATAGAACCTTATGGAAGTTTTATCATTTACCCTCCACCTCACTCCATCCTCCCAAAAGTTATGGACCTAATTTATTTGCACTTCTTCCACTTAAGTAATTTTAAATGAATTCTTCAAGATCACTCCATAAAATTATAATCAATATATCAATTAAAATATGCTATCTCCTTGCCCTTCAGTTTCATAAGCCAGAACGAATGATGACTCTTTTGCCAACTGATAATTTGCTTTTGCAAGAACTTTCCTATAATATCAGATGGTTTTTCTTTTTCAAAGTGAAAATCTTAAGAGAATTAAAACTAATTTTATTTTTACTTTAAGATTCCCACAAAATAGTGCTAACAAACATGGAAGTATATAGCTTTCATGGTATTGTATGAAAACAAATTATATTTATGTGAATATTTGTGACCATGTAGTATATTCTTTTGTCCCTGATGGATGTATTTAGTAGCAAATGAAGTAGAAAACAAAAAGGATATTATATTTGATTCTGGCAGGAATTTCTGGATTAAAGAAACTTCTAAAGCAGATCTGCACCTGTTTCTGAAAATAGCACTTTTCTGCTGATGGTGACCAATGATACATAATATTGCTAATTTGGGTTGGAGTTTCTCACCCATGGAATAAATTAATTATCTTCTTATATTTCAATTTAAGGAAATGGCAGAGCAAATTAACTATAGGAATGAGGCAAAATACCCTTTACCACCATTTTCATCCTTAGAAATTGAGTTAAAAATGGCTATATGCAAACACACAGACACTCATGTATTCATACTGAACCACTCAACTCTGAAAATAAACTGTTAGAAAATACCAAGCTCATTTCACCTCTCCTTATGGGAAGGTGCACATACCTTCTGTGCAATAATGAAAAGGGGCTAAATGTCTATGTCAGGCAACAATGGCACACTCTGCTCAAGGAATTTTTTCTGTTGATAATCACTACAAAAATTTAAGATATTATTATTCACATCATGAGACAGATGGCCTTGTCAAGCACACTGGAACTTTGTTTTTAACAAGATCTCCTAGAGCATCAAATTTAATATAACATGATTCATAACCATAACTAGAGTGGGGAAGCCAGCTCTTCTTCCCAAGATGCAAAGGTATAAATAGCACTTGCTGGTCTTCACTAGCATAGAAAAAGCAGATTCTACTACAGTTTATAGTAAGAATAATTAGTTAAAATTGGAAGCTTATCAGATGGCACGTGGGGGTTAGCTACATCCTCCAATTCAACTGAGGGTACCCTGTTCGCTTTGGCTACAACAATTCCTAATTAAAACTACCAAGTTTAAGCCTTGGAGAAAGTGCTATTTTTTCCTAAGGGGTATTCAAAACACTTTAATATATAGATATGTAGTTATAGATATAAAATACTGTTTTACCTACAGAATTGTCCCCTATCAGAAACCTTATGCAGCATGTTAAAGGAATACTTCAATGCATGTACTCCAATTTAAAAATACATACAAATACACACACATACACACACACACACACACACCTTAAAAAGATCCAAAACATGTAAGTAAAGTTAAAAAGAAGTCATTTTGGTGAGAATTATTCATACTATAATTATAGCTAATTTCAGGATTCATTTAAATAGTATGTTACCTCTTACCAAAACTTAAGTGCATATATACTTATGGCTATTTAATGGACAGCTATTTGGTAGAGGGACCAAGGATCAGAGATTTCAAAGTATCAGAAGCTAAGTAAAGATCAGAGATGATCTATGAAATCATAATGAGAATCTAAGAAACTTCAATTTACATTTTTTCTGGAGTTCATCAGTTATGAAAAAAAAATTATTTACTCACATGTTTAAGTTATGAACATGTGCTACTTGTGGTTTGCTGAAAAATAACAGAAATAGAGGCCAAGTGCCATACACTTACTCTAAAGGGCCCAACTGGCCACTTACTTACATTTACAAAGGCATTTCCTATGGATTCTATCAGTTATGCCACCCTCACCTGAGGTCCTATTCTAATTTAAAAAAGCAGTTGTTTTCACATGACAATAGTGAAAAACATATACAACAAAACTGCCATGCTGAAAGTGGCACACAGTAGATATTTCTCTGGAATAATCTGATTAGGTATTATAATTCTAGCTATCTTGAGTATAGATAGGAGTCTGAAATGAGGGGGCTAACTGCAAATAACCTGGAAGAAGGATAACTTTAAATTGCTCAAAGTAAGTTAATATCCTCAAGGAAATAAGTATGGCTGAATATCAGCCTAACAGCATTATCTTGGTCTATAATGCTGGCAGGAAATCAGAGGTATGTCAGTTGATCTCATGCTGCTTCTCTGACTTTAAACACTTGGCATAATCAAATGAGTGATCGACCTGAAGTCATAGTATTTGGAAGTGATGTGGATGGACCTCAGAGAAAATACAATCCAACACTATGACTTTACAGGTGAGGAAACAGAGGACTGGAGCAGTGAAGAGATTTGTCCTAAATCATAATACTAAACAGGCATAACTGGAACCCAGGTCTCTTGATTCCTATGCTCTTTCCACTGTGCCAAGTTTCTTCACTATTATAAATGAGAAAGAAGAAACCAACCCACAGTTTTGGACATCTTAATTTCCTTCTTTGATGAGTTGAGTTAAATAGCAGTTAATTTTGATCAATAGCAAGAAATATATTCTGGTAAAATCTTATCAAGTACAACCAAGATATTAACTAGCTCACACTTTTTTTTTTGCCTTTGTTCTTCCAGCTAGTGCAAGCGACATATGGAATAAATAAATACGTTTTCCAACTCACCTGGTGCAAATTGTAAGTGACCCTATGCAGCTGACAAGTGTCCATTTCCAGGGCAGACCTATATACAGATCCTGTCCATGCATACCCTGCCTTGCCCTAGGAGATTATATTCATTTATTCATTCATTCAATCAACTGGGTTTTAGTCTACTTCTATTCTGATTAATAACATGAGCTACTTTGGAGGTATGAAAAGAACAGATATAGTTTATAGCCTTAAGACACTAATGATCTATTAGTAAACGCAAAGAACAATGGAGAATATCTGGGTGTGAACCGATTAAGGCATGGAAGACTGAGCCATGTTCATTAGATTCAGAGTTAGAAGGATGCTTAGAAGTCCGCTGATCCAAGGTCCTCATTTTAGAGATGATCCAAACTTATGTCGAAAGAATAACTTGTCCATGGTCACACACATAAATGGCAGAACCCAAATTTAATCCCAGGTCTTTGTTTTTCTGTCCAGGAATAATTCTGTCCAGGAAAAACCCCTCAGCAATCTACGGGACTATTCCACTGGTACAGAGTTTGTCAGAGAAAGCTTTTTGTAGTTGCTGAACTTCTAGTTATCTCTTATAGGAAGTAATATAACATGGACTGAAAGTGAGGAGCAAATAGGGCACATAGCATGAGCAAGGAGGCATTTTCTGGGGGAACAGCAAACTGACTTGTTTGGCTAGAATGGAGGAACCCTATGGTTGGAAATGGGTAGAGAGAGTTAGATATGATAACATCAAGAGCCCCTGTGTGGACTGATGTTTGAGTGAAGTTCAAGGATATAGTGAAGCCATCTAGAAAACCAATTCATTAATTCAGTCTTGAAGTTAAAATGGATTAGAGAGGATCATTATCTGGTGGTTCAGGGGATAGAGCACCAGTGCAGGAGTCAGGGAGGACCTGAGTTCAAATCTCACCTCAGACCACTTGACACTCACTAGCTGTGTGACCTTGAGCAAGTCACTTTACCCCAACTGCCTCATCCTGGGTCATCTCCAGTCATCCTGATGAATATCTGGTCACTTGATTCAGATGGTTCTGGAGGCGAAGTGAGTCTGATGACCTGTAAGCCCTCCCTCACTCAAAACAAAGTCAAGTGCAAGTCATGTCATTATTCCCTGATGGCATGGTCTTTTTCAGCAACGAAGGATGAACTAGTAAATGTCTGAAGCCAAATTTGAACTCACAAAGATGAGTCTTCCTAACTCCAGGTCCAGCACTCTATCCACTGTGCCACTGTGCCTGGGTATTAACCTAGGCAAGTCACTTGACCCTGGTTTGCCTCAGTTTCCTCATCTGTAAAGAGAGCTAGGGAAGAAAAATGACAAACTCCTCCAGTGTCTCTGCCAAGAAAATTCCAAATGGTGTCATGAAGAATCAGACAGGACTGAAACGACTCAACAACAGGAAGGAAAGGATCAGGTAAAGGAAACATAATCAGCAACAAATGTGGAAGGCCTGAAAACTACAAGTAGGAGACAAAGAGTAAGATGAACTTGAATTCCACATATTCAAATCTCAGTGTCTTTTGGGATGATAATATCCTTGATGATGAGAGGAGATCGGAAGTTTTGCTTATTTGAGGAAATTATCATGTGTTGATGCCCTTTAGGAAAATGGATACAGGGGTTCAGAGTGAGAATGACTGGTCTAAAGATGAAGTTTTGGGGAGTCATTCCATATAAGCAGCTGAAACCACAAGGGTGGGTGAGCTAGCTTCTTTAAGGAATACTCATACAAATTCATTGTATTTAAATAGGAGAAATCCTTTGATGCCCTCATCTCTTCCACTGAAATACTATAGACATTACATTGTCAAGTTTTAAAGAGGGAATGGGTAACAAAGAAGGATGGTGGACAGAGTGTAGAGTACCTCCATTCCCAGAAGTTTATTCATGAAAGTTAAGAGGGACATGGAATACAGTTGGAAGGGGTGGCAGGGTTTAGTGAATTATATTTAACACTAGAAAGTAAGAACTCAGTGTAGGGTGAAAGATTTAAGATACTAAAGGGATAAATATGGGAAGAGTGCCTCTCATGAAGTGAGAAAAGATGAGGTTCAGAACATAGGTGGGACAGTTGACATCTTCACAAGGAATGCATGGAAATGAGTAAGGAAGCTTACATCTGGTGATAGAAGACTATCATTTGTACCTGAAAGGAGATAAAAGAAAGCATTTGAGATAGAGGACCTGAAGATGTGAAACAGATCATGGGGTGAACCTATGAGGCCCAGTATTCCAGCAACAACGAAAGCACCTAAAAATTGTGATGGTTCAGGGATGTTTAGTTCTAGAATTATTTCTAGGGATACTTTCCACAATGGGTGTAGACATGGAGAAGAGAGAGTAAACAATCTAGAGCTAGGGGCAGGGTGGGGAGACAGGATTGCTTCTGTAGGAAGACCTGGGTTCAAATCCTGGCTGTCCTTTTACAAATTGCATCTTTGGAGGGGGCACCCATCCATCGAAGCATAAATGTTGAGGATTACATACTTGTTTTGTCAGTTGAGAATGATAAAGATTCCTACAACAGCAGCACTAAAAATAATAACAAAAAACTGAATTTCTCAAAGCCTTATCTTAAGAATAGCTATATAGCATAATCTTTTCTCTTCTATTTAGACTGCGTTAATATGAAGACACTGTGGAGACTGTTAGTTTCCAAGATGGCCTCTACCCAATCGAACGGATCAGTTTTGTTATGGAGTCAGTTCAAAGTTTAGATGGACAGTAGGAAAGAACTTGAGTGACAGCAGCTTTAAGTAAAATAGTAGTTATATTAAATATAGCTTCTAGTAGCTATATTAAAAACCCTGGTCACTTGTGTTAGCATTGCTAATGACTGTTATAGTGGAAGGAACTTGGGGTTGGAAATCACAGGGTCTGAGTTTGAATCCTGTCTCCCACTTGTGAGAGTCAGAATCTCTTCCTGCTGTCTCAGTTTCATAATTTAACAAATTAGGAGATTGGACTGATGTTCTCTAAGGTCTCTTCTGCTCTATAACTATGACTTCATCATGTTCATTAAAGAAGATTGACATAGCAAATTTACCTCTTTTAATGTCATTTTCAGTCAGGTCAAATTCAGGCATTATCATCAAAGTCACTATTGCTTACTATCATAATGGATATTTGCTGACTTGATTATACATCTGATCAGTGGGAATCAGCACTAAAGACAACATGCTAAAGAATTGCTTATCACATTTAAAACAAACTCAGTTGTTTTCACTTATTCATATTTGACTTGATCCTTGATCCTTATCATTAAGTGTTATGCCATGGGTGAGTTTTTGTTTGGCTTTTCCCTCAACCTTTAAAAAAAAAAAAGAAATAAAAATATTTTAATTTTCAATTTAATGTTGTCTTTAAGAACCTCCTTGGATGAAACAGTTGACAGAACAAAAAAATATATTTTTTTCCCACTTTGGAAGGTGTATCTCTTTGATAGTCCAAAAATATTTTAGAAGGGGATAAAAGAACAGCAGTATGTTGAGACCCAACTTTTTCACTAAAAATGGAAAATTCTGCCACAATTATGCACTAGTTTTAGCTAATGACTGGAGGTCATATACAGGCACAGATCCCTGAAGAAGAATGATATAAACATACTATTATAAGGACTACATACCTAAGCTGGTGTTTTCCCTAGGCACTTCTCACTAGCTCCACAATTTATTATTGAACATCCAATAGAACAGAATCCTTCAATCAACCATTTTTTGGCACTTTTGGGGGGAGTCTACTTAAAAGCGTTCACTTGTTCTAAAAATGTATTTGCTGCCATATCAGAGGGTGCCAAAAAGTTTCTGGTCAACACATAATGTAGGACTCAGGGTTTTTTGTTTTGTTTTTTGCCAATTAGATGCTAGAGATGTGCTATACCAAATTTTTCCATCTCCCTTCTCACTCCCACACCATCCCTGCCTTCAATGAAACATGTTCTTAGATCAGAAGGTATTTTTTAATTATTGTCTCCTCCTATTCCCAACTTTCTCAGAAACTGAAGTGAGTAGTCGTTTGGACAAGATTTACAGTTTGATTATATGTCCTGGGGGATCATGGAAGGACAGTGGGGAGGAAACTGACTATCACTTTTGCCTAGAGATATTTTTCATGTCTAGAATCATGTCTTAAATTTAAATGGGGAAGACTGGAATCTGTTTGGAGGGTACATCTTGAATGAGCCTGTGCAAGGATGAGAGACTTTTCCCCAACTCATTCATAATTGAGAAGTGAGTTTTCCTAAGTAGCTGAAGAACTGGTTGTTGGTTTTTTTTTCCTGTCAAGATAACTCAAGAAAATTAAAAAGGGAAGGAAAAGAGAACATACGCTCTTGAATTCATCCTTCCAGCAAGAAAATGACCACCAATGACTGGATATAGGGTAACCTATTCTGCCTAGTTTGGAAGGGGTCCCTTTGTGTCACTGTGCCAAGAACTTTATTGATTGGTGGTCAAAAAACTGAGGAATACCCTGTTCTTACTTTATGTATATAGGTAACACTGAAAAAAAAATTGTTTTTGTGTGTTATCTCCTGCTGTTAGGAATTCTCCATTGTCTCCAAATGATTTCAGTTGCTTCTGGGTTTTTAACAATTTCAGCTGAAGACGTTTTTCTCTTTAGTGACTGCTTACAACTTCCTGGCCCATCAAGAAGTCTCCATTGGTTTCTTCAGGCTCGGCCATTCATTGACGATCTGGAACTGCAGAGTGGTACAGATTGGCAATTCCTGGCCCCAACCTTTGCCAGCACATATCTCAGGCTGCTGCCCTTCTGGAGCTGGTGAAGAGATCTTCAAAGAGGAAGAATGCATCTAGAGTTTGTTCTGAGCCATCTCACTGAAGAAGTCCTTTTTTTGAATGACTGTCTTCCTTTCTGTTCTTTTGGTCAATACTTTGCAGTGAATATATGCATTGTATGAAATGGATGATACGGTCTCAGACTAAAGGAAATCTAGACAGCTAAGAATGAGAGTCTCCTTGAGAAGGGACTTATTATGAGGAATAAGGATAAGGTGAGAGAACCCCACGGCCCAAATAAGCAAAGACAGCTTTTTGCTTCAGCCCACGTTAAGAATTCCAGGGTCATTTGTAGTCATGGAGCTAGGTTTGGGACCTACTTTCAGTATAACCAGAAAGGATCCTCCCCGCCCTCTCCACCCAGACAGGGTTCCTCTCCCCTAGTCACTATTAAGGGAGGCATGAATGCTTGGGTATCAGTCCTGTGATCTAACTGCCCTATTTATTGAGACCCACTCTTACCTGAACTCCTCCCATGCTGAAGAGCCATGAATGTATGGAGCCATCTTCAAAGGCTAGCTGAGCCTGAATCTTAACAGTTTGGGCCTGTTACTCTTTTTTCCAGATTGAATGGAGGCTGAAGCAATTCCTATTTTTTATAGCACTCACTCAGAACATTTGGTAAAACAGCCTCGCAAAGTCCCACTTGCCATAAGCAACATTTTTATAAATGGCAAATAGGCTGCTGATTTTGGATACTTCACTTTCTTAATACCTCCTGAAAGGAGGATAGTTTAGCATACTATATTTACATAGTATCAATTTTATTTTATTTTATTGTTAGCTGTAAGGCTGTGAGAGAAGCAAGGCAAAGGGCTGTGGTTCCTCCACCATTGGGACTTATCTGCAGATAACAGAATGAAATTGATGTCTAGACTATGAGGAATCAGACGGGGATGATAATGACGAGAGTGAATAAGATGCTACAGAAACAGAAAAAAGCATGCTAATGATTATCACCTTAACCTCAACGAGAGCTAGAGTGGGTAGGGAAGGGAGAGGAGGGGAGAAACTTACATGGCAGGGAAGGTGATTTGACTCATATTTATGTCACAAAACAAAAATAGAGCCGCAACACTGGCTTACTTGTGGAAGTGTATACTAGTGAACTGGGGGCACTGTACACAGAAGATCCCTCCTGGTTTGCCTGGCACAACAGCACCGTGCCTACGAGAGAGAGAGAGAGATGGTATCTGGTTTTGGAACACGCACACTAAACCTGAGGCATTATGTCAAATTAAAAAAAAAATACAGCCATATACCAGTGTTCATGGGGCAGTGATGACCAATGGTCTGCCCATGGGTCTTATATTCTGGAGATCTCAATGAGTAATTCTCAAGAAAAAGAGGAAAGTATTTCTGCCCAACCCAGCCCACCAAGCAGGAATCATCATTTTGCAAATTTTGGAGATCTGCTTTCCAGCAACCCTGTTAAGCCAGCCTTTCAAATAAGTACAGAGAATTTTTTTTCTTCCTGCAGATCTCTATTGGACTCAGCCTACCTTTTTCCCCCAGGAGGTGCAGATAAGATGATAAACCAATTTGACATTTATTACTTTTACCTGGACAATATAAACAGGTAGTCATACTGAGCAGGTAGTTTTCTACAAGACTTTTGCTATTACGATTTCTACTCATTGATAACCTAGGCCAGCTCTCTCTCTCTCTGAATCTCCTGTTTCAGTTGAAGAGCCTGGCCAATTAACCTTGTGGATAAAGGGTGTAAGTCAGTATTCTTCCTTCATTCATTCATAGGTCTAATTGGTCTAATTGAAAAGATAGCAGATAGCAGGCATATCACCACCCCCCTTCCCCAAATGATTGACATCTCAGACACTCCTTTTTTTTTGACATGTTTGAAATTGTTTGATCAAATACTGATCAGTTCAGAAATTCTTCAGGAATTATTTTGCCTCCTTTTAACACTGCAAACAAAAAAGTGGAGATATTCAGAAGATTTTAAAAAGCATTTTATGTATTTTTAACCTATTATGGACAATGAAAAGGCATTCCTAACATTCATATTACCTTCCCTGGGTGGATAAGCTCAACACTTCCAGTCTAGTTTATTCCTCCATTACCACCAAAAAAGAAAGGAAGTTAATGCTACCTCAAAAAAGTCCATTTATTACAAATGTTCAGCTGAAATAATGAGTTCTTCTGTTCATTGAAGTCTCACCTTAGGACTGAAATCTCAAACCACAAAATAACCACAAAACCTTTAAGTTCATAGAACAAAGTTCAATTCAAAAAATTCTTTCCTCGGCAACTTTTTTTTTAATAGCTTCAGGGAAATTTGGAAATGAAAAAGGTTTTCAGAAGGTAATTGGGAGCAAGAAGAAAACAGACTTGAAGGGCACAAAGCCCTACTTTTGCCTGTTAATTTGTTTTTGTGGGTTAACAGGGGAAATGAAAAGGATAATGGTGAGGGGCAGGGAGAGATAAATCAGGGAGTATAATTTTGAATTGCAGATTTGAAAAGGTTAAGATGACTGGCTAATATGAATTTGTCTCATGTGATAGAGTCCCAGCTTTCTTAATTTCACAATTTCTCAACTTTCACTCTTTATGGATCCATCTTCCCAAAACAAGAAATGCCTAAAATTCCCAACCTATAGATCAATACCATTAAAAATCAAATATAGCTTTTCCACATCCAGACTTGCAGATAATGAGAAAAAGGGATCAATGCGCAGAATGTTGGCTGACCAACCAAATTTCATTCCTTTCCCTTATTACTTGAGATTTCAGACTTGGGCAACTCAAGAAGGATGGTTGTTGAAATGGAGTTAATTTCATTTCCTTGTTTGGTTGTTTTTTGGGTTTGTTTTTTTTTGGTAAACGTATTATTTTGAGGTCCTAGACCTTAGGTTATCCAAATACTAATCCCAATTCATTAGTTAAAATCTTTCCCTTCTAACTATATTCCATTAATGTTATCTCCCAGAACATAACTATAAAATGGAGTTTTTGAAAGGTATAATTTTTCACTTGCCATTTTTTATGCTTTTATTCTGCATGACCACTTTAAAAAGTGATGTTGATTTCAAATCAACCAGAAGGAATATACTTTTTTTCGGAAAGCCTCTCTACTCTAAATGTACTCCTTCCACTAAACCAAACCAGTTTGTCTTATATGCAATCCTATCTACTTTAAATATTACTGTCAATGCTTATAACTAGAATTTTCAGAAGTCAGTAGGATTCATTTTAATGAGAGGAAAAGTTTCTTGAGATACCTATGTTTCAAATTTAAAATAATCTATTTGTAGTGAAAATATCCAGGAGATTTAATTATTCGACAATAAGGCCTTGAGGGGACATGCCAATATCCTGGATACAATTTACAGAATCCCAATAGAGTGAAATATAGGATTTCTGGTATAATGCTAAATCCTAGCAGAATATAATGAAATCTTGTTCTTTCTCCTCTGTTGTGTTGTATAAGAAACCATATTTGAATAAAGTTCTTCAGATAACTTCCTATCACAAACACACACATGGGCACACACACACACACACACACACACTAGCCTTATGCCATATGACTGACCTTTGTAAAATAAAAATCAACATCTGCCACAGGGCTCAGTTTTTCGATTACCTAAACATGCTCTCCCATCCAATTTATAATGTACTTATGTATTCAGTTAGGACCTCTGTGACCTTTTATCACAAAAAACCTTGAAACTCAACAAAACTAAAGAGCAAAAATAATATTTAATATTAATGGAATTTGGAATATTTTGTTTTCAAAAGGAAGTCAATTGGGCAAATATGTGTATGTAAGATTTCCAGTTAGCTATTCTACTTTGAAAAATATATAGAGAGATTTTTCCATACTTTCCATGACTACACTTGGCTCTTTTCTCAGCTTAATTTTGCTGATTAGAACTTAAATATGAAAACCAGGGCTACAGATAAACGAGTTAAATCCTTTTGGCTAGCTTTTTACAAATTTACATTTGGCATCTTTTTCAAAGTCATTCATTCAGATTTCAAACAAAAACCTGCAATATGGACAACTGGAAATGACAAAGAAAGAAATGTAACAAATCATAATTGGGGTGGATGCTGGAGATTATTCCCATAATAACCATCAACATTCTAAATACTGGAAAAGCACATAAAGGAGACAAGAGAATATGGGATTATTTGGATTAGCAGAAGGTTAGTTAGTCATGGTTACCTGAAATTAGCCCTCGAAGAAAAGGAAAAGGAAGGCTTGGTTGCTAAGTTTAAATGGAATGATGTGATCAGTAGAAAATAGTGACAAAAGAATGAAAGCAAGCCTTGGTACCCTATTCTGAGAGTGCACCAAGAAATTGGAGCCCTAGAGCTCAGGCTCACGGGTTATCTAGGCACTCAAGTATTGAATGAATTTAGCTTGAAGGGCTCAAAAAGAAATTTTCAATTAGTCCGTACTAGTCATATTTACTTAATTTTTGAATCTTATGTTGAGTAATTTATCTGCTAAGTGACTTAGGGATCCATTGTCATTTTCTGCGAATTTGGTGAGGGAAGACTGAGTCAACCCAAGTAAATTCATAAGTGTCAGGGTGAAATTCTGCCAGGTGAGCAAAATTCCAATTTACCTGACAACTTAGAAGGAAAGACAATATATTCCATAAGCATCATCCTATGTCTGGGTACTTAGGATTTACGCTGCAGAACATCAAGTTACCACATGTGCTGACAGTACATGTATTAAATTCCCTGCTTTTCTCTACTTAATACTGACCATGAAAACATTGTGGTCAAAACAGACAGTGACTGTAGTATGGAGTAGTGGAAAGACGTTGGATTTGAGTTTAGAGTCCAAACTGGTTTGAATTCTTCCTCTTCTACTTACTGCCTGCGTAACCTTGGGCAATTTTTCAGGTACTCAGCTTTTTTATCTCATAACAGGAGATGGTGGAACTAAATGATTTATTTCTAAAGTCTTCTAGTTCCTGTGATAAAGAGATGTGGAATTATGGGTGCATAATGTTGCACACAAATTTAGAAAAGGTTATAATGTTAATGAGTTTCAGTTAAATGCTTTTTTTTGTTACAAAGGAAAAATCTGTGGTGATCATACACAAAAGCACATGTACATGGGTGTGTGTGTGTGTGTGTGTGTGTGTGTGTGTGTGTGTGTGTGTGTGAGGGGGAGAGAGAGAGAGAGAATGACTGGTGTAAAAAATAAAACCACTACCACCACAAAGTCATCTACAAAATTTTTCCTTTCCAGTACTTAAGAGAGAAAAAGAATGTCTCCAGTATATAACTTGTTTTGGAAGTGAACTCCTGAATGGGCTGCTTGAAATACATGGCAGTCAATGACACCTTCCTCTCATGTTCCCCTACCCCAAAAAGATAAAATATAGCCCAATCAAAACATTCTGCTGGAAAGGATCCTTACAAGTAAATGTTTACTACCTCTGTCTTGATCAATGAGCTGACTCTGGTTTTTAACAACTGCCGGAAAGAAAACTAGATCTCCTGTTGGCCAACTCTCAGTATCTAAGCTGGTTCTTAGGATCTAAGTGGTTTCTTGGTGTTGCCACCTAGGATGTTTAGGTGATTGTCTATTAGTGTGAAGGTTTTGAGCCACTCATAATGGGGGTGGAGGGTCTGTCTTTGGGGACAAAATTCGGGTAGATTTAGACTGAAGGAATCTTTGTTTAGCTGCTTAGGCTAGGCAAGACTTGTTGGTACTGACCATAAAAATCTCAGATTAGACAAGTTTAATGATGACTTTGATATCTTTTAGTATTATTTGAAAGTCTGAATTTTCATGCCTAGAAAAAATTCAGTAATTTATTGGTTTCTGTCTGAATCTTCCTGGTCCTGTGTGCTGGCTCTGTCTTGACTGAGGCCAGCTATGGCTGCCTGTCATTTCCACTATACTGTTCTGGTTCTCTTTGACAACTATAGCTGCATGTCTTCTCTGCCTTCATGGTTTGTCATATGAATATGATTAATAACATAGGACAGGGAAGATCTAAGGCCCCCTTGCCTTTCCAAAAGAAATGTTGGTTTAGTGTTCACATACCCAAGATAATGCTAAGCTACAGCAATTTTGAAAAGTAGAATTTTTATACTTTGTATGACTCCAGGAAGGATCCTTTAATTATATGTTAAAAGGGGAAAAAAATCAAGACAAGAAATAGGTAGCCTGCAAAAATTCAGTGCCAAATCAGTTCTCCAACAGTCTTAATATTAAAAAGTAGTGCTAATAATGCTTTGTTTTCTAACTACAATGCTTTGAATTTAGGTATCACTTACCTTCCAAATTTCACATCTATTACCTCAGTTGAGTTTCGGCTCATATCTATCCATGTTAGGAGGGATTAGGTTTTATTAGACCAATTTTACAAATGTTGAAAGTGTAGTACATAGAAATTCAGACACTGGGGTCAGAAAAGACCTAATCTTGCCCTGGGAGTCACTTGACTAGACTTTTCTTAGCTGAGCTTCTTGGCTAAGCAAAGGACCTGTGAGTGTGTCTTTAGGAAAGACTCTAAGTGGAATCTAGCAGAATGAAGGGAGATGATTTAGGTAGTACTAAGAAAATGAGTCCAGGGAGCACCTCAGAGGAGTCTACAAGTCTGACAGCTATGAGAACAATGGCTGGCTGAGACTGCAAGACCAGTGGAGCAACATGTCAACAGTGATATCACAGGACTATTTGAGCAACAAGACTATATAGCAAGGACTATATCCATATGACCAGTTATCACCATGACACCAGCAAAACACAGAAAAGAAATAAGAACAATAAAAGCAGCCACCATTTATATAGGAGTTCAAGGTGTGCAAAGGGCTTGATAAATATGATCTCGTTTTATCCTTACCATAAACCTGGGAGGGAGGGGTTATTATTAAGCAAGTACTGAGTATTGTTCATACTAATCAATATGATGTCATCAGCAGAAGAAATTAGTAGCCCTGAAGTCAGACGTGAACCACCTTTTCATAGAGATTGTCACCTGCCCTTTCTGTGTGATTCCCTGTACTCACTTTCCTTACTAACAGTGTGTATATTGCAGAATAGTATGTGTGACATTTATGGGGAGATTATCTTATTGTCAAGTTTCTCTTTGTAGTTTTCAGTGGATGTAGATACAAAAGATCCTTTGAAACGGAAGGAATTTCTAAGGTGGGGGTCCATGTGGGAGAGCAGGTTGCTGGGCTTCTGGTTTGACACCCTCTGGAGCCTCTGAATTTTCTACGAGGGAGTAACTCTTGGCGTTTTCTGTTTTGTCTTTACTAGTACTGGTTTCAATTCTGCTGAACAGATGTATTTGATGGTCCTTATAATTAAACATTGTCTAAAAGCTACCAGAGTAATATCAACTCAAGCTACACAGTACGTTCATAACAAAAACCATACTGCATTTCTAGGGCTGCTGCCTCATCTGTAGGATCTTAGCAACTTATTTGCCCTCTCTGGACTACAGTTTCTTTATCTGAAAATTGAGGGTTTCTTAGAAAATCAGCTCTGGCACATGATACCAGATTGATAAACTCTTTCATTTATTTCAAATAGCAGTTTGGTGTAAATGACATTTTTTTATAAATCAAATCCTTTTGCAAAGGGATGGGTTTCTTTGTATTTAAACAGTTCATTAAAATGATTATTTTTTATAATGTATATTTTTTCCTCCAATTTATTTTGTAAATATTCTTCTTCATAAATCTGATTTTCTTAACTGAGCACTTCTCCATGAGCTACTTACCCTAATCTCACATCCTTCCTATCACAATCCTGCCCAAAAGGTCATACTGGTAATTATATGAATGAAATCAGTGACTGTTTCTTACTTAACTAGAACAGTTGTGTCAGTTGTAGCCAAGTCCATTTCCATGGCTGGTTTAGAATATTTCTGTTAGCTAGTGATTCCCAGTCTGTAGTCTAAAACATCATGGGAGACCAGTGATATCACAAATTTTCAAAATCTTTCCGAATTTTTTTTATTCACTTTAATTTTTAAAATTATCAAATTCTTGGAAAGGAGGGATGAAGGTAATTAAGAAAGTTATAGGATTAAATAAATCATTAAGTGTGATTTGTTTAATCCTAAAAGACAATTCTGTCACATGCATGTATCTGTTGACTCACTCTAGATCCTACCCTAATTGCAGAACAATGCAGTGTAGGCACTGGGGGAAAGAGTGGGATTTACAAACCGTAGATAAGGGGCATCCCTTACCTCATGAGCAAAAATTAAACTCATAAGAACTAGAAAAGCAGTTAATACAGGGCTACTTATAAATCTTGGTATTTTCATAACTATGTTCAACAAGCTCTCCAACCTACAAATTAAAAGTCTCTCTTGGTGCAACTATGCACATTTGGTAACTGTGAGGAAGCTGGATTTTTGCACTAATTCACCAGCCTAGTATGTCACGATGTTGATGAATGTTTACAGGGAAATTCCTACTGAACCACACCTATATATCTTTAAGAACTCCTTAAAGTACCTCCTCAGGTCATCCAAGAACACAATGGGCTGATTTGTATCTTTTCTAAAAAACGGGTGCTTATGCTCCAACCCCCAATCCTAGGACCAGATCTCTCCCCAGTCCAAAGACCCTATCTCTGGAAATAGCTCATGAGTGGGACCCAGTGAGGTAAATTCTCTTTCTGTTACAAGAACAAGGGGACCTCTGTAGAATTTCTCTTATTTGAACAGGACAATCTTGCACCACCCACAAGACCATCATGTATTGATTCCCACAGTTACACAGTTATCATATATAATCCAGAGCTCAAGCTGTAGAAGTTCAACTTCAGCTTCAAGGTTATTTTGTAAAAGATGTAGATGGACCTTAGAAGCCCTCCCCCTTCTAGGCCATGTCGGTAGTGACTCATGCTTGCACCGAAGGTACAGGCACCACCTAATTAGCATGCCTGGCACACCACTCACTGAACTTTTATGTAAGCTTTAGCATCATTCCACTTAGGTTTCGAGTTCCATAAAACGAGTTCTGTCTCCTATATAGCATTACAATAAACCTTTGGCTACTTGACTGGAAGACTGCTTGGGTCCTTAAATTCTTTCCAGACAACTCCACCCTGAACTTTGGCATTTTGCCTATCCCCCTAAAGCACATCAGTATACTTGACATGGCTGGGTCATGAACTGATGCTTTTCATTGAAATGGAGTGGGCCTTTATGGGGAATCAGTCTGGGTTTGGATGTGTACAAGGGATAGAGAGTAGATATGATTTCTATTCTGAGCAAAATTTCTTTTTTTAATTTTTTTCTATTTTCTGAGTAAAAAAAATCCTACATTTTCTCTTGTATAGGTTAGACAAAAAAAAAAAAAACCTTCATGGTCACAGAATCAACTCATTGGCCATATAATATAGAGATACATAAGAGAATAAGAATTCCCTTAGAAGTAGTCATATAGCCTTGATATGACATTTAATCAGAGTAGAAAATGATTTATATATATTTCTTTTTTTAAAAAAAATAGGTTGATTTGTTTAAAAAAAAAAAAAAACCCTCCACACTCCAAATCAACTTAGGAATGAGAACAAATATTGAATACTTCAGATCATGAGAAATGATCAAGTGTCTGAAGTCAATGTCTTTATTAGCAAATAGGTTTTAACCTTCATTGTACTATGTATCACATATACCATAAAAACATACAAACCAGTGCACACATGTCCCAGGCTAAATATTTGTGATACAGGGTATACATTTCTTTAAAATTATGCCAAGTTTAACACAATGATAAATGCATGTCAATTAACCTTGCACCAGATTTAAATGTATAACCCATTAACTAATTTAATCTCTCAAAAAATAACAGCCGCTGGCATCATTCTTTGAATAATCCTTGTTTAGTTTCCATAATGGTATACATTTTAATGAAAAACTCATTATAATATAGCATAAGGCATAATTAATTCTGAATGATTCCTTTGGTGTAAATCGCTAGTACAGATGCTGAATTCTATTTTCTACTGACTTTATTAATTTTTCATAAACCAATATTTCGACTGTAATGGGTTGTAACAGTTCCATAGAAGTTTTAGAAATGCATTAACTGTCATCAATGCTGTTAATCTAAGTAGAGTTTTGCCATTTGTATATTAGTACTTTAGCACTACATTTTTTTTAAGCCCCTGGTACAGTTTTTTCCTATCCTATGACTATGAGTATCTCATTTAATTAACATAAAGAATATTAAACAATATTTAGTTAATTTGTCTATATTTACATAATGACTTAATCACTTGAGCTAATAATGGTGTACTATAAATTTGCAGGGATGGATACTCTAATTGGTAAGAGGGAAAAAAGTCTGCAAAAATGAAATGATATTCAATTGAAATGCAAAGCAAATAAAAAAACAAAAAAATAATCTCCTTTACACTCCTTTATGCTTTGCTCTAGATATGGAGTCGCTCACTCCAGTACTCAGAGTTTGTAACAGTCCTGGAGTTAAATAATAAAACTCCATTTAAATTACAGTCAACTTGGCCACACACTGGAAATGTACAGATGTAATGCTCTCACCTCTTTAGCGGTTCATCTATCTATTAACCAGTGTTTTTTGTAGAAAGCAAAACTATCTATTCATTTAACTTTTACTAAGTATTATTATGCATACTACTTTGAGAATTGTGCATAATAATCCTCAGCAAATATGAATATAGCCCATGACTTGACAACAGTAGGACACACCCACTAAATTACTTTCCTTGAAGAGGCAATAGATATATGCTAATAAACTCACGCTCTCCTGATCCCTACTCTGAACCAGTAACATACATTTGAGAGATGAATGGCTAAGTTAAGGACACAGTCTATAGCCATGAAATACAGCAAAGCTAACTGGCCTATGGGAGGATTGATTTCATGACCTTCACCTTATCTCTGCATTCTAACAAACTTAGCTAGTCACAGATTGTGTCCTCACATAAGTAAATACTGCATCTGACCTATCTTATTAGACTTGCAAACACAGACAATTTATGGCTCTCCTACCATATGATGCTATGATATCATCTAATTATTTTTTAAAAGACACTTTCTATATGAACTTTAAAACTGTATTTTATTTCTTCATGGAAATTCAGTACATAACATTCAACACATTTCCTGATTAAATGTTTCTCTTAATTTTAAAATTCATCAACAGCAAATCTAAGTCTTATAGTATCTTCTGGATACACATTTGGAGAGATCATCTTAGGATAACTCTTGTATGGATACTGTTGGAGATTTCTGTTCCTATACAAACAATGCTTAGTGGTTTCCAGAAGAAAAACAAGTAATAATTTTTGGAAATAATTTGTTGACTTACAAGTTTTAATTTCTTTTCTATTACTCTCTCAGTATCATTTTTCAAACATGTCTGACTCTTCATGACCCCATGTTGGGTTTTCTTGGCAAAGATACTAGAGTGGTTTGCCTTTTCTTTCTCCAGCTCACTTTACATATGAGGAAACTGAGGCAACCAGGGTTAAGTGATTTGCTCAGGGTCACACACCTGGTTAAGTATCTGAAGTCAGATTTGAACTCAGGAAGATCAGTCTATCTGATTCTAGACTTCGCACTCTATCCACCATGCTACCTTGTGTCCCATATCCCTTCATTACCACTACGTAAACTGGGACTGCCCTCATGCTAGTCAGAAAATACCCAAAGATCCAGTTCTAGAGGATTTTGTACAGCTAGCTAGAGAAATTTGCATATTTGAGTCTTGGAGGCCAATTACTTAGAGATTTCTACTAATTTATGTCCTGAAAGTATCTGACACCATTAGCAGATGTGACACTACCAATAAAATACTGGTTTTCTTGAGATTTTCATGTGCAATGAAACAAAACAATCAACAGGAATTTAATCAAAATATTTACTTAAAGAATAAATACAAGTATTTAATATGTTGAAGGCAAAATCAATACTATATTCCATATCTATGTCTGTTAATAATATCTTTTTAAATTTTGTTAAATATTTTCCAATTACATGTAATATGATGTATTTTCTTGCCCATTTCCTCTATATCAATAGAGAGGGTCACAGCTGTGAGAAAGGTTCAACTTTAGTCTACTTATACATACTATGAATAGATGCCACAAAAAGATGCATCATGGGATAAAAAACTCATACAAGGCTCTGTTTCTACTGTTCAAAGAAACTATTCTAACACAAAAAATTGAATGAAATCATCTTCTGGAGTTCTTGAGAAACACATACACAAAAACACACATGAAATAATGGGGCCTTCAGAGTCAGGATGATCTGGGCTTTGGTTCTTTCTCTGAGACACAATGACTAAGTGACCCTAGGCAAGTCATTTAAACTCTGAATGGCCCAGGCAATTCTCTAAAACTATCAATTGCAGAAAAGGTTCAACCTTGCCTTGGGAGAGGACATTCCTTCTTGGGGTTCCCTATAACAATTAAATCACAAGGTCTAGTCCCTATCCAGATACATACTTCACATTATTAGACATAACACTCATGTACATAAACACGTGTACATATATATGCATATATATATATATATATATATATTTATTGTGTTTATAGATTATGCAGATAAGAAAGTTGCACTTTAGGGAGTGGGGCAGCATGAGGGACAAACTGTTATCCTTGAGGGTAGAGACTGTGTTTTTGCTTTTCTTTGCATCACCAGTACTTAATGACTGACTATCTGAGAAAAGAGGAAAACCGAAGTTATAAAGCAAGGAAACCATTCAGGCAACAAAATATATTCCCTGAGAATTAAGAGTTGAAAAGTTCTTATGGAACCCTATCCAGGTAGTATTACCTCTAAAGATGGGGAAGCTGGATTGACAAAAATGTTGAAACATTAGTTAGGTCAGAAGCTGACAGGGTAAGGCAACCAGCTCTAACTGGAAGTCTAAAAACAGTGAAAATCCTATACAACCTTCTTGACTCTTTGTGATATCTACAGCAGGTACCTATAACCTCCTGAGTAATTTAATGTAATCAGGATATATTTACTCCTGCTGTTTAGAAATGTATAAAAACATGCTAACTCATCAAGAAGTATAGGAAAAGATGCTTTTCTCTGGTATTCTGTTTAATGAGAATCTCTATCCTTAAGCACTCTTATCCACCCTACAATATAATAATTGCTTTTTTAAAAAATATTTTTGAATTGTATTTTAATTGCTTGAAAATGAATAATCTGCAAGAGGAATATGGCATTATGATTCATAGAAACTAGGCCAGAAGTGAGCGTAGTATTCATTTAGTCAAACATCCTCATTTTATAGGTGAGGGAACAGGATCAGAAATATTCAGTGACTGGTCACACATTGTGGCAAAACTGGAACTGGCATTCAGGGCTACAGAGTAAATACTGGTGGTGCTTTCTAAACAGAGTGTCTTTCCCCCCTCCCCCATCCACATATGCTCTTATATTCCACTTAAAGAATGAAATGTCAAATGGTAGACCTTTCTTTGTACTGTTGGCACATACGACTATTAATCAGAATATTACATTAACCAAAACAGTTCATTCCCTTGCAGTATTTGCCAGTCTATTAGTAGTGATTTCTCCATGGTGCAACTTGGCAGAGAATGAATGAGGAAAGACGGAATTTCAAAGCAGCTACTACATGTAAGGTGAGCTGAGGCTGTTCAAACCCAAGGGAAGGCAGAGGAGGAAACTTTTAGGATGTACTGAAATACAATTTCAAATAACAAAGCATAATTGTAGCTAGCTGGAAAAGAGCCTAGAATACTAGTAAAGAACATAGAGGCTTGCTTTTAGAAAAAGCCATTGATGGTTTCCAAGCCTAAGAGGCAGAGGGGCAAAAATGCAACTGCTTCCAAAAATGGTGGTCACATTCATGTCAGGCATTTGATTCTTGTTGATTGCAAAAAGGGAGCTATGATTACAAAACTAAACCATCATCCCTTGATGAGAAGTTAGCAGAGAAATTTCTCTGGCAGCAGAAAGATTTTTTCTACTTTTCTTTAGGAAACAGTATTTTGGGTATAAACAAGCGCCAGGACTATCCCAGGAATCACTGCAGAGGAGTTCCAACTCTCAGTTTTGGAAATTGAGAAGGCGGTGATCAGAATTTTCAGTGTTTAATGTGAGGAAGATGAAAAATCAATAAGATGGAGGGGGGGAAGGAAGAAAGGAAAGGAACTGAAACAAACTATATCTTACCCCAAATGAGAGAAAAAGAAAAGCAGATGTACAGAATAATGTCCGTGAAGTGGAAAATTTCCAGTTTAAAAATCTTGTGTATTTGGAACATGAATTTGTAGTTTCTTGTTCACCTCACTGCATCATATTTAAACTAGACACTTGTAAAGTCCACAAAATATCACGTCCAAAAAAAAAAAATCACCGTCCTCAGTGTGTTCTGAAAGTCAGAACGTGAGTATAATGTCATGATCTGTTCCTTAGGGATGCCTCTGCTAGCAAGGAGTAGGCTAGTCCTCTGAGTGCACAGGAGGAAAACAAACAAATTACATGCACTGGGACACAGACGGATGATACAGCAGAAATAAACACAAAATGGGATTGGATCAGTTCTTCTTGAAAAATGAAGCTTAAGAAGTACTGGATTAATTCCAGAACGTCCTTTATTGTGTTTTGATTTATCATGATTGTGTTTGATTTGTGGTGGAATTGGTAAGCTTTTCACAGCAAATCTGGGACCTTAAAAGCAGGTGTGTAGGTATGTATTGCAACTTGCTAAAGTTTATCATTAACAGGTACACTTTTCAGAAAGATAATTGGGAATGGATGTCCACTTTTACAAAACCAACAGGCAAGTCTCAACCTAAACACTGAAACATTCACTTTGTCTAAAATCCGTAATTCAAAAAACATAACCAGTAAGTGAAATGTAATTTTACCAGCAAATCAAAGATATCTGGTATCTTGATAATCTAAATTTCTTCCTGATGCAACTGACTCCAAACTGCAAGAGTGGACTTGGAAAGTGCTTCATCAAAATAATTGAAGAAAAATACATTTCCTGCAGTTATTTTTTGTTTGATTTCCAAACACAGAAACCATCAGCCATCCAACTGGCAAAGACAACGTCAGCTATCCATTCCTATCCAGTCTCTCCTATTCCCTATTCTTTCCTGTGATATTTTTCTAGCACCAGATTTTTTTCTTTTAAATTTTTTTGCTTTATGAGTGTACACTCAAGGGAAAAAATGCTAGTAATAACAGTGTCACCAGGTCCACTGTTTACCATTATCTTCATGGTTTTAGAGTTGATTTACTCTACATTCCTCCACTTTTGACTTTAATTGTCTGGCTTCTAGTTGTTGGGACATAACTATATCTTAGATTTGCATTGCATTAGAAGGTCTTTCCTTTCCCTATTGATGTTGTCTTATGGAGTAATTTAACCCAATTCCAATTTTCTTTTGCATGCGGGGTGCTCTCCATCCCCGCAAGTGAGTTATGTGTATTCAAGTGGTGCATCTTATGAATCTTGTTAAGCTTTACCGCCTTATAGCCTCACTGATGGAATATTAATCACAGAAATGAGTTGGTAGATATGATATACAATGTGGTTAAGCTTTGCAGCATGTGTTTTCACCAGCAATTGAGAAACTGGTGAATTTCCTATTCATCAATACCATCTTGACAGTTTTGTGTAGCTCGATGTTTTGTTTTGTTTTTGCTTACTTATAAAGATGAAAGGTGCTTCAAATCAACAGTGTCTTTGTAGAAATCTCACCTATAGTTCCAAAATGGCCAAACTTTTTCATCACTTATTAGTAAGCAAAAGAACTTCTCTTACTGACCATGGAATCTTTGGCATTACCTTCTTGAGGTATCTTCTACCAATAATAAAACTAAGTAACTTCAGTGATGCTGGTGGTTCCATATACTTTTAAATATTCCAAATGCAATTTTAGAAATTCTCTCCAAAACTCAAGAAGAGAAGGGCCAGAAACCATGGCAAAATGTCAAAGATCTTCAAGAAGAAAGTAGTTGCTTGTGTCACCATTTTATTACTCACAAGTCTGGGTTTTCCCTCTAGCTTCAGGATTGATTAGATTATTTTTTTAAATCAATACTATTTAGCTTAATAGGAAAAAAAATCCAACAATCTTTGGACAGATTTCAGATATGTCTATGGGATACAGTGATTTATGTATATGTGTGTCTACTTCTGAAAATGGAAACTGGATATGATTTTTTAAAAATTATGGGTAGTTCTGATTGTAGTTCAGAGATCAGAAAGCCACCACTTGGAAAGTCTCTTTCATAAAAGCTTCCTAAATGTTTCTTTTATGCTGTAGGAGAAAGCATGTCATAATTCATCAAACAAAATTAATACTGTTGAGCTAGTAATTAAAGGTTCTCATTAAGAAGTGCAACTGCTCTCCCTAACCCCACCCTGCAATAAAAATGCATTGGGGACTTCAAGAGGTTATATACAAAAATCAATAACCTGCCATTTTATAATTAAAAGAGAAAATAAATGTTGGGAAAAGGTTCACTAAATTAGGAAAATTACCTTTAGGAAAGATTGAAAATATTGATTTTAATTTACAAAATATGCGAACTCTTCATGGCCTATTCCAAGAGACAATTGGAGGCTGGGTTGTTAATTCTGCATAAGCTTTGAAAATCAATAATTATACTATGGGAATATTATTATAGTCATCATTAATAAAAAGTTATAAATATAGAAATGACTAATGACTCCAGCTTTCTATTTAATGCAGATTCAGATTAAAATTGCTAAATGCCCCAATCAAATCAATGTCAAAGCCTCTCTTTCCACTTGGCTTCTATTTGCAATGCTGAAAGTATCTATCTCTAAGGTAAGGAACATTTAAAACATCTAATGTCATCAATTCACGAATATGTAGATAGACTGGCACCATAAGAAGAGCTGACAAGGAAGATTCATTTTCCTGAGTTCAAATCCAGTCTCAGACACTTACTACCTGTGTGACCCTGGGCAAGTCACTTAACCCTGTTTGCCTCAATATCCTCATATGTAAAATGAGCTAGAGAAGAAAATGGCAAACCACTCCTTGCCAAGGAAACCCCAAATGGGGTCAGGAAGAGTTGTCATGTTGTCATGAAAAACAACAAACATTTGTGTGACCCCACTAAATGGATATCATCCAAGTGTTTAGATGGATACTTTATGTGTATGTGTTTTTCTGTGAATGTGTGTAGGTTAAATTGGAAATATATCACTCTTTTTTAAATCAGTTCAAACTTTTTTCAGGTCAGCAAGTACTTTAATGAAGTCTTCTTTTACCCTTTCCCAGGCTTTTGAAAGTCCTAAGCTGTGTCCACATAGACATAAAGAGATGGACATGCGCACACACAAGTATGCTCATGCACTTCTGACTTCTCATTCTCATGTTTCGCATCCCAATGTGCAAGCAGAGAGAAAAGGACTACAGAAGTCTGTTTGAATCAGAGAAACACCAAAAACCATTCACCTAAAATAGATAATTAAGGTTCAAGTGTTTTAGGGTTCTTCTGGGTTGGAAATATCAAGTAACTGTTTCACTATTTTGACTTTGCAAGTTTAGTTAAGGTAATTATGATGCAGCCGAAAGGAATGAGGCAATCTGAAGTTTCAGTGATATTTAAAATGCTTATTATTTTTTAAATATTTTTTAAATCTGGGTCATAACTTTATTGGCTCATGAGGATAGGCCTGTCTTATGTGTAACTTTACATCATGTGTTCAGTCATTTAATCATGGGATTTGATAACAAAATAGTTTGCCATTTCCTTCTCCAGTAAATGAAGGCAAACAAAAGCTAGGTGGTTTGTCCAAGGTCACACAATTACTAAGTACCTGAAGCTGTATTTGAACTCAGGTCTTTCTGACTCCAGGCCTAGTCCTCTAAACACTGAGTCACCTGCCTCCCAAAACTCTAAACTTATCTGTGATTCTATGTCCCTGTGGGCAAATACACAATAGGCTTTTTACAACAAAATTGAGATTTGATAATTTTCTGGCTAATGTGACTAATGATTGTACACAAGTTAGATGTGGGACCAAGGAAAAAAATCTACTCCCTTTTTTCCAAATTAACACATATCCTATTCATCACTTACCATTTTTTTTGTGAGTATGATATTTAGAAAAAATGTGAAAGAGGATAATTATGACCCAAACTTACCTATATCCAGGCTTCTAACTACCCCAGTTATAGAGAAGCAATGTCTTCCTGTTGCATGAAACCTATCATTTAAAACACCACCCCTTAAGTGGCTACTTGGGCTCCTAAATCTGAGAGTTCTTCAAAGCCAGAAGGGAATATATGCCCTAAGTAGACCTCTGCATCCTACTGTGAAGTACATATTTTCTCTTCTTCAGCTGTAATAATTAATTGGCCAAACTAGGCATGTGAATTTCTTCTTCTTCCACTTTCACCCCCAAAGAAAGAACTTTAGCAGAATGGCTTATTTGTAGTAGATCAGTCACTCAGTTTTCAAGAGCGATGGTGAACAGGGAGAACAGGAAAGGTTGAAATCCATGGATAATTAAAAACTTAATTCTCAAAAGTTGAGACTGATTTCCCACTGAAATATTCTCTACAGTTGTTCACAAGCAGAATCCACTGCCCTAAGGCTGAGTCTACAGGTCATCAAATGCATAGATGAAAACTGAAAAACCTGGGTCAAACTCTGGACAGTGGAGTTTATGGCCCAAATATCTGTACAAAAGACCACATTTTTTATCCTATGTGTTTGGCATATAATCTGCAGTTAGGTGGCACCGTAGTAGATAGGGCACTGGACTTGGAGTCAAGAAGATCCAAATTTAAATCCAGCCTTAGACACATACTAGCTGTGTGACCCTGGACAAGTCATTTGTTTTGCCTGTTTCCTCATCTGTAAAATGAACTGGAGAAGGAAATGGCAAACTGCTCCAGGATCTTTGACAAGAAAACCCCAAAAGGGACCATGAGGAGTTGGACGCCAAAGAAATAAGTGTATAACAACAAATTGACATATAAATTCCAAATGTCAACTATTCCCCCCTTCCCCCATTCTATAAACATTCATAACATATTGCAAGTATACATATGTTTATTCTTTCATATATAAACATATAGGTGTATATGCATACATGCATCTGTGTATATTCCTCCCTATTGCCCCCCAAAAAAAAAAATCATGTATAGATATAAGGCTGAGACCTATGAGCTAACTGATATAGGGCACTTGAAGAAGAGGAAATTCCTTGACTAATGCAGGTCAGCACCCACTCTGCCACTTTTTAATCTTGAGAGTTTTGCTCAGAACATTGAGTTGGCACAGAGGACAGAGCACTGGCCCTGCAGTCAGGAGAACCTGAGTTCAAACACTAGCTGTGTGACTCTGTGCAAGTCACTTAACTCTGACTGCCTCAAAAAAATAAAAAAAGTGTTGCTCAGAGCGCTAAAAGTTAAATGACCTTTCCAGGGATACCAGGCCATTATGTCGCAGAAGTGGCACTTGAATTCGGGTCTTCCTGGATCTAAGGTAGCTCTCTATAGTTTTTTGTCTCTCAGACACAAGTATGTTCCACCATCCCCAGTGATTACCTCTGCATTTCAACAATGTGCTGCCATGTTTCTAAGCCAATGGGTAACTTCTTTGCTGAGTGAGTAAACAAATGGGTTGGAGGGTGGTGATGTCACAAAATCATTTAGCAGATTTAACTCAGATCAAAACTCATGGCTTCTAAGATTCCAACACTACATGCTATTTTTTCCCTCAAATCTTTGACAGCCAAGTTATTACAGGTAGAGGGTAGTGGAATATTCACCACAAGGACATTTTCTTACCCAGGACATACAGATATGATGCCAAAGTGGACAAAGAGGCAATCATCAAGTATAACTGATCGATGTAGAGAAAGTCTAAAAGCCTTCTGGTTAATCAAACCTCTTTGTAGGAGCAGTTTCATCCTTACCTCATGCCTGAATTGTACAGATAATTCTCCATTTTGGTCTGTGGCCTACACGTGTAAGTATATTGAAGGCAAATAATTGTATATCAGTTTACATTTTTCCAATTCAGTTCTGAAAAAAGTGAATATGCTTCTTCTACAGAAAATCAATAATGTTAAAAAGGGAGGCTCCCCATACTTACCTCCATACACAATATGTTAAATGAAGGAATCTTTCTTTATTATTTATACGACTTTTAAGTACTCTTTTTGTTTTGCCCAAAGACATCATTCAAAACCTATCAAGATATTTGTTCAGTCCATTCTACAAACTCCACTCATGATTGACAGGCCGCACAAATTGAAAAAAAATGAAAAAGGAAAAGACATCATCATGCACAGAGATGTTCTTACCTGCATAGAATTCAGGACTATACACTGCACCCACAACTGGATTCAGTTTCCAGCCTAAAAAATACAAAAAGTGGTCCACTGACATCGTTATCACAAAGTCACACTTCATATATTCAAACTCATCAGATATATTTTCACAATTTTTTTTCTTTTGGTGGGGAAGGGAAAAAGTCTATTTTCACAACATTTTGATAATGAAAGATGCAGAGTAGCCTGATAACAAAAGTCCAGAAAATAGGTTCAGATTCTGCTTTTTTCACTTGTTAGCTATATGATGTTAGACCAGTCATTTAATATCTTTGGGCCTCAAATGCCTCCTCTATAAAGTGATGATAGCATTACTTAGATAACTGACTATCCCATGGTGTTGTTGTAGGGGTGAAATGAGATAAGAAACTGCTTTATAAACTATAAAGCTTTATTATGAACATGCAGGAGAAGCAGCAGCATTAGTAGAAGTATCTCTTTCTGGTTTATATTCATGTGAAAAAATATACTGTCATATACAAAGTATAGTTCTTATTATTAAGGTTACTAACATATCAATATCTTCATATGTGTTCCTATGTGCCTCTTGTGATACTGTACAACAAGGAAAAATAATGCAGCTAAAACTTCTGACCATCTTTTTGAAGGTAAAGTGTTCTAAAAAAGACTGGGGGAGAAATAAACATTTTTTGAGAGCCCCTTCCCCTCAATCCTCATAATAAAATTATATTCTTTTTATAAATAACAAACTGCAATTATTTATTTATAAATAGAATGGAAATATTATTTATAAATAGAATATAATTAATTTCTAATTTTACCATTCTTTTTCTTTAAAACATTTACAAGGTACATCTTTATCTAGAATCCAAAAATATCAGAATTTTTGCGCAATATTTTCCAATAATAATTGACACTGACCCTCACTGAATCTGTCTCATTTCCTGAAAGATCTTTTCAATTACCAATAAGAAGCAAGCTTTGTAAAATTTTAATGTGAATCAATTATGTGGTATTTTCAAACTCTTTAAAAATTGATAAGCCAAGTGTGTTTCCTATGATAGCTATCAATAAGGTAGCATATTCAATTATCAATAATTTTTACTAAAGGGAGTTTTGTATTTGATATTCACATTTTTTGATTTATTGAAATCTTGAGGATGTGTATAGTTTTCTATCCCAAATACCTAGTCCAGTGCTTTTTCCTTACTTAATAAGTGTATTCTTCAAAGAAAAAATTGCAATTTTACTTTAAGATGATCCTAGCCTGAACTTAGGGGAAAAAAAAAAATCAGACTGAAAATCAAGATTCCTCCATTTGTTTGTGTCTCCATCTATATAAAATATATTCCAGACTTCCTATTGATAATTATTAATTAATTAGGATTTTGATTTATCTGTCTTTCCAGTTCCAACCAGTGTTAAATATTTTCTAGGATAGCACTGGTCAACATAGCAAATAGATGACCCCGGGTTCAAATGCTAGGCAGGGGTACACAACTCTGATAGGTCCTATACTATAGTGGAAAGGTTTTAAATACAGTCCTGATGGGAGACTGGCGGTCCATTCTCCAAGAAATGTGCCTAGCAAGTATGTGAGATGCTCATAAACAGAAGGTTGGTCATGAGGTGGTCAATTTTGTTTTTTGTTTTAGTCACAACACTCAGGAGCATGTTCTAAAAGCCGAGAAGAAAATACGCAAAAATGAAATCGTGTATCATGGAAATTCATGGCAGCATGAAAAATAAAATCTGTCCATCTCCAAAATCAGTGCTTTAAATGTATTCATTTGCTGGGCAGGAAGGTATTTACTAGCTGTGACCCTGCTGGTCATGTCACTTACCCTCTGTCTACCTCCGTTTTCTCAGTTGCAAAATGAGGATAATTGTGTCAGCTACTTCCCAGGGTTATTGTGAAGATAATTTTAATTATTTGTAAAGAATTACTTAAAGTACTATATAAAATATTGCTATTACTATTAAGGTTACTCGCATAGCAATGCTTTCAAATCTAGCCCTCAAAAAGTAATCTGACTTATACCTATGAAAGAGAACCTAGATTTGCAATGATGAGTCATAAGATCTTATTATTTTGAGCTAATCTAACTCCTTTACTTTCAGATGAGGAAACTGAGGTCCCATGGAAGGGAAACTACTGGTGCAGAATAGTACAGGTACAAGAGCACAAATAAGTCACATTTAGTTTAGACTTTATGCAGAGAATCATTATCCCTATTTTACATATATGAGGACATTGAGGCTTTGAGAAGTCAAATATCGAGCAAGTTTTGTAGCTGAAATAAGGGAGTTGAATGAGATGACCTCAAAGGCCCTTTCCTACTCTAAAATCCTACAATCCTAAGAAATTTCAGTGTGTGCTCAAGGCTCAGACATCAAAGGTGCTTAAAGAAAATAAAGCAGTGGGACTGATGGGGTTCTTATTTTACTTATCTTCCTTTAACCCAGAAAATTACAGGCAGGCAGATTTTGATTCAATGAAAGGAAGAACTCCTTTGTAACAAATAAAATTGTTCAATCCAATGAACACTTACTAAATAAGTGAAAGGCACTGGACTAAGGGTTTGGGACAAGAAAACAGCATTCAGTTCCCTGACATCAAGATTTCAATGAATGAAAAAAATATGAATTTTAGCCTAAACTCTATCTTTTTGCTAAAACAAGACAGCTGCCACTTTTATAATGACTTCTTATAGGAAAATTCTTGGAGCATATCTGTATCACTGGCTTGGGTTACACAGGTGGCATATTAATTCTGGCTAGATTTTCCTGCATCTAGACAAGTAGGATGGTCTGGATTTACTCTTGCAAATTCGTAAAATGGGCTTTCATTTGTTTTTCCCAGGACAGTATTAGACCATGTCCCTAAATGAAAAAGTTCCACTAAGGGTACTGCAATGGATAGCAATTATTCAGAGTCCATTGATCATAGTATGCTAGATGATGAACAATTTGAATGAATTTTGGATCTGCCAGCCCTGGCTGATGGAGCTTTCTAAGATCGTAAGTTATATTAACAGCCTCTCATTTTATCTAAGGGAAAAAAAAAAGTCTTCAGAGATCCCAATTGATGCCCAGAGCTGAATTACTGTCCCCTCCCCCCCATTCCTCATTTTCTTCCTGTTCTCTCTTCTCAGTGCTGGAGTGTTTAACTTTTTTGAAGCCAGCATGGGGAAGGCTTCATTCATCATGAAAATAACAGCAATTAAACTTTACTCTGTCTTGTCAGGGAGGTCTGTGCTAGCCTATAACTGCGAGGGTTAATCAAGTGTGATGAGAACTGACTTCTCCTGAGCAAAGAGCTGCCAGGAAACCCTGGTGCAAGAGGAGGAGCAGGAAAATCTCCCCAGTAGGTGTTATTGCTCACGTTTTAGTGGGCACATCTTTCTTAGTGTCACTGTTCTCCTTATCATTGCTCCTTTTCCTCCGAGTGTGTGCATATGTGTGTGTACTCATACGATGCATTTTAACTTTTAAAGCTCAAACATGTATGGGAAGAAACATTTTTTTGCTCTGCAAACTAAGTATGTGGAATACACGGTTCTCATTAGAAAGAACTGCTTAGGAATTAAAGCTCAGGAACTATCTAACCCAAAAGGTAGTTTGTATGGCCAATATCATCCCCATCTTTTCATCTCTTCCCATTAACCACTGTCCTGTTCTATGTTAGACAATTAGTGAAGGGAGATGGGTCAGAGATGATGGATAGCAAGAAGAGAAAAAGATAAGAAAGAACCTTTAAAGAAGAAACAGTAGAGTTTGGCCCTGAAAATGTCTCTGAACAGATAAACATATATGGAAATATTATGCAGATTTCATGCAAATACATATGTATATGCATATATATTCTTATATATGTGTGTATACACACATATATGACCCAAATAACTCTCTCCCAAACCTAGAAGAGGTCCTTGAGCCAGCCTTGCTAAAGACCAGGATCTTGCACTGTCAGGAAAATAGACAAGAGGATCCCAGAGATTGTTCCATTTTGAATTTCTAGCTTTTTTGTGTATTTCCCTAGGCCTTCCAAATTTAGAGATTTTGATCAAGGACTTTAAACCAAACAATGAAGCTAACAACAAAAGAAAAACAGTTGACAAAAAGCCTGCTGCTCTCAACATCCCAGGGCCCCAGACATGTTAAAGCAATAGAGCAGAGACTTAATTAATTGCTGTCAAAGTCTCTGTTTCTGAGATATGGACAGGTTATCCATGTGCCATTCAACAGGCAAGAGCTTGCGTGTCCACAATGCTTCAAAAAAAAGAAGTCACATTACTATTTTCCTCTCTGTGTATAGTTTCCAAAGAAACTGCTAAAAATACTCAATTTTAACCACCTCTAAAAGTGCTCTGAGAAAGCAGATCTATATGTGGATAAAATCAATGTATATGTACTTTTGAATTTCTGGAACAAAGATATCCCATGTACAGGTGTGTGGAATCATAGAGGACAAAGATTGTATACATATAGAACAATCAACACTTCTCCATAATTTAAGATGATGAGACCTGAAGTGTTCATAATACTGGAACAACTGGACAGATTTGTGACCCAGCTAAAATGCTAGGATTGCATTAAGAAAACCCCCTTTATATGACCAGTTGTCATAAGCATGTCATAAGCAGCAGTTACTGAGGCTGTAACAATCTCTCCCCATACACTTGTTCCTCAACAATGAGGACAAAGCAAACATAAACGGTGGGAAACAGAGAACATACACTTAAAAATGTTCAGCATCCAGGCTATCACATATTCAACATGGCTAGCTGGTAAATGATCTTACAAAAAAAACCAAAAAAACAGCCACACACAGACGCACGTTAAGGAAATTATATGACACATTCTTTAAAAGGATGACTCACTTCAGTACTGGATCACCTCTTTTTAACATGGAAATGTCCCTTTAATGACCCAGGTCATGAAAGGGAAGTTGGGGCAAAGAGAGAAATAGTAGGAAAAAAATAACCTGCCATTTAATCATTCAGAATATAAAAGAAAACTGCAAATAACCTAAAATTAAGAAAAGAAGGTTAGGGGTTGTCATTGTATGAGGAAAATCAATTAACATCCAATGTACTGCCCAGGGGTTGAATTTTTACTTAAAAAAAATCCTCAACAATGATAACTTCTAAATATATGTCATTTTCTTAAGGTGCCTTAACATTTGTCTGTACAACTTTCTTGTGACAGAGAGTGAGAGTATAAAATGTGGAAGGGTTGCCTAATGTATAGGGATGATCTTAACATCTTCCTTCTTTTTCTTCCTCTCTTCCTGTTACAAGGAAAACCATGATAGAACTCAGAGTGGCTATTTTCTTACTTCTAACTACTAGTCTAATGAACCCTACAACAATGCTTAAGCTGACCACAAAATGATCAGCTTCTCTGTAAATTACCCAATTTGTTCAGAAGATAACACTGTACAAAATTTGTAAAATGAAAAGAGTTTCCATGATGAGAGAGACATGCCCAGCTTAAGGAGCTTCCCTAGTTACTTCTGTTTCTAATTTGAAGGAAGAACATGACTTCCCCACTGTACTTACTTACCATTTGTATAAGGGTTGACAGTCTTTTTATTTGTCATTACACGTGCTGTAGCATTATTTACCTAAGTACATAGAAAGTCAAATTAGTACATTTTGCTGAGCAACGTTGTAATTCTATTAATTGCATGCATTATGGCTACTAGTATTCATATAAAAATGCAATTTAATTTATAAAAAGGCAGTAGGTGCATAACAAAATCATACTATTTATAACTACATTTATTTCATAACCATTTAAACTTACAAATCATTTCAATAAAGCAACATCATATCATTTAAAAGTTTAATAAAGAGACATTAAAAGCAAATTAAAAGGTACTGCATAATTGAAGATTAAAAAGCATGCGTGTACTCCATGATAACACTGAAACAATAAATATTTAAAAACAGAAAAAAAATCTCTCATATGAAGGAACATGCAGTGAAGTAGAAGGGGAAGAGACAAGGTACAAGGAAACAGAAAATGTCAAAAAAAGGGACAAACAAGTTTTAGCAGTGTGCAACATAACCCTTTAGAAGATAAGTACCATTGGAAAAGCAACATCTAGCATTCAACACTGGAAACAAGAGCCTTTTTCATTGCAAGAATTAACAAAATCATTCAAGCTTTAAAATCACAGCTAACAAATGGATAAAAAGAGGGTGCATTATTTAACACAATATGGAGTTAACAATCTGAGTAAGATGTGCACCAAGTCATATCCTCAGTCCAGTCAGTGCCTCCCCAGGCTTGCTTAAAACGTACACTCAATTACAGGCGTACCAATATCGAAAAAAATAGAGCACCAAGAAAACTTAATACAACAAGTCAAAAAAATTCACGTGGTATATAGAGAGAGATATAGATATAGATATCAGCGCTAAATACGTGAAAGGCAGATGGACTTCTCCACTTACCATTCAGCACCATCGCCAGCATGGGTATGTATACAGTTACCATGGTTACTGAGAGTTTGGTGAGGGGCCTAAGCGCTACCGTCGAGGGGGAAAATGAAAGGCAAAATATGCGACATCTTACTCCAAGACTACAGCATTTTCAATTGGTATTTTTTTTCTTTTTTAAAATTCTAACAATGATAATCCTATGGCAGTGTTGAGGGGGATCCGGTGGTAGAAAAAGCAGGCTCTTTATTAGAAACATTTTATTGCTTCCCCACTTTTTTTTTCCTTCTGGAGAGGGTACTAACCCTAAAAATATGCCTGTTGATTTACGGATTTTCTTTAGGAAGAAAAATGTACAAAATGGTTTTTTTCTTCTATTTTTTTTTTATTTTTTATTTTTATTTATTTATTTATTTTTTTGGTAATGCTTTGTGTTTCCCAATTTGCTTTAAAAAAAAAAAAAAAAGCCACTGCGGATCCCTCGTCAACCCTGCAACAGAAGAAAAAAAAGCTGCTTTTTTTTTTTTTTTTTTTTTTTGGTTTGCTGTCATGCTTTTTTCTATTGTTTGGAATCTACTGCACCCATTGATTTACAAAACATTGAAAATAATAAGTTCAAAAGATTAAGCTTTCATTTGTCTCATTTCTGTCATCCACCTTTCAGCAATAAGAATGAGAGTAGTAAAATAACGTAAACGAAACAAAACAAGTAAGGCCAGATTTCCTTTTTTATATATAAATATATATATATAAACAATGGGAAAGGGGGGAGGGGCGCACACACAGGACACCAATGATGCATCTGAAACAACGTATGAGAGTGAAGCACACATTTATCAAAAAGATGAAAAGGAAAATATTTTGAACATGCACCTCGATTTTACGGCCCTCTACCACGGTGCCGTGTAATTTCTCCCTCGCCCTGTCCGCATCGGCACTATTTTCGAAAGTTACGAAACCAAATCCCTGCATGCAGGAGGGAGAAGGGGGGAAAACACATGCACATTATTATTTCAATCAATGATCACTTTTTAAATGTTCTCTCCATTTAATTTCTATCTCTTGTCCTTGCTTCATTTCTGTAACATGCAAATTAGAGAAATTATAAGAATACTAAGATGTGCGATCAGTAAGAGATAAATGTGAACAAGTTTCCTCTCTGTCACCAGTTAGATATACCCCCTAAAGAATTCAAAGAATACCAAAAATACCTTTCTAAATGTCACTACAGAGGAAAATAAATCTAACAGAAAGAAAATGAGATCAAAATAAATTTACAGTGTCTTCACAGAGAATAAACTGAAATAATGAGAAGATAAAGGGAACCACTTTTTGACATGCAGATCTTAAAAAAAAAAATAAAAGAAAACAAATTAAATTGTGCACAAAATTCAACACTGAATGCCAGTATACTCTAAAACATTGCCTACAGAGTCATGCTGTGTGGTTGTAAGAACGTTTCTTCTTCATGCAACACTAGGGTTATTTAATTTTTTTTCCAAATGCTACACAGCCTTTACTTATTAAAAATAAAGGAAAACCCTCACAAATGAAAGATCTTTCATAATAAAGCTTAAACGTTTTAATTTAATAAACAGAAATCACTTGATGTGAATAGAAATTTCAACTAAGAATGCAAATAGTTCAAGGAATTAAGCACTTTATATCAACACCTTTTTTAGGTCATGTGCATGCAAATTCAATTGCCTACTATCCTGACTACCTTATTAGAAGAAAAATGCTTGTACGTGCTGAGCAGTTTTGAGACATTGTTATTACATAAATCGATTCTTCCAAAAAATACAAGTACATTTATCTGGAATACATTACAATATACTTTAAGCACCTTCCCAGTTGCTAATACTTGATTTTATTTAAAAAGTACATTACTGGCATAATATTACAGTTTCATTAATTAACAGACATTAAAATATTAAAATACATGCATTTCTTCCCTGACATTGCTTCCTAAGAAGAGCCCTTCCTCTTCCAAACGACATTGTTTTTGAAACCCTAAAAAAATTACATATTATGTTCAGAAACCTACTCCAACCCTTTGAAACAACTCCAGTGGAAACTCCGTTCATTTTGTTCCCCCAGCTTTCACTTGGTAAACTGGAGTTAAACATGACAGAGTTCAATAGAACAGTCATTACTAAGGAATGCTATTTTAAGACTTGATGGGGCTTCTATATTGGACAAAAAACATCTGTAAAAATGGGTTAATGAATTAACCATCTGGACTATTTTTATCACATTTGTAGGTTGAACTCGACCATCTAGTGTATTCAGAAGCCAAAAAGAGGAATCTAGAGATTAACTCCTGAAATGTAAGGACTACCAGTTCTGAACTCTACAATTAGAGTGGAAGGTTGAATGATTCCATGTGTTAGGTAACTTAATTATGGCATGGCATTAATATAAAGCCAAAATCAGGTTTTTATCCCCTTATAGGTGGGTGGGCCAATTATCAGTATTTTCTTCCATGGTCACAGTATTCAAATTTTCAACCATAATACAAATGCGTATGCTATTGGTCACAAAAACAAACATTTCAGCAAGAATGTATGAATGATGCTATTGCACCTACATGTTACTACTGAAAACTAACACCAAGCAAATGACCTTAAATATAGTGACTCAATAGTATCATTTTTGTGTAGAAAATATTTTCCACATGAAAGATGACATTTTATATTATATCAATTTCTCAAGACAATGCGTCTCTCCAAGTCTGAAATTTATAGATTACTTGATTCAATGTTCTCTTAAATAAACTTCTGATATACAAAGTTAGGGACTAAGGTTTGTTTGTTTTTTTTTTTTAATGCCAGTTTGATTCTATGACAAATAAATGTGACTCAAAGGAAGTATTAGAAAGATAGACTGTGATAAAAATTTTCTCTGACTTGAATATCAGAGAAAAGTATTGAAAAGAAAACTTCCAATGCATTTATAATCTTTTACAAGCTAAATTAGTTTCAAAGTGGATCTAAGTTATGATTTGATTTTATTTTTCTAGAATTAAGCATTCTAAAGCAAAAACATTCCTTGCAAGATACTGGGCTGAGCAGTAGAAGCTAGGCAAATTTAGTGTTAGAGATGTTCAATGAAAACACTCCCCAGAGAGAAGACCAAAAGTAAAATTTTGACTTCATAAAGAGTGTTGCATCATTTTAGTGCTAGGAAGGCAATTGGCATAGCTAGATCTTGATTAATATGAATTAATCCATCAAGTGTTGCATGTATTCTGAATTCACACTGTTATAACTTAAAATTATATAAACGATGGAAATTTGTTCCACTGCAATGGAAATATGCAGTGCAAGTTCAAATAATACAACCACTTTATAAGATTATTGTTGGCACTACTTGGGACCTGATTTTATTCCATTTTTCTAGCTAAAAGAATTCAAATCTCAAGACGTAAAGTAGATTTTTGGAAGCTTCTCAGATAGAGGCTAAGATAAGACTAGGGAAAATTGCCCTTCATTTCTTATTAAAAAAATCAGGTACCATCTTATTAATAAAAAGATCTGCCAATTTCCTTACATTTCATAGCTGGTGATAATACTGTATCTTGGGAAAAAAAGAAATCTTCCATCTTTCATGTTAGAGCTTTCTACAGCTAGCTACATAACCAGCTCTACTGTGCTTCTTAATGGGATTATTATTGGGATATGTGGCCTTCAACTCAGACTGAGGGAGTGGGAAATATCAGATTCAGAATTAAGAAGCAGAACAGCTGTGATGTAACACCTAATATTGGTGTTTGACTTCCAAGAAAGGGCTGTATTAGAAGGTCAAACTGAAAAGTTCATTCATGCCAGATGAGGAACACTCTTCCCTGGGTAACAAACAGAAATGTAGTCTCAAGACAAGAGAAAATGTCAGTTTAGAAAGAAAGCTATCTGAAGAGAAGAATAGAAGGGCTAAGTCTGAGAGAAAAAAGGAATAAAGAATTCTGACAGCATCACTGCAGCCAAGCTAACTAACTCAGAACCCAAGGTGTACTGCTTAGCCTCAATCATGAATGTGCTCCGGTGCTAAAGGGCATCAGCAACTTCTAGCCTAAAATATCCCAGCTTGTTCTCTTTTTCACATTTGGTATTACAGGAGCATCCTTATTTTTGCCTTTGAATAAGAGTAAATTATTTCCCTCAGAAGACTCTGCAGGCTTCTACAATGAGGAATGAACAGAATCTGAACTAACCTTCTACTAATATTAAAACACCCAATGGTTATCTTATTTCTAAGAGAGAAATCACAGAAAATATGGTGAAAGTCCGTGAGTCAAAGAAGTTGGGCAACATAGAAGGAATATAGGAAATTCCTTATTAAAACTTTAGATAGCTATTCCATGTGGGAAAAAAAGAATTCAAAACTCAAAACCTCAGGCCAGCCAGTCCTGGCACTGGGGATACAGAGAGTTTTAAGTGAGGCACTTCTCTCATCTGAATGAGAGGAATGAGCTAGATTATTTCAAAGGTTCTTTCTAGGATGAAAATTCTTTTATTCCATGACCATTTTTATATATGAGCTCTACCTATGAAATAATATTTCTGAAGATATTATTGATTTATGAATATTGGTGTTTTTATTTACTACCACGCCCCATTCTTACAGCACTGTGTATGTACCTCCTAAAATCTATTAAATATGCAGATATATGTTGCTCTCTGCAATAGAAATACAGTCCAAATGGTAGATAATTTGAATTCTTACCAGCAAAAGTAAATTTTATTTCTATTAGAAGTGCTTACTATTTAAAACAACTTTAAAGTCAACCTCAAACCAGATCCAAATTTATATAGTTGTTTTCAAAGTATTGTTTATTTTTATGACATAGTATTCTGACTTGTATAATACCAGTAAATAGTTAAAAAGAGGGATAGAAAATGTTTCACTAATTTCACTGGTTTGAAGAGGTTCTAGCAAGGAGATTTCTTCTATTAATGCAGATCAGTACTTCATCTTCAGGTAATAATCTCAGAGAGTTGCCTAGAGTACCACAATATTTAAGTGATCAGCCAGAAGTTTGGTAGAGGTAGAGATGGGATTAGAATCCAGGTGCTCCAGTCTTCCAAAACCTGCTCTCTATCCATCATGCTACATAGCCTTTCATAGATAAATAAAACTTAGTATGTATTCCTTGCTATAATAATGGTATCCTCATTTAATGGAGTATCCCCAGGGTTGATCACTCTGTTAAGTAAATATCCAAAATTCTGGCCTTCAACAAACTTACCTATTTGTTGACACTTTCCTAATACAAAATGATACCAATGAGGTCATTATAATTGTTCATTCAATTAAAGTATTTTACTTTAAATAAGTTTCCCTTCATCAAATCAAAATGATATCAAATATCAGTTAAAGGAAAACAAAATATTCCTAGACATATAACTGCCCCAATTTAGAAAGTCACCATTGTTCTGCCTTTTCTACATCAGGATCCCAATAAACATACCTTTACTGAGGAACATACTGAGAGCTCTACACCCATTAAAAGAAGCTATTTTTAATGTTCCCAATCAAAAAGGGAAGATCTACTGAAATATATTTTGTGAGATGCAAATGTAAGTGGGCTTGTTCTTAAGGTTCCTGGTATCAGGCAAATCACAAAGATGATGGTAGCCTTAAAAATAGCGGCATCGAACTATTTGAATTGCAAATGACATTCTTCTAATGTCCTAAAACAGCTCAGAAAAAGAAGGCTTATGAATAAAATGTGTTGTACGTATTTATACATAGATGGCTCTATGTAGATGTGTTTATGCTTATTTATATACACAGATATAGTGGCAAAAATGTAGAAAATGTTTTGTAAAAGTTAAACAGATGCAATTCTTCAGACATGTGCTTGGAAGAAAATCTGTAACATGCAGACTCAGGCTTGGATTTTTTTTTTTTGCAAGTATTAATTAGACCTGGGTAAGAAAATTACCAAAAATATTTAATTCACTTTGCTAATGTAAAAATTTTCTGTAAGGCTTCTTAAATATCTGAGATGAAAATATATGATTTTTTGAAGGTCAGAGATCAAGATATTGAACTGCTAGAAAAAATGACTATAACACATTTGTCATGGTAGGCATATATGACTGGGTCCTTAAAGCAGCAGAAGAGAAAGCAAGAATGAATTAATTTCTCAATTATCCATACTAATAATCCAGTACTGTGGAAGGGAAAGAGTACTACTTCCCCAGAATTCTCATCTTCAATTAATTTTATGTCTCTTTGGAAGGGAAACTGCTGAATCTCTTAAACAGTGGTGTCAAGCTCAAACAGAAACAGGGATCAGCATTCTGCACATAAGAATGCCTGTGGGCTGCACATTGACCTTGTTTTAAAATGTAATATTATGTATGCTTTATTTTATTTTCTTTTATTTTGTTAAACATTTTAAAATAACATTTTAATCTAGTTCAAACTGCCTTAGGAAATGTTGTGTGCTAGTTGTGGCCTGCAGGGCACATGTTTGGTAACTTCTGTTTTGGAGCATACAGTTCAATAAAGAAATAAAGATTTTTTCTCCTTTCAGGAGTTAAACATAAAAGAGCTGACTGTGGTCTACTATACTTAGAATCAACTCTTTAATGCCTACAGTACCACCTAGACCACAGCTCATTTCTCATTCTGCGGTTCAAGAAGTGCTATTAAAAATGTCTGTATGCCTTATCTGGTAGGTGATTTCGTGCTGCATAATTCATTTGTAGTCCATAAATGCAAAGATAGAAAGCCTAAGATTTGTTCCATCTGTGTAAGGGCAATACAGTAACAGACAATAACCTGGTCTCACAAATGAAAAAGGGGGAAGCAGGCTGGGATGCCTTTGGGAAACTGCACAGTGCTTTTAATGACCCTTTCACCTCCAGCTTCTACTTACAAGAAAGTCCCATCTCTTTAATATGAATATCCTTTTGGGAATGCTCCGTTATAGAAGAGTATGGTCTCCAAATATTTAAAGTTATGGATCATCCCACAAACAAAAGAAAGGTTTCTGGTGAGTGTGAAGAGGTAATGGCATATTACCATTGAAGGATTGTGCAGAAGTGCATAATTAAGCTATGAAAAATATGTACGAATAGAAAAAGAAACAAAGCAGTTAAAGAACGAGAGTTAATCTGATGCTTAGTCAGTGTCCTCCAATGATATACAAACACAACGCCAAGAGATCGGATATGTTGGGTGGACTGCCACACAATGTTTATGTGTGGATTTAGACAAAAAGTTTCATAGGAAGAGATAGCATGGATGGTTTGCATCTATATTACTGAAGGTAGTTCTCACATTAATGAGATCATAGATTCATCGAAGTATTTTACCACATGGAAAAGAAAATAGGACTTGAAATTTCTAACACTCTAAATCACATCTCCTCTCTACACTCCTGATTATGCCCAATAAATGCCTTATGCCTTGGGGAAAAGGTGGGAATGCTAAAGTTACACCTTTTCAAGTTGCAATGATATCTTACATAAATTACCTAAATCACTTTCTTAAATGTTACTATGGTGTTGTGATAGGAAGAGTATACCTGCCTAGTAACTATTAGCTATTTCTTATTTTACCTATTAGCTCCTCCTGGGAATAATTGGACTGTGTATATGAGTTCACCATGATCCCAGGCACATAGGAACCTCCTGAAATCAATGCTGTTTTGTAAATAAAAGGGCTTGAGTATTTTCATGTGAATGTGAAAACACGTGGAAGATTGTAGGAAAAGAATTAAAGTAAAACAGGAATAAGAAATGTTCCTATATATTTTAAGAAAGAGATTTCTGCTAATTGCATTCCAGGAAAAATTGGCAAGAAGGAAAATGGAGAAGTTTGGCCTTCTTTAACAAAAATGATTTTACAGTAGATTCTCACTAATACTAAAATATTGTATTATATTTTCAGCCCCCGGAGAGTTTATCCTAAACTCAGTTTCCTAGTAAAGATGAGGTGACAATAATGAGAAAAATTTAAAATATGACTCCACAGAGCAAAAATTGATTGTATTCAAAGGGTTGGTGTATTAGAAGTTTCTTTACTATCTCGGAAAAGAACTGCACTTCAATAATATGGAAAAAATCACATTACAAAAACTTTCTCATGAGAATGTCCACTTATTTACATATGAACAGTCACCCCTAAAAGAACAAAAATACATAAACATAAACTATCATTATTATTTTAAAGCACAAATAATTTTCAATGAAAATGTTGACATATTCAGTGCTTTTTAAAATCTACTTCTTACACATACTAAGCTAGACCCAATAAATTGCACAATATTATGGAAACTGAGTAGCTCTCTAAAGTCATTTCCATTAAATTATACCTTAAAAACATACCATACTTTTATTACATCAGTGCAGTTGTTTCCCCCTTACTCATAAAAATACTTTAAGAAGCCTAAAATATCCTAGAATGAATTAGACAACTTACCTTTGAGCCTCGCTCATTAAAAATTATTTCAACATCTAAGATTTTACCAAATTGCTGCAAAGAAACAGAAATATATAAACATGAGCAAATGAAAGCACATCATGCTGCACAAACTGGCAATTATTTCAGAGTATGAAAATATTGTTATATCAAAGGCATAAACTGTATTTAATACTCTACAGTTAAAGGGTATGATTAGCACAGAGAAGCAAACCAACTAAAATTGCTAAATTCCCACATTATGAAATTCTGAGGCAGAATCTCTAGTTCAGTAAAGACGACTTATTTGCTAAGTAAATAAAAAAAATAATGATGTTAGGAATGGCTTAGTAGAACTGGCCTATTCCATTTTTCAGTGGAAGAAAGGTTTCTTGCAACACTGATTTTTAGCAGAAGTTTGGCAATTGATACACATATTAAAATATCCTGGCCCATTCCACTGTGCTATACAAAACAGCCAGAGTAAGGTGGGGATGACCTTAGAGGGCCTGGTTGTACACATGAAGAAACGAGAATTATACTGCTAACCCTGTCCACACTCAAAATATATGTATAACCCTGATTTGTCTTCAGGGGGAACAGTATCTATCATGTCATGATTCTTTCAATATATTAGAAAATAATCTTTAAAACTATCGGAGTACCTAAAATGGGGCTCTTTGAGAATTTAATCTTTAAGTATTTAGAACTGAGACTTAGAATAGGTTTATTAATGCTGAAAAATTTATATATCCACACTATGATAGGGGTACCTTCAATGAGAAGAGGCATAGATATCAATATTAAGCAACAGTCAAATTCATTTACCTTTGGTTTCAAGACAGTTCCTTAAAAAATACCTTTCCTGACATTTTGGTCAGGAACCAGTTTATTCCTAGAGAACATACCTACTCAAGGTGTTAGAGAGTCATCCTGGAATTTAAGTTCTACTTCATTAATAAAAAAGAGAGAAAGACATACGTGAATAATTGAAAATTAACTACCCTTTTCATGATGATGAACAATATTCTGACTTTCATTTTATGACTTTTTTTTCCTCTTATTTTTGCTTTCATTTTACTACATTTGCCCTCCCCTACCTGTTTTACCTAGCTTATATACTATTTGTCCAAGCAACTCTCTAACCCAACTATTCTTGAGGCAGCAGACAACCACGAAGTAGAGGTTGGCTCCTTTGATGGTATTTATAAACAGAGGAAGAGAAGGCAAAGTCCATTTGATAAAGACAGTGGAGAATAGATACGACTGCATGTGACCAATGCACATTCTCCCTTCAGAGAGAGAATCACTAGGAAAGTCTGGCAAAGCAAGTCAACTGGGTTTTAACAAATCAAGATAATTCTACAAATGGAAGATGTAAACATCCAAGCATTCCAAATGCTTGGTAATATATAGTGTAAAGCAGAGTCAAACTACTAAACTGTGGGCATACACACAAAAAAATTGTTTTGTATACAAGTTGTGCAAAATAAATTGTTCAAGAAGTAAAGAAAGAAAAGTTTTGAATGTAGGACAAAGTTAAGTTAAAGTATGTTATTTCCTGGGCTCCTTTCTTTTAAAAACATGTTTTTCAGTTAAAGTAGATATTGTTTTCAAAAAAGAGAAAGATTAAGGCACTACGGAAACAAGAAAAGTGAGCTAAGTGGTGAAGAAAAAAGAATCTACATTTCTTATATGTAGATTGAAAATGTGTCACATGAATAACTTGGCCAGAAATGATGCAATACATATACTGATCACTTCGGAGGGGAGGTAGCACTACAGTGACCAATATGCCTATTGCATGTATGACATTCTCCAAGTCAAGTGCAAGTCATGTCATCATTTCTCTGATGCCATGGTCTTCTTCGGCAATGAAGGACAAGGACACACACACACACACACACACACACACACACGACATCCTCAAAATACAATAAGGGTGGAAAAGGAATTGTGATTTTGAACATTTGTACAATATGCAAATAAATGAAGATCTTTATGTAAAAGGAGTATTCTTCTCTTGGGGTTTGAATTTCACTGCTGCGAATTACAACAATGGGAATTTTTCTTAAATATAAATTCAGCTGGGTAAAACAAAGGATTTGACTTTCAACAGGAAATTTGAAATTTTATATTAAAAACTAGCCTAATGCCCTATGGCAGAATTCTGTTACTCAGAAGCACTATATTTTTCTACTTTCTACTTAGAATATAAGAAAGACAAGGGTTGTTGCAAATTAGCCTTAGGAATGAGAAAACAGAAAGAAATGTATTTACAGACGGAAAATTATAAAGAAGTGCCCTCCACTTCCAGTATCCCAAATGTCAGCTAGTGTTCTTTGATTGTATATGATAAAACTCCTTTTCTAAAACCAGGAGTCAGTAAAGACAGAACAAGAAAACCCCAAGTAGAATGATTCTGTAGCTAATTTGAGCGATAATGCTGTGTGCCTGGGATATTTTATGTGGATGCAAGAAAGATGCCCCCTCAGAGTCTATAATATTTAGAGCTATTGAGACAAGTAGTAGAAGAATGATAGAAAGTTTAATTGAGAAGTTCTTGAGTAACGATGTAACAACAGCTGGCATATTTTCAATGTAAATTGACATTATACAAGACAAAGACATAACTGGTGTTTGCTCAGTAAGGCTATTATGATATATCTCCAACTCCATAAAAAACATTCTGTTATGTACATCAGAACTTTATCTAAAAACTCCAAAACAAGGAGTAGAAGAAATATATATCAAGCACTTGCAGATCATCTTGGATCAAATAATATTTTTTCTGAAAAACTACATAGGATGATAAATCAACATAGCATTTAAAAAAAATTAAAGATAGTTTAAAGCACTGAACATAGGACTAAGAAACAGAATCTTCTAGGCCAGCTTTTGTGTGAATTTATATGTGTGTGTGTGTGTGTGTGTGTGTGTGTGTGTGTATTTAGTATCTAGGTATTCTAGATGCAATAAGAGTGTCCAAAGAGACTATCTCAATGAACTGAAAAATAAGATATTTCGCATAAACAATGAAGCAGATATTATATGCATTTTTGACTAACAAAATAATGGTTACACGATGTAGTTTTACATGAAAGTCGCCTAGTTCATTAACAGAAACTTAAATAGAAAATGTTCTTGTGTACAAGACCTTAGTTTTGTAAGCAAAACAGTGTAAAAATGCCATTATAGTCACTGTTAAATTTTGAAACTATATTCACTGCTCAGCAGTTTCTGAATAATATCAAGGTCAACTACAATCCCACAGTAACTACAGATGAGAATTATAAACCCTAAGAATAGATTGAATCATTCCCTCCAGATTCAAGGAATTCGGGAACGAATGTTAAGGGAGATCAAGTTATCTTTTCAAAGGCAAATCAAGTATGTTAAGGAAGTTATGTTATTCCAGGAGTGTGTGAAAAGTTGATGACTCCTACAACGATTAACCTTTCCTACCTGAAGGAGATGCATGGCTTATGAAGAGAAGAAATTGACAAAAAAAATATTGCCACATTAGGCCATCAAATTTTCATTTAGAATCAATGTTCTTTGTAGTATAACTATTAATAAATGCAAAGAAGGATTCAAAAGATACTGATATCAGACCATGAATACCATGCTTATATAAACTTCTGTGAGTGAATTTGTTTGTTTCCTATTGTGACCTAACAGATTAGCAAAGTGTTGGAAGGAAAGGGAGAGCAAAGATGATTTATGAGTTATTGGAACACATGCCTCTAAGGACGATGGATGTATAGAATAAACTGTGTCAGTGTCTTACCAAAAAGACACCAAAACATTAATTAAAAATAAAATGGGTAATACTTTTAAAAACCATTTGCTAAGATATGATTATGCCTTAAAGCATTGTAAATTTCATAAAATTATTAATAATAGTTCCTCTATTCAATTCAGATAAAGTCATACACTCAGGCTAGAAGTAAAAGTATTTCTGTATCTTAAAAATATAATAATTCAGAAATGAACCCAGTAAAGAATACAGAGGTTACATCTATATGATGCCGAAACAGGTAGCTGTTATTAACCTGTGCTGGGTTACTTTCTTGCTCTCAAATTGTATAGAGGGGTTTGTGTCACTTTCCCTCTGTGCTGCCTGCACTCTTTTGCCAGATGATCAAGTAGAGAGAGCAAGATTACAGATACTTATGGTGGAGGGGTTATCTCTAACCTAGGATGGAATAATTACTTATGCAATGTGAATTAGACAGGGAATAACACTAGGTATAGAGAGATGCTATGCTCACTTTAATTCAACCAATATTTACTGGATGCCTACTATATCCAAATCACTGTAGAGGATATAAAAATGAGTGGGACAGAGTCTTTGCTTTTCAGGAGCTGAATAATGTCTCTTTGGAACGTGTAGGGAATCTCCAAAAATAGGGAACATTAATTCAGTGTATACCAGAGATTAATAAGTGAACCATTATTTCCACTAGCTTCAACTCAATTCATCTTGAGTTCGGCACCACTGCTGTCTGCAGATGAAAAGAAGATTTCATTTGGTTTATACTAATGCAATTATAACTTGAACAAATATTTTCTGGGCCAAATTGTTTTCCTTCATTCATTACTCTATTACAAGGTCTGAAGAACTATCACCAATATTCAAATATTTCACTAATTTAGCAGCAGAGCAAGACCTAACGTAGACTCAGAAAGACTGTCTGCCTTTCAGGTTGTCACTCATAATGTACTTATAAGACATTAACTGCCCTCAAGCTATTTATTACCAGGTAGGCACTATTTCATGACCCTTAAATAAACAACTGTTGATAAGGAACAAGATGTCTAACAGCCATTTCTAGAAAAATCCATGTTTTAATACTGGGATTCCTCTAACTACCTACTGTTAAAATGTCTTAATATGTTATACATGTTTAATGTCCATTTTAATGTGTTGAACTGTTAAAACTAATCCTTACCTTGAAAGTTCCTAGGAGTACCTTTGTGCTTTGGAGAGGACAAAGGAGTTTAAAGTTATTACCAAATGAGAGATAAGGAAGAGCGTGTGAGTGTGTGTGTGTGTGTGTGTGTGTGTGTGTGTGTGTGTGTGTGTACACACACCTTTTCCTTTAAAATGACAGAATTCAAGTTTGAGTTGTTTAAATTTTGGGGTGTGTGTTCCACTGCTGTGTCTAGTATAGACTCAATGAAATATCATGTACATTTATTAAGAAAGAAAAACAGGGCGGAAGAGCCAAGATGGTGGAGTAGAAAGACTCACACATGCTAGCTCTGAACCCACAGCCCATATATTTTCTGTAAAAAGAACTCCCCACAAATTCTGGATCAGTGCAAGCCATGCAGAAACGCAGGGGAGGAGATTTCTGTTCCAGAGAGCCCTGAAAAACCAGCCCCAAAGGTCCATCACACACTGGACACGGAGCCCACCCCTCCGCTGCCCTGGCCGTGTGGCCCCAGAGGAGCAGATCCAAGCAGGCTTCAGGGACGGAATCTCCGGTGGCCGGGAAGATCCCTCCGCCCACAGGCACTACAGGTCAGTGAGAGAGACGTCTAGGCTGGCCTAGAGGGGAGCAGGGTGTCTCCGTGGCTCGGGCCCCCTTGGGAGGCAGCAGCAGAGGCAGTGGCAGAGGCAGCCCGGGACTGCCAGAGCAGACAGGAGCTCAGGGCCATTACCAAAGATCTCTGCATAAACCCCCTGAGGGCACTGAGCCTGGGAGGCGGCCCTGCCTCCACCTGAGCACCAGAACTTAAGCTCACATTGAATAGCAGCCACGCCCGCCACTGAAAGCCCCAAGGCAGGGAAGCAGCATTTGAATCTCTGACCCCAAGCACTAGCTGGATGGATCTAGGCAGGAGTGGACAGGAATCTCAGAAGTCAAGTAACTGGCTGGGAAAATGCCCAGAAAATGGAAGAAAAATAAGACCATAGAAAGCTACTTTCTTGGGGGACAGATGTTCCCACCTTTCATTTCTAATGACGAGGAACAATTCTTACCATCAGGGAAAGATGTGGAGGGCGGGGCCACTCTATCCCATACATCCAAGATGGATGTCTGATGGGCTCAGGCCATGGAAGAGCTCAAAAAGGATTTGGAAAATCAAGTTAGACAGGTGGAGGAAAAACTGGGAAGAGAAATGAGAGAGATGCAAGAAAAGCATGAAAAATGGGTCAATACCTTGGTAAAGGAGACCCAAAAAAATGCTGAAGAAAATAACACCTTGAAAAATAGGCTCACTCAATTGGCAAAAGAGGTTCAAAAAGCCAATGAGGAGAAGAATGCTTTCAAAAGGAGAATTAGCCAAATGGAAAAAGAGGTTCAAAAGCTCACTGAAGAAAATGGTTCTCACAAAATTAGAATGGAACAGATGGAGTCTAATGACTTTCTGAGAAACCAAGAAATCACAAAACAAAACCAAAAAAATGAAAAAATGGAAGAGAATGTGAAATATCTCATGGGAAAAACAACTGACCTGGAAAACAGATCCAGGAAAGACAATTTAAAAATTATGGGGACTACCTGAAAGCCATGATCAAAAAAAGAGCCTAGACATCATCTTTCATGAAATTAACAAGGAAAACTGCCCTGATATTCTACAACCAGAGGGCCAAATAAGTATTGACGGAATCCATCGATCACCACCTGAAAGACATCCAAAAAGAGAAATTCCTAGGAACATTGTGGCCAAATTCCAGAATTCCCAGGTCAAGGAGAAAATATTGCAAGCAGCTAGAAAGAAACAGTTACAGTATTGTGGAAATACAATCAGGATAACACAAGATCTAGCAGCTTCTACATTAAGGGATCAAAGGGCGTGGAATAGGATATTCCAGAAGTCAAAGGAACTAGGACTCAAACCAAGAATCACCTACCCAGCAAAACTGAGTATAATACTTCAGGGGAAAATAGGGTCTTTCAATGAAATTGAGGACTTTCAAGCATTCTTGATGAAAAGACCAGAGCTGAAAAGAAAATTTGACTTTCAAACACAAGAATGAGAAGAAGCATGACAAAGTAAACAGCAAAGAGAAGTCATAAGGGACTTACCAAAGTTGAACTGTTTACATTCCTACATGGAAAGACAATATTTGTAACTCTTAAAACTTTTCAGTATCTGGGTAGTTGGTGGGACCACACACGCACACATACACACATGTACATGTGTGCATGCACACACACATACACACATGCATGCACATACAGAGACAGAGAACACAGAGTGAATTGAATAGGATGGGACCATATCTTAAAAGAAATTAAGGTAAACAGTGAGAGAGAAATGTAGTGGGAGGAAAGAGGGTGAAATGGAATGGGGTAAATTATATCTCATTCAAGAGGCAAGCAGGAGACTTTTTAGTGGAGGGAAAAAGAGGAGAGCTGAGAAAAAAACAAGAAGTTTACCCTCATCACATTCAACTAAAGGAAGGAGTAAAATGCACACTCATTTTGGTATGAAAACCTATCTTACAATACAGGAAAGTGGGGGAGAAGGAGATAAGCAGGGTGGGGGGGATGATGGAAGGGAGGTCAATGGGAGGAGGGAACAATTTGAAGTCAACACTCTTGGGGAGGGACAGGATCAAAAGACAGAATAGAAACAATGGGGGGCAGGATAGGATGGAGGGAAATACAGTTAGTCTTATACAACACAACTGTTATCGAAGTCATTTGCAAAACTACACAGATAGGGCCTATATTGAATTGCCTGCCTTCCCAAAGGGAATGGGTGGGGAGGGAGGGATGGGGAGAATTTGGAACTCAAAGTTTTAGGAACAACTGTTTAGTATTGTTGTTGCTACTAGGAAATAAGACATACAGTTAATGGGGAATAGAAAGTCATCTGGGCCTACAGGACAAAAGAGAAGATGGGGACAAGAGAAGGAAGGGAGGATAGAAGAGAGGGCAGATTGGTGATAGGGAAAATTAGAATGTTCGGTGTATTGGGATGGGGGGAGGGGACAAAAGGTGAGAAAATTTGGAACCCAAAATTTTGTGAAAATGAATGTAAAAAGTTAAATAAATAAATTTATATTTAAAAAAAAACACGAATCCTAGAATTATTTAGATTGGGTAATAGTTCCATCATTTATAGAAATGATAGAAACACTTCTATACCCTCTTAGGTAAATAGATGATTTGGATTTCCACCATCTGCTTCCCTTATTTTCCTTGCAGTCTTTCCTCTATCCCAGTTTCTAGAAAGAAATATCAATAGTAGGTAACAGAAGCTTTAAAGGCAAACAAAAGGGTGTATTCCTGTGAGGGAGGTAGCCTATTTTGTCCTGTTTGCTTGGCAGTGACAAGGCCAAATTCGGCAACTATAGCTACTAAAAGACCAACAATATCAGGCGGCCATGCTTATACCCTTAGGAGTATCGAGTTATTGAAAATGTGCACCAGGGAAAGGCAATAGCTCCCCGGTCCACAAACCAATGAATATAGGTGATTTTCCTTTCAAAACCTTGACCATAACACTCCCTGATGGAAACAAGGTACCACATACTTGGGATACCCCTTCTTTCATGGAGTCTGCTGATCTATTTGCTAATTTTAGATAAAGTTTAAGAAATGAGTATTGCTAAGTATTTTTTCCACACACTTTTTCTACCTCAAAGAAAACAATGTTCCTCAGATGAAGGCAAAGTCACATAAGTCCAGCATCAATTCTTAAGATTTAAACTTATTTCAACAATTTAGCAGAAACATATATGTTAACATATAAATCCTCATTTCTCCTTCTCTCCTAGGTAAAGTGCAACATTTAAGTAACTGTAATGAACCTTTTTAAGTTTCTTGCTGACTACAGTACCAAGAAAAACATTTATTAATCTTAAAACATGTGTGTGTACTACACACATGAATATTATATAAATATATACATAGGGGTAATATCTATTTTAGTGATCTCATCATAATTATATGACTGTGACATAGTTATATTCATCTTACAAATGCACTTATGGTCTTATGGTGCTTTTTATTTGTTTGTTTTAAAATTAGTGAGATTCAGTGCCCCAATGTGACACTTGGGGATGCCCAGGCTGCATCTGGCAATCCCTCCTTCTATCCCTTCCCCCATCTAGCTACTTACATTTTATAGTGCTCCATAAGGATTTCTATGGTCCCATTATACCAAAATTCCTTCATGCAAATTCAGTTTGATATTCATTTTTTTCTTTTCATACTAATGCTCCTTATAAAAGGAACATCTGGTTGACTCTCAGAATGATAGGGAATGCGTGGGAAATGAAAGAGAAGTGCCTAAGGGAACCAAACCACAGCCCATGGGAAACATGAAGACTTTGTAGCATCTAGGCCTGGGCCTTAGAACATTTTCTATTGAAAGGAACCCCTGTGCCTCCTAAGTACCACGTATGAAAGGCGCTCAGGTGAGGATAGGAATGCTTCTCCAAGAATGGATAAATGAAAACAGAGAGATGGTACTTACTCCAAACATTTGTCTGAGGTCCGGATCCCGGAATCTGAAGGGGATATTTGAGACATGCAGCCGCTTGGGCTGTGATTTGTTTTCTGTGTTTTCAGAAGGTTGTGTCTGAGGCTGGCCGTCAGTCTGTGCTGCATCATCTGTCTGCTAAAAGGACAAAACAGAAACAAAGTAAAAGAGGTTTTCAGTATAGTTTCAGGTGTAATATCTAATTTCCAAGTCACCTTATAATGGACGAATGCAAGTTACAAAGAAATCAGGCAAGGAAAGGTCTTAGTGAATTATGAAACATAGAAGGGTCTATTGCCTTGAATCTTTTCAGACAAAATATTAATGAAATTCAACTGGAGGCAGAGTTGTTTGACACTGTATATACAAAAGCTGACCAACTGAATTAAGCATTTAGACAATACTTTTAAGTCCCTTATAAGGCACAGTCCTGTAAAAGGAGGATAGATATATTTCCAGCATTAGAAAAAGAATGAAATCTCACCCACCTGATGTAGCACCTTAGATACAGAAAGCAGAGAGGAAAAGTAAGGCGTGTCTTTGCCATCATAATTGTTATTATATTAATTCTAGTGTTTGATCATTCTTTTTAGATATTTTTAATAGCCAGATTTTTAGATGTCTTAAGTCACCTGGTTGGGAGTTAAAATTATAAAGGTACTTTCCTCTGGTGACTCTCTGAGACGAAGCCCATTTGATCTAGAGCCATGAATTTTTCAGACCTTGTTTACAGAAATATAACTTTATTTAAAAAGTAAAATACATGCAGACGTAACTAGATAATCTATTACAGCAGATATTCAAATAATTATCACTCAGAACAAAGTGCCACCTTTTCCATAAAGCCTCTGTGATTCCCTCAGATGCTAGTGAGGAGCCTCACTTCAAAAACTACCTTTATTAATTTTGTGAGGTTTTTTTTGTCTTCTTATATATGTACATATTTTCTCCCCTACTAGAATGTAACTCCTTGAAGACTAGTTTCACTTCTGTCTTTATATTCTTAGCATTTAGGCCCATGGGGAGTGAGGGGGCATAGTAACTGTAGCATCAGTTCAGGAATGAGAAAGACCAGAGTTCAAATCTGGCCTCAGATACTTACTTACTGTGTAACCCTGGACAAGTGGCTTAACTCTGTTTGCCTCAGGTTCCACATCTGTAAAATGAGCCAGAGAGGCAAATGGCAAACCATTCCAGCATCTTTGTCAAGAGAACGCCAAATGGGGTTACAAAGAACTGACATGACTGAAACAGCTGAACCACAAAGTCCCCTACCTAGAGCACAGGATATTAATAAATATTCACTGATGGATACAATTTTGTATATTTCTTAGTTAATCTTTAACTGGCATCAGTTTAATGTAACTGTGACTTATTCCCAGATATCACTTAAAATGTCTTTTTCGGATTCACTAATTTATATCTAGAATTCAGATTCCTCTGAGGTAGGTACCAGGTCCAGGAGCTCTAGTCAGTGTTGTTGAAAGATCCAATGGAGGACTTCCTTGGTAGCCAGCAGTTCCTAGTGATCACAAGTAACCTTTTTCACTGTGCTTAAATATGAAGAGCTATTTAAAGCAATAAGTCAAACTAACATTACTTGCTTCTAAAGAGTCTGTATTACGCTTCCTCTGACTACCCTTCATTCTTCCTTCCAAGTAACTAGAGGAGAGAAATTACAGTTGTGTACGCCAGAGGCTTAACAAAGTATTTTTCTACCTATGATCGGGTCTATAAACCACTCGCAAGGCAAGTGGTAGAAAAACTGGTGGGTATTTTGGATGGGTAAGGAAGGATGGGATGCTACTTTGTTCCATGTAGAGAAATCCTAAAATCTATGAGTAGGTACAGAACGGATAATGGGAAACACTCTTTCCAGCCCGCCCTCTAGGCCCTTACTATTTTAACTAATTCTTGCTAAATAGGCACTAAGCTCTGTAGTTTCTCTACCTATAAAGGACTGAGTGTTTTTAGCACCCTCTAAATTTAATGCCATGTGGCAAAGTTCAATTCAGCCCACATACTAGTAACAGTTCTGATGAAGGGTATCTCTGATATATATCTTTTCTTTCTCAAACACAAGAAAGAAACTTTCTATTCTAATCCTAAATGGTAGAGAAAATCTTCTGCCTGTATCCCACACTTCTAGTAATACGGTGTTCTTGAACAGTAAATGACACTACTTCTCATAGCGGTACTCTTAACAACCTTCAATTTCTACAAACTACCTCAGTAAGAAAGATCTGTAGAAACCTATTCTCAGAAAGAACTTGTATCTTGTATCAAAGAACATCTGTTGAAAAATGTAAACAAATCTTTCAAACAGAGATTTTAAATCATTTTGGAATAATAAATGTGTCTAATTTAAGAAGAAGGATGGAAAAGACAAATACATGTTTAGGTCATATTTTCAAAAAAGCAGTCTAAAGTCTTACATTACAGGGAAATATATGTTACATATACACACATACACACACACATATATACACACACACACACATATATATAAAATTGCTCATCTAATTATATATATGTGTGTGTATATTTAATGTTATGTTAATATATTTTAAATGCTACGTTTAAAACTTTTCTTTATATATATGTAAAGAAAAGTTTATATATATATATATATATATATATATATATATATATGTAAAGAAAAGTTTTTATATATATGTGAAGAAAAGTTTTAAACGTAGCATTTAACAGGCCCCCTGGAGAACAGTTTGGAACTAGGCACCAAAGAATAACAAGTATTGGAAAGCCATCCCCTTCCTTGATTTCCTACCTCCCCTTTCCTGAAACTAACATATCAAGTATCTAGGGCTGTGAAAAGCACTTCACCCTGGTAACTAAAAGGATTAGTTACATCTTTGTTGTAGAAAGCAGGATCTCGCTGACGATAAGGAGAGATGACCATGTCTTCCTGGACTGAGTTCATAATAGGCAACCTCTCTTGAGTGGGAGAGTGCCATAAATGAACTGAAGGACAAAACAAGCAAAAAAATATATTTTCCAGATGTACTGCCTGAAGAAAGAAGAAACTCAATGCATCTTGAGACGAACAACGCCCAGCACCTTGAAAATTACATGGAAGTTCATTTTCCATATTGATAATAAGGTGACCAGTGATGTTGACTTGAGAAAACTATTTTGAAATCCTTCATTGGTATAGTACTAGGAACAGAGTAAGCACTTAATAAATGTTTTTCATTCATTCACTCTTCATCCATCCGTTCATTCATTTGAAATTACTACTTCACTACAAATTAAAATGGCTTTTTTTGCTTTCTGAGAAGAAGACTTACTTGCATTTAAATTTTACCACAACTGCAGAATGTTTCAGTTTAATAAACCTAATTAGGAATTACAGAGATTATGATTAAACATATTAAATGATTAATAGCATTATGTCACTCATGTGAAAATTAAAATTAATCATCTTTAGTCAAACAGTACTTTGGAGAAATCTTTGTGTTGTTTTCTTTGATAAAAACATACAACGCTTAATTAATCATTTTGTAACACGCATTTGTACAAGTGTCCGTGAGTTAGCATATATGAATACCTGTGTGCGTAGCATAAGCCACAAATGGGTGAAGAAAGAAGAGAAAAATGTTCTTAAAGATTATCATGTCTGTGTTTGGGTTTTGCCTTTTCTACTACTGCTGTGTGTTAATGTTCATGGGCTCTGTGCTGCTATGGCTCTCTTTTCTGTACTTTACCTAGGAATAAATACAAGGGGAAAATTCAGAATTCAACATCACCAGATAAAAGAAAAGCTTGTTAACTCATAGAGGGGCTCTGTCCTCAGGTGGCTGATACATTTTTGTGGCATAGGGATACAATTCTCAGCATAACTACAAACTAATGCTGGTTTGAGAAGAAAAATCTACCATTTCTTATACCTAGAATAATTTTCTTCTGTCTATGCTGAAGGTATAGTTTTATTGGGAATATCTTGATAATCAGTTGTGGAGTGGGATTTTGTTGGTCTGTTGCTGCTGTCACTTTAGGAAACCGCCCCTGAGTAGGCTTTGGCCATAACACTATTCCTAGACACTGTGACTTCCCATTATTTTATTATATACTGTCCCTTCCAAAGTCAATGAAAACACAACCCTAGAAAAATACTCCAAATTACTACTAATAAAAGAAGTGATCATTAAAAACAACTCTGAGATTTTAGCACTTCATATCCATAAAAAATTGCAGAGATGGAAACAGTTGCTCCTTGGAGGCTATAGGGGAAGTCAAGTATATTAAATCGCTATGTTTTAAAAAATGTTATTATAAATTTAAAAAGTAACATTTCAATCTACAAATACTGCACAGAAGTATATGAAACTCTATATAAAACTATGTAAAAGTAAGAATTTTCATGAAAATCATGATCTCATAGCATTTTCTCTTTTTTTTTTAAACCTGCTGATATTTCCAAGCTCCCAGCTGCAACTTTACCATGATTTTGATCTTGCTAAACCTAGATCCAATGCACTATACCACCCCACTCCTACTCAAAGGGGAAATGTGTCATACAGGAATACCTTACTTCATAAAATACCTTACTTCAAACCATACTTCATACTTCATACATACTCCCAGAAAAGTTGTGTGTAAATGTTCATTTATCATAAATTTACTAGGAGAATTTATTGTTTAAAGGATCTCAGAAAAACAAAGAGTTGTGTGTTAACACAAGTAATCAATTTCTTTGTTTTGTTGCATATTTGTACCAATGATTCTTAAAGCAGGGCACGTTTTGATTATTAAATTAACCTTGATTTAAATTATTATTGATATTAAATTAAGAGAATCTGGTTATAAAACTTCACTTTTATTTCCCCAACAAATGTGTGCAAAAGAAATAAAAACAATTACATATCAATTTTATAAATGACGAAACTAATGGAAATGCCTTGCCCAGATATAGACCACAGAGATTGACAGTTTTGTGTAAAATCATCTTTTCTGTTCTATTTTGTATATGGAAATTGTCATTATGATTGATGTTTGTTAAGTTCAGAATAAAATCATCAAGAAATTTAATTTTTAAAAGGAAAAAATGACCTGCACAGCGTTAGATGGATATTAAGTGGTAGAAGTGGATATATCACGAATAGAAGCCTTTTAGGAAGGAATTTAGTAAGTATTGTGGAAAAATCATGAGACCAGAGTTCAAATCCTATATGTGTTACTGACTACACGTTACCTTTGACAAAGCAATTTTGCTTGATCAAGTGAAGTGATTCAAATCAATTACCTTTAAAGTCCCTTTCAGGTCTAAACCATCTCTATTTTATAAGAAAGCATAAGCTTGTGAATGAGGCTCTGGAAAAGTAAGAATTTTCATGAAAATCATGACTTCATAGCATTTTCTCTTTATTCCTTAAACCTGCTGATGTTCTTAAACTTTCAGCTGCAACATTACAATGACATGAGGAAGGCTCCTGTACATGTGAGTGGGTCCATAGGACTGTTGATCTTTCTGCAAAGGCTTAACTAGAGGTTTCTGAATAAGCTCATTACAAGGGCAATGCCTTTTCTTGCTTTGGTCTTGTGATAAATCCCTATCAGGATTTGGAATGTTTGCTGCAGGTATTTCTTAATAAACAAACTCCCCAGATACTTCTGTGTGTTATCAATGCTAAGAAAACACCGCTGGCTTTAATCTCCTGAAGATCACTTAGTGCCTTCACAAGGACTTTAATAAAGAGCTGGGGGCCTCCTCCCTGTCCATAATCATTCCTAATTCAATGAATAGCTCAGAGCTACCCAAAACTAATCCCAGTGAAATTGGATTTAGGCATCGACCAATCCAGCAGTGACTATATCAAAGGATGAATGCAGTCTTATAAAAATATGTGCCTTCTGGCTGCCCCTTTAAATTTTGTCTTCTTTCTTTGCCTATTAATACTCCTCAGTTCACCTCTCAAGTTCACCATGCCTAGCATTCTAGTTATTTGTTAATGTTTACATTTTCCTATAGACCAAACCTTGATTTCATATTGGGATAAGAACTGGAAAGAAGATTTGTTTGCCTCTAGGCAACTCCTAATTGCAGAAATTCTTTCTTGCATGGCAGGTCAATAACATTTCTACAAAGCAGAGTCTAAAAGAGTTGAGTCCATAATTCAGGGGTTATGTGACTTGCCCAGGGTCATAGAGTCAGCATGAGTGAAAGATGGAAGTTGACACCAGGTCTTCTTCACTCTCTGGTCCTCTATTATCTACACCATGTTGCCTCCCTAGGTCTTTGGATTATCATCACCTAAATCATAAACAAAAACCAATTAAGGTTTGAGAGACAGAAGGGGAGTAGGACATGATGGTAATGATCTCAGAGCCTTCTTTTTTAGTTATGATATTGTGAACCCTGTAACTAGCCTCACTGTTGCCTCTTAAGATAATAAACGTGAATTAGTTAAACATCATGGGTGGGTAAAGGGCAGAAAACCGCAACTTGCAAACACAAAAGAATGAGTGGCTCGAAATGGATGGATGTCATTGTCCACTAAAGAAATTACAAAGGAATAAACTGTACAGAGAAGAAGCAGAGCCAAAGGACAAGTCTCACCACTCACTGCCCATATGCTACTTGGGCTGGAGGCAGAGAAGAACATTCTGCATCTAGGACATTAAATATATTTAAATAAGAAAAAAACAGCAGGAGCAACATACAGTTTATTTTACAACTGTATATATTTTACTATCTCCAATTCCACCATTAGCCTCCTAAAAACCCAAGACATAAGAAGTTAATGGAACATTATTTTCCCCACCATTAGCCTATTGAATATTTAGTATTGTATCTACACTACAGCCTTGTTTTTCCTTTTATGCACAAGATTGTTAAAAGTGATAAATAAAAAGTGTATTTTTGAAAAGCCAGCTGTTTCTTCCTCCTACACCAATCAAGTTATTTCTCTGAGAGAAAAGCTTGTGAATGTCTTCTAGGCATTATTTGATTAAGTTGACAATATTATGTGAGCAATGCTTGAGTACCCACTGTGCTTTACTTTTGACCAAATTGATTTGTGTAATGAACACTTGTTCAGTCTCTTCTCTAAGCTTGAATAGGGCTCTTGATTTAACCAGTAATGCTGGAAGCCAAGTGAATTTACAGCACCCACAGTCACTCTCTCTCAAGCTGGAGAGAATACCAAGCGAAGTACATGAGCAAGCATAATTCAATCCATTGGGCTATAAGCTCAGAAAATAATATCACAGAGCTCTGCAATATACCTATTTGATTTGATTTGTAAACCTGATAAAAAAGCAATCGAGAAAAGTTCAGGGAGAAAAATATATATGTTCCAAGCAAAAATGTAACCATTTTGAATGTGTACAAAGAACTGAAAAAAATCATGCATACTAAATCAACATCATATCTAGCTTATACAATATTATGCATTCTCATTTTAAAATGAAGATTGTGAAAATTCATTCTCCTTTTTTCTTTAAAGGAGCTTTGGGAAAGAATTAAACGTAAGTTTGGTGTTTTTGCAGGATGCTATTTCAAAATTTACTGCCAAAGGATGTTGGGGTATGAAAGATTCACTTGACTTTGCCCCACCCCCCAATTCAGCTCTGTTGACAAATAAATAAGTTAATCCTACTGCTTTTGATGTGTTAATGTATTATTCCCCAACTCTGTAGCACTGGCTTTACAGACATGTGCCACAGAGTTTAAAAATATATCCAATTTCACTGAACTATGAGAAATTAAAGAAACATGGCCAGTGATTCAGTCAATTAATGGGAAAGACAAAGGATGAAGAATTCCTATATTGTACCGAGTGATCACTGAATACAGGAGCTACCTCGGTTGCTACCTTTATTCTTTAAAATGTGCAGAAAGCAGGTACCAGAAACCAAATGTTTGACATCAGAAAGGGAGCTATGATTAAATAGTCTTTGTCAGAGCAGATGCCAATTGACACAAAGAAATTTCTAACATGTTTCACTCACACACAGTCATGTCCTAGAGAAAATACTACTGAGGAGACCTGAAAGCCTGGATGACCTTTAATGATGTTTTAAACCACTTATATCAAGGCTCCTGCTTAACAAAGAGAATGAAAACAAGGTGACAAAAGATGTTTTTCCTAGGTTTCCTCTAGTTGAAGTGGCTTTTTCTCTAAGGTTAAGGGAAAAACAGTGCCTTTGAGTGCAAGTCCTGCCTCAAGTGAATCCCTTTCCAGTCCCACATTTGGCCTACAAACATGACCAGGTAAATTCTCAGTGGAATATTCTTTCTTCCAGGTGAGTAGGACTATTTAGAGGCTCCTCTGCTATCTTGGGTTAATCAAATGCTAATTATACTAGGTCCTATGACAAGGGTAACTTTGCAGAATTTTTACCTAATTTCTATCATATTCTCATGAAAAGGGACAACCATAAGTATAATATTTCCATCCTTTAGGAGAAATAACGAAATAAACTATGTGTATGCCCATGAGAAAACATGTGGTAAAATGTTCCTCATTTACTTAAACAGGGTTGCCATCTTTGCCTAAAATTGCACTTCTGACAGATGAGGAAACTCAAAAAGTAAACGATTTACTACTACAATAGTATACAATTAGCAGAAGAATAGTCAGTTCCACTGAAATACAAGGCTTTACAGGTCTCCCTTCACTATTGTTAAGTATTGGCCTGGATTGCCTAGAAAACCCCAGAGTAAAGCATCAATGCTTCACACATCAACCATAAATTCTGTACTCCTATGTATAAAGAAAACTGATGATCTAAATTGCCAACTCTCTGGAACAAAATGAGACAGGATCAACCTTATATCTCAGTAAAAAGAATGAAAATCCAGAGAAAGAAACCGATTCCTAGGACATTAAGATATGTTTTCTCATCAGCAAAACCCTTTTGATAAAAGGACCTGGCTTCTATTTCTGATGCAATTTCTGTAGAGAAAAAAAAATACAAAAGGCATTTTCTGAAAGCAATAAGTCATTTGCTCTACAAAATAAATTATATGTGGACTCACCCTGGAAGTAGATGGTAATATTAGAAATGTGTGATCAATCTGTTAATACAAAAGTTGCTATTACCCTAAAGACGTGGTGTGACACATTTCAGTTGTCAAGGCAGTTTTTAACAAAGAAACACTAGCGAAAGGCATTCCATCATAATCCATTTCATACTTGCATGGACTCTGGAAATCTACTGACCTACTTCACTAAAATTGAAGTACACACATCCTCCTCTAGAAATTGAACCTTTGACATCTAGATCACAGACAAGAAAAAATTGCACCCCCCAATAGGTCCGTAGTCAGTGAAGTTATATTCCTTAGCTGTAATCATTTGAATATCTTTTAAAAATATATATATACTAGTAAATTTAAAAAAAAAACAGATTTAGAATCTTACATGGAAAAACCTCAATCTGCCACATGCAAATGTTTTCTTAATGAAGATTATGACTAAACTACTATAACTAAAGGGAATTAGTTTTCACTATTTTTATCTTTCAAATTTAAGAACACAGCTATATAAGCATAATTTGGTGACAAATGTGTGTTTGTCCTCCGTTGCCAAAGAAGACCACGCCATCAGAGAAATGACGACATGACTTGCACTTGACTTTGTTTTGAGTGAGGGAGGGCTGGATAGGTCACCAGCCTCACTTCTCCTCCAGAGCCATCTGAATCCAGTGACCAAATACTCATCAGGATGACTGGAGATGACCCAGGATGAGGCAGTTGGGGTTAAGTGACTTGCCCAAGGTCACACAACTAGTGAGTGTCAAGTGTCTGAGGGGAGATTTGAACTCAGGTCCTCTTAACTCCTGCACTGGTGCTCTATCCAATGCACCACCTAGCTGCCCCAGACCTTGAAGGGAGTTGAACTAGAACAGATATATCTAAAGTAAAATCTGATTTTTTTCCCCTCAGTCCTAATTCTATCTGTTATATTTGACACTGTTGGACAGTTCTTCCTTTTCTTTCTTGATTTTCCTGACACTGCTCTCTTGGTGGTTTACATCCCCCCTGAATGATAGCTCCTTCTCAGTTTCCTTTGCTGGATCATCCACCATATCATGCCCCATAACTAGCGGTGTCCCTCAGGGTTCTGTCCTGGGTTGTCTTGTCTTCTCATTCTACATGACTTCCCCTGGTGATCTTATCAGCAGCCATGGATTTAATTACCATCTCTATGCTGATGATTTTCCTATCCTGATCCACTCTCTGCTACCCTCCAATCTCCCATCTCCAACTAGATGTTCAATAGACATCTTCAACTCAACATGTCAAAAATGGAATTCATTATCTTTCCCGCTTAACCCTCTTCCTACTTCTACATTCCCTACTACTGTAGAGAGTGGCATCATCCTCCTAGTCCCTTCAGCTAACAACCTGCATGTCATTCTGGATATCTCACATCTCTCAAACCCCTCCCCCCTCCATCCAATCTGTTGCCATGCCTACTGATTTCACCTTTGTAACATCTAACATGCCCCCTCTTTCTCTCTTCTGACATTGCTACCACTTTAGTGCAGGTCCCCATCCCCTCAAGTCTGGACTACTACGATAGCCAGCAGATGCGTCTGCCTACCTCATGTCTCTCTCCACTCCAATCCATCCTTCATTCAGTTACCAAAATGATATTATGAAAACACACATCTGATCCTACTCAGTAAACTCCAGTGGCTCCCTCTTGCTTCCAGGATCAAATACAAAATTTTCTGTTTGGTGTTTAAAGTTCTTCATAACCAGGCCCCCTGAGTCTACTTTTTCCTTAGTCTTCAACACAATGACACTGGTCTCTTTGCTGTTATTCAAATGAAATATTTCACGTCTCATCTCTGGGCATTTTTTCTGGTTGTCCCCCATATCCGGAATGTTCTCTCTCTTCATTGTAGTCTCTTGGTTCTCTTTAAGTCCCATCTAAAAATCCCCTTTCTTACAGAAAGTCTTTCCCAACCCTTCTTGAGTATAGTGCTTTTCCTTTCTTCCTTATTTCCTATTTATCTTGTATATAGCTTGTTTGTATATATTTATTTGCTTACTGTCAGCCCCATTCGATTGTAAGTTCCTTCAGGGCAAGATATGCCTTTCGCCTCTGTTTTCATCTCCAGAGCTTAGCACAATGTCTGGCACACAGTGGACACTTAATAAATACATATGACTGACATATGTCTTTTTTGTTAACATTTCAGTTCCCAAAAGTTTAGCACTTATTTCTATGTAAATGACTCCCAGATATACCTATTCAGCCCTAATCTTTCCTTGGAATTTTAAATCTGTATCATCAATTATCTATGGGATATTTCAAAGTGGATGTTCCAGGGACATATTACCATGTTAAACCTGAAATCATTTTCATTCCCCCTCTACCTTCTACTTTGCCAAACTGCCTTCTCTCTGTCAGAGGGAGCGTCATCCTTCCAGTGGCTCAGATTCACATTCTCAGCATCATGCTTGACATTTCATTCTCTTTCATGCACATATTCTATCAGTTGTCAAGTGGTTTCTCACTTTGAATCACCTCTGGCATCCATTTTCTCTACCCATATACCCATATTAGTTCAGGCCTTTACCTCTCATCTAAATTACTACAATAGCCTCCCCTATACAACCAATCCTATTGCCTTCCTTATGTCTACAGAATAGAATATAAACTTCTCTGTTTAGCTTTTTACAAGTCTTATACAGCATGGCCCCTGTCTCAGTAGACTTTATTTCCCTATGCACACTTTGAAACCAAACTGAACTGGCCTTCTCTCGCTTCTTCAGTCAAAATACATCTCTACTTGTTGCCATGCCTTTACACTAAGCATTCCTGGATGCATGCCTGGAATGCACTTCCTCCTCACCTCTGTCCCCTGGTGTCCATTACTTCCTTTAAAAGACCTCTCAGACATCATCTCTATGAAGTCTTTCCTAATCCTACCTCCGCCTCATCAATAGTGACCTCCTTCCCATAGTATCTTGTATTTAACTATTTTCTGAGTGTAAAAACTTTCTATTTATGCTATATATATTTTGAAAATATATTTTTCTCCTTATCAGAATGCAAACTCATTGTGATTAGGAATCACTGTATTCTTCATACTTTTCTCCCCCAGCATCTAACCCATAAAGGTTTGATAGGTAGAAAGGTAGAAATGTGAGTATAAGGCATCTAGATGGTATAGATCAGAGTGCTGAATGTAGAGTTAAGGGGACCTGAGTGCAAATGTAGCTTCAGAAGGTTACTGTGTGACCCTAGGAAAGCCAATTAACTTCTTTCTACATTATTTTCCTATCTGTAAAACAGAGATAATAGAACCTACTTTTGATGATAGTCCTGAGAAACAAATGTGAATATCTGTAAAATGTTTTTCTATATAAAGCTAGATACTGATATCATTATTACCTGACCCTTAATGGGTACTGAATAAATATTTTCTGATTCATTGTTGATAATAACAGAAGGAATATTTTACTAAGAGCCAGAACACCAGAGATCTAATTCCTTCTTCTCAATTTAATATTTATATGGTCTTGGACATATCACAAATTCTTTGAGTCCAAACTATTTCCCTGCAAAAGAAGTAATTCTTCCATTCTTTACCTCACAGGGCTATTATAAAGATCTAGTAAAATAGCTTTTGTAGGCTTTGTGAATTGTAAAGTATTAATTAGTTCCACCTCAGGGGTGTACTAGCAAATGCTAACACCTTGACTGGGGCTGATGTGGAGAATATACCTCTCCCCTACAACACATTTGTAAGTTTCATCTGCATTATTAATATTTTCTCCATCACATTCTTAGCTTTAGGTAATCAGCAAAACAATGAATCAAGGCCTGATTTATATTATCTGCACATTCCCAGATATAAATGTTCCTACTGAAAATTTTACAATTCATTCTATTTAGTACAGCCAGAGTGAGCTGGCTCAAACATATGACTAATCCTATTCCATTTAAAAGCAGATACTAATATTTTAGGTAAGAACACTTCTAGATTTGATAATTCAATCAGAACCAGATTTTGAAAACACCTATGTATCCCTTTGAATCTATCAAAGGCATTGGATAAGATAAGTGGCCCCTGAGAAGCTTTGTAAAATAAGAAGCTTTCTCAGAACTGTAGAGGACAAGGGCTGGTTGTGGAGAAGAAGGAGTGGAGCCAACCAGAGCTGTTCAGGAAAGAATTGAGATCTGGTGCAATTGAAAGAAGGAAGAAAAGAGAGAACTGTGATTCCTAATCACAATGAATTTGCGTTCTGATGAGGAGGAAAATATATTTTAAAAATATATAGCATAAATATTAAGTTTTTACACTCAGAAAATAGTTAAATACAAGGTACTATGGGAAGGAAGTCACCATTGATGAGGTGGAGGTAGGATTAGGGAAGACTTCACTGAGATGTTGTCTGAGATGTTTTCTGTGTCAAAAAAGGGAGATATTGAGGATTCCTGCTTAGCCCTACAGGAATCCTGAAGTCAAACACTTGGGCTAATACTATTAACTATATCTACCTAATCAAAGACTGAGGAAAGTTCCAAGAAAAGATCTACTCTTTCCTGGCCATTCTCTATGCTAAACTCTCATCACATATTGTAATACAATTTGCTGCTGCTCCTTTACGCAAATGCTTTCTATCATCTGACTTTTGCTTCAGTCACGAGATCAGGGGCTACCAAGATATCAATACAAATTAATTTTAGTTTGAGAGGCAAACCTCTGCCTAAATGTTAGGACTTTTTCTAACTGGAGTCTTAAGGCAACTGTGATTGTACTTCCAAACTTTTACTTAATATAAACTGTCCAAAACAGCAGAAAAAGGAAGGATGTAAACCTGCACAGGCCATTACATTGCCTGAAGGGTAAAACGAGCCAAAGGGCTTAATAGGGTGTTAGCACAAAAAGAAAGTACTTTGATGGTAATGACTGGAGATTTTGTCCAGAAGACCAATCTGGTAACAATGTATAGAATGGATTGGAATGAAGGGGGAACAGTGTCTGTGATAATTACATCTGTGATAATAGTGAGATGAGGAAAGCTGAATTAGGCAGTAGATAAAGGTTATATGAGAGAAACATTATGGGGGAAGGGGTGGAGTCAAAATGGCAGAGCAAAAGCAGGGACCTGCCTAAGCTCTCCCCTCAACCTCCTCAAAATACCTTTAAAAAATAACTAAACAAATCTTAGAGCAGCAGAAGCCACAAAATGACAGAGTGAAACAGATTTCCAGCCCTAGGTAATCTGGAAGGCCAATAGGAGAGGGCTATTGCACTGGGCTCAGAGTGGAGTACAGTCCAGCATGGGCCACACCAGCACAGTAGGGACTGGAGCAGGCCTCAGGGTGTTGAATCACTGGCAGCTGTAGCCGTTTCCAGACTTCTCACCCCACAAATGCCAAACACAGTGTTGAAGATCAGTGGGAAAGCTCTCTCACCTGGGTGAGAGAGGCACATGGTCTGACCCCAGCCCAAGGTCCAGGGTGGCAGAAGCTACTGTTGCAGCAATGGCTGCTTCTGGAGCCTGGAGCTCTTGGCCTACAGATGGTGAGGGAATCGAGCAGCGGATCTGGGTTGCAGTACTGGGGCAAGGAGGAGTGCTGGCCTGGCAGAGCTGGTGGTGGCTCTAGAGAGGGAATCCTACTCAAAGATCCAGGGCAGAAAAGGGTAATTGTGGTCGCTCACAGACAGGAGAGCCTGCCAGAAGAAGAGTAAACACCTCTCCTTTGATCATACCGATTTGGAGGAACTGAGAACTTACAGGTCCTTAGAGATATCTCTGGAAACTGCTGCACAAAACCCCTAAAACTTGGGGTAGTATACCCTCCACTTAACAAAGAGCTAAAAAGTCAAGTAATTGGCTGGAAAAATGACCAAAAAGGGGGAAAAAATAGAAGGTTATATAGAAGGTTACTTTTGGTATTTTCCTACAATGAGGAAGATCACAGCATATAACTGCAGGAATATCAAAGCATACAACCTGAGGAAGACAGCAAGATCAAGTCTCCTACATCCAAAGCCTCCAAGAAAAATATGAACCAGTCTCAGGCCGTAGAAGAACTCAAAAAGGATTTAGAAAATAAGTAAGAGAAGTAGAGGAAAAATTGGGAAGAGAATTGAGAGCATTGCAAGGAAATCATGAAAAATAAGTCAACACCTTGCTAAAGGAGAATCACACGCAAAAATATCGCTGAAGAAAATAACACCTTTAAAAATAGACTAACCCAAATGGCAAAAGAGGCCCAAAAAGTCAATGAGAAGAATGCCTTAAAAAGCAGAAATGGGAAAATGGAAAATGGGGTGCAAAAGCTCACTGAAGAAAACAAGGAGCAAATGGAAGTAATGACCTTATGAGAAATCAAGAAATTATAAAACAAAACCAGAAAAATGAAAAACTATAGAAGACAATGTGAAATATCTCATTGGAAAAACAACTGACCTGGAAAATAGATCCAGGGGAGACAAATTACTATTATTAGAAATAATATAATTATATGTAAATAGTATAAATAATATAAATATTACTAAATGATTAAAAATTATTGGTTTACCTGACAATCATGATTTTTAAAAACCTAGACATTAGCATTCAAGAAATTATCAATGAAAACTTCTCTGATATTTGAGAACCAGAGGGTAAAATGTAAATGGAAAGAATATACCTATCACCTCCTAAAAGATATCCCAAAAGGAAAAATCCTAGTAATTCCTGAGTTTTCAGGTCAAGAGAAAATATTAGAAGCAGCCAGAAAGAATCAATTCAAGTATTGTGGAAACACAATCAAGATAACACTGAATTTAGTAGCTTCTACACTAAGGGACTGGAGGGCTTGGAATATGATATTCCAGAGATCAAAGAAGATAGGATTAAAATCAAGAATCACCTACCCAGCAAAATTGAGCAAAACACTTCAGGGGGTGGGGGGTGGGGGGTGGGGAATGGTCATTAAGTGAAATAGAGAACTTTCAAGTATCCTTGATGAAAAGAGCAGAGCTAAATAGAAAATCTGACTTTCAAGCATAAGAATCAAAAGAAGCATGAAAATGAAAACAGGAAAGAGAAATCATAAGGGAAAAAAATGGAATACCATTTTTTCTTGTTGAAACATTCTTGTTGAAATGACTGAATAGAAAATGTGACTTTCAAATCTAAGAATCAAGAGAAACATGAAAAGGAAGAGGAAAAGAGAAATCATAAGGAACTCATTGAAGTTGAGCTGTTTACAATACTGCATAGAAAGATGAATTTGTAACTCATCAGATCTTTCTCAATATTAGGGTAGTTAGAGGGAATACATACATACATACATGTGTATATGTATGTATGTATATATAGACAGAGGGAATAGAATCAGCTGAATATGAAGGGAGGATACCTAAAAAAATAAAGTAAGTGTTGAGAGGAATGTACTGGGAGAAAGAAAAAAGGAGAGGTAGAATGTTGTAAATCATCTCACATAAAAGAGGCAAGAAAGAGCTTTAATAATGGAGGGGAAGGGGGATGAGAGAGAATAAGCGAGCCTTACTCTCACTGGATTTGGCTTAAGTAATCACACACATTCAATTGCTATGGAAATCTATCTTACACTGGAGGAAGTTATGGGGGAAGGAGATAGGAGAGGGAGCATAATAGAAGGAATGGCAGATTGGAGGAAGGGTAATCAGATGCAAACACTATTGTGGGGGACAGGTCAAGGGAGAGAATGGAATAAATGGAGGGCAACACAGGACAGAGGGAAATGGGGTTATTCTTTCACAACATAATTCTTATGGAACTGTTTTGCATGGCTATACATGTATGACCTATATCAAACTGCTTGCTTTCTCAATGAGGGTGGGTGGGGAGGGAGGGAGGAAGAGAATGAGGGACTCGAAGTTTTAAAAATGCATGTCAAAAATTATTTTCACATGCAACTGGGAAATAAGTTGTACTGACAATGGGGTATAGAAATCTATTTTGCCTCATAGGAAGATAGAAGGCAGGGGGACAGGAGAAGGGGGTGATGATAGAAGGGAGGGAAGATTGATGAAAGGGGTAGTTGGGGTTCATGCTGTCCTGGGATGGAGCGGGGGGAGAGAGGAGGGGAAAATTTGGAATTCAAAATCTTGTGGAAATGAATGCTGAAAATTTAAAATAAATAAATTATATTAAAATTTTAAAAAATAAAATGTTTTATGCATGAAAAAAGCAAGAAATATTATATAGGTCAAATCCATAGCATTTGGTGAATGAATGGATATGATTTGGTGGTGTGGGGTGTGAGAGAGGGAGAAGCCAAAAACAGCATCTAGGTTTTGAGCCTAGATAACTAAAAGAATGTTGGTGAAAGGAGAAAAATTGGGAAATCCAAGAGGGAAATTGTTCAAAATTAGAAAGCACTGGGAGGTAGGGGATGAATGTGCTTTGATATTGAGTTTTTTGGTCACATTTTCCTATACATCTCTTACCTATAATTCCCCACCACAGGCCTGCTTAGGTCTTGAGACTCTTCTTTCAGAAGACATAAAACTGGCACAGAATCCCGGAGGCAGAAGGGTAGTCAATGGCCATCCCATATAAGTTCAATCACAAAAATCTAACTCATACAAGAAAGGTTTTCCTCCCATGAAATATTAGGCGAGGGAAGTGGGTTACCCATGACCTCTCAGAGAGGCAGCCCATTCCACTTCTAAAGAGCTCTAATTGTTTTTTTTTATTAATTTTATTTATTTTTGGTGTTCTACGATCACTACCATATAACTTAAATTTTTTTCCCCCTACCTCCCCCCACCTCCCTGAGACAGCATACAATTTTATATAGGCTCTACACACACATTTCTATTAAATACATTTTCACTATAGTCATGCTGTGTAAAAGAATTAAAATGAATAGGAGAAATCATATAACAAACCAAAACGTAATACAAAGGAAAATGATCTTCTACATTATGTGATTGAATTCCATAGTTCTTTCTCTGGATGTGGAAGGCATTTTTCCTTAAGAGACCATTGGAAATTTTTTTTTAGTCTTTGCGTTGCAATGAAGTTCCAAGTGTACCAGAAAAAACTCTCGCACACTGTGGTCATTACTGTGCACAAAGTTCTCCTGGTTCTGCTCCTTTCACTCAGCATCAGATCATAAAAGTCTTTCCAGACCTCTCTGAAGTCTTCCTGTTCATCATTCCTTATAGCACAATAGTATTCCATTACATTCATATACCATAATTTATTCAGTCAATTGATGGGCATCCCCTTGATTTCCAATTTTTGGTCACCACAGAGAGAGCTGCAATAAATATTTTTGTACATGTGGGACCCTTTCCCATTTTTATGATCTCTTGGGGATACAGTCCTAGAAGTGATATTGCTGGGTCAAAGGGTATGTATATTTTTGTAGCCCTTTAGGCACAGTTCCAAATTGCTCTCCAGAATGGTTGGATCAGCTCACAGCTCTATCAACAATGAATTAATGTTCCAACTCTCCCACATCCTCTCCAACATTTATCATCTTCCTGTTTTGTCATGTCAGTCAATCTGATAGGTGTGATGTGGTACCTCAGAGTCGTTTTGATTTGCATCTCTCTAATTAATGGTGATTTAGAGCATTTTTTCATATGACTATAGATATCTTTAATTTCTTCCTCTGAAAACTGCCTGTTCACATTCTTTGACCATTTATCAATTGGGAAAAGCAGACCTAATTGTTGACAAAATGTTACTAATATCAATTCCAGATTTATTTCTTTGCAATTTTTATCCATTTTATCCATTGCTCCTGTGTCTGCTTTCTGGGATGAAAAGGAGCAAGTCTAGCTCCTCCTCTATATGACAGTTCTTCAAATAGGTGGAGATAGTTTTCATGTGCCCTCTGATTCTTCTTTTCTCCAGGCTAATCACACTCAGTTCCTTCAACCAATCTTCAGCCCAAGCCTACCTTGGTCATAGCTCAAAAAGAATGGAAATAGAAATTGTTTTGTTTTGACCAGAAACCCTGAGCATCTCCCCATCTCAGACTGATTTTTTTTTTTGACTCACTTCTTACCTAGCCTTACTCTGAATGAGTGTTGCCTCAGACAAACTAATATCTGGGAAACACTTTAGCTTCAAAAGTCTCCCATTGAATCTGGGGTCATCTCTTGTCCTGACCTATATCTTGTCACTGGACCCAGAGGGCTCCAGAGGAGAAAGTGAGGCTGGTGATTTTGCATAGCCCTCCCTCATGTAAACCCAATTCTCTTGCAAGTCATGGCATCATCTTTTTGATGTCATGGTCCTCTTCAAGAAGAAAGGACAAATAGCAACAGCAACTATAACATGGAGTCAAGGATTTCACCATCCTGGTTGCCCTCCTTTGGATATTCTCCAGTTTATCAAAGTCCTTTGTAAAGTGTAACCCTCAGAAGTGAACACAACACAGTCCCTTATATATGAAGTATATCTCAGGCAAAATAAATACAGTGGGCTTATTGCCTCCTTATTCCTGGAAGCTATGCCTCTCAATACAACCCAGTAACACCACCTCAGTTCTTTTTACCTACCATGTAATACAGCTGAAGCATACAGATCACTCAAGTCACCGGATCTTTTCCAGAATAACTACTCTCTGTTCACAGCTCCTCCACTTCATCATTTGGAAAAGATATTTTTTTTGTAACCAAAAGTGAGATTTTCTTATATTTGTCCCTATAGAATTCATCGTCTTAGAATTAATCCAGTATTCTCGCCCCTCAAGATAGAGCTTTCTGGATCCTATCACCCAGTATGTTAGCTGTCTTTCTAAGGAAGAAGGACTTTTGAAAGTCATTTTTATAGGGAGAAAAAATCACTGAATTAGAAAGAAAACAAAATAAAATAAGCGGGGAGAAAACCTGTAAACTCTTTGGGGGCAGCTACTACAATCTATTTTATCTTTTTGTCTCTCTTAGTCTGTTGGACAGTGCTACACCCATAGTAGGCACCTTACACCATATATACATATGTATTTAGTCGTATATATACATGTATATGTACATGCATGTTTTAAGTGAGAGTATGTACATACATTTATACATATGTGTGTAACTACATATATGTGAATATGTTTCTAAGGATCTGCTGCTGCTATGAATTAAATGAGGTAATACACGCATAGTAGTTCAAAAACATTGAAATGCTATAGAGATATAAAGGATGATTAGCATTAGTTTGAACCCCAACCTGAGTCTGAGCTTAGAGAAAATGACTGCTTTGCACTCTACCAAAAGTATAATAAACATTCCTTCCTTTCCCCTACAATGACAACTCTGCTCAGCCGAACCATTTTCATCTCTTAATTTAAGGCTAAGATGAAGAAAAGGTTTTCAAATGATATTTCTAATTTAGGCAAACCAACAGCTTTCTCCAGGTATTTCTTGCCCTCAGTTTCTGTAGGGTTACTGGGGAAAAAAAGATACTGCAACAATGAAATCTAATAGTAGAATTTCCAAAGAGATATGCCATTCTGCTCAGGAAAATTCACTGCTGGTTTTGATTTTTCATTTTTGATTCTTTATACCGCGCCCTAGATTACATGAAAACTTTCAATGTAATAGTTAATGAATCTTTCACCATTACCTTATTACCTTAACCCAAACCAAAAAGACCACATACTAGCCCCAATATGTGAACACATGTTGAACAGAATTTCTCTCCCTTTATTAAATCATAGTACTTTGAAGAGATTTTGGTGCAAAAAGAAAAAAAGGAGAGAATACCTTCAGAAACATTTTATTCAGTTCTGAAGTAACTAAGATTTCTATAAGCAGTTAATTTAGCATAATTTCTAGACTTCTATAAATAGAGTTAATTTAACACAAAATTTTGCCATTTATCATGAAAATGAATTCCAACAAAAATTTTTAGCTATCAATTAAATCGGATTGTGTATTTTTTCAATTTATTTTGTTTCTTCACCACAAAATAGTTCATTTCAAAATCCCAACTGTCTTTGTGTAGTGTAGTACTTTATAGCCACATTGTTGAATCAGGATATATAGTTAATATCAGTCATCAACAATGTAATTAAGTTAATTGATATATTCATTAAGGAAGTTCAAAAGAGATCTTTTGAAATAATTCATGTAAAGTAATAGTTTTTAGTAAAACAATACAGAGAATAATAAATATTTCCTAGAATATCAAGATATTAGACCTGGAAATGAGTTTAAATGTCATCTACTAGACCTGGAAGTGATTTTAAATGCCATCTGTTTCATTTTTACAAAATAGGTCAACAGGTAAAATTATTTATGGTACAATTATTTATTTACTAGATTGTCCATCTGTATTATAGGCCTGGCTAGACCATAAAATCCTTAAAATTCAAATTTGTCTATTCATTTGTGTACCCCACCCTTCTCCCTGCAGGTATTTCTCAAAGCACCCTACTCAATAACTTTGCTGACTATTTTTCCCTAGTCACATAGATACTTGATGGTAAAACTGGGACTAAAATGCAGATTTCTTCATGCTTCGCTCAGAACAATGAGAAACCATATAGAATGGAAATAAGCATGCTCACTTAAAGTTTAAATAAATTCATTTATGGCAGATCAATAATAAGTAATTAATTTGAAGTCAGCAAGTTTTATGGTGGTTACCTCACCTTTCAGAGAAACAACCTATCTCTTGGAATCACTGTTTGGAAAATGGGTTGGTCTTGGATAGATGACTGATCTGCCCAGTTGGTCAATTTTTTACATTTTTAGGATGCTTTTAATTAGGAAAGAAAGTGAAAATATTTATTACATCTTAAATCAAAATGAAAAGGAAATTCCTTTTCTACCTAAGGCAATGTTGATACACAGAGGAAGAAGTAAATCAAAGTTGCAATGTAACAAAAATTCAATAAGAAACACCAACATTACTAAAAGAACTAAAATGACATCTCAGAAAATGACTAAAAAGCATAACTAAGAAAAAATGTCATTAGGAAGGAATCAGATCTTAGTGAGTGCAAGAAGACGAAAAGAGTGAGAGGAGAAGTTTAGGATGAGAAGTTTGTTAATTTTAGGGCAGGGCTTTCAGAGGGCCCAGTACAAGGGTCAGACAGATCTAGAGTAGGATGAGGGTGGGAGTTAGAAAAAAGGAAAACGGAGTGAAGAGAATGGAAATGAGAGACTGGATAGATAAGGTTGGGAAGAGGAGGTGATTTCCTTCAGCAGCTGAGATTTCAGTATCCCTGGGAGTGTCAAAGTAAAAAAAGATGGGAGTATTACTAACCCCTGAAGAATGAATCTATGGAGCATATCAATGGGTGGGCAATATCCATGAGAAAGGCAGATTATTAGAGGCTATCTCTTGAAATATTGCAGCAGGCCTCAGAATCTATTTTCATTACTTAGTTTGAATATCATTTTGTTTCTCTTTTTTTCTTTTTTTCTTCTGATTGCCAGCATTAAGCCATTTCACTGACAATACCATTAGGTGTCCAGTTGAGGAAAGATGCAGAGAACTACCAGATAATCAGTCTAGTTCAATGATAGTTTGCACATGTTCTCAATCATCACACAGCACACATGAAGTCCTGGCTCATACTTCACTGAAAAGAACTGAAGCCCTTCTCTTAGAGATCACCTATATTTAATATCCACCTCAACTCCTATCATTCCAGCATCTTCCCCCACGACCTCCTCCTGTACTCTGAGGTCTTTCTCAAGATTAATCTCCCTATACGTACCAATGACCTCATTCCCTTTCCTTCCCAATTTCTCAAATAGATTAATCTCATGAACACTCCCATTGTGACTTATCTTAAACCTTTCCCTATTTACTGGCTCCCTCCTTGCTGCCCAAAACATGCCCCTGTCTTCCTCATCCTTAAAAGACCCTCAATTAATCCTACCATGCCCATTATATATTATCTTCATTAGGGATATCTTTCCCTTTGTGGCTAAATTTCGTATGAAAACACAATAAAATGAAAAGGTAGTTTCATAAGGCAATTTACACAGGAATAAATATAAACTATCAATCACCATATAAAAGTTCTAATTACCAAAAGAGAAATACAATTTAAAACAGCATTTATGTTCCACCTCACAAAGACAACAACAAAAAATGATAAATGTTGAAGGGGTTACAGGAAAATAGACACATTGTTACACTGTTGACAGTGCTGAGAATTAGCCGTTCACAAAAGCAATATGGAAACATGCCCATAAAGTCATCAAATTGTTCATATCCTTTGACCCAGCTTTATACTACTATTAGACCTATATCCCTAAAGAGACTAAATAAGAGGAAAAGACTCTAAAAGTAGAAAAATATTTATATTTATATACTTTATATAATATAGATTATATATATACATACATTGTATGTATGCATAGGTGTATATGTATACATTATACACATTTATACATATCTCTTTTCATAGTATCCCAAAATTGAAAGCTATAAGATTGTCTTCCTATTGGGAATAACTAAATAAATTATGAATGCAAAGGCAATTATTATGCCATAATAAGTGACAAGAAGGACAATTTCAGAGGAAGACCTCTATGAAATGATGCAAAGTGTGTAGAACTAGCAGAACAAATTGTACAATGATAACAATGTTATAAAGAAAATAACTCTGAAAGACTAGAATTCTGATCAGAAAGATAGTGGCATATGCTTATTCAAAGAAGGCAGTAGGAAGGACATACTGTAAATTCCTGTAAAATAAATGCATGAATTTATTTAAGACAAAACCAAGGCCATTCACACTCGATACCTTCAATTCCTCTCATCTAATTTCTCTACGATATCTTCTATCCCCATCATTCAAATGAAGCTTCTCTCTCCAAAGTTACTTATAGTCTAACTTGTCAAATCTACAAATCTTTTCTCAGTCCTGATCCACCACCCCTTCTCTGTAGCATTTGACCCAGACGATCACCTGTTTCTCATCCCCTCTCTTATCACTAGGTTTTCACAACAGTGCCTTTTCCTGGGTCTGCTGCTATATCTCTTTCTGTCTCCTTTGCTGGTTCTTTATCTGTCATTACAACTAACTGTGGAGATTTTTCCCAAGGCTCTGTCCTGGACCATCTCTTTTTGCCCTAAAAGCTCTTGCTTACCGATCTAATCAGTTCCATTACGTTCAATTATCTTCTTTATGCATATCATTCTCTCTCTCTCTCGAGCTCTAATACCACAACGCCAACTGCTTTTTGGACATCTTCAATTGGATTTCCTGTAGACAACTTAAATTCAATATCTCCAAACCATTATTTTTTCCCTTTAATTACTGAGAATTCTTGCACCAGGCAGTGTGCTAAGCACTGGAAATACAATTACTTTTGCAGAAAACATTTTATTATTTAGTCTTTAGTTACTAGATATAAGTATATCTCACATTTTTGGACCAACCACTGAAGACTATCCTTAGATTCTTGCACATACCACTAAGAGTATGTGGATACTGAGAAATATGAAATTTAACAGTCTAGAAATTCATGGTAGGAGACTTTCAAAAGGTTTATATTTGGTTTTGTTTTTTAAATGTTCAACTATTCCTATATCCTTAAGTTGCAATGCAATTCTTTCTTGTTTAAAAAAATTCTGTTTGTTAATAGGAAAAGCATCACTTAATTATGACTAATATAAAATGCCCTGTACAGTAATAATTTAATAATATTACTATTTTATTTATACAATGCCTCTGGGCTTCTCATTAAAACCATAACTAAAAACCAGCTAGATGATATGGCCCAAATACTACTGAAATCTCAAAACATGAGAAAACTATAAACCCACCATTGGCCGTCAACTCAGTCCAGAAGCAGTCACAGTTACAACACAGCTCATACTCCACTCTACCCATTCTTTCCCCTTCCTTGTTCCCCTGGTGGAAGGAAAGGGGATGCCAGGAGAACTACAGAGGATGTGGAGAATATCTGTTGCCCACATGGTAATAATAGCTGATTCTCACCTATCTAAACAGACAGGCAACAGCTTTGCTTATGTAAAGTTAACACCCAAAAGTAAAAATCCCTGGGTAAATGAAAGAGGTCATTTTTTTCTAAAGAGTACATTAAGGTACTTCGGCCTAAAGCAAACCAACCTACCCCCTTGCCACTCCCCCATAGCATAACTAGAATCCAAAGGTGGCAAATGAGACCTCTCCAACAGTTACTCAGGCAAGCTGAATGGGGTCTAGACTGCACTGTGAATTCAGGTGAGTGTCATCCTCTTTCTACGGTTTCATTTTATCTCCTGTTAAATGGGGCAAGGAGAGGGAGTTGTATCTGATTAACTCCAAAGGCTTTTCTAACATTAAATTCTAGTAACCTTTTGATGTAGCAGACAGAGCAGTAAATTTAGAATCAGAGGACTTAGTCCAGATCCCTGCTTTGCCAAGTATTACACCTTTGTGACTTAAGAATATTATTTAATGTTTCTATATATCAGTATCCTCGCCTGTTAAAACTGACAACTTTAATATGTCCCTTCTAATTCTAAATAGATGTTCCTGGGATCTTTACTATGCTGCATAATACTGGCTTTCTTCACTCTATTTTGCCAGTTTGTGACCAGGATGTAGGGTTGGAAGTACCGAAGAGATGAGAGGCAGCACAGCAGAGAGGAAAGAGCCACGAATCCTGAATTAGGAGTCTTGGGTTAAAATCTAGATTCTTTTATTTAATACCTTTGTGGCCTTGGGCAAGTCATTTTCATTCCCTGTGTCTCTGGAGTCTTCATGTGCAAAATTTTGATAATAATAGCCATACTCCCTTATCATTCACAGGATTATAAAGAAATAGCACCATAAACCTTAGAGAGACATATATGTATATGTGTGTGTGTATGCATGTATGTGTGTGTGCAATGTAATGAAAATAATGACAGAATGAAAGATGTCTTATGAGTACACATACAAACTCAGGGTAATCTTTAACACATAATTAAGTTACGGGTCTTACCAGGAGAGGGTGGATTGGTGTACAGGACAAAGAGGGAGAGAAGGGAAAGCAATATAAAGAATGGTAGAATTTAAAGCCAGAAGGAGCCTTAGTGATTTTCTAGCCTAGGGGTTCTTTAACTTGGGCCCACAAACGCCTAAAAAAATCTTTTCTGATAACTGTATTTAACAGAATTGCTTTCCTTTACAATTCAAAGTATTTTATTTTGTGCATTTTAAAAAACAATTATTCTGAAAAGGGTTCAAAGTCCAAACTGTCCAAGGGGTTCACAACCTAAAAAAGTGTACATTCTTTCATCTAGTTCAAACTTTTTCTTAAAGAAGTGAAGTAATCTGTCTAAAATCATATGGGGGTAAATAATAAAGCCTGGAGTTGAACCTATGTCATCTAATTCTATTCTGCGCTTTCCCCATAATACAACGCTGCTTCTTACTGCCGGAAAAACTGAGTTAGACAACGTCTCCAAGATCTCTTCCTGTCACATTAGTTTTGGAGTGTCTTTTTTCTCACCAATGTTTATGAGAGTGGCTATAGTGCTTTAAACGGGGAACTCTTGAGATGGGATATGTTGCCTATATTATCAATAGTAATCATCATGTCCTTCTAATAATACATAGAACAAAACACAATTAAAAATAAATCTACATTATCTCCCATGATCCTTACTATGTTCCTTTAGCCTCTTATAATTCATAAATTAGTACAATGGGTTTTGTTTAAATCCATGCCATCCACATGAAAAATGAAATGCTATGGCTGAACTATAAACTCTATAAACCTGTACTAAATCATTTAAAAGCCTGTGTTCTTTAGTATGTTCATCATTTTTCATGACAGATTATTTGTTATAAATACTTCCAAGTCCTGTGTTAAATTCATGTTATGTAAAATATAAAAGTGATTCTTTTTTGGGCAGATTGGTTCAGTAGATAGAGGGGCTGACCTTAGGAGGAGGAAGACATGGGTTCTAGGTCTACATTTGGCACAGAATAGCTTTGGGACTGTAAATCACAATCTCAAAGGGCTACTCTAAAACAAGCTGCCAAAAGGCATGAATAAAAGAAGTTTCCATACCAGGAATTACCTACAATTAAAACTTAAGTTTAAAGCTCACTTTCTCCACCCCAAAGAAAGAAACCAACATACCAGCTATCTCTTTAAAAATATGTTTAATTTCATTATCTAAAAGAAAACCTTGGTTGAAGTTCAGCCTGCCACATAGTGACTGTAACCCTAGGCAAGTTACTACCTCCTCAAAGTCCTGTAGGCAACTCTAAGACTACAGTGTCTCTCACATTAGCGAAGAGTGACCTCATCTTGGAGTGCTCTATACCAGTGAAATCATAGGTTCAATCAAATTTTATCTACCTACTATCTAGTCCTTTGCACTGACTCTTTTCTGATCCATATGTGATAGAGATGCCCAAAGCTGATTACATACATGATTGAATCAACTAAGTACCACATTCTGACTGTGAAGAAACTGAAAGGATAACGATGAGGTGTCCATTTCATAAACCATGTTTGAAAAATGATTAGGGAAAACTGACACAATTAGACACTTGTTGAGTTAGTGGGCATTTATAAACAGACTCTGTAAGTCATCAGGATTCAGAATGAAAGGTGCTAATACATCATTATGATCTAGAAGGTTGCTTGCTGAGTTTTACAGCATTTCACACTACATTAACCTTTTGTACCACCAATATTTATGACCTCAGAAGGAAGTATTTGTCAAGCTGAAAGCCAAAAAATACAGCCCTGTATTTGAATCCTCACTGTTAAGAAACAATTCTCATTCCTTGGTTTCTGGATTTAAAATTTCTCAGAGATGCTGCATCCATATTCTGCAGCTACCTCACTCATGAGCAGAAGTCCCCGTGTATCTCTGTATTTATCAAAAATAACTAAAAGAGAGATGAGATGGTCGTCAGTGAGACGTATAATCATCAAGAGAATACCTCAAGTCAATCCAACAAACATTTTTTTGATCACATATTATGTGCAAGGCACTGTGTCATCTAAAAGATACATCCTTGTTTTCACACACACATACACACACACACAAAACTGACATACAGCCCATTAAACTTTCTGTTTCTGCGTAAATGTACCATTATTCTAACGAAAGGTCCTCACATTCTGATATCAAGAGATTTTAATATAATGTTAAGTTACACGAGGATGCGGGGTGGTCTATTTCATTTTTTGTTTATGTACTCACCGAGTATCACAGTGCTTGGAACACGATGGGTCCTTAATGAATATTTGTTGAATTTAAAATTGGACCAAAGGTGCAATGGAAGAAATTGGGAGAGCTTCCCAATCAACCAGTGGAGAAAATACTAAGGAATAATTAACCTATGACAGAGGAACACCAATATAAACCAAGGAAATTCAAACATTTCCTTGGTTTTGCAAGTGTTAGGGTAACTCAGGTTTAGCTCTTGAGTTGAAATTGATTTCTCTTATCTACAGCAATAAGTGGGATTGCTACGGTTGCTGTCCTCAAGATTTGCGTACCAAATAACTAACTCAAAGAAGTATAACCAAGCAATAAGTGCTCCTACGGAATAGAGCAATGGGATTCTAGGTACACTCATAGGGAAGACAGGTTTCTGAAGGATGCAGCAAGGATGTTTACATGTCTTTGTTGGGCAGGACACAGGTTTTGATGTTTCATAGAATTACTGAGTAATCTTTATCTATAGTACAATAAAATGATATCAAAGCTTCCTACCAAGAGGAGAAGAGGAGGTTCGGTTAGCACTTCAAGTCAGGAATTTTAATGCATTTCTATCCTAGGAACCTACAGAATCAGAAAGTTTTTTAGACCTTCCAAAATAAAAAATCGGTATAATTGAATACATGATTCTGGGAGCTTTTCCATCAGGGTTTCTTCACTTTTTCAGTGTCATGAACCCCTTGGGAGGTCTAGTGAAGCGCTGGACCCATTCTCAGAATAACATTGTAGATGCATAAATAAAATATATTAGATAAAGGAAACCAATAATTTTGAAATACAGTTATTGAAATCTTCTAAAAGTCATTTTATGAATTCCAGATTAAGAATCCTCATCTGGGAGATACCTTCAACCAAAAATTGATTCATTCCATTTAAGGCGTCTCCTTCAAGTACCTCAGGTAATATAACGATGATGATGATGATATGATGATAAACATTTACATAGTACTTTAAGATTTGCAAATCTTTTACAAATATTATTTCATTTTACCATCATAACAAGTCAAGGAATTAGACACTACTATTATGCCCATTTTACAGATGAGGAGACTAATGCAGGTAGTGCATAAGGTCACACATTTATTGGATGTTTGTGGCCAGATTTGAACTATTTCAACTGCATGCATATATGCATATACAGTTATTTTAAATAAATTTTATATGAGCGAGTCATTTGAATTATCACAGACATATATACTATGCACCCACTCATCAAGATTAGATTCTCATGTATGGCATACACTTAACTGTCATGTACTTGCTACTGCTACTGAAGAAAAAAGAATCTTTTCTTTATATTTGTACAACTTTACCTATGGTTGTAGTCTACCTTAATGAATATCTAATATTTTTGTATTACTGATAAATTTTCCTTTAAAAGAGATATTTCTGAAAAGCTATATACAAAACTTTAATTCTACAATTAGCTCTTTCCTAAATGTACTATTAATAATTATGAAAATCCTACAATAGACTGATCAAAGATTTCATTTGTAAAGCAAATAGTCAATGCCATCCCACCCTATGATTTACCATGCTTTTAAGGTCAAAAGTTTTGCATTTAAAACTCCTATGTTTGTATTTTAGTAGTTTTTCTACAAGAAGCAAGACGTTCCATTCCCACCTTGGTGCCCTCTTCGTAATGGCATGTCAACCTAGCGAAATGAAGTACCAAGCCTGCAAGCTCTTTAGACACCTCAGTGCCATGGGACTGAGTCTGCCTCAGTCATCAAATCAAAATAAGGATCACTTAGTCAGATTTCTTTTCTTCAGGCTCAGAACCAGGTCACCCATCTCTCTGGCTTGGCCTTGGGCAGAGACTACCTGGATAGTGGCCAGGCTTACACCTGAGGAAAAGAAATGCTTCTAAAAGGTGCAATTTTAATTCTGTTCAGAGTCCTTGAGACTTAAGGGGCAGGTCCTCCTTAGGGAGAGTACATTCTGGGGCAAATCTTTTTATGCTGCCTCTAATCATTTTAATAATATTGAATACCAAGGACAGATAAAAGTTTTTTTTATCTTGCACGAGATCAGAAGGGTGTCTGGAAATAGGTCAGGACAGGAAATTGGTGCTGACCGGTAGAAGCGAGTTAGTTGGCCCTCTAACTACTGCTCAAAGACTAGTAAAACAGGACCACCCCAGAGTAGATCTCACAGTGTTCAATCCCTTTCAAACACCTTAGATATTACTCTGGGTAGGAGGATGTAGGCCAGACCCGCACAACTTTGGCAGCAAGTAGAGGTGAAAATTAAAACTGGTTAAACTTCTCTGGGTCACAGATAGTTGGATGCCACGGATCATGTGACAAACAGTAGAGTTCACAGTGGCAACTCTATGTTTTTCCAAAGGCCACTGGAAATCCTTTGGCCGACTGTAAGTGGCCTTCAGGTTGTTATGCTATGCAGGTCTGATGTAGGAAAAAACTGGAGAGATGTAAAATAAGGGTCTACTGGATATTTGGGAGAAGGAGAGAATTTAATCTGAAAATATTTTTTACCTGTTTCGTTCTTATCGTTACTATGTTGAACTCCAAAATCTGCTAGTTTCATTTCTAGGAGGCAATGCAATCATTATAAAAATTGTGCAGAATATACTCTGCACCCAGCCTAGTCGCTGAACATTTCTAACACTTGAGCATTCATTGCTAGGACCAAAGTGAATCTGTTCCCTGACAGTATTTTTCCATTTTGCCACTTACTGTATAACTCTACTTTCTCATTTTCCAAACACATGGTTGAAGAGTTAGGAAGTATAGACAAAAGGAGGGAGAAGGGAGTGATAGGAAAAACAGAGGAGGGCTAAGAAGTGAGTTGAAGTACAGCTTTTGAATTGTCAAATACCTGTGTCAAAAGGAAAAAAGGAAAGGAAAAAGTGGAGAGAATTAACAGATGTACAAAATATATGGCAGGGGATAATTAGTCTAAGTGTTTACCTGTAAAACCTAAACTATGCTTATATGAAATATGATGAAAAATGCTTCTAATTATTTTATTTCCAAATCAGTCTTGCTTTGGGTTTCGTGTTTTCGTTTTCAGATTAGCTTGCTGTAAATATTTCATTTGAACATCTTGACATGATTTGTAAAACATTCCTTATGAAAAAGCCCGATCTTCAATTATTATTCCTGCTTCTAAGGTCAAAGCTAAAAGATCACAAATGTGTTTCATGGGTGATATCACTGCCCTTTAAATATAAGCATGTCTTACTTTTATTAGAACACATGTTAATAATAGGTCACTTAAAAGGTAATTTACACAATAACTTTATTGTGTTTTTAAAAGGCATAGCATGTTGTACATAGAGAATTTGTAATTTTGTGTGCAGTCTTTTTCTATTGTACTATGTTATGGAAATGCTTATTTTAGTCTATAAATAAAAAATTAATTAATTTTTAAAAAATACACATGGTCACAAAAAAATGACTATAAAGCAATTTTTTGTAAATGAAATCCCATAAATGTCCTATTGAAAAATGTTATATTTCTTCCAAGGGAAAACATGTTGATCTCAAAACAAAATAAAAATCATATGTAAGTCATAAATTTAAAGCAAAACTGATAGAATGTAAACAGGATTCAAAATAAGTAGCAAAATATACTTTATGAAAATTTGAAATATGATACCAGAAACTATGTATTCTTTGAGACCTGCTCAAAGTAAATGAGAAATATTCTATTTATGCTGGCATATGCTGGAAATTCAGCTTTTGAATGAACCTTTCTAAAGATAAGTAATTCTTTTCCAAAGCTCAGACATTGAGCTTTTCTTTCTAAAAAGGAATTTATTTTGTAGAATATTTCTTCATAGTGTCTTTGTTTATCACAGTTCTGTTATTTAACACCTTAAATTCTTCAGGATGGGGCTTTCCTTACCTAAAGTATCAGGATACTTGGCAAATTTCATTTCTAAAAGCCATTAAAACTGGATTTTGTCATAAACAGCTTCCTTTAAGTAGGTTTTGCCTGTAGTCAGATGCTTAAGTTCTTAATGTAACTCTTAAACTGGAGAAGTTTTCTTTTTGAATTAATTAATAATAAAACAATTTATAGAGAGACGCAATGATTTATCTTACCTCTCTCCTTTTAAATAAAAGGAATAAAGACCTTAATGGAAAGAAAAAGGATATATTCAAATTCCCATTTGTTTAAAGGGACACCAGATACCTCCCCAAGTAGTCTTTCGTACATTTTAGAAAAAATTAAAATTTAAAAGATTCTGTGTGTGTGTGTACATGCGTACATAGATATAGATATATAGAGACTTTGCCCTACACAACTGCACAATTCACTCCTGCCCCTGCCCCCCAGACCTGCCCTTCTCACTCATGGGACCCAGACAGATTTAGCAGCTACAATTCTCATCTTTGGTACTGACCAGAAAAATCACTGTTTTTGGCCACATACTGCATCCAAATTACTATTAGCCTACTAAATCAAATCTAAATTCCTGAAACTTAGCATTCAAAGGCCTTTTATAATTTGTCCCCAATCTACATTTCAACCCCTATCTTACACTGTTTCTGAAATAATCTCTTTCTCACGTTCCACACTCTCTAAAACCACATATACATTTTTGTTCACCCAAATACTACCTTCTCCTTTCCATGAAGTCATTTTTTATCCCTCTATAAAACACAATCTTTGCTCTCAACTCCTACAGCAATCTGTGCCATTATAAAGAGCTCCTTAGACCTCCTTCCCTGGAATATCCCAACCCTTCCTCGCCCATACCATTCAAAAACTGGAATATCTCTTTATAAGGCCCATCTCTTTCTTCTTCTATGGGTGAATTCTTTTGTGGAGGAGGCTGGAATGCCCTTCATTCCCCTCCCAGACTTCAAAAATCAGTCTCCCATCCTCCATATCTTCAAATCTGTGTGTTGTCTTCTCCCATTAGAATGGAAGCTCTTTGAAAGCAGGTGTTATCTTTCTTTTTGTTTGCATTTGTCTCCCCAGTGCTTAGTAAGATGCCTAGCACACAATAAGCACTTAATAAAAGTTTGTTGCTAGCCACTTATATACCTCTATGAATGGAGTGATGTAAGCTAACCCTACAAATGTCAAAATCAAATGCTTAAAAGAAGGAAAAAATACAATGTAGGAAAAAAAATACCATTAAGCAAGATCATTTAGGAATAGAGGAAAACTCGGTTAATACTACTAAAGCTAAATTAATCATATTCAAAGTTCAGAAGCTTTTCCTTGGGGTTTTTGGGGTAGCTGCTAACCCATATCTAAACATAATTCTGTGGTTTGATGTGCTGAGGAAAATAGCTTAGAAACTCATTGAAATCAAATGGTAGGAAACAGACAAAAAAGGTGAATGTAACTATACAAGCTGAGATTTTAAAATTTACTTTATCTTGTTTCTCAGCTACTGAAGTTTCTCTTGTCTTTCTAACTAGCCTATGCCTACTACAGGGCAGAGAAGCTACTTTATCATCCTGGGCACAGGGTAGGCACACAGGAGGTATTCAACAAAATCTTCTGAAGAGGAGCTGGTGTAGGGTTTGCGTAGAGCTTTCCTATTATTTTTACTATTTTTTACTGTTAATTACCATTATTACCTAATATAAATTCCCATCAATTATTGAAAGTAGGCTTCACTATTGGTAACTATAAAAATTCTATAGTTTTGTCATGGAGGACATTTATATGACCACTCAAGGATGACAAAGCGTATTTCTCACGACTCTGTGAAGAAGGTAGTATAAATACTAAGTTATGGTTCTTTTTACAAATAAGAAAAATGAGGCTTGGGAAACTTAAATTACTTCCTAAGACTTATATATTGAGATCTGGAAGGAACCTCCGTGCTTTAATCCACTAATGTGGGTACTGTCCTCACCTATGCAGATGACCACCCATCTAGGCTTTCTCATCCTGTGTGATTTTGGTCAGTGTTCCCCCATAAGCTTATCACTTAGGATCTAGATCATTATTTCTAATCTGGAAGAGCTACTTTGGGACTTCTCCGACTGACTCCTCCACCATGAACCAGGAAGTCATTGCTGGGATAGACATATCATCCTGTAAGATCTCTTTGGCCTTAGCATTACATCATCACTACCCTCTGACTCTGATAGGAGGGTGGCACTATCAAGTCCAAACCTCCATTTAAGTAGGTTGGTTCATAAATCTCATTTTCACCTGGTTACATGACTTTGGGATTTCTCTGAATGACTTCACTATTATATCCCTGCATAAATCCTTCCTCCCTCACCTCCAACACTGCTTTTGTGTTTTATCTTCTCCCATTTGATTATAAGCTCCTCTGGAGTAAGAACTTCCTTCCTTCTCCCTTTTTTTCTCTCCTTTTTCTTTTTGTCTTCCTTTCTGCCTTCTCTCCTTCCTTCTCTTTCTTGCCTTTATTTATATTTCTAGCTTTTAGCACAGTGCTTGGCACATAGTAGGTGCTTAATAAATGTTTATTGACTTCCTCTACATCAGTAATGTACAGATTTCTGGGATTCTATTAACTTGAATGGGAAAAAAAAAATACATCGTCTTTCATTAAACTCTAAATGAAATTTAGCATTTGGATGTAGGAACTAAACATGATCCTGAGACATTGACAAATGTAACATTATATGAATAATGTAACATTATATGAATAAGATTAAAAATCTCTATTCTAATCTTAAAAAAAAATTATGGTGTACCAATGCAGCAATTCAGCTATCCCTCTCACTAATGACTAGCCACCTCCTTTACTTCAATAATATACTTTTCAACATTTCTTTAACATGTCATTGGTAGAAATATTTAGTATCATGCACTCTCCATTTCCTTCTGGATTACCTACAATTCTGATTCTTGAGACATTGTGAGGATCCATAACTAACAAAGATACAGCATATTTGGGAGCACAATTTTATTAAAAAAGAAGAATTTTTGTACCAGACAGCAACTTGGGACTGTTAAAAATTCTGCATAACTTCTCAAGCACAATCCACCCCCCCCATGCTTTTTTTCTCATTCAATTCTAACCGTAAATCATTGTACCTTCTATATGTCTTCTTTCCACACATATACAGATGTATACATCTATAAACATACACACAGGTTTTATTTAAAATACATATATGAGCACACACATATAAAGGTATATGCATTTGTATATATATATATGTGTATATATACATGTATACATACATAGATATGTGTATATACACAATACACATACTAATTTACTTCCAATCGACTATCCATTCAATTGAATGTCATCCGAGCAAAAGGCTTACTTCACCCATTTCCTTTTTGTTTTATTGATTATTAAGCTGTTTTCTTTTGAATGATTATTTAACTCCCTGAGGAAGCAAGATAAAATCAGCACAATATTAGCTACAAACAGAAACATCTATAGGACCCTTGCATCTCAGAGGAAATTTCTCCTTTCATGCTAGTGGTCAACACTGGTATATATCCTTCTCACCATTTAATGTCATACTTGACATTAATAATCAGAGGGTTAATGAACAGTTATTTCTGTGGCTACATTTATTGAGATATCTTGATAATTACCTTAAAATATGTAAGAGAGCCTCCTTGTCAGAGGCTAGTCTTAAAGGTGAATTTTATTCATAAAAGTTTTTCTGTAATCAATGAGAAACAAAGATATGAATTCTCTACACCCTTTATCAATTGTATAATCATAAAGACAGAATGTTCTGTGCACAATAGTTTTTAAGAGTTCGCCTTTTTCCTTCTCCTATTGTCAGCAAAGTTACCCTTGATGTAGGTATAGGTCATTCGCATAAAAATTAAAAAGTAGACTTTTCACATAAAACTCTCATGTTCATGTATAATATTCTAATTTCCAGGGAAAAATGTTGTTTGGCATGTTTATATTTGCTTCTCAGACTTTCTGATTCATAGGGCTTCTTGCTTTCCAATAAGTCTATAAAATATGACATTTTTCTGTTGATTCAAATGTTACAGAATTTTAAACCAGAAAGCAACCTTAAAGTCCACCTAGTCTGACAACTTTTTATTTAACAGATGAGGAAACTGAGTCCATGAGAAGTGAAATGGATTTCCCAAAATCAGTAAACAAGTGTGTACTCTATACTCTCAAACAATGTTCTTTCCATTACATCAAACTGGCTTTATGACTTAAAAGTTAGTTCTCATACGGTATGTAGGCTTTGTAGCACAGCGAAAAGAAAACTGGATTTGGAATCAGATGTCCAAGGTTCAAATTTCAGTTTTACTTCTTATCACCTTGTGTGACCTTAGGTTAGATAAATCACTGAACCTCTTTGACCCTCAGTTTTCTCATCTGTAAAATGAAGGGGTTGAATCGGATGACCTTTAAGGTTTTATGTAACTCTCAATCTATAATCCTATGATCCTGAATTAGCTGTATAATATGTAAACAGAAAACACAATTTGCACAGTTCTGAACTAAAAAATAGGACAATATGCTGAGGTAATCATGAGAATTTTAAAACTCACTCATAGCAATAAGTACATAATACATATGTACATGTATACATACATATATATATATACATATGTAACAATATACATGAAAATATATATGACTATCACTAGTGAAATCATTAATTATATTACTGACTGAAATTGATGACTGATTTAAAACATTAAAATGTTTTAATCATCTTACCAGATAATCATAATTACAACAGCAAGAGGGAATGGATTTGGGATTTCATGGATAAGAAACTCTGGGATAAGGAAAACTCTCAAGAGTAATGCAGATTGGTACATTTTCTGAAACTTACAGTATCAGGAAGTTGCCTAAAGCAGAGGTATCCAACATGGTATTGCTGCCTGCAGCACTCACGGTCCAGCCTGAACCAGACTAAAATGTAATTGGGAAATATTTATCAAAATCAGTGAAAATACAGCATAATATGTATAATATTAATATGTGATTTTCTCAGGCAATATACAGTCTGCAGGGATCCTTATGGAATGTTTAATGGTCCCTGCCCCTCAATTCTGTTTGAGTTGACTCCACTGGACTAGATTACAGAAATGGTAAGTGAGTTACCAAGAATCACAGAGCCAGGAGAGGTTTTGGAAGTAGAACTTATACACGTCTTCCTGACTCATGGGTCTGATACTACATTGCCTCTATCATTACAACATAATACATACTTATAAAGAGAAATGCTTTATAGGATATATACTATCCCCCTTGATTAGCAAATGCTTTATAGGATATATACTATCCCCTTTGATTAGCACAACAATCCTGTAAGATAATCAGAAGACATTTTTGTTCCTATTTTGTAGAATTAGGAAATTGATGCTCACAGAAATTAGGCGTGTAACTAGTACATAGTGGATCTGGGCTACCATCTTTAATGCTCCTATTATCTTCCTCACCATAAGAAGCCTTTAGAGGGGCAACATCATATTGTAAAAAGAGTCAGGAGAGACTTGTGTTCAAATCCTAACCTCAAAACCCCCTAGTAGGAGCTTACTAAATGCTGGTAGACTTGACTTGTCACGTAACCATAGAAAGCTATTTTAGCTCTCTGAGCCTTGGTTTCTTCATATGTAAAATAGCAAATATAATATGTGTACCTCACAGGATTGCTATAAAGATCAAATGAGATAAGGTATGCAAAGTATTGTGTGAACCTTTTAAAAATGTTATATGAATATCAGCTATTATTAAAACTACCTGGAGCCACGTATTTAATTTTGAGCAACACATTAAAAACACATGGTAAAAGCAGGTTAGCGAGACAACAAAATGCACATGGTTTAGAAACAATATTATATTAGGAAGAATTGGAGGGCCTCAAAAAGTCAATCTCACAGAATAGGAGATTTGGACTACATGTAATAGCCATCTAATGCAACCCAGCTACAGCACATACATGTGGTCCACAGGGTTTGATTTGAATACTTCCAGTAGTGGCAGATCCATAACCGCCTGCAGAGGCAATACCTTTTACTTTCAGACAACATTAATTGCTAAGAACTAAGTTTTTTTTTAAATATTAAGACAAAACTTGCCTCTTTATTTTCTATCCATTTCTTCTAATTATATCCTTAGGGACCAAGTAAAGCAAGTACAGCTTATTTTCTATTTGACAAGTCCTTCAAATCTTAGAATATAACTACCAGGTTTCTGCCTAAATCTCCTCTTCTCCAGGTTAACTATTCCTAATGGCACAGTCCTAAGACCCTTTGCCTTCCTGGTCACTTTTCTCTAGACATATTTATTAACATATTTGCTAAAATATAATGTCCAGATTTAAATACAGTATTCCAGATATAGTTATCATAAAAAAAAAGGTCTTCACCTCCACCTTCCTATATACAAGTATCAGTTAATATGGTCTAACATAATATTAGCCCTTTTTGGTTACCTTGCCTACCACACTGTTGACTCACATTGAACTTACTATCCACAAATTTATCTGGACTCTTTTCACACGAACTTAAAGGTTGAGAACGTTATAAAATCTATAAAACTGAAAAGTCAGGGAAAATAACTAAATAACATTAAAGGTACATTTGATAATTATGAACTATTTGTGCATGAGGAGGGTAGAGGAAAGCAAGGAAAATTATCCTATCTTATTCTGTCTAAAGAAATGCTACCCCTTTTGGAAGATTCTAAGGGAGAAAATAGAATTTACCACGTCGAAATATAACTATGTTGAAAACATCGGGAACTGTGCATGTGTCTAGTTAGCCTGATGGGTAACATGGTATTAAAAGCATTACGGTTAATTCAAGCTGTTTGGCTGCTGAATTTGGCCATTTCTACTCCTTGCAAACCTTTTATATGTTAAGTTTTGGCAACCAAGGTCCTAGGTCAGGGATAGAACACCTGCAGCCTTGAGGCCACGCGTGCTCCTCTAAGTCCTCAAGTATAGCCCTTTCTTCCAATCTGTTCCTTTTCATTCTTTCATATTCTGGGGTTGCAGAGTCAGGAGAAATTCCTCTAGTTTACATTACTTGAAACTTTTTTCAGCAACCTACAGTAGTTTTGGGTCACTGAATTTAAAAATAAAACAACCTTGGATATCATCCAGTCCAAGGATTCTTAACTGAAGTGTTCTTGAACTTGGGTGGGGAAAAAATTACATTTTGTTTCAATATAATTTGTAATTATTTTTATTTTATACTCTCTAAAACATCCTGAGAAGGAATCCATAAGCTTCAGATTACAAAAAGGATCCATGATATAAAAAAAAAAAAAGATTAAGAACCGCTGAGATCATCCAAGCCTCTCACTTTACAGATGATGGAACGAAGCCTGCACAAGTAGTAAACAGCCATGTTCTTTCTATTACATCACTGCTTTCCCATCCAGCCCTGGACTCTTATGATCAGTCTGCTTCCTAATGACCTGATTCTCTTTAGTCTTTGTCTCTCATCCCCAATCACTCACTCATGCTCCTTAACTTGACCCATGGATCCGAGTTGCCACACTAGCCAGATAAGGCAATCATTCAGTCAGCCAAATTTTTCAAGCATGTATTTTGGTGTCATTAGCCTCAGTCACACCCAGCAAATATGAGAAAGAACACAGGTTACACCAATAGTATCAGAGGGCAGACTGGGAAAGCCCTGAAGGGATCATTTACTCTAGACACAGTTGTACACATGCTGCACTAGAGAATCTATTTCAGGGAAAGAGATTTTATCAAATCTCTTCAGAGACTAATTCTGATTCTAAAGTCGTCCCTAAAATCTGCATGCCTCCTATTTTCTGCCACCTTAACACATTTCATTCTAATCTATCCTGAGCTATTGTCATAGGATCTTTGAATTGTAAATGACCTCAGAGATCACCTATTCCTGTTTCCCACCTGAAAATCCCCTCAACAACATCTCGAAAGGCCATCATCTAGCCTAGCTTGAGCACTTCCAGTGAATTGGAGCTTACCACATGACAAAGTCCTTCATTCCACTATGTATGAGACATCCCTAAATGTGAGATAATTTCCTTCTCAAGCCAAAATTTGCACCTCATAATTTCCAATAATTGTTTTTAAAAAAGCAATAAGCTTAATCCTTTTTTCACATAATAGCACTTCAAAATTGTGAGACCTCTCACATAGTCATCTCTTCTCCATTTCCCTACAATTTGGGTTTCAAGCCTTCTTACTATACCAGCTGTCTTCTCTTGATGTGCTCTACAGTTTATTAATGGGCCTTTTAAAATATGGCCCCCTGAAGTATGCCCAATACTCTAGTCAGACAATGGAGTGGCCTGCCAGGAAAAAAAGGACCATGGGATTATCACTTCCCACGTTTTGGGGTGTTTTGTTAATATGACCAAAGGCAGCATTGGCTTTTTAGGTAGCTACATTACACATATGATACCAACTAAGTGTGCAATCAACTAAGAAGTCTAATTTATTAAAATTTTTCCTCCCTTCTCCAACTCTGGTCTTTGGAAAGCTCTGTAAAGTGGACAGAGCTAATCTCAAATCCAGGAAAATCTACTACATATGACTGGTGACCTGAATAAGTACTTTAATAACTCATTGTCTTAAGGCAACTGTAAAAGCTGTAAATTACAGAGAAGGTGTCCTCTGTATGGGAGAGAGAAGGCTTGCCACCTCAGTGTGGACAGTTCCTTACGCACAGAGGAATTCTCCACACTGATAAAAAAACAAGTCTTATGCCCACAGCCAGAAAATTGTCATCCCGCCACATCTCTCTTAATCTGAATTTGTGCAGTGGTATTTTCTCCCCTCTTTGGCTTAACTTAGAAATTTTCTATATCTTATGTTAATAAATTCAGTCTAACATACCTATGACTAAAAAGATACTTACATTTTCTACCATCAAGGTACTTTAAGATTTCCTTAAATGAGATCTTGAGAACACACAGTATGTAAATAAAACTTACCTGGGTCACTTATTTGCTTGTATGAAAATCCAAATGGTAGTGAAGATGGAAGTCTAGAGGCACAACAGGCCACGAAAAAGACTGCAAGTCCCACAACACTTGGGCTGGCCCAAGGCAATGATAGGAAATTCAATTTCAGAGTTGCTGTTGCAAAGCAATCCAATACATTATACTATGTGCATTATTATTGTATTATACTGAGTAATATCACATTTAAGTAGATTTCATAGCACCCTATCAGTGCACAAGGGAATAGAAGAGTGGTTAATAAAACACAGACATACAATTTTCTTTCAGGGTTAGTTATGTCCCTATTATACTCAGAAAATACTAATCAGTAGTCCACTTAGTTTGACTTGGGAAGTAAAGGAACAGTAATTACTTCTTGCATAATGTGTCATTAATAAGAGCTTAGGCCCAACACTAGGTAACTTTGGATACTCTGAAAATCTGTATAAGTCAGCGTCCTGTTGAAATAATGAAAATCATGACATTTCCTTAGAAATATACATCAGGTCAAAATATACATGCACTATGTGTGTGCTTCGGCTTATTATTAAGAATGCTATGTATTGTTAGTTAACTGTATTTTCTCCCTCTCTCACATTTGTGCTTCTTTAATTTTTTTCCCCTATACAGTTCTTTTATTTTTTTCCCCTACATAATTCTTCTTCTATAATAATAGGATAATAGCATTTGGTCAGAGCAACTGAAGAGGTACAAGTGATGCCACATCTGAAAGTAAAAGAAAGAGCATTTAACACTTGTCATCCTTCAATTACTCTTAGCAAGAATTCAAAGGGAAGCTGGCATAGAATTATGAATTATATTCCCATTTGTAGTAGCAGAGGTCCTTAGAGTCCTCTACATTCAATTTGGTAGAAGCTCAGCTGGGAGCTAGTCACCCATAGAACACCGCTCATTTTCCCAATACTAGTAGCATTTGCTAAGATGGGAGTATGGGGAAATAAACTCAATAAATATAATATTGATTCTGGGACTGCAGGAAAACATTATAAGAATGGAAGTTATAATACTACTCTTTAGTAAACAAATCTATTTACTTTGGGATACATACTCTGAAGCCAGTATTTAAAGAGAAAACCAATGTCACCATTGAGCAGTTTTCTTTTTCTGTGATCAGTGAAACCTCTGCTTTTCCATGACACTGGACCCCAAGATGACTTATTTTCTATTGGAGGACTTAAAGAAGTATAATAATCAAATTCATAAAGGCAAGGAGATTAAAGATTGGAGAAGGTAAAATAATCACTATCTAGCACTTTTGCAGATAAATAAAATATACTAGAATCAGGTACTGAGTGATTGGGCTGAACAAGAGAAAAAGATAAGACTTGATAGAGACAAGATAGCTCAACAAAAAGAATTGTGGAAAATTAAAGAAAGGATTAGGGACAAGAAAAAAAGGCTGATGATGAATGCTAAAGTTTGTTAATAGAATTCAATTATGAACCTGGGACTTCACTCACTCTGTGAAGCCTCAGACAGCTCATAGCAAGTCCATATCTCAGTGTCTCTTATGTGAAATGAGGGTGTTAGATTAGGTGATCTCTAATATGAGGTGAGGCTCTAAATTCCATGATCTTCCATGGGATCTTTCTTTTTTACCACAGGGTAAATCATGAAGCTCCAAAGCTTAGCCACTAGACTTCCTCAGTCCTCTCTTCTCTTCCAATTCTGTTAATATTCAGTTTTGTGGACAATATCTTATCTTAAAGATATCTTATCTTAAGGATAAGAGTTAAGCCTCCATCATTTAGACGAAATGAAAAAGCCATATTGAAATCCTTTGGTTCTCAGGCAGTTAAATTTATTTTCTTCCCTCTGTATTTCCTCAAAATACTTTTCAATTGCAAGTGAGAACAATCTCTGGGGCTCTCCTCTCCTAAGACTTCGCTATCCTCCCTTTCCTCACCTAGCTATGAGACTAATGTCACACAGAGACATTGCCCAGGAACCATCGACAACTCCTTATATAATTGCTAACCCAACTCCCACTTGCGAGCCAATTACAGGAAAGGGGAGAAAAAAATCATGTCAGTTGCGCATTGTTGCTACTACCTCTTTTCTTAGTCAAAATGGAAGTTAATTCCCTTCCAAAAAAGTCTAGAGAACAATCTATTTAAATTATAGTGTTACAATGTGAGGCATAAGTCAAATACAATTTGGGTTATAATTAGCTATTTCATTGTAGCAAGTTTCTCTGGGAAATCCAGGCTTCCTTTAGTCAGCACATCGAATGGTTTCAAATTCTTTTTTTCCACCTTTTTCTTTAAGAATTCAAAACTCTATATACAGCAAGATATTGGAGACCACAGGTCGGACAGTGAGAAAAATGGCCAGTAATGAGGAGCTACCAGGATACGAAATGAATTGAAGAGAAGAATTATTCAGAGCATTACCTACAGTGATTTTTGTTAATAATGTAAGAATGAAGTGAGAGAATTTATCCTGGGTATCACTTCACGGCATAGTCACTTTTTATGGTGATAAGGAACCTTTCATAACCATGAAGTTTTTTTTTAACCTTTTCTAAATCATGCGAAAAGATACAATTCCTGTACCATCCACCATTTTAAATTAAGCCACGCTATGCTATGATTAATTTGTTATGCTAAATTATAAATTGCTAATGAAGTCTTTAGGAAACCAGAGTTTTAATGTCTGAAACAGAACTGGAATATGTAGGACAAAGAGACACTGCCCCATTACCTTGTACTGGTCCATGTTTACTCCACATTAATTTTGTGGGAGGCAACATATCACCACAGGCTTATTAAAAAAAAAAAGTAAGAATTCTTAAAATTCAGTTCTTCAAGTGCTAGTGTATCTATTCTCTATCATGGATCTCTAATGGCTTACTCATCTAAGTTTAGGAAAAAATCTGGACGATGTTCTTACTGAATGCATGGACAGATTATCCCACCATTGAAGTCACTCTAAAAGAGTAAAGAACTCACCAGGACAGTGAATGCTCACTATAGACTAGGCACCGATTTTGATTTCTCCACCAAAGGCTATAATTTGACTAGCTGACTGTCTTCAAGGCCCTTATTACTTTGACTGAAACAAAGGAAGACCCCATGTTAAAAAAAAAAAAGTCCCAGGAGTGGTTAGTATTAGGGATGTATACAATATGCAACGCTATTGAATCAACACAATGCAAGCTGTGTGACCGTAGGTGAGTCATTTAGCCTCTAATTTTCCTGTGCAGTTTTCTAGAATTGAAGTTATCAATGAGTTGCTCATCCATACTGGTGGAGAGAGTTTATATACTTAGAATTTCTACACACGGCAAAACAACCAGAACTAGCAGACTGTTATTTAGATGAAATAAGTACTATTACTAGAGATGGGGAAGCATTATTAAGTACCAAGCACACTAGAGGCTAAAAAAGGCTAGATAAGAACCTAAGAAGGGACCGATCGAAATGGTGCCCAGAATTGTATATACCAATGTAGTCTGAAAGGTAGTGATACCTAAACTTTGCCCACCTCTAGAAAACTCTGGGGTTACTGAATTTAGAGAATATTTACTGAGCCTAAGAGACAGGGAAAATAAATAATTAAAATGAATTTAGATTATTTGCATCCCAAAGCTGCCCAAATTCTGTGGGTTTTGTTTCTTTCTTTGAAGTAAAACAAACTTCCATTATCTTAAAAAGCCTTAAGTGATATACAGAGAATGTCAGAGAGAGAAGCGCAACCTCAGGGACCCACGGAACCCAATTCACACCTGAATAAAGCATTCCCTCTTCATTGGACTCAGACTTTTTTTCTGAAGACTTCGAATGAGGAGGAGCCCACTACTAAACCTCACAGCGGTCCACTACACTATTGGATAGTTCTTTTGGAGGTTTTTCCTTACCTCAAATCTCAGTTGATCAGTTTGAAAATTGCACCTATTGCTAGTACTGCCCTAAGGGACAAAGTAGGTCAGGTCTAATTACTCTTCTCCTTGATGGCTCCCTCTAAGTGAGTACCCAAAAAGACCTTAGCCTAAAAAGGCCAAGGTCTCCTATTGCATCCTGGACCATCTCCAGTCATGCTGAGGAATGTCTGGTCACTAGATCCAAATGGCTCAGGAGGAGAAAGTGAGGCTGGTGACCTGCACAGCCCTCCCTCACTCAAAACAAAGTCAAGTGCAAGTCATGTCATCATTTCTCTGAGGTCATGGTCTTCTTCAAAAATGAAGGACAAACACAACAACAAAATATCTATCTGAAGCTAGAGATAATCTTCACCTATCCTCTGTCCTTTTCAAGTTACAATCTCTCCCACACCCGTCATCTCTTCTCACAGACCTAGTTTCTTCAACCAATCAACATGATATTGAAGCCCATCCACCTTCCTGGCTGTCTTTCTCTGGACCCTCTCTAGCTTACCCAAATCTTTCCTAACAGTGTTCCTAGAACCAAATGCAACATTCCAGATGTCTAATCAGAAAAGAGCATAGAGGGAATATCTGCTTGCCTATCTGGAACACTATGTTTTCCTTACCTCACTCTAACATTGTACTAGCTTTCACTTATGTAGTAGAAGAAGGGGTAATAATCATTCAGAAATGAGGCAACAAGTTACTGACATCTGTTCTTCTTTCATGATAATCTCAGAGCTTTTTCTAAGGAAGGAAGTAGCCTGGAAGAGACAAGGAACATTGGGAAGGACACCCTAGGCAAAACTAGTTCTCTGATACATCTCACTATTTAATAATTTGAAAAAAAAATTTCATTTTCTAAAGGTCAGGGGATCCAGAATGGCAAGGGATCTAGAAATTGGGATTTTTGTAAATGAGCATTTAAAAATTATTTTTTTTAAAAATTTGAATTATTACTGGATCATTAAAGACAATTAGGGGAAATAGAAATGTTTAGCTGAATAAGGGAATATTTAGCAGGGAATATCATGGCTGTCTTTTAATATTTGAGGGGTTATTTCATGGAAACGAGAATAGCTCCGTGTTGCGAGATAAAGCAGAAGTTTCTAACAGTATCAGTTGCCCAACAATAGAACAGGCTGCCTTGTGCAGTAATGAACTTCCTATCACTACAAGTATTCAAAAGGCTAAAAGATGGTTAACAATGCTGCAGAAGTATTTCCTATATTGAGTGGAAAGTTGGAATGGAAGATTTCTACAGCCTTCTTTTCATCTCTAAGGTTTAATCTTTCTAAGTCCATGCTCCAATACATATTACTTCGATATGACTGCTATCCTAACAGCTGACTAAGATAAGTGGGATTGATAAAATGAAAGTTTTGAGTACTTATGCTAAGGCTGTCAATACTTGTAAAAGAACATCATTTTATTAGGATCTGTATCAAAGCTCTATTTTTTTTAGCTGTCCCATAGGAGAGCTTTATAAAGATAAAAGTTTACTGGATAATACATATTTCCCAATGGAAGAAGGCAACAGACCTATTGGAGAAGGATGGGGTAAAGTCATGGGTTGGAAGGTTGGGGGTTGAATATGAGAATGGGATTTAAGAATTCCCCTAAGTAAAGTTGTGAATCCTTAGAGAATGAAACACATTATGTCAATTCCCTTCAGAATACAAATCTAACATAGAGAAATGAGTGATAAAACTTTTGACTTCCCTTTGGAGATTATGACTTCATAGAGTTCTTTCCCAAAGTTCCTTTGCTTTGAGTGAAGGTGGAAAGAGAGAATGAATCTCTTTTACTTCCCCAGACACAAGGTCACATCCCCTAAGCATCACCTAGACCCAACCTGGACTCCAAAATTAGTAGAAAAACATTGGATTGGAAGAGCGCAGAGTTTGGGGTCTAGGTCCTACTCTTTTAATTGTGGGCAAGAAACTCTAGTTTCTTCAGTCTGTAAAAAGGGGGTTAAAGGTAAACTGTACAATTTCCCTTGAACTCTAAAATTCATAAATCTCTCTGGCTTGTTAGTTGTGTTACCACTGGTCCTCAAGCTAATAGGAGTTGCCATATTATCCCCTAGGTCAGAATCCTACTACTATGCAGAGTTCATGCAAAATTCATTTTCAAAAGCATAAATACATGTGTTGTTGTATAACATGATGGTTGGAGATTAGAGAATGTTAATTTCATCCGTGTGTAGAAATTCTAAGTATTTAAACTCTCTCCACAAGTATGGATGAGCAACTCATTTATAACTTCAACTCTAGAAAACTGCACAGGAAAATTAGAGGCTCAATGACTCACCTACGGTCACACAGCTTGTATAGGTCAGGTTCCTAATTACTCCTAATTCTAAACCCTCTCAATAGAGTCCTACTGTCCTTCATATTTGTATGTGTTTGTATACAGTTATTTAGAGTTATAGACCAATAATTCCCAAAGTGTAGTTCAGAAATCTCATTTTAGGAGATCCATGAGATCAAAACTATTTTAATAACAATAATATTTTAATTTCTAATATGGTAAATATTGATAGATATAAACCATATATACAAAAACTTTGGGGAATGGTGGAGGGAGGGGTTGTCCCAATAATTTAAAAAATATGAAGAAGTCAAGTAAAAAAAAAAAGCTTGAGAACTGTGGCTACAGAAAGATCTATTAAAAAAACACAGCAGGACCTATGATTTTATCAATGAGGAACTTCCTATCTGCAATTTAAAAATCAGTCAGGGGTACTGCAAGGTTAATCGACTTGTCTAGAATTACAAACAGTATCTATCTTGGCCAGGATTTGAATGCATGTTTTCCTAAGTACAGAGAACACATGATCTAATTAGGCTCTTTCTCCGCCCCTTAAAGAACTAATTAGGTGGCCTTGTGGATAGAGCACTGGGCCTGAGTTCAAATATAGCCTCAGACACTTGCTAGCTGTGTGACTCTTTGCAAGTTACTTAATGTCTGTCTCTTGTAACCTTTACAGGAGTAGATATAAAGTACTCTGGCATTCAAAGCCCTTCATGAGCTAGCCCCCTCCCAGTTTTCCAGTCTTCTTATACCTTATTCTCCAACTCATACTCTTTGGAGCCTGAGACACTGACCTCCTGGCACTCTGTCTCTGGGCTCTAGGCATTTTCTCTGGCTCTTCTCCATGCTGGGAATGCCTTCCCTCCTCCACTCTGACTACTGACCTCCCTGACATCCTTTAAGTGCTAACTTCAATTCTACCTTCTCCTGGAAGCCCTCCCCACTTCACTTATTTTTAGTGCCTTCCCTCTGTTAATTATTTCCTATTTATCCTTTCTATCACTTGTTTTGCATGCTATATATTTGGCATGTATTTGTCTGCATGTTGTCTTTACCATTACATTGTAAGCTCCTTAAAAGGCAGGGGCTTGTCTTTCACCTCTTTTTGTATCCCCAGCACTTAGCACAGGTGTTTAATAAAGGTTTATAGGCTGGCCAAATGAGGCAATAATTGTAAAGCACCTACACAGTGCCTGGCACATAGTAGGCACTGTATAAATGTTAGTTATTATTTCTATTTATTATTACCATGTCCTTTGATGGAAGCATATTCAGATAGCCATTGGCAAGGGAGAATGGAAGAGCTCACAGTTTTATCAATAGAGATCTGGGAGAAGGAAGGGGAATGAGAAAGGGACATTGCTTTTGTTTTTTGGCAGAGAGAATAAGTACGGAATGGAGATACAAAGGTACGTGGATAAGAGACAGTTGCTGAACAACAAAAACACTATTATTCTAAAAGTCAGAAGAACAGGTTTAAATCCAGCCTCTTCTGCTAACTTTATGACCTGATAAGTTACCTGGCTTTTTTGATTCTCAGCTTCCTCATCAGTAAAATGGGGATGATGCTATTTGTTCTACCTGCCTCATAGGGTCATGAGAAAACTTGAAGAGCTAAAAAAATAATAAATTATTTGGAAGTTAAAAATTCTGCTCTCTGAACTTGTTTTAGGAAACTATACTCAAACTGCTTTGTTTTGAGGAACTAAATCATGCAGAGAAGTTGAACATGAAAGGGACAGTGAAGGCCTAGAGGAGCATCTTCCAGTTATAATTAATATTATAAATTAACATAATTAATTTTAATAAAAACAATAAGCACAACAGCTAGCATTTATATAGTCCTTTAAGCTTTTCAGTGCAAAGCACTTAATGCAGGTTGTGTCCCCTGAGAGGTGGCATCATGGCAGTAAGGTTGCTAACCTCAAAATGAAGGTACTCTAAAGAACACAGAGTGTACAGTGCAAAAGTTGCCCCGCAGGAAAGTGGGGATTTTGCTTGTTTATCCTTTCAAGGAAGCTGCAGGGGTGTGTGCACCCAATCACTCTTCCTGGGGTCAGATAACTGCTGTCTAAATCACCAGCTAAGATTCTGTCTATGTCATTGCACTTGAAGACCATGTGGATTATAAGGCTTTCTTCTTTACAGAGGTGTGAACCACCCAACTCACACAAAGAAAACACCAAGATTTTTTTTCCCTGTGACTCACTATTAACTCCTTCAATAAATAAAAAAAAAAAAAGAAAAAAGAGAGACTGCCTTATGTTGAAGGAGTTAATACAGCTGCCAGGGATGTCTAACGCCATAGCAGGTAGTGAGTAGCTAAAATACAGGAAGAGTCTGGCTCATTAAAGGCATGTTCTCAAAGGCCAGGGAGCATTACGCTGTTGTGCCTCTCTCTAGGACACCCTTGTTGGCTCCCATTAGGAGTGTAGGAATCTGATGGGAGGGTTGTGGGAGACTTTCAGCAGATTGCAGAGGTGTTAAAAATAGATGTTAAGTTGCTAGTGGAGGTACTTGGCGAATTCTCCACTTGCAAATTTCTGATTATAATATGTCAAGAATAAAATACCTTGTCAGGACTAGTATATAATATATAATAGTATTGGCTCTGTCAGCAAACTGATGCATGGTATTTTGGAGCCCTACTTTAAATCTGAATTCAGCAGAAAATGTCCTGTAGGGAACAATCTTGGCCCTTGGGGACTGGACTGGATAACCTAATAAGTAATCCAAACCTTTACTTTTCAGATGCCGTGGTAGCTCTGGGTGTATTCAGACTCACATTATAGATGCTCCGTGCTATGTGTTAAATCATATGCATGCACTGTGTGCAGTAGGAGCCCTGGAAAATATGTAGTCACATCATATGGGTGATTTTTCTTTCTTACCTGTACCTGCTATTAGCTTTTCAAACTTGTCTAATGGGCTCCACTGTGACAGACTGAGCATTTGCACCGATACAGGCACCAGGCACTATGCTCATAAGTCAGGAGAGCTTTCAGGATGCCCATGGTATGTACTCTAACCCATTTAAGACACAATGGTGGCCAGCCCACATAAATCAGAATTCTATGCTGCCCATGAAACAGATAGAATCTTGGGTTAGAGGCGCTGTATACTGACTTTATTCTGTTCCTATATTTATATTATGTTGAAGAGTCAAATCCTGACACAATGGCTTCTCTGAGTTCACAGTTGGGATTACAGGAATGTAGACACATAAGAATTCCTTCTCCTGGCTAGAGGATCACACTAACGTGAGTTACAGAACAAGAAAAGCCCTGGAAATAATGCAGTTCTAGATACTAATTCTATAAATTAGAAAATTGAAACTAAGAAAAGCTAAATGATTTGTCAAGTGACACAGGAAGCAGAATAGGATTTAAACCTGGGTCTTCTGCCTCCAATTCCATGATCTGTACTATTTCACACTACCCTGAAAAATAGGAACATGTGACACATAAGAAAGAAATGGGGTCACAGAGAACAAGATATCTCCCCTTTTCAATAAATAATTACATTTTTTTTTTTGCTTTTTGATTTTATATTTCATTCACTCCTGAACTCCCTTTTCATCCCATATCCTTCTTTGTATCTTTGCCCCTTGGAATGATGCATAGCACACAGCACATAGAGGAAGTTTAATAGATGTTTGTTATCTGGGCTGACCCTAATCAGTTAGTCACCACTTATAACAAAGTTTGTGTTGTTTTTTTTTTAATAGGAAAGAGAAAGAAAAAGCAGTTTAGCAAAAATTAACCATGAATCACCACACAGTGCATCTAATATTGCAAAACCATAGTTCTTCACTAATGTAATGAAAAGAAGGAAAGTGCTTCTGGTTTGTTGATTTTTAAGACTTTCAAAATTTATCTTAGAGGTTTCGATATTCATTTCTTTGAAAGCTCTTCCTGCCCTCCTCCCACTGCACTCTCTACTTCTCTAACACAATAGACATTTTCCAGTTCTTGATGATCTATTCCTTATTTGTAGTACCGCAATATTTCAGTTTTGTCCAATAATTTATCGTTGTCTTGTTAGTTTTGGTAGATTCATCTTGTATTCCCTTCTGAATTACAAACTCCTCAAGTTTAAGTAATGCGGCTTCAACTTTTTTCTAGCCCTCAAAGCATGAGACTGGGCATAAAATATATATTTAATAACGACTTGTCGATACGACCTTCTTATTCCCTTTCTAATCAGAGATTGCTCCTGCCAACACCACCGTCACAAACAGCTTGGGTAAAACTAATGAATGAGATCAAAACATCTCCTTCACACTTTTTTTAACCATTTTAAGGCAAAAAAGAAATGAAAAAGTGGTAGTCCTTAAATCAGAAAGACCACTAATGCTACCAAAGAAATGAAGACCATTCCAAGGCAAAATGATTTTAACCCTTAATTAGGTAAGTTTCCAAGTACAAAAAACAGCGCACATTTGATCCTCCAATCAGAAAGGCCACAGCTGGTACCAGTAAAGAAGTAAAGACACTTCCTAGCCAAAAAGATCTCAATCCCTAATTGCATAAGGTTCCAAGTACAAAAAAGAACTTTGCTTTTATATCTAGACAGAAGAAATGAGAAATCGGTCCAAGTGGATGACAAACTCCTAGGGAGACGAGGCAAAGGGTGATGAGAATAAAAAAAAGGCTGACCAATTTTCGGTGGTGAATGGCTTATCTGTGAAAAACACACAGCCTTGTGTTGGAGCACCAAGGCATAATTTTCCAGGAAGTCCATTGTGATCTTCCTGGAGGATAATTAACTCTTTCAGGCTACTGAGGGTGAGAAGATAATAACCTGATGCCAGAAACAGGCCCCCTCTGGCTAATAAGCCTCTCACTGTGGACCTCCCCATTTACCACCCAGGTGAGAAAGTTCAAGGTCATGGCCTCTCCAAATCATCCCAGAAGATGAAAATGCTACACTTACTGTGGCTGTGCCGGAGACAGTCTGCGCACTTGTGTCCGTGGCACTCTGTTCAGAATGCGTCTGCGCTGGAGGGTACATGTTTAACGTGTGCTCTGGGACTGTAGTCTGGCCTGTGTACTCTGGAGCGGGATGAGGATGGGGAGCCGTATACTCTGCAGGGATGCCATTCTGAGGGGGAGCAAACTGGGCGGAGGCATAAGGCTGTGCCATTGTGTCAGGAGCTGCTGTAGCTTCCTGATTACCCTGGAAAGCAAAAGGAAAAAGGAAAATCAGTAAGAAGACACCCGAAACTTCTCCAGAATCCAAAGAGAGTTAAAGGCCCAATATTAGCTCCCCCTTAGGGACTGGGTCCTGTCTGATCCTGAAGAACCCTACTTATAATCCTGACGTGGAACAAGCGAATATGAAGCTTTCTACATGACAGTCGATTCTTAATTTCATAGTTAAAGTGCCACAAAAGATCAAATGATGTAGGATCTCTGAAAGACTTGACACACATGAGTGTGTATATTTTATAGAACAAACACTTCCACTAAGCATGTGAGTCCACTCAAGGTTTTACATTACTCAAGGCAGCATAATGGAAAATGGAAAAAAGAAAGAAAAAAAAGAATGCCTTTTAACAGCAACCATGTCTGAGAACGTTCCAGAGCGTCTCCTTTGTTTTTTGTTATTGCTTTATCGATATTCTTATTTCCAGAGGGAGGCAACCAATCTAAACTCCAGATCCTAATTTGGCCAATGATTTTCCACTATCATGTCCCTGATTTAAATATTTCAACAAAATGAGCACGTGCACGTGTGTGTGCGTGTGTGTTTTAAAATTAGTCAAAATTCACTACCTTTTTTTTTACTTCAAAGTAAGTGTAATTTAATAGTAAAGTCCTACTTTAAATCTTCATTAAGGTATGGATATGATCCTAAGTCTTCAAAGACTGCCAAGACCTGGCATTTCTTACCAAACTGGAAGGGCTCTGAGGAGACACACTGAGAAAATGTGTATCTGCTGTGTGAGAACTATCCAAATGACAGGAGAGAAGCCCACTGCAAAGAGATGGGCCACCAGGTGGTGATTTTATTTTATTTTTTAAGCACAGAAATTCAAAGATATTATCTACCATGATGTGAAGGAAATGATATGTGCGTCAGTGAAGGAGTGACCTCAGACAGATGAAATCAGAGTTTCTCTGAAATTATGGAAGTATTGAAATGTAGCCTACTCTCCAAAAGTCCACTTTTTCTTTACATGAATTATAAATAGGCAATGTAATACAGTGACAAAGCAATGGCACAAAGCACACATGTGGGTCCCCTCCATATTCTCCTCTAAATTCACCAAAGGTTGCCTGCCTAATGTGCTGGGAGGGTGGGAGAGAGGGGAGCTTCCTCAAGTGCTTTTTATGTTGGATGGCTACCAATGACTGTCCTTTGTTTTATAACCCCCCAAAGAGGGGTAAGAACACTCATTTGAAGCAATTTGAAACTATGTTATGAAAGTGGCTAAAATGTCTATATCCTTTGACCCAGAAATCTCACTGCTAGGCACATGCCACAAGAAGAGAAAAGATAAAAAGAAGAATCCCATAGAAATCAAAATATTCCAAAGTATTATTTTTTTTGTTTGAAAAGAAATTAGATGCCCATTGACCATTTTTAAAAACTGTGTCACATAAATATCATGCAGGGATCCTTAATTTTTTTTTTTTTGGTCTCATGGCCCCGTTTGGAAGTCTAGTGAAGTTTATAGACCCTTTCTCAGAATTATTGTTTTAAATGAATAAAGTTAAATTATATGATCACAAAAGAAATCATATCAAAATACAGCTATAAAAAATTGTTTGCAGACCCCACACTATGGACGACTTAATGGAATGGGATAGTACTATCTTGTAAAAAATTATGAATACAAAGAAACAAAGAAGATATAGGAAATTATGGAAAGTGAAGCAGGAAAAACCAAGAAAACAATATTTAGGGACTAGAACAGTCTAAATGGGGAGTGAGAGGAAATCAACGAGTGCTATGAAATTATAATGACCAAGTTTGGCCCCAAACAAAAGATACGGCATTGCAACTCCCTCCCTTCTTATCAGAGGTGGGCAACTATAGGTATGGAACACTGAATAAAATATCAAACTCATTTGGTGGGTTGGTTACTCTTGCTGAATTGTGTTTTTAATATAAGGGATGTCTCTCTAAGGGGGCGAGGGGAGCATAATGGCAGATATAGATGATGTACAAACAAAAGATAATCAATAAATTGAAAAAATAAAATCAGAAAGCATCTTCTCTCAATGACTCTTAGATGATACTATGCCAGAGAACATAATCCAAATGCCTTGGGTCATTCCACTGATGCACTCTGATTTGCACATAAAAAAAGAAATCTTTACAATTAGATCCCAAATAGATCTCCTATCTTCTGTGGTCAATCAGATACGACTTTAGCTTCCATAAAATTATAGCAGGGAGAGCAAACAATGTCAGATATAGGAACATTTCCTAGATATCTGTGTCAACGAGGCTTTTCCACTAAAGGATCTGGTCACAGTGAAACTTCCATTCAGCAAAGGGGGAAAAATAGTGATCAATCCTAGAACGCAAATCCTGTGCTCTTATGGCGAAGGGTACAACATTACTATGATATTGGTAACAACTATAGAAAGAACTAAGTGTAGGGTAAATTAAGACAGTTATGCAACACATTCTAGTTCCACTAGGCTAGGTTCTTTCCTCCCCTATACTAATCTCTATCACCTAATTTATTGTTTGGAAGTAAAAATACAAATCAATTCCCAAGGATGTTGAAGAGACTGATCTCCTTTTTATTGTGGGTGTAGAAAGCTCCCAGTACTGGGAGAAGTTGAGGGAGTTTAGAGAAAATTCAAGAAAACCAGGTCTTCCCACATTCCCTGTACCTTCTGATTTAGAAACTCACTGCTATTTCCAGCCCAAGTAACATCCTCCTCCTCTCCCATTTGCCTCCACATGACATGGGCCCATCTAAGAATATAACTTCAAGTAAAGAAATCCTATCATAAGTACTTATTCTCAGTGGCAAAACTGAAACCTGGAAAGCTCAGGCTTGTGAAAAAGAACTTTTGAAGGGCAGGCAAACCTGATCCCTCATAGAGTCACATTGGTCTCCTAGGTCTCTCTTTCAGATGGGGCCCTTCTCTGATTACATAAAAGGAAGTTTAAAAATCACGATAGACAGAAAGGCAGACGAGCCTTGTAACTGGCAAAGATGGAGACAAAAAGAGATTCATTAGGAAAAAGACATTGGTACTTTTTAACTTTCTTTTTCTAAATGGTAGTATCATACCCTACCATCTGACATTTTCCCCCACCACGAATGTGTGTGTGTGCATGTGGGGGGGAGGGAGGAAGAGGAAAAAGAAGAAAAATAAGAAAGAAGAAGAATAAAAAGAAAGGCGAGGAAAAGAGAGAGAGAGAGCAACATCTATAAATTAATTCCAATTTCAAGAAAAATCACAACATACTTTTAAGGAGTGTTTGAGATGTGCAATAATGTACTTATTTCATTTCATGAAGATTTGCTTTCTACTACCAGGTTCCTAAGCAATATAGGCAAATATCCCATAATGGATCAATGAAAGAAGTCAGGACTAGTAAACTGAGGTCAGCAATAGTAGAGGGTGGAAAAAAAGGTAGAGTAGTGAAAGACAAAAGAAGAGTCTCTTTCAGTCATCCATAGTTTACTCAGAATATTTTCCCAGAGACAACACTCTCATTCCAAGATAAAGGTACTTATGTACTTTTCAGGGTCATATACAAATCCAATCTAAGCTCCTTTTAACAGTATCCTTGAGATTCTTTTACCATATGGCTATTGGTCACTTTAATAAATAACTTTCTAGGTATGGAGTTCAAGAACGATCTACTCAATATCAAATTAAACGTAGCATAGAATAGTAGAAAGAGAAAAGAAATACAACACCTGGGTTCAAACCCCACTTCTAACTTCATGCCTCCACTTTTCTCAGCTTCAGATTGGAAAGAATATTGATCTATGGGCTCACCTCCCAGGGACATTGTGGGGACAGCATTTGAATCTGTCAAGAGTTATATAAATATTACCATATTCTAGCAAGGTGTTAAAGTGCTTAAAAGGGGAGAAATATAGAAGAGTCATCTTGGAATCAAAAAGACCAGGGATGTAGTTTTGCTTTCAACAAATACCAGCCACACAACAACGGGCAAGTCACTTAATCTCTCAGTGACTCCAAGATTATGATCGTTCAATAAGCATTTGTTAAGTGTCTAGGTACTGGAATGCAAAGACAAAACTCTAAGTCACGGATGAATTGTCTGTTTGCCTTAGTGGAGGGAGTTTCCATAGCAAGGGTTACCCCTAATGATGAAATCATAGATCTGAGGACTTTCCTTCTCCTTTCCCCTCACCACCCACCACCACCCCCCCAAAAACAGTACTCATTAATATAAAGCAAAATGAAACTTATGAGACTACCAGCCTCACTGACCAAATTAAAAGTGTATAAACAGCAGATAAATTCTGAAGCAGATCTTGGCAACTGTGGTCTGCCCAGGTTCTGCTACTTGACAACAGTGAGCACAAAGGCAAGAAGCAATGACATTTTGAAGAAGGAGTAATGGTGGGATAAGGAGTCCTGGGGCTAACGGACAAGAATTGGTCTCCAGTGATCCCCAAGTACCATCCCTGGGAAAATGAGTCACGTGGCAGACATGGTATAAGCCCAATTGTAGCCACAAAGCCACTGGCAGCTAATGTCCAGGTGCATTTGTTCTTGAGATTTTTATCCTCTACCTGGAGTTCTAAAACAGATGTTGCCGGGACCCCTACTGTTTCTCATTAACACTGACAGCAGTTCCAGGAGACCCTAATTAATATTCGTAACATTCACACTTTGTGCTAATTACAGCTAATATTTAATTAAGAGCGCCGCACTTTGTGTGGAATTTCTTACTAGTAGATTTAAACTACTTCTGATGCAGCATCTCTGTCCAACCTGGAAAGACCTCCACAGCCGTGGTCCAGAAAACCCATCTGGTCCCAAGCCAGGGACTTGGTAGAACCCTAAGTAATAAGGAGACAATAAAGGGGACGAATTTTCATTGCAACCTCCATGTCGCTTGAGAACGTATTTTCTAGACATGAAAGGAACCATGTTTCCAATTGAAACCTGATAATCACTATCTCAGCCTCACTATGACACTGTCAGGCATCATTATTTGGGGGAAGTTTTGCTAGACATGGACTTGTGCATCAATACGTTGATCTCCTTTTTTTCTTCCCCTACTATATCACTAAGGAGAGTTATTTTAATTTTAAACCTGGAGTTAAAACTGATATCTGGATTTTGTTTTTTGCTTGTTTTGTTACTAGGAGGGGCTGATGTAAAAACAAACAAACCAGTAGTTATTTCCTCTCGTTCCTGCCCTCTTCCCTAACCAAACACCCAGAGACATTCATTGCTGCACACATCTCCATATATCCCCTTTAAGGGAGTTCAAAAATCCAACATGTAGTTTGTGGAACCTAGTTTTTCTCTGGGTAACTGCAATATGCAATGACTGCTATTAGTATGTATTTTAAAGACACACAAATCACCCATTTGGGGTTACTGTGATTCAGTATCCCCATCTGCATCCTAGAAGGTAGAACGGATAAGAGTATGATACAGGAAAACTGCTAGTGGATCCTTGCACATTGCTGGAGAAACACACAACATGCCTATTAATGTACTAGATTTGGGTTAACATTTACAGACATGCCAAAAATACAATCAAGTTGCAACTCCATCATTACATCATGTGCTATTTTCTTCAGTGTTTTTCATCTAATCAAAGGATACTTTAAAAAAAATTCATATATTTTTGTGTGCATATATATATATATATATGTAAAATACATCTGATGTCTAGTAAAAAGAAAATCTTATCTAAATTTAAAGTTGTTTTTAACTGAGGCATGGAAATGCCAGGAAATTATCCCCATTTTAAAACTAATGCAGTCTGGCTACTATATATGACAATGGTGGGTTTCTTTGTGTGAAGAGATTTATATGGTCAGTATGTCACTCCCCTTACATATAGAGAAGCCTTTTGGGCAAGTAATTCATTCTGTATCCTAAGTTGTCCTGCTTAAGGTGGCCTAAGGGGAAGGGAGTGCTTTATGTCAGATCTGGCATTTTCTATGTGGTTTAATAAAGTACGTTTTGGCAAATGAAAGAACAAAGGGTGGCAGACAGTCAGACTTTGCAAAATGTTTTGGCCTGCAATCTAATGAAAACCACATTTCAACTCAAAAATATTCTTTACGTGGCAGTGTATAAAATCCAGTTTATTGCTTTCAACTTAAAAAGCTTGGCTTTTCAAGAGTGAAAAGTGCCTGAATTTCATAACCATCAATACTGACTTAAAATCCTACAAGTTTTCAACTTTAAAAAAGGCAAAGTTTTTGAAGCCCCTCTAAGAGCCCTCCCTCTTCTAGGCTTTAGTCCTTCAAGAGCCCTTTCTCATTCTGAAAAAGCTCTTTCATTCCAAAAACACCCTTTATAATGAAGAAATACACAAAAGTGTCAAACTTAATAAGCCAGCTGATTCCATCCACACAGCAAAAGAAGAGATGTCACTCCTCTGGGGCCTTCCCCCTCCCATCCCACCAGTACCGCTACACGGGAACATCAGTTTATTCTAGAAAACTACTTGGTACTTGGTGATTGCCTACAGTTTTAATACTGCTGACAGGTTTTGTTTTTTTATTTTCAGTTGAGTTTAGTAGTTTGTATGTTCAATTTCTTTAGTCAGAAATATTGCATATTCAGAGAAAAGCTTCTTGTACTGTAGTTAAGCCAAACTACATCATATCCTCAGGGCATTTAGACAAAGAGGAAAAAAAGCAAAATTACCCCATTAACCTGCAGTTGGTTATAAGACTATCTCAGTTAGATCAAGCACAGCAGACAGACAGATAGAAGCACACAGGCACACACACACACACACACACACACACACATACACAATCATCACTGCAGCTTGCCTTCCCCTCTAGAATGAAGCAAGAATCCAAATGGGTATCACAGGAAGCTTTCATGCAGCCAGACAGCTTAATAGGGGAAAGGCCTCTGCTCTATTCAAATCATAGTTTCAAGTGAAAGATAAAATGGAAAAAAAAATACCTGCTGCACCATCCTGTTTCCTTTATCCTCCATAAACTTAGCAGCTGTTCTAGTCCCAGGCCATAGAGCATCTGCCCAAGGCAAGCATCAATTATGGATGAGGGTGTGTGTGTGCTATGTAATGTGTGGATGAGTGTGGATGATAGGGGTGTTGAAGGAGGGGGAGCTAATGCAAGCCTTGCTGACCTCCCACTCAACATCTGACTGCTCCCAAAACCTAATCCAGATGGGACTCTTTCAGCTTGCTAGGCCTTGCCCCATCAATCACAGCAGGCTCCTCCTCTGGCTCCTGCTCTGAGTTATAGAGTGCACCACTGAGCAGATGATTATATACAGAAGAAGAAAAAACACAGCTTGACTGCATTAATAGCTGTTTAAAAAACATTAGAAATGCTACTATATACGTTGCCTCAAGCTGAAATTTTTCATTACTAAACTAAATATATTATATGCAAAGTTATAAAAATCTACTAGAGGGGGTTGGTCCCTTTATTATTTTATTTTACTTGGGAGAGTGGATGGAGAAAGATCAAAGAAGGACAGAAATATGAATGCACCAAAAAGGAGAGACAGTTAGCCAGACCAGTCCTATATGCACTGGAGATTAACATTAATTTATAGTGATGCTTCTCCATTAATGGTAAAAAACAATTTTTTTATTCCTTATACAGCTTCCATCAATAATGAATGCAGCCTCTTTAATTTAAGTTAAATATACTTTATTCTTTCTCTATGATTAAAAGAAGAAGAAATGTCAAAACAATTTCTGTTTCTTATTTGGCCTTGTCTTTCTCGCTCACCAAGGGAAAGATTTGAGAGGCACATCTAACCTTCCTTCCAGAGAGCCACTCAGTGGAGTAATGCCTCCCTATTAAAAGAACAGGTCTTGAGACTCTGGAGGGATGGTTGAAGTTTCAGAAATGATTAAACTTGTAATTAAATCACATAACAGAGAAGAAGGCAAAGGCAGAACAAGCAGCCCCGAAGAATTCAACTTTCCTGACAATCTGTCATAGGTTGTCAGAAGTTACAAGACTCGGTAGCCCATCAGGGGAATTTTTTTATCCCCAATCCTCCCAGAAAAAAAAAAATCTAGATAAACAGTATTTGCACCATCATTAAACTTCCATTTCCAATCACACCCAGGAGACATCTTTAACTCAGCTATATCAGCAACTAGTCTCAGGAAGGGATTAAAAGCAGTGCTGCCAAGCTCCTCCCAAGGACTTTAACAGCCCCTTACCTCAAATCAGTGCAGTGTAAATGGGAGAATGAGAGAGACAGAGTTTTACACAATTACAAGCTGGAAGATATTGTATCTATATTATAGTAAAGACTATATTGTAGTCTGTACTCTGTCTCCAACCAACTAGCTGTGCAATGCTAGTAAATCGCCCACAATTACTACCAATCAATCCAATCAACCAACATGCAATTATCAAAATGCCAGCTATGTGCTAGGCACTGTATTAGGTGAAAACAAAACAATCCCTACTCTCAAGGAGCCTGTGATCTAAAAAAAGACAACAAATTCATGTGTCAAAGGCTCACTGGATTATCGATTTAGAGCTGCAGAGGGACTTCAGGGGCCATGAAGTTCAAATAAATTTATAGAGCACTTACTATGATGTGCTAGGCACTTGCTAAGTGCTTTAAAATGATTAACTCATTTGATCCTCACAAAAACACAAGAAGGTAAATGGTGGCATTATCCCCATTTTATAGATAAGGAAACTGAGGCAAATAGAGGTGAAGTGATTTATTTATCCAGCATCACACAGCTTAGGAAGTATCTGAGGCCAGATTTAAACTTGGATCTTTCTGACTCTAGACCCAGTGCTCTATCTATTGTACCACCAAGTCCCTGAGTCAGGAAGACCTAAGTTTAAATCCAGCCTCAGAAACTTATTAGCTGTGTGACCTTGGGCAAGTCACTGTTTGCTTCAGTTTCCTGAATGAGGATAATGGGGATAAAGAAGATAAGAATAACACTTACCTCCCAGAGTTATTATGAGCATTAAATGAGGTAATAATTAATACAGTACCTAGAACACAGCAAGTACTATGTAAATGTTTGTTGCTGCTGCTGATTCCTTTTAGAGGGAGGCCCGGGGAAGTTAAGCGACTTGCCACACAAGGAATGTTGGAGTCTGGATAAGCACAAATAAATATGAAGTAGTTATGAGAAGGAGAGAACTAGTTGTTGGAGGAAACAGGAAAAATTCCATATAGACAATCTTTTTTTTTTTTTTATTAATGTGGGAACCATTGTGTGAGCCTTGGTTTCTTCATCTATAAAAGGAAGGGATGATAGGGAGGTGATGTTTAAGATCCTTCCCAGATCTAATTCTGTAAATATATTCTCATAGCTAGAGTAGGGCTCACAGTTCAGTAGAAAGAGTGATAGTTTTTGAGGGAAAGGCTGTTGTCATTCAGTTGTTTTCAGTCATGTCTGACTCTTCGTGACCCCATTTGGAGTTTTCTTGGCAAACAAACTGGAGCGGTTTACCATTTCCTTCTCCAGCTCATTTTACAGGTGAGGAAACTGAGGCAATCTGGGTCAAGTGACTTGCACAGGGTCACACAGAAGTCAGGAAGCTAAGTCTTCCTGACTCTAGGCCCAGCATCCCATTCATTGTACCACCTGACTGTCTTTCCTTGAGGCAAAGAACCTGGGTTCAAACTCATGCTTTCCTGCTTACTGCTTCTGTAACACCAGGCAATACATTTAACCTCTGTTGGCTTTAGTTCCTCACATATAAAATAAAAGACTAGAAGACCTTTAAAGTTTCTTCTAGCTCTAAACTGAACATCCTATGAGGTGCTTGGACATCCCTTATTCATTAGCCCCCTAGACTTGGTTTAGAAAGAAAAGTCTCTATAAACATTTTCCTCCAATGAACTTACCAGTGAATGGCAAGTTGTGTGATTTTTCTTTTTATTTTAAAGAACACAAAGTCCTCAAAACCCTTGCCCCAAAGCATTAAGAACTTTCAAAATGGCTAGGGATTGGAGTAGAGAATGAAAGAGAGCAAGAATAGAGAAGTGAGGGTGAACCTATTGATAATAAATATTGGCTTTTGCTTGCTTGGATTAAGACATTCATTTTCATTAAATGATCCCACTTCTGGATGTCACACATTCCTGAAGAAAACATCTCACAGTGGGTTACCGTGAGGTAAAATCTAAGCTATGCATGTGTTGTTGCCTATTTGAACATGGAAAAAAAAAACCCTACTGAAGGGCTGGCAAAGAAAGAGCCTTCAGTATTCTCACTCTTCAGATGGGCAGAATCAAATGTGAAAAAACTGAGATGAAAAGTGGCAACGAAGTACAGACGGCCTAAAATTATAATCCTTTAAATCTGTATGTCACTTGATCCTTCCCAAAGTATTTTCGAGTATACAATTTCATTTGACCATCATCAACATTAAGTTGATGGGCCCATATATTTTCCCCATTTGAAGGGAAACAGAGGCACACATGTTAAGAGGGCTGATAGAGGTCACATAGCATGTTAGTGGCAAAGTCAGGAGTGACCATAGGTTACCCGACTCCTACCGTTCCTTTCAGCATCCTATGTGCCTCTCCTCCCCTGTGGAAAGGGGCATGTTATTCTTCTTGGCCAATGGCCTACCACTGTATATCTTGCATCAGTAATTAATGAAATGTTATTCCAGGGGCCATATCACTTCCCACAATAGGAAAGGATGTAAGAACTCTTTGAGAAAATAATGTAGATGTCTTCAGTTACCTCAGAAGGACTTGTATTAATTCTTCTAATAACCATACTAATCAAATGGTCTGGACTTTCTTGTATTAGAAGCAAATATTCATTCTAGTCTCTCTCTGAGAAGCAGATTGACCTGGAAATGAAGTCTGCATTTCCCAGGAATATGCCCTGTTATGGTTCTCTCTCTGTAAATTTCGAAGAAATGGTCAATATTTGTAAATGTTCACTCTTGTATATGTTAACTCTTAAGAGAAAATGCATTTCGGTGGAGTGGAAGGCTGAGTGAAACTCTACCATCAGAGCCTACTACAACTACTCAGTATTTGTTGGAATCTAGGATTCTGAGTGAAAGTGACAAAAAAAATCTGAATGAAATTAACAGAAAGTAACAGCTTGGGGCTCCCTTGACTGAAGGAGTTCTTAAGGTAAGCCATATTAATGAGATGGTGGGCCATTCCAATAAACATCCTTACTCCAGTCTAGAGATTGAGTAATGGCTTGGGGTAGATGGTTGCAGTGAAAAATGGTAGGGATTGTGAGGAAATGTGTCTTGGGAAAATAACACTTTCTTCCACTTCTGGTCTTCATTTAACGTTGTCGGTCTTTAGTGTTATTGCTTCTCAGAGTTGTGCCTCTCTAGGGTTTCTTAATTTAACCTTAAATTGAAAAAGATATTACCACCTCAGGGCAAATGCTTTTTTCAAGAACTTAGCCTTAAATCAATGGCAACTTTTCATCATTCAAAGTGGCAAAAGAAATCAGTGACTATCATTAGTTCTACTTTGCCCAAAAGTATGTTTTTGCATAAGAATCACCTAGATTTACAAAAAAGTACAGAGAAGAACTTGAAGTATTTTCTCTTCCCTAAAAGCAAATGGGAAATAGTGGTAGTATGTGAAGAGTTAACAGCATTGCTCTTTTATCATACAGAATCTAGGTGTAAGCCTTGGAAATTCTTCTGATCAGTCTAATGAAGACATTGCCTACTTTCCTCACCTTCCCCCACTAATTCTAAACCCAGCTCTGATTTTAAAACTCTGGCCTCTTTCAGCACTGGCCACCCCTGAGCATGAAAAGATTAGCCAAACCACTGAGTGATTTTTCTGCATGAGTGGAATTTTCACTGGTTGGAATATTCTGATTTTATTTTCTAAGAAGTAATGTTAGAACGTGACAACAGTCCATTGCTCTTGCGGGATGCCAACTTGGAATTCTTTAACCTCTTTGTGGCCAAGGTGAGAGATGGAGAGTCTTCCAAAAACCAAACCAGACCATTCCAATATTCCTAGGATGGATCCCTACGGTGAAACTCATTTCACTCTTCTGATCAAAAATAGAAGTTCCTTATAATCACTGAGACAAAATATAAACTCTTAATCTGGCAGCTATAATCTGATCTCAACCTGTATGTATTGACCTAATTTGTTATCCAGCACTTAGCCAAGAGTTTTACTTCTATTAGACATTTGATAAAAGTTTACTGGTGAGGGAATGGATGAATAAAGAAACTCAATGTCACACTAACTGAAAAAGTCCCCACACAGAGGTCATTGGATAGGGTTCCCCTTGGGAAAGAATTCTCTTTATCTCAATGCCAAACTTAGCTAGACCACGTGCAACTAGAGAGTGAGGGCAGGCGAACACGATACAATCAACACATCAAATATATAAATAAGTCAGATCTGATCCTTCACTAATAGGAACTCTAGGGATGAGTAAGACAGTGATGAGGTCAATGATAATAGGAAGTTCAGTAAATAGATATACAATGAGCACTCTACGCGGCCATCAGTTGTCTACTCAGATTTCGTATGTTTGTAACTGACTTCTTTCTATATATTTCAGTTGTCACAAAATATTGCTATCTCTTGCTCTCCAAGAGCTGCAAACTACATTCCTGCCTTACAACATTCACAATTAATCACAGGGTCAGGTCTCAGGTACTATATGTCTGAAAAAAGCTCTCTTTATGGTGTAGTAAAAAGGACTCAATTGGGGAGTTCTTTGGTTCATATCCCATACCTCTTTCATTCATATCCCATACCTCTTTCAAATGCCATCCATCCCATTTTCTACCTATATGTTCTTGGGCATGTCATATAACCACTGAGACTCAGTTTCCTTTTTCGTAAAAGAAAAAGATTGGACTAGATGGCTTCTAAGTTCACTTTCACCTCTAAATCTATTTCCCTGTGAAATATGAATATGTGAATATGAATAAGAATATTTCTTTCTTTCATCAACCTGTGTTGTTTATAGGTCCTGGTTCCTGGCAGAATTGGCACCAGCCCCTCATCCATAACTCCTAGCCTAGAAAGCCCTCTCCCAGACTTCTCCCTTTTATTAAAACCTATGTTTTTTTTAGGAAAGATTCTGCTATATCAGTCATTTGTACTTTTATGTGAATATGTCACATTTGCAATGCAAGACTGATTGCTAATAGAAAATGAAAGATTTCACAGAATCTCAATAATAGAAGAAAAAAAAAAACCTCAGAGATTACATAGTTCAATTTGTACTTGAACAAGAATGTCCCTTTAAAAATTCCCAGTAAGTGGTCTCTCAGCCTTTGATTGAAGATGTCATTCATTCATTTATTCAACAAATGCCTACTATGTGCTAGGCATTGACGATACAAATACAGCGGGGGTGGGGGGGGGGGGAAGGAAGGAGGAGGAAAGAGTCCCTGCCCTTACCAAGGATATTTTAGAGGCAAGAACTCTTCCTCAGACCTCCTGAAATCACATTAAATCAGTGGCCATATATTCTGTCTAACCTGTCTTTGGTCCCTTCTCTTTTCCAAAATGTTACTGCAACAAAACCTTTATTGCCCTGTCTGCCATTCCTTTAATTCTCTTGACTAAAGCTTCTCAATTTCCCATCTCATTCAGCCATCTGATATCCTGCTTCTACTTGTCTTGATCAAATTATATATAAAGTGTTTTGCAAAATTTAAAGAACTACATAAATGCCAACTATTATATTTTATCTCCCTTAATGTTTCTGCCTTGTTCTTTCATTTTGCTAATGAGAACTTGCTCTTTTTCCTCTTGGCCATCATTTTCTTCTCTGCATTCCTTGCCCACTTTCATACTTTCACATATATGTAGACTTGGAGCAAGTTCTGTCATACATCAACTGTCCTCTCAATCATGATTTTACACTCTCTATGGTCTCATAGAAACAGCAAATTTCTCTAAAATAGGCAAAATATATTAAGATTGTCATTTTCCCCTTCACCTCTCTCTACACGCCTATTTTTTTCCTATGGGCTTTGCTTCAAATCTACTAAATGAAAGGCAGAAATAAAAAGTGATCAACATCTATTTGTCTGAAACCTGCGAATCTATCTTATCTATAGATGTTGTAAAAATATACGATGTAAAAGAAAACATACAGCTTTGCTGCCTACTGAAAATTTCAGTGAAATATAAGCTCCTTGAGGTTAGAGACTTGTTTGGTTTGGTCTCCAGTACTGAGCATGGTGCCTTAGATATAGCTGGGTCTTAATAAATGTTTGTTGAATTAAACAGTCCCTAGCACTTAACACATGTTCAATACAAGCTACTTGATTGATTGTATAAATCATACTCTCAGCTCGCTGAGGGCAGGAAAATTTTTCTCTATGTACTTTTTTCTATATACTCAGAATCCCATGGGTACTCAGAGATAATACTTCTATCAAAAAATACAGACACAAATGCAGAAAGACATTCAAACAAATAGAAAATTGCACCACAAACTAAAAAAAATGATAATAAGAGCTAAGTTAATATGAAAATATACATAAATCATAAAAAAGGAATTTAAATATTTACTCTATATTGAGTTCTCTGTGGAGTCTTAATCTGCTGGAATACTAGGATCTATTTGATTTCTAAAGTGCTTTATTTCTATAATGCTCAAAGCTTTGTACTTCTCCTTTCATGAAGCTACATTTTCTGAAGAAAATAATGACCGGGGGGCTAGCTTCAATAATCCCCAAAGGGTGACATCAGTGTGGCATCCATATTCACGATGAAATCAGGATGAATCGCACAGCTGTTAATGCTATTTAATTCAGTCAACTACATAAAAAGAAAAATGATGACTACAGTCCCTTAAGTGTTCTGACTGGCTTTAGTTATAGCCAATGCTATAGCCACTGTAGATGGGTTTGAAGTCAATATTTTTGGTAAACATCTATTAAATCAAATTTTTCTTTAAAAAAATGCCCTATATTTAGCATAGGCTTTTTTTAGAGGGAGCAAAGAAACTGGAAAGAAAATTTCATTTTCCATAAAATAAGAATTGGGCAACCCAGAGAAGTTTTCATTTCACCCTGAACCATGTCTCTTAAAGAAATACGCTAAGAATCTTGCCAATTGATTTTTATCTGCCATTAAGACTAGAAAGCTACAAACCTTATGTCACACTTCTGGAAAAAGAATTGTGCAGCATCCCCTTACGAATGATGTAGCAGAAGAAGGAATATCATAGCTATGGAAAAAGTGAGAGTTCTAGCTAAAAATAAATGCCAGGAATATAAGGCCACATCTATGTCATTCCACTCTCTATGGATGGATTCAGCCATTTCCTCAGTGTGCCAAACCCAAAGTCCTGATGAATTTTCAACACAGCAGGAAATCCAATAAATTGGTACCTTGGTTCACACACCTCACCAATCACCCACTCCCTTCTCTTTTTCACTAACCATCACTCAGGATTCATTTTCCAGCTGGCATGGATCCTTTGGTCATTAGGACATAAGACATCTCTAAGATCATGGCACAGCAAATACTACCTGAACCAGCCTCTCAATTGTTAGCTGCAAACATTTTTAGCAGCTGTTTTTATTGTTAGGTTATATTTCGTGATTATTTCATACATGTAAATCTTGTTCTCCAAAAAGATCTTAAGTTTTCTAAAGGAAATTAAACACTGTCTATTTTGTATTTCCCACAATGCTAAGTAAATGATATGTTCTCCATATTTGTTAAATTGACTTTAACACCTTTTATAAAAGGACTTTACTGTAGTTACTTTAAGAGACTTGTGATTTTATATGCTGCCATTTTTCCACTGTGCATCACATTTTAGCCCAAAATACATCCTAAAAAAGCAGTGTCTTAAAAATGGAAGTCTGAGAGACTGAGGCAACAGAAAGATAACAGGCACTGGTCACTGGGGCGGGGTACTAAGATAGACAATAAAGAAAATTGTTTCCAATGCCAGGAAGAAGTCACTCATTTACAGTTTGTTTAAATATAAGAAAGGAGTAGATGCTGTTAGAATGACACACTCAACCAATGAAAGAAGTTAAAGTCATGACAAAGGATTATCAGACTTCAGAAAGAACATAGAAGGACTGGCTTCCAAGGTAGCAAGGCCATGAAACTTGGAAGGAACTAACCATCCCAACTTAAAATTTGTGGTAGATACAGCAAAGACTGCTGGACATAATTCAACACAGCCTGTACATTATTTTTAAGGATCTTATTTTAAAAGAGAGAAAAGATATGTGGGTTCCCATGGCTTAAGCCTTTGCAGAAGTTGGTTCAGAAGGTGTGTATGGGCTCAACAGTGAAATTTTAACAATAAAAACACATAGAATTCTGTTAAGGAAGAAAACTTCGAAGCTTTCAAATGAGTGATAGATAGCTAAGATGGGAATTTTTTGGCCAACCCAGAGTTGAAAAAGATGGAAACAAGGTGGCAGCTTCCATACAAGATGAAAGCTAGGCGAGAGGTTAATATGAAAGTATGGTACAATTCTGTAAGAATACCAAAAAGAATGGTGCAGGGGAAATGCCCTTAGGCAAGTGAATGATGTCAGATTCTGTAAAATAAGGGAGTTGGAACAGATGACCTCTGAGCTTACTTGAAACTCCAGCTCTAGATCTACATCTATGAACAATAACACTCACTATGTATGAAGCTGGAAGGGAATCGTAAAGGAATTTTTCAAAAAGCTATGTTAGGGCTGAGAAAAAGATCGAAGAAAGGAACTGAGCTAAATAATAGGTGACAGATTTAAAGACTCAAATGGGTCTGTAATTTCACGGATTTTAATGTTTTCTCTGCTGATGCAGAACATATCCCATATCTGGTGCAATTCTTGCCCATGTGTTCTCACAATTTGCCAAAAGGGCTCCATCAAACAACACTCTGGCCTTTCCATGCTTTCTCCTAACATCTCAACTTTACCACCGGTTCACTCAGGCTTTCTATCTATCATCTCTCACACTTATCATGTGATCAGCCTATTTTTTCTATCATAGAGTTCTCTTATTCAGGTTCTCCAAAGTTCATCCTGCGTTATATACTGTAATGTGCCCTTATCCACTATGTACAATTCCATGGCCATCAGTGTGATGTGAAATTTCAGTTTTTTCAGTGAATATGATATATAATGTCTCACAGACATATAAAAGGAATAATGATATTAAAATAATGGCCTTTGTTTCTGGAAGAAGTTTCAATCACAAAAGAAGCTTTACAATTTCCTGAAGGCATGCTAGTCTGTTCTCTTTGTAGATTCTGAGACTGACTGTGTATGTGTACTGTTTGTCCCACAGATAAACGTACTGATTGATAAGCTCTATAAATTGTCTAATCATCCCATGCAATAATCTGAACCAGATATTCATTCACTTGCTGTTTATGATTGTGTGACTGGCCAAGACAAATTCTTTGGGAGTGGTAATGCATTTTCTTCCAGGAGGTTCTGCAGTGTTCTGAGGGTTATTGAAATCAGGATGATGTGTTTCATGAATAGGAGCATCTAGAAGACCTCATTATCTACAGGGAATCTCTCTTCAACTTGGACTCTCCTCTGACACAGCAGCAAATAATTATGGCGACCACACGCATCCTTCCTTTATACCTTGCATGAGGTTTATGATCAGTGGTGCATTGAACAGGGTTATGTCTATTGTTCTAGCTTCCAGAAATCTTGAATGGTTTAGACTTAAAGGTTGGAGAATGCAGAATTTCTCAAACATTATTTTTGTTTTTGAAGAAAATAATCTTTAGATGGCAAATTTCTGTGGAATGATGGTTAACAGGAAAACAAATACAAAAAATAAATAAGTAAAACAAATAGAGAACCTAAGAGAGCACTTAGTTTCTTACAATGAGTTTAAGCCACCAGATCTCAATAGACATCTCCCAGAGCACTTATAGACCTTGAAGATATAATTGTTGAGAAATAATTGGTAATATTTGAAGAATTATGAGATTAAAAATATGCCTCAGAGCTGGCAAAAGAAAAATGTTGTCTTGATTTTCAAAAAGGGAGAACAGCTAAATTCTTCAAATTATAGGCTGGAAAATGTGACTTCCATTCCTGTCAATATTCTGAAATGCCTTACAAAAGGTATACAAGTTATCCCTTCCACATAGTGGGAGGTTAGAGGTACCATGCCTCCACAATCTGGAAATCCATTTAAAATTTTTGGACCCTCTCTTCATACCAGAGAAAAAGTCTGAATTTTTATCTTTTTCTTTTATGTGGTATTTACAATACCTTATTGTAAAATGTGGGTTGATATACAATGCTATGTATATATTTTATGCATTTATGATTTTTAAACCTTTTCTGTCCTGTTTATTAGTTTCTGTGTGTCATATACAGCTTCTGCAAAACTCCCCCCAAATTCTGGTTCACTTTCTTGTGCCAATAACCCATAATGCACAGAAAACACAAGGCAGAAAGTCTCAATGTGGAAAGGATAACTGTACAACCTATGTGTGTAAGAGGTGGAATTTGAATTCAGGTCTTACTAGCCTGGGGTGGGGAGCCTGCGACCTCAAGGCCACATATGACCCTCTAGGTCCTCAAGGATGGCCTTTTGATTCCAAAGGGCTACAGGTTCCCTACCCCTGTATTAGCCCTTAAGGTCAGATTTCTATCCATTATAGCACGCTGACCTTTATCTAAAAAGAAAAGGAGTACTGAAGTATCACAGTACCATTTGCTATCAGTATAGTACAATATAGCCCTATATGTTTCAGGTATATTCTGGATGCAGTTATCTCTGAAGTATTGGTCTGAGAACAGAACTGACATTTGTAGCATCATTTCTTTGGGAAATTTTGTTCTGCATTCCAGATGACTAACTTAGACATGAACATTTATGACACATTCTGTTCATTGGTCTAGAACTGCTTTTCTGACATATACAAAAGTTAAAAATTGGTTTGTAAAATACTTACATCACTCAAGAAAGAGGAGAGAAAGCATATCTTAGGAATAAGATCTGGGTAGCTATCCTGCCTCTGGTATCTATCCTTTGAGACCTTGGGTAAGTCACTAACTTCTCTGGGTCTCAGTTTTATCATCTGAAAAAAGGGCTAGTTGGTTTCTGAATTCCCTTGTAGGGAAATACCAGAGAAGACAGGGTACAAGGAAAAGAACGCTGGCTTTGGAGTAAAAGTACCTGGGTTTCAATCTCACCTCTGATGTTTACTTCATTTATGACGTTAGGTAAGTTATTTAATTTTCTCATCTGTAAAAATGAGGAGGTTCAACTAGATGAGGTCTGAAGTACCTTCCAGATGTATTATCCAATGAGGCATTTTACACACACACACACGTAATATGTACACACGTATATATGTATGTATATATATATATGTATATATTTGTCAGTGACTTGAATAAAGACATAGATGACATTGCCAAAAAAATATGAAGCTGAAAGGAATAAGTAAAATGTCATATAAAAACTTGGCATACATAATGATTTCAAAAGGGTAAAATACTGGACTAAATGTAATAAAATAATAGTAATGAATTTCCAGTTCCACGCTTAGGTTCAAAAAACGTTAAAGTACAGAATGAAGAAGACAACAGTTTATGCAGGAAAAAAAATCTGGGGGTTTTAGGAGACTCTAAGTTCAGTTGGTTATTATGATGATACAGCAGGCCCCAAAGATAATGTCTTTAAAGCAGCATTCATAGAACCATAACATTCAGAGGGAGGCGAAAACCCACAGTACTGTGACCATATGCCCCTGACCTAGAATATCATGTTCAGTTCAGAACCACATTTTAGGAAATTCCCTGATGAATGTGAACGCATTTACAGGAGAATGATCAGGACGATGGGAGGGTTCAAAATTATACTTCACAAAGATTAATGAATTAAAAGAAGTGAAGATATTTAACCCTGAGAGAAAAGGCTTCTGGGGAGGGGGATATCAAAGTAGTCTTCAATGATCGAAATCTCAGAGGGCTTAGACTTGGTTCGCTCGGTCCTAGAGGCAGAATAGGAATAATGTGTGGAAATTTTAGAGAGCTGGTTTCAGATTGGTACCAGGAAAAATTTCTAAATGATTAAATGATAATAGCTCCTAACAATAGTTCAAAATTACATAGTGCTTCAAAATTCACAAAGCACGTCCTTCACAACAACCTGTGAAATGGGAAATATAGACCTTATTATCATTATTCTTATTATACATATTAGGAAAATGAAGTCAGAAGTTCCATGACTGGATAGCAAATGGTGAAAATTCAACTCCAGTCTGTCTTTTGGCTTCCAATTCAGTACTCTTCCTATTATATCCACCTATTGAAAAGTGAAATGTTCTATCTATCTCATGAAGAGGTTAAGTTTTTCATTAATGGCGGTCACCAAATAGATTTTGATGAATCTTATATCTGATATTATTGAGGAGGGTCCTACTCAAGTATAGCTTAGAGTCAGATGATGCCTGAAATCCCTTCTAATTTTTAGGGTTTTGTGGACTCTCAGAATGAAACAAATAAAGGGATAAGTGAAAAGTGAAATAAAAATTTCATTCCACTGATATTGTTGGACATACATACAAGGCATGGCGTAGGATATGAAGAACTAAAAAACCTCTCATGGAGCTTACAGTAGAGTCAAATGGGTTAAATAATATGCAAACAAGTGAAATCCAAGCCACAATGTGAAAGTGCAATATGAAAAACACAAAGCATTACGAAACTTCTGAAGGGAGATTTATTTTGCCTTGGTGAGGATGAGAGTATGTTAGAAAAGGCTTGAGAGGGAATGAATGGTATTGGAGCTGCGATTGAAAGTAAGAGTAAGAATTAGACAAGAGAATCTAGTTGGGGCAGGAATAAGGGAAGGGCAAAGAAGAAGAACTATAATGAAGGAAAGGATGGAGGAAGGAAACCTTAGGAACCGTCCAGAGAATAGCAAGAGTTCTACTTTGGTTGGTATATAGTATATCTGAAGGAGAAACGTGACGGATAGGGCCAGGAATGCTGGGATAGAGGCACAATGAAGAAAGCCTTGAATGCTTGGATCATAGTCAAGATACCTGGATTCAAATTGTATGTTTGCTATTTGTATCTGCATGTATTGCACAGTTAATGGAGATCTACATTTAAAAAAAACAGATATGAGATTTTTAATTTCACCTAGGACATCACTGTACCCTTAACAACTATCCTTTTGAAAAAGTGGAAACTAAAGTGGGAACTTAAAGTGTGAGAATGAGAGCCAAGGCTCAGTCTCAATGAAACTGATATGCTTATCATCATATCCTTTAAAGGGGCACGGATAGATTTGACTTGGTAAAGTTCAGTTTTGCCTGAAGGCATGGCAAGAGGTGAGATGATTTCTCCAGGCTCTTGCAGTCTGTTGGTGGTTCTATGGAATTCTTCTACAGATAATGGGAATAATACATAGCAACATAAAAACGCCAGACACATGGAGCTCAGCTGAGGTCAGAAAGCAAAGGGAACATATTTTAATTTTATATTTAGCTACTTGACCAAACTCCCTAGTTGTAAAAGGAAAAAAAATCCTTTCTGGACTTGGAAATCCAGTCCAATATAATTTCAGGACATGTTAAAAAAGAGAACTAAAATGAAGGATTTTAAAAAGAAATTGTGTGGAATCATTCAAACTAAAATGTTTAAGCTTCCCAAGCAATTAACCAACTCAAAGATTGGCCCCAGTTCTAACACAACTGGGTCTCCACTAGGAGGGATAAAGGCTTATTTTCAAAGTTGTATGTTAATGACAACCATCCAGGATGTTTCACATTACAATGATTTTTCCAAAGGGAAAATGAGGTAGAGAGGCACTAAATTGGGCAACTTGCCAAGTATAGGTTGGCAGGATTAGGATATTCTCTGACGTCTTAGTCAAATTCGTGCTATTGGTCTTCAGCCAGTGATGTCCGTGTCCTCCTGCCATGAACTTCTAACCAACACTAACCATAAAGGGTGGCGTTTTCCCCAACCCTTGTTCTAGGATCACCCTTGGGAGTCACTTGGACATGTGACCTTCCCCCCCGACTCTAGAAGATGATTAAAGTTGAACAGGAATCCACTAAAATCAGATAATTTCTTAATTAGCACTAAAAACTTTGCCTTCTGACCAGAAATTCCACTAGGTGAGAAGTCATTTGCCATAATAATGTTAACCTAGCCCATACCCTCAGAGGGAATGTGAAGCAGGCAACAATGGGAAACAATGGTTCTCATGACAGGAGTCCAAAAGAGTCTAGGGCTATGTACCAAACAGAAAAGACTTCCAAGTATGCTGTGCCTCCCCACTGAAGGTCATCTTTGTCATTATTTAACCACAGAATGGGATCTAGAAACCAGAGTACATCAACATCAACAAAGCAATCTATTTCATTTGCCTCAATTTTTTCAACATTTCAACTCTATTCAACAAGCATTTATTACACATTGAACATCATGTATCATGCAAGGTACTGGAGACACAAAGATAAGACAGAAAACAGTTCTCGTTCTCAAGGAGCTTGCACTGAGGTATACGATATGTAAATATATATCATATATACACGTATATGTATACATATATATATATTGGAAAATTGGCAGCTGAACTCAACTCAGGAAACAAAAGATTGTAGGACTCCCACTCAGTCTTACCTTTTTGGCTTCCTGTCTTGAATGAAAGTGCCCTCTCTATTGGCTCTCCTGAATCTTAAATGCAATGGACATTTTTTATTCCTGCTCCTGAAAGTCATTCACAAAGGAAGTGATGGGGCCAGGATTTGAACTCAGATCCTCAAACTCTTTTTTCCACTGTACCTTCTCTCCATCAGCCCTTCTTTTGCCTAATCCTTTAAATGTATGTTCCTCAAGGTTTTGTTTTCAATCCTCTTTTCATCTCTCTCTACTCTCTGGGCAATCTCATCCAATCCCATGTATTGCCTCTATGTCAATGACTTTCAAATCTACATCCAATTCAATCCAATCAACATTTATTAAGCATCTACTATGTGCCAGATAGTGGGCAAACACTGAGATATAATTAAGAAAAAAGGAACACAGCCCCTGCCCTCCTTAATAAGAAGAAACAACACACAGAAGGAGGCAGGAAAACTGTTAGGTGGGCAGGAAAGAGCAAAAAGAACCTGGCAGAGGAGTAGGGAGGACAAAGGGGTTGTGTTATCAGCATGGTGATGAGATAAGGGGTGATCATTTTAACTTGAGATGGTCATCTCATTCTGTGGAGTTGGATAAAAAAAACAGATACCCTCCAGCTCTTCAATCAGAGGAGAAAGGAGGCTGGACTCTATCTTTATGCTCTTTTTCCAAATCCTTATTTTTACCTTTATATTCAGGTGTCCCCTGTAACTCAAGACTTCCAAGATGATATTCACAAGTTCCAAAAGATTCCTCCTTCTGATTTCCCTAATTCTGTCAATGGTTTCAGCACTCACCCAATCCCCCAAACTTAAAACTTCACTTTCCCTAAACTCCAACGTGCCACGTCCTGTTCCCTCTGTCATTATAGTTTCTCTCAAATCTGTGCGTTTTCTTCTTTTTCCACTGCTACCCATCTGGATCACTGCAGTAGACTGCTGACTTGTTTCCCCAACTTTCAATCTCTTATCTCTGCCCAAAGCTTTCTTCATACCACTACCAGCTAATCTTTCTTATGCAAAAATCTGATGTTTCTACTCCTTTGTCCTGAACTTTTCAATAACTCCCTATTGCCCACACAATAAAGTCTGTAGTCCTTCATTTGGCATTCAAAGCCATCTGGTACCTCCCTACTCTTTCAGCCTTATGTCATATTGTTCATTTCCTCATGTGCTACATTGTAGCGAAGACAATTGGTATGTTCAGTGCTTTCCCATCTTTGTACCCTTGCTCATTCCATTTCCCTTGCCTAGAATGCCCTCTCCTTGGGCCCCATCTTTTCTTTTGGAAATCTAGGCATCCTCTAAAGCCTAGCTCAAATGCTACCTCTCCGATTTCCCCAAATGAAAATGATTTTTCCTTTCTCCTAATTTGCGTAAAGTTCTATTTTGGTCTTAGAATATACTCAGCAATACAGTGATAGCATAGTATTGCAAATTTTATAAGTGTTGTATTCCAATCCGATTTGGTTATACGTTTCAAGAGGGCAGTTTCATGACAGATAGGCATTTTATCTTAATTAACTTTTTTATCTTCCTCTTTAGGTTACAGTAGGCACTTAATAATTGGTGGTGAAGGAAAGAACAAATTAACAAGCCAATGCCAGACAACCAGGTGGTGGTGTAAGATCTCTGGCTGATACTGATCCCGCCCTCTCCCTACTACCTTGAAAAATACTGGGCCCACCCCAGATATATACTGGATGAATTGATGAGATCACTTGTAGACTAGTAGGTTTGACTAAACCTGTAAAGATCAAGAAATACTGCCTTTGTGTTTGGGAAGAGTGTATACATTTACATATGAACTTATGTGGCTGGAAGTGTAAAACAATCGATTGTTACAAACCTAAACAAAGACAGAGAAGAGGACTGCATAAAAAGCTGAAATTCTGCCACAAATGTTTTTTCAAGACCATATAGACAATCTGAACAATGTAACTGTAAATAGCCATATTTGTGTCCCATTCTGTACCCTGCCTTACTTCCCCCTCTAAACGCTTTCATATATTCCATTGGTGATCTCTGTCCATGCCTATCACTATCAACCCTCCTTACCAGTCTACCCCAAGTAAAAGAAGACCTCCCTTATGACAGATACGTGCAGCCAAAACCAAATCAACCCATAGGCTGTCTGAGAATTAATGTCTGTAAACTACTATTCTTCAATAGGAATTCTGGAATTATTACAGATTGAATTTCCTTTACATTTTGACCTCAGCTCTTCTCAAGACTATTAAGTGGCCATATAAAGTCATCACATACTCGGGACCTTCTCATTCTAACCTTCCTTAATGACTGTAAACTTACATGATTGTTTAGGTACATCAAACTTTTATTCATCAAAGACTGAAATCAATAGACTCCATTAAAATCCTGCTCCAATGTTTTATCGTGGCATGCTCATGACCCTGGGTTCTTGAAATCTGTGCCAGGAGAAAGCAGGCTCTGGAAGATTTCATCAAATTATAAAGGCTTCAAATATGGGTCTGGTGATGGACTGCATGTCTGTAGTCCAACAGATGACTTGATTGACTTTGGAAAGGCTGAAAACAGAGCAAGGCATTTTTTTTAAGTCCCAGTAAGTCTGGAAGCAGAGCTATCTTTGCATCAGGAAGGCCTGGGTTCAACTGCTACTTCTTCTTACCCATACTAGCTGTATGACCAGGAGCAATTCACTTAACCTCCCCAAAATGCAGATATAGACAAATGACTTCTTTATATCAATGGAAGGAGTTCTTCAAAAAATAAAATTCTCAAGCACACAAATGGCACACACACAAAAAAATCAAAATTCACAGGATGAAAACTTGGCCAAGCTATTTCAATGAAGCCCACTATTCCCTATGTATTCAATTCAGATAGGAAGCTTACACAGAAACATAGTATCCACTGAACACACCCACCCTAGGCTTGGGAACTTCTATGCTGATGAAATCACAGGTCTGAATCTCCTTTACCCAAATGAAACAAAATTTTTCAAATATTATTTATTCAAGTCATAAAGGAGTTGTTTTCTGCCTTGGTAGACAGACTACCAGTAGCAGAGAGAGCTCCAGGTCTAGCGTCAGGAAGACCTGAGTTCAAAGCTGGCCTCAAACACTTACTATCTGTGTGACCCTGGACAAGTCAATTAACCCTGTTGGCTTCAGTTTCCACATATGTAAAATGAGCTGGAGAAGGAAAGGGCAAACTGCTCTAGCATCTTTGCCAAAAAAATTCCAAGTTTGGTCATGAAGAGTCGGACATGAGGAAATGACTGAACAAGAAAAGTACTTAAGCATGATGGGTATAGCTATACACATGGAGTATGACAGTCTTATGGAATCAGAACGTAAAACTGTTCTGACATTCTCCTCCTGAAAGGAAGAAAAGAGGTAACATACAGCTTGCATAGCTTGACTCATCCTTGTTCAGGGCTTCCGAGCTCTCTGCCTTTGCATGGAATACCAGATCCCCTTCTCAAAGACTTTCTTGTGCCTGTGATTGAGCAAAGATGACCTAACTGGAGATGTCTGCAGGGTTGCTGCTGCCTGTATTCCTTCTAGTCCAGGCAAGGGCACCATTTCCTTTTTTGGCACCATTGTGCAATCATGGAACACAAAGCTGGATGCTATTTACTTTCCAAGATTAAAACAGTTATCAAATCATCATTGGGCAAAGGCAATGAGGGAGACTGGCTTCCTGCCTCCACACTACTTTGCAGTACTTGTTTATAGCTGAGATCATCAGTGTACTTCTGAGTTAATGTTCATGTTAAGGTGTTTTTATCGTGTCTATAAATAACTGTTTTGACAATTTGGGCTGTTACCAAACACACTGGGATGTTTACTGAACCTAGCTCTTCTTACAGTTCTGCAATGCTGGCCTTCCTCCTGGCAGAGGTTGCAAAGTCTAAGGGTTCTTTCTGCTTTTAGAAACATATCAAACTACCTAGAGAGGACAGGCTTTGAAGTCTTTGTATTTAAAAACGAAAAAAAAAATGCACTGAAAACATTCTGTCTTGGCCACATAGAACCACGCTGGCTCACTGAGTGTTGGCTGCGTGCTCAGATCTATTTCAGAAGGGGAGCCAAATCATGCTTCACTTCACGCCTGACACAACTCCCCTTCTCTCTTTGGCTCTCTTTTCTATATTGCCTTAATTTATTAGACCATAAGCTCCTTGAGGGTAAGGATTATCTTTTTTACTTCTATGAGTTACCCTAATATTTAGCATTAATGCCTGACCCAAAGCAAAAACTTAATAAAGGATCTAGCTGTAGTTGGGATTCTTTTCAGGTATATGCTGATCTAGGGAAAGGTTGATATAACAGGTACACAACAGTGTACAAGCTTGTACAACTTCTTAACAGTTGGTACGGAAATGCAAAAGATTTTGAGTAAGAGGACTTAGATTTATATTTCAGTTATGTCATTCCACCTGGGTAACCTTGGGCAAATCCCTTCACCTCCTTGGTTCTCATTCTCTTTAATCTCTAAAATGATAGGCTGAACTAGATGGCATCAAGGTGCTTCCTCACTCTAAATCTATGATCCTAAATGGCCTCTGAAATGTTTTCATTGGTTGGAGCTGAGGTCTCTTCTAGTTCTGAATTGTGATTCCAAATCAGTGATGCCAAACTAAGCTATTCTGGACGATTTTCTTCCTCCTTTTCTCAAGGCATCACTGTTGATTGCTGAGGAGGGGCACAGACATTCACTAATCTGAAGCAGTTCATGGAAAAAAATATTCCCTGGGTTTGAGTTATAGCTTTTTCCTCCCAATCCCTACCTTTTGGCCCTCCTACATACTAATATTATGGCTCCTGTCCTGGGATAGGCCACCACCTAAACTGAGAAAGTTGCCATGGGAACTGCATACTTTTCATGACACTACAAATAACCCCTTCTAGTTGCTTATTTGGAAAATGCGCAACCTGTCCATGAAAACTAACTGGCATACACCAAATCCAGTTTTCTTTTTTTTTTCCTGAGAGGATAAATGGGTGGAGGGGAAAGAAAGCAGCTCCAACAATGCAGACACTTTTTGAAACTGGCACTTCTTTCTGGGCTATCATACCTGCTTCCATTCCTCCATAATCAGTTTAGATGTGAACTGAGAAGAAAAGGCATTTGGTAGTGATATGTCAGGCAGACACAGCAGATAACTGCAGCCTGGAGTTGGAAGATCCGAGTTCAAATCCAACCTCAGACACTTACTTGCTGTGTGAACCCGGGCAAGTCACTTAACCCTGTTTGCCTCAGTTTTCTCATCTGTAAAATGAATTGGAGGAGGAAATGGCAAACCACTCTTTTCCAAGACAATCCCAAATGGGGTCATGAAGAGCCAGATATTACTGAAATAACTGAACAATAATATTAACAGCAGCAGTCATATGTCTATGGTCAAAGTCATCACTTTATGGGATTCTACTTTCCTTATCTGTGAAAATAGGAATATCCGTATTAGCACAATATATATCAAACAGTGATATTGAGGGGGAAATGTTATATAACCAGAGCTGTCAATGTGAATTTCACATAAACCATTTGGAATAATGGAAAGATACTAGAGTAGGACTCAGGAGAGAACTGAGAGAGCATTTTGTCTTTGAAACTTACGAGTTGTGTGAACCTAAGCATCTCACTCACATCACTGGCACTGTACTTTCTCATCTGTAAAAGGGGAATAATAGTCCATTCTAGTCAATTCTAACCTATCCTGTTCTCCCATAGAGTTGCTATAGAGAGCATTCTTTAAGCTACTTTGAGTACTACTTAAGGCTAGAAGCCACTTCACTGTTTTTCATGACCTTTTAAAGAAACTTTTTTGGGGGAGGTAGAGGCATATGGAGTAGGTGTATTCTAGATCCCTAATCATTTGGGCAACCACCAATGCAGACTGGCAACTCATCTGGAATCTGCAACCTTGGAGATCTCTCTTTGTCACTGAGAAATACAACGACCTGCCCTGGGTCGGAGTCACCAAGATAGTAAGTCCAGGCTGCACTTCAGACTTGGTCTTTCTGATTTTACTGCTAGCACTTGGAAAGCTCTGCTCTGTGCCATGTAGCCTGTGAAAATACTGATAATGCTCTTAAATGAAATCAAGTCAGAGTCCAGTACTAACAGTAATAATAACATTTATCTTAAAGTATGTGTGGCTTGGCCATGTCACTGCCCTTATCATGTTTCCTTATTTCCTCTAGGAAAAAAAATGCCAACTCCCCTGACATTTTAAAACCCTACATGCAAGTGCCAGCCTTTCTTTCTAGGCTGATGACAAATTCCACTCTGTCATGCTTTCAATTCTCAAATCAAATCAAGCTACTTACTGTTCTTCACATAAGACATTCCTATCTTCTCCCTGGGTGCCTTTGTCCCCTGGACCTGGAACATTCTCCCTCTTTACCTCAACCTCTTAGAAGCTCTCTTTCCCTATAAGCTCAGCTCAAGCACTGATTCTTACCTGAGAAAACTTGTATTCCACCTCCCTCAAATTACTCTATATGTATTTAGACAGATAATTTCTATATCTAATATCTATTTTATCTATCTATACCATTTCAGTTGATTGAATGGTAAGGTTCTCAAGGGCAGAGATGGTTTCACTTCTGTCTTTGTGTCGCCAGCACTCAGTACAGTACCTAGCACATAAATGATTAATGAAATGATTGTTGATGGACTGAGTCCCAGTTCCTCAAATTAGGATGCTATGTCACCTCTCACAGACACTTAAAAAATTTAATTCTATTATTTCATAGGGATAGGGAACCCATAGTTAGGAAACTTCCTCTATCAATGCCCATGAGACTCTAATCTCAGAGGATTTCCTGGATCAGGGTCACCTGGTAGATAGGTGTTAGATAGGGTTACAGATATTCTTGACTCCAAGGTGGGTTCTCTATCTACTTCTTATGCATGTTTATACAGGTTTATATTCTTAGTGAAACCTGCTAAACTGTACATCAGGCAAATCACTATAATAGCATGTGGGCTTTTCCATACCAGAAAAAGAAAGGTTATTCTAAGAACCAGAAGCTAGAGTTTGAATAAATTTCTGGACTGTATGAGGCTTAAATCTGTAGAACTCAATGATTTAAGTCTCTTGCAGTATGCTTTTTTTTTTTTAATGATACCTATAGAAGGCTGGGAACAAGGCAGTTAAGGTGTCTTACTGACACCTGGGCTTAGCGTTGTCACAAAGAAAAATAAGAAGCTCATATTCTCATGATAGAAATGATGATGCAAACTATATATACAAACAAAATAACATGTATATATACATAGGGATAAAAAGGGGAGAGAGGTGGAGGGAGAAAAAGAGAGCGAGAAAGGGGGGGAAGGGAAGAGAGAGAGGGAGGGAAGGAGAGAGGGAGGGAGAGGGAAAGAGAGAGAGAGAGAGAGAGAGAGAGAGAGAGAGAGAGAGAGAGAGAGAGAAGAAATCAGGGACTCACTAGCTAGAGCTCTTGGCAGTTACTGGATGAATTGCTTCTACTTGCGTAAACTGTATTCTAACCTCTACAAGTTAAAATCAGGAGGCATGCAGAATGATCACCATAAACTAGAGTAAAGTCTTCAACATTTAGACCCAAGGTCCCAGACCAGGAAGATAGTTCAAAGAAACACTTGAGCCTTAGGGCATTAGCTATTTAGCTAGAACTATCTCAGCTCTTTGTTTTAAAGAGTTTGCTGCCTGGGGCAAAGAAATCCCAGATAGAAATAAGAGGCCTTGTAGCCAAGACTGAAGGGAACTAGACAAGTGACTCCTTAAGAAAAAAAGCCTGAAAGGATATTTTTCAAGGAAAAACTTCAGCTATTCCTATATTGGAGGCAAGGGCTGTTACTTTTATAAAAGAACTGTAAAAAAAATAATTGAACTGAGAATGTGAGGGAGGATGGAACAAACGGAGGAGAGAGGGAAGAAGGAAACAAGTATTTATATAGCACCTACTATGTGTCAGGAGGCACTGTGCTAAGAACTTTTACAAATATCATGATTCACCAAGAGCTTGGAAGGTAAGCGCCTTTAAGTATGTGCCCAATGAAGTTGGATCTAGTATTATTCAGCAAAGCAGCATCCTACAGATTATATATCTACTGGATATGCTTATAAGATCAGGGCTTGTCTCCACAACCTGATTTCGGTCAGCACTGGCTCCTCTCTAGTCATAGCACAATCACCCCCTGAACACTTATCTGGGCTGTTACAGCAGATTTCTAATTGACTTCCCTATATGGAATCTCCCCTTTCTCTGAACTGTGCTCTACAGTAGATAGTAGAAGTATTTTAAACCTTTTTTTGCTGCCTGGAATCCACTGACTGACTCCAGTGAAGTCGATGGACCCTTTTTCCAAATCATAAAATAAATGTATAGTTGGATTCTGTCAAAAATTGGCACTTAAGGATCTAGAATGCTACATGTGGCCTCAAGGCCACAGGTTTCTCACCCCTAGAGCATCCAGTCTGGAATCAGGAAGTCCCCTCTTCCCGAGTTCAAATAAGGCCTCAGATACTTACTAGCTATGTGAACCTGGGAAAGACACCTCACCCTGTTTGCCTCAGTTTCCTCATTTGTAAAATGAGCTGGAGAAGGAAATGGCAGACCACTCCAGTATCTTTCCAAGAAAACACCAAATGGGGGTCATAAAAAGTCAGACACAACTGAAACAACTGAGCAACAACATATTATTTCAATAAATGCCTTTGCCTTGAAATAACTATGTCCCCTTATTGACAATTAGTGGAGGCTTGTGACCCTGTGTTTTGAGTGACTGTTTATCCACAGAGTACCTTAATACTGGGTAGTCTTATGCGGGTGGGAGGGGATGCCCCCAGTTGCTACACTCAAGTATAACTGTGATTTGGGCAAAAATGTTACCTACAGTAGACCACAGAAAAGACTGGAAGGCTGAACTCAAATGACTTGCCTAGCTGCGAAAAATGTATTTACTTCTCAGGACCCTCTCTTTATAATTCTGGTCTCCAAACCAGAAAAGCCTTAAAGAAATAGAATTCTAAATTAAACAGAAACTCAGCTCCCACCAAAACCTAACACAAGTTCCCAGGGCTCTGATAACCAGCCTACAGAACCTATTTTGGGATGGAAGAGGTAATGTGCTTTTAAGAGCTTGTTTTAACTGTGTGAAATCAACTAATATTTATACTGGACAGGTTTTCTCCACACATGAAATAAACTACTGAGCTTAGGCATTCACTGTGGGTGGAGTTAGAAAAGGAGGTCTGAACATTCTTCCATGTGCAGGAAGCTATTAGCTGCAACCAGACATTCAAATTAGATCTTGCTTAAGTAAAATTGTTAGCTGGATTCAATCAGAGAAAGTGGATCTCCTTTTAGATATCACAGACACATGTTAGGGTCTATCACTGCAATCTAAGATTATTAGACTAAAATGCTTAACACAAGGAATACTGTGCTTGATAACCTCTTAATTCTCTATTATATGTGTTATGGAATTTTCTACTTTAAAATTTTTATATTACTCCCCAATGGTCCCTGATACAAAAAAATATCTTCTCTATTTATGAATGGCGTTTGGGTGTTAACTAAAAGTCTGAAAGTAAATGTATTTTTGGTATCTATTAAACTACCATGGAAAATACCATAATTTAAAGGGAAAAGTATCCAACACTTGAGTTGTAAGCTGACTCATGTACCTACTACGATATATACAGGGGAATAAATAAGCCAGCCAATCAGTAAGTATAAACTGAACACCTACTGAATGCTGGGCACTCTGATAGATGCAACAGGAGACCTAAAGTGGTACAGAACACACAGTCCTCACCCTCATGGAGTTTGAACATATTTGAGGAGATGACACATACATCTAAAGGTAAATGACACCACATAAAGGTTTTATGAGGAGTACAGACAGTAAGTGTTATGGGATCTAAGGAGACTGTGGCAGTTTGGAACAGACCTAGAGAGACTTCAGAAGGGACAGGATGGTCAAGCCAGAATGTTAACGATTAGCCAGGAATCAGAGAGGCAGAGAAGAGAGTGCAGGGGAAAGATGTGAACCAAGAAGACAAGGTATGAATGTATAAAGCATACAGGACATGGTCTGGTGCAGAGGGTTTATGAAAGGAAGTAATGGGGCATAAGGCTTGAAATGTAATTGGACCCAGATTGTGAAGTGCCTTGAATGTCAGGCTAAGGACTCTGGATGGTACCCTGCAGGCAGTGGGAAAGGATGGGAGGTTTTGGTGCAACAGTGAAATTCAATCCATATTTCTTTGCTAAAGGGTTTAAGGGTGGAGAGGGAGGAGGAGGGAGAACTTGGTTCCCTCAAGCTGGCCCCAGGTAGAACATGTTGCAGATAGCTCTGGAAAATAAACAAAGGTCTTGCTTCGTCTCCACTGATTATATCCTTTTCAGTGTTTACTGATTAGCCTGATGCCTTCCTTAGTGGGAGGGTGAATCTTCTGAGAGTGGAACAGAAGGATGCAGAAGTGCATTCTGGGAAATCTGCTATTCTGTTACGAGCCAAGTTTTAGACATCATAGATCAAGGGTTCCAATATTAAGAGACTTGAGAGCCCATGTCTGAACAATACCTGAATAAGAATTTCCCCAAATGGTCACCCTGCCACCAATTTTAGTGGGAAGTAGCATGGCTTAATCAACAGAGAGATGACCCTCAAGTCAGGAAAACCTGGGTTCTAGTCCTGCCCCTGACACACACTGACTGTGACCAAGTTCCTCAGCTTCTCAATGTGCCAAGCCAAGTCTTAGTCTATAATCTGCATAGGAAGCAACACTTTGCATTGGTAGAGACAGCATTCTCAGCGGGGAGCTCCTTATCCTTAAAAATTAGAGTTCCAGTCATTAACCATCTTCTAGTGAGAGGGGAACCCACTACCTTTGAAGGCTGAGCATTTCATCTTTAGACAGCTCTGAGTGTTGGAAAGTTTTTCCTTATATAAAGTTAAAATCTTACCAACTTTGACCCATTATTCCTAGTTTTGCCCTTTGAAGACAGAACGACCAAGGCTAATTCTGCTTGGACGTGAGAGCCCTTTAAATAATTTAAGACATTTCTCATGTATGCTCTAAATCTTCCTCTTCCAGACTTCTTTTCCTTTTCAACACTCCCTATTCTTTCTGATGTTCCTCATACGGTGTGGTCTCATGTTCCCTCACCGTTCTAGTAACCCTTTGATGGATACTGACCAGATTTTCAATGTACTTCTAAAATATGGCACCTGGAACTTTAGTTCCAATACTCCAAATATGGTCTGAGCAGGGCAGAGGACAGAGGGACAATCACCTCCCTAGTCCTTTGACAATGCCTCTTTCTGTGGGCTGCCACTTCACCTCACTGACAAATGCTGATCTGTAGTTTATACTAAAGTTCCAACACTTTTTTTAAAAATAGGATCTGTTGTCAAACCATGCTTTCCTCAGTAGTCTGTTTGAGAAGCTGATTGTATGAGCCCAAGGAGACTTCTATATATTTATCTCTAACCAAGGTCATCTTAATAGGATTCAGTCCACAGTTTTAGCCTACTGAGATATTTCAGAATTCTGATTCTGTCACCCAACCAAATTAGCTGTGGCTCACAATTTTGTGTATCATCTGAGAATCTGATAAGAATTTCACATAGTCTTCCATCCAAGGCATTGATTTAAAATGTGAAACACGACTCTGCTAATGAGAAACTCCTGAGAAACTTCATTAGAGATCCTTTTTCTAAATTTACATAATTATTAATGACTATTCTTTAGAAGATTCTGTTATCTCCCTAACGATACAACTGTTTAGTCCATCTTCTCCATAAAACTAGCAATGAGGATATTTCAGGTAAATGTGTATAAAACTCTGTTGACATCCTAGTCTGATGATGGTGTAAAAAATAAATAAAATATAGTCTGGCATCACCTTGATGATATCTTATCTTTTTCTACATGTTTCTTAGTCTAGATTTTACCAGGAATTGATGTCAAGTTCAGTGGTCCACAGTTTTCACATCCCACCCTCTTTCCTTCCTTTTCCATTCTGTCATTCACCTTTCATTCGCCACAGTCTTTTAAAAATAATGCCAATGGTGCAGCAATCACATTTGACCACCATTTTCAATACTCTGGGATGCAGGTTGTTAGCATCATGTGACTTGGGATTCTCTTATTTATTCCCTTACTTACCTAGGGTTTTAACACACTTTTAAGCATTTTTGTTCCATCTTTTATAGTCTAAAGCTCATTTTCCTTGGTTCTACACTGAACCTTCCTTTGTAGACTCCTTTTATATATCTATGTCCCACTTCCTAAGTGTCAGTATACCCCAGGACTCTGCCTGAGTCCTGGTCCATTCTCTCTATATACTTTCTCTATGATTTCATTGACTGTCATGGATTCTATGCAGATGGGTTCCAACACTGGCATAATGAACTTTTCGTATCTCATCTGAGTTCCACTTCATCATCACCAATTGTCTATTAGACATTTCCAAATGGATGCCCTATACACCTCAATATGCCCAAAGCTGAAATTTTTATTTTAATTCCTTTTAAAAATTTCTGTACTTCTTTTGAGAATATTATCATCCTTTCAGTCACTGAGACCACCAGCCTTGGAGTTACTCTCAAGTTTTTGCTTTCTCTCACCCTACATATTCAAGAAATTGTCAAATCCTGCCATTTCTATCTCCACAGCATCTGTTATATTCTCTTAACTCATATGGTAATCACAGCCCTCCCTCACTCAAAACAAAGTCAAATGCAAGTCATGTCATCATTTCTCTGATGGCACGATCTTCTTCGGCACCGAAGGACGAACACAAACAATCTTTCTAGTTCAGGTGCTTGCCACATGCTGCTTGAATTTTTAGACTGGGCTTTCCACCTTTCCCCACTCCAAACTTTCTTTCATATATAGCCACCAAAATAATCTTCGTAAAGCACAAACCAGACATGTCATCTAGCCAAGGCCCTTTGGTGGCTCCCTCTTCTTTCTAGGGCAAGAAACAAAGTTAACAACTTGACATTTAAACCCCTTTGCAATCTAGCTCCATTTTACTCCCACCTTTCTTCTACCTATTGTCACCTCTATTCCCTTTCTCTTCATTTCCTCCTCTGTTCTTTTTCATTCCTTCTCCTTTTCTTTCTTTCCCTTCCTTCCTTCTCTGACATACCATATATACACTTTTTAAACAACCATCTACTTGAAATAATTTTTAATTTTCTAATGATTAGTATGTAATTAAAACAGAATGTAGCCATTTACTAAGAAAAAAGTCTCAAAGAGACTTCATTTTGTGTTTATTTGATCGGACTCAATTTATTTTTCAAGGCTTACTGTACATCATCTTATTTCACGTATTTCAAGTTTTAAGCAAACTGATCTGTTTACTGTTCTCTGACTAGAGCAGTCCCTCTTCCATACCTTTGAACAAGATATCCATCATTCCTGGAATCTACTCTCTCTGCGGCTTTAAATTTCTAGTTCTGGCTTGTGGCATCTTCTACAGGAAACCTTTGCTATTGCCTTAATTACTGGTGCATTTCCTCCCTTTCTCATCAAATTATATATATACTTATATGCCATACCCTACTGTCATGAGTGAAATTCAATGAAAGTAGACCGAGGCAAGTATTATCTGAGCAAGATTATTATCAGGGGACAAACCTTTCAATAGAGTGTGGGTCCAATGACTGCCTCAGTTAGGCAAAAACCCCTGAGCAGGAAAGCTCCCCTCTTTTTATAATTTTGAGGAGTACAGAACAAAGAATAGGACTTCATAGGTGAGGAACAAGTTATGATTGGTTATGGGGTTGAGGTGTAAAAGTCAATATATTCAGCTGGAAATTGAGAATAAAGGGCTAGCAAAAAACCCCCACCTTTCTTCCTGTGACTAAGAAAAGTTCATTGTTTGAGTCCACTGCAAGGTTAGAGATAGTGGATTGGACTTCTTTGTATAGCAAACCATCCATCCATGAAGGAGGGCTTGGTGGTGTGAAGATACTAGACCAGACTCCCTGATGTCCACCTGCATCCTCCAAGGATAGCACATTGACTTGAGGCAAGAATAGAATGGTGATTAGCTAGAGAACTGGATTTCTAAACATAAGTTGTTACAAGTCAGTTGAATTTCTAAACTAAGTTCAGAGACAAAGAACCATGACAGGCAGTTACAGGACAAAATCAATTAATTGCAAATGGGGTCAATAAAAATGATACAGAATCAATTTAATCTTCTCACTACCCAACAGAATGGAAGCTCTTTGGGGACACCCAACTTTGCTATTTTGTTGTTGTATCCTTGGCAGTTAACCCAGTGCATTATGCATTATAAGTGCTTAATAAATACTTGTTGGATTGGATTGGATTGACAGGGGAAATGGAGAAAAATAAGAATTAAATCATTTCCTTTTTCTAGTATCCCTGACCCATTTACTCCACATGGCTCTCCTATTCCATTACAATGAAAACTTATAGATTTCAATGCTGCAGATAATAGCTCACGCATTTCAAGCAGTTTTCAAAGCATTAAAATAATCTTACCAATCACATGAGTGTATCTTATATAACTGTAATAATATTTGAGATATATGTACATGTTCTAAGTGTTTTTTTAAAAAATATTATCAATAGCAATGATTTGAAGGAAATGTCACATGGTGACTAAGTCCCATACATACTGAGAAGGCACTCCAGAATCTTAAGAAAATATATATAGTCTGCATAAAAAATGAAGCTGAGAGGGACAGCAAATATATTTGGAATGCTGGAACTGGGATTCACAAATACGGTCTGAAAAGGTGGGCTGAAACAAACAAGATAAAATTTAAAGGTCTAAATGTAAAAATCCTATACTGGTGTTAAAATAGCAACTATAGAAGTACTATCTACCATGGAAGAGACATAGTTAGAATGTAGTCCATGTGAACAAGACCTAGGAGGTTTAATGAACTACAAGCTCATTATGGGTCCAGAGCACAAGACAGTCAAACAATCCATTGAGATCTAAGGTGATATTAATAGAGAAATAGCATCCAGAATACAGAAGATGATAGCTTTGCTGAACTCTGCCATTGTCAGATATCTTGAGCAATGTTAATTGTTTTGGCTGGCATATTTTAATGAGCTAAATCATGGCCAAAGGAGATGAGCAAACTTGATAGAATTCAATATAAGGATCAGTTTAAAGGACCAAGGCTATTTAAGTAAAAGAAGGGAAAAACTCGGGGAGAGAAGTCATGACTGATTTCAATTATGTGAAGGATTGTCATGAGGAAAAGGAATTTGAGTTATTCTTCTTGGCCCCTGGTGGACAGAACTCATGGTGCTAAGGAAGATTTGGGCTGAACATAACATCTATCCTCCAATGAAATCATCCTACAATCATAGCATGAAGTTGATTCTAAGTTCACAAAAGCTATACCAGCATGGCCCAAAATACCATGCTAAATATACTTTCTATATGAGCCTCAATGATAGCCAACCTAAGAGTATAAAGACTCAATTTGGCTACATAATAGTAGCCAGAATTTTAACGGCATTCTATGTTTAAAGTACCTTACAAATATTATCTTATTTTAACTGGCCTCACAATAAACCTTAGAGGCTTGTACCATTATTATCATCCTCATTTCATAGATGAGGAAACAGAGGCAGGCAAAAGTTCAATGACTTTTCTGGGATCACACATCTAGTTAGAGTTGAGGGCACATTTGAACTCAGGCCTAGTGCTTGACCTACTGTACTATCAGTCTACATAGTGATACATTTTTGGCCTCAGCTCTCAAAGTCTATCATGTTGGAGAAAGGCTGTAATCTGCATTTGTGGAGGGTCTGCCTGAACTAAAGAAACCAGTGATTCTCAAAGGATAACAATATAGTAACCATAGCAATGATTGGGGCAGGGAGCTTTGGCATCAAAAAGAACTCTCATGAATATAGGCTATAATTCCTCTGAAACTACAGAGTCCTCCTGGGACAGGGTACAGAGTCATGACTTGGCTCCTCCTTTTCATCCTCTAAGTGTGAGAGAACCCAAACCCAGTCTCAACTATGAGTCCAAGTTAGACTCTTGCTCTCCTACCACCATTGTCAGAACCATCTTCAACAATGAAGGAGGGGAAAGGAAGAAGTCAAAAAGTTCTCTCAGGAAAAAACAAAGACGTAGAAATCATTCAATTATTAGGCAATTTTTCATTCATACTCACTGCTATTTGTCTACTTGGGATACCTATGGATACCTATTTTGGGTACCTTTTGAGATACTCTATGCCTACCCTGTCTGTCCCTGTCTTAAAAATCACCAAGAACAAATGTCTCTGTGTTCTGTATTTCTATATCACACAGACAAATAAAAAAGAATTTGACTCATTCACTGTGTGACTAGGAAGCTACTTTGTATTTATTATACAGTGACTACACAGCTAGGTAGGGTGTAGGGTAGGAGAAAAAGAGGTTAAATGTCTTTAAACATTTCTCTGAAGGTGATCCTAGTTCTCTTTTGCTAGTACATAAGGCTCAAGACACAATATTTGGCTAGAAATTCAATTCAATATTTTACCTACTGTTTTAATCACTGTGGTAGGCTGTGGGAGTTAAAAAACTGGACAACATTGGCCTTGCCCTTAAGAACTTTTATAATGTAACAAGGAGACCTTCTACAGAGGGTTCCAGGAAACAGCTCAGTTGAAATGTAGCTTATCATGCAGCTTACAGATAATGCCCTTACCCTTGTGTTGAGGAGAAAAAAAACCCCAAAAACATTTGGGAGAGAATGTCTACTGGGGGAAGGGAATCATTAAGTTTCAAGGGGGAAAAAAATCTTTCAAACCCAGCCTACAAGAAGGAAATAAGATCAGTGGGAGAAGGGAGAAAGAGTTTGATTCATCCACCCACCAACTCACTTGAAAAATAAGCAAGAATTTTCCTCCCTGGCAAAAAAGAACTAATCGATTTTTTTTTTTTTCTGAAAGGGAAATGGTCTCTGCTGACTGTGGCCTCATTACCTTGAGGGTTGGGATGTGTTTTCACCTTATTCACTGCATTTCCTTTGCTGGTATAATATTCATTTGTAAATGATGTTAACAACCTCACTCTGAGGGTTAGAGGAAAATTAGAACATGTGAATTATCCTTTGGTGGCATCATCTCTTCCATCGCGATGCTAACTTGTCATTTGCTGTTCTAGCCTCATTTACCACCTCTGGGAACAAGAAAGTTTGATGTGGATGACTCATTTTAGAAAGATAGACTCCTTCCTACTAGCCTAGCCCATAAGCAGTTTGAGGGCAAGTAGCACGTCTTTTGCATCATCTCACACCTGGACTAGGACCTGGATTAGGATCACCCTGCCTCAAGTCTCTCCCCATTCCAGTTTGTCCTTCACTCAGCTGCCAAAGTGATCTTCATAAAGTTCTGATCTCACCGTGTCTCCTTCCTCCTCAACTGACTCCAGCGGCTCCTTATTCCCGGAAGGTTCAGATATTAAATTTACCATTTGGTTTTTAAGCCTTTTATAAACTGGACCCTTCCTATCTTTACAATCTTCTTATATTTCAATCCCCTACTTGTACTCCACAGTCCCGGGACATTAGCCTTTTTATCTCTTTCTCAAACACAGCACTCACTTCATTTCTAAATTCCAGGCATTTTCACCGTCTGTCCTCCATGCCTAAAAGGCTCTTCTTTCTCACCCCTGGCCTCATGGCTGCCCTGTTGTCAGTCAAAATTTGGCTCAAATTCCATCTTCTGTAAGCTTTTCCTGATTCTTCCTGACCCCCACACTTGCCCCCATACTAGAGCCTTCTTTACACTATCTCCCATTTTACACTGTATATATCCTGTATCTACATGGCTGTTTGCATGCTGTCTCCTCCATTAAAATGTGAGCTCCTTGAAAGTAGGGATTATGCTTCTGCCTTTCTTTTGTATGCCCAACAATAAGCACAAATCTTGGTGAAAGGTAGGTGCTTAATAAATTCATGGTGCAGCTATACCACACCTGAAGTCAGGAAGACTCATCTTTATGAATTCAAATCTGGCCTCAGACACTTATTAGCTGTGTGACTCTGGTCAAGTCACTTTACCATGTTTGCCTCAGTTTTCTCTTCTGTAAAATGATCTAGAGAAGGAAATGGCAAATCACTGCTGTCTCCTTGCCAAGAAACCCCACAGGGGTCACAGAGAGTTGGACAGGACTAAAATAAAAGAAAAAACACAACAATAAATGCTTGTTAACTATATGTCTGCTCATTCCCATGCCTTCCTTATTGGTCTGTATTTTGTAAATAATAGGTGCTTAATAAATGCTTAATTAATTGGAGCCCCACTAAGTGGAGTTCACAATTTACAAGAATTTTATTACAACACTGCATTTTGAGGAGAGAGAAAAATCATTAGAAAATAGTAGCAGAAATTTTGTTTCTAAGAAACAACATATGATTACTCGTAAGTGATATTTTCAAGTCAGTGTACCTTCAGCCCCATTTCCTACAAAGGATATAGTAAAGGATATGTGTCTATGACTATGACCTCAAGGACTTACAGATTTTTCTATCACATAAACGTCCAATCACAATTACAACAGAATATATTTACTAAGGCAGGGAAATGGATCAGATAGACTCTTGAAAAATATTTTGGACATGGGTCAAAAGTGACAGGGTTTTCTGCTTAAATAAACTGTAATGAACAAGAAAATCAATGAGCAATGCCATTTTTGAATATTTTAGTTAACTTAATTTTTACTACAGTCTGAGACTTGAGTGAATTTTTAGACAATTTTGACTACATATTTACATCAAAGATAGGAAAGACAGCATGTTGCACTGGAAAAGCATGCCAGCTTGAGAGGCAGAGAACCTGGTTTTCACATCCTAATTCCAATTAAACATTTATTAAACCCTAGTATTTGTAAAGCAGAAAGCACAGATAGATAAGGCATGGGGAATGGGGAGACAAAGCCTATGAGCATTTATTAATCACATAGTAGGTGTCAGACGGTGTATTAATTTCTGGGAATACAAAAAAAAAAGGACAAAAACCTTGTCCCTAACCTCAAGTACACCTACTGCTAATATGATCTTGCACAAATCAATTCCAGTATTTGAGCCTCAGTTTCCTCAGCTCAAAAAAAGTCTGGGCTAGAAGGGCTCTAAGGTCACTCCCCAATTTAACTCTATGATTCTTCCCCAGCATCACTTAAATGGTACCACAGAAATTACTGCTTAGTTGCTGCATCATTTCAGTCCTGTACAACTCTTCATGACCTCCATTTGGGCTTTACTTGGCAGAGATAATGGAGTGGTTTGCCATTTCTTTCTTCAGCTCATTTTATAGATGAAAAACTGAGGCAAACAGGGTTAAGTGACTTGCCCAAGGTCATACAGTTAGTGAGTGTGTGAGGCAAGATTTGAATTGAGAAAGATGCCTTCCTGACTTCAAGCCAAGTGCTCTTGCACCACCTAGATGCCCTAGAAATCACTGCTTACCATTCCTACATAGAAGACAATTATCAGGAACAATTACATAGTGGATAAATTACCTGAATGGTTCCCCAAAAACACAGAACCTACTAGGTTGTTAAATCTGGAAGGAACTAGAAGGATCAGTTTAACCCCTAACTTTACAGACAACAAAACAAATATTAGAGGAAGTGATTTTACCACTGGTCACATGCCTAAATAACTCCCCCTCTATATCAACCCATTCCCAGCTCAAGAAGAACCTTTAGCCTAGGAAGGTGTTGGTAGGGTTATCTGCCCTAGTTACATATTCTCTGGGTAGCAAATTTTCATTTGTAACTTCCCCCTTAGCATAAGAAAAGGAACCTAAATGGTAATCATGGAATGAGTGCTATTTTGCCTATATAAATCATGAACTCCTGTTTCTGGTCCATTTGTTTTCTTAAGGCCTTGATTTAAGGTCAGATCCAAAGGCTGACAACTTCAGTTCTATATGAAAAATATATTGCTATTTATGTAGAGATAACAAAAGCATCTTTCCTTAGTGGAGCATATGATTTACATAGAGCACAAAATCAAAGTAAGTGAGAAAAGAAATACTTTGATATTTTTCCTAGGTCTGCCGGGTGACATATGCATTATTGTTTAATGCCCAGAATACCAGGAGAGATACCCACAAGAATGGTGGGATAGTTGCCAATAGAAAGGAAGAGTTGGCTGACTTCTGAGAGGATCTTAGATTTAGATCCAGAAGAAACTTTACAGATCACAGAAGCACTGAGAGGTTACCATCACATAAACAGTAATTGTCTGAGGTAGGATTTGAACTCAAACTGCCTCAAGAGAATGGAATCCATGGGGGGAAGGAGTGGAGCCAAGTTGACAGAGTAAAAGCAGAGACCTCCCTGAGCTCTCTCCCAAAACCTTCCAAATATCTGTAAAAAATAACTCTAAACAAATTCTAGAGCTACAGAACCCACAAAATGACAGAGTGAAACAAATCCCCAGGCCCAGACAACAGGGAAAGTCAACAGGAAGGGTCTATCCCACCCAGGTGGGGAGGGGAGCACAGTCCAATGTGGGCCTCCCTGGCACAGATGGGCCAGAGCATGCTTCAGGGAACTAAAACATTGGCAGCTGTGGCAGTTTGCAGACTTCTCAACCCACAAACACCAAAAAGGTCAGTGGGAAAACTCTGTGGGGTGCAGGTCTCACAGGGTCAGCTCCAGCTATTTATCAGCTGATATAAAATTTCTGAAGCCTGAGACAATACACCCACCCCCAATCACCACCACCACCCCACCCACACTGGAAGCAGAGTCCTATGCTGACAAAGAATTAAAAAGACAAGTATTTGGCTGGGGAGATGAGTAAACATCATAAAAGAACTCAGACTATCGCATCTTATTCTGATGACAAAGACGAAAACATACAACCAGAAGAGAACAAAGTCAAAGCTCCTGTATCAAAAGCCTCCAAGAAAAATATGAATTGAAGAATGGAATCCATGCCAAAATCCCCCTTAAATATTTGAGAAGCAGTAAAATATGAATAGGATTCTGTTAAAAAATTAGAAATAGGAGCAAAACAAACCAGGAGGCTGCAAGATCAATGACTTGGGGATGCTATAACATAGATTCATGTTAAAGAGGATATGTACTAGAAAATCTCTAAGGATTATTCCAGCACTGCAACTAAGATTTTGATGCACATAAAACATACATTGGACCCCAAGGTAAAGGTAGGTCAGTAAGGAAATTCTTCCATTAAGATGTAGGAAGGGAGGGATGATTCCCTGGAACTGTTGTGATGGTTTACTCTGAATCACAGTTAGGACTGATGAGATCCTGTTGGTGGTATACGTAGAGAAAGCTCAGAATTAGTTAAGGAAAATGATTCGAAGTCTGGGAATTTAACCTTGGGGAAGAAAAGGTTAAAAAGGAATTCAATTTCTTTAAATTGGTGAAAATCTGGCAGAGAAAAAGATAATTACAATCTTCAAGTATATAACAAACACAGGTTAGATGGTAACTTACTGCTAAACAGAAAAAGAAGAAATTTGCTCACACTATACTATGAAAGACTGAACTAGATACAAGAGAGAACTTTTTAGAATAGTTTACCAAAAATATAGGCTTTTATTTTCTTTAGAGATAAATTAAAACAGTAGAGACTCATCAGATTTGACATTATTTAGTCAATATCCCATTTATCCTCATCTAAATTATTTTAGGTAATATCCTAAAACTGGAATGTAGAAAAGGATTTACTGGACTCATTCAAAACTCTAAGCAAATTATGACTTAGGTAGAATTATATTAGGCCTATTTAGTCAAAGACCCAAGTTTATGCCCTCCCCTCTGGACTGATCATTGACACCTTCTCCAGCCAATGGGGATCACCTGTCTGACCTTCATCCCTGAGATCCCAGGATTGACTGATGAGCATTTGATAAGAAGGCAAGTAAATTAGAAGGGTTCTCCCACTCTTATCTGACTCAGTCTGCCTGGTCTTGTCAAACACCTGGATCAGATCTCCATTTTAGTTTCTCAATCTCCAGTTTTAGTATGGTTATCACACTAGAACTAACAGTGGACTATGGTAAAAAATAAAAATCCTGGTGTTTAGCTCAAACTTCGTGATCAGATTTTAGACATTAGGTATACTGAAGCCACATCACATCAGATGGAAAGTATGTGCCACCATATACTAGGCCATTTACTTGGATTTTTCATACTGGCACTAGTGATGGACCATCTTGCCAATGAGAGCACTGGAATCCATTTTTCTTAGATAAATTCTCAAATCCTAAAAACAATTTTTAAAAAAGGCAGTTCAACCTTGTATTTGCAGACTATGTGACAGGAGGGTGTGAGTATCAGATTATGCCCTGACAGGTGACCATAGAGCTTTACCAAATTACCTTTAGATTTAGTTGTGTGTTTGTTTTTCAAGTGGGTATAAAATGTAATTGTTAAGGGTTTTCACTCTGCAAGAAAACTGACATGTAAACAAGAGCTACTTACATGGGGAATGAAGATTAATTAAATATATCTATTGCTGTTCATTTTTCTCTCAGATGTTAAAGGGGCACTATCTTCAAGGCTAACTGGAACAATGTAAAAATACTGAGATTTTTTTTTAAATAGATGGCAAAAAAAAAAGCAAAGCCCAGCTTAGACAATCACACTGGTGTCTTCCTACCATTTTAGTCTTCGTACACCTTATTCCCTTCCATACAGTCCAGTGACATTGGCCTCAATGTTTTTCATACTGGACATTCTATCACCAATGCTGTCTTTTCACCATCTGTCCTCCATGTCTAGAATATCTAGAACCCTCCTTTGCTGACTTCTGCCTCCTGGCTTCCCTGGCCTCATTCAAATCTTGCCTCAAGTCCCACCTCCTGAAAGGAAACTTTCCTAGTCATTTCCTCCCCATCTCCCCCACATCACCCCCTTAGTGGCTTCTCTCTTAGATTGCCTCCCTTTTTCACCACATATATCTTGTATGTACACAGTTGTTTATTCTATTAGAACGAGAACTCCTTGAAGACAGGTCCTGTGTTTCTGTTTGCATCAGCAGCTTTTAGCACACTGCCTGGTACATGAGGGCTTAATCAATACTTGTCGACTGTCTGGACACTTAGTACTTGAAATTGCCAATCGTAGAGAATGGGGCACATTCAAAACATATTTCTTTGCTGACAGTTCTTTCACAAAGAACAGAAGTCGCCAGCCCAAAGTTATGGCTTGTCAAAAATAAGCAGGCTCCCAACTTCCATTTGGATTTGAAATAGTTTTTCGTGTTGTTTCATTTTCTCCTCACTGACAGATAATAATCTAGTGCAGGTGCAATCTCCTCCCGTTTGTTACCTTCCAATTAAGGGGGAAATGTAGCTGACTGGAGGAGTTTGAACTGCACGTGGCGAGACTAGCATGTGGGTCCAATCTTTAGCTAAGGTTCACCTGGAAGTTGTAATAATGACTCCATAACCCATTGTGCTAAGGGACGGAGCTCATCACCGCGCTCAAAATCCTACCTCCGAGCCAGTTGGTCCGAGATCAGACACTGCTGGGCTATTATAAAAGTTTGAGCTCTTGGTGAGACAAAGTGTCATTCTTTGCTTGGTAATGAGGAAAGCATCTGTCTTTAAGGAAGGGGGAACAGAGCCAAATTGGAGTCCTCTGCCAATTTATTTTGGCTCAGAGACCCAGAGAAAGCTCGGCAGCCTCCAGTAATAGGAAGCCGGCAGCCTTGCCACATGGCAGAAACGTCCTACAAACTATGACTGCGATACAAATAAAAAAAGGGAGAGAACAGAGTGGGCAGTGGGAAAACACACGTTCAGGAGAAGACACTCAACTTTTAATACATGAAAATAATAACAATCTTTCCAGAAAGAGACTCCCCACGATCATCCTACCTACAGCATCACCATTTCAGTTGGAGAGCCGAGCGAACTGACTTGCCCTTCCCCCATGCCATTACCACATTAGACTGTATTAGCTGTGAGCTCTCATCTGGTACTACACAACACCTCTGCCTGTGGGTATTAACACACGATGCAAATGAAGATGTAAGATACAATCAGCTCATCAATCACAATCACACGGGGACACTGGAGCAAGGCAAAGGATTAGCACTTCAGCCGCACACGGGTCTCTTCCCTATCACAACTCTAGTTTAATTAAGCATCACCTCAAGTGCTTATTACCACCGCCAAGCTCAGCTCGGAAGGCCAGCTCCCTGTAATCTCAGCACTGGAGTTAATTAGAAAAGAGTATGAAAAAAAATACCCATTAAAAATGGTGGGATTCCCCTAACAGAAATTATAGGTATGTTTGTAATAAAGATTTGCTTTTCCTTAGATTTGGAATAACACATTAAATGGCCTTCATTAAGCTCCAACCTTTTTCTCCGAACCACGGGCATGCCGTTGCCTTTCCAGCAAAGCTATTTTTAAATGTAGCTACACAGGCATGGCTCAGATTTAACAAGCCTGTTAACTTATCTTAGAGGTGAATGACAAAGCTCTTCACAAAGGGGAGAAAATAAAAGAACTCCCCATGTCTTTACGCTCCCAAATCATGAACGGAAAGAGACCCACAGCCCTGAACATCACAGACATTTACATTTTCAGCCAAACCTCTCAGGAGAGCAATCCCCTCCATCCCTCGCCTGCCAAGTGACCTGACTTCAGCACTGTGCAGTTCCCCCTGAAGCATCAGATTAGCATCACGAGCACTTCCAGCCGAGCAGGAAGGAGCCGCCTTCCCTCCAACGAGGAGGTGCAATCGACAGTAGCCAGGGAAACAGAGAGAGCTGAAGAATCCCGAGTTTAGGAGCACGAGATGGAAAAGCCCAGTTCTCCACTTGGAAGGGGCAGCCACCCCCGATGAGGTAAAAGTTGAGGCTCTAGTTCAAAGAAAGAGTCACAACCGGACTTGTCTGCTCTCCAGGGTGTCACAGGGCTTGGGCAGGCTGTGTCTCACATGAGGGTTTTTCTTTCTCTCTTTCCTTCCTTCTTGCCTTCCTGTCTCCTTTTACTCAGAGCATCTGTATACATCTGGCATTATCTGATCTGATTTTTAAAAGACCCAGCTCTTACCCTCCAGGAGCTTGTTAACTAGGACTTATGAAATGTGGTAGACAGAGAGAGAACAGAGAAACATGCACAAAGAAACAGTGAGATAACGAACAGCTAATAAATAGATAGAGGCAGCATGGCCTAGTGGATAGAGAGTTGGAATAGGAATAGAGTCCTGGATTCAAGTGCTGTTTCTGATACAGATGAGCGTGGACAATCACTTAACCTTTCGTTGCTCTAGAAAACTCATTAAAGATTAACATGCAGAGAAGGGGGTCAACTTACATTGGTAGAGGGAGTTTTCTATAATAAGAAAATTACAGCTTCAATCCTCATACTTATCTTTGATGTCTTACTGCGGCATGGAGGTGACCCAGGGTTCTCACAGCCCCTGCCAGTGGGGCATAGGTCCTTGTAGGTTCTCCTGAGGGAGGTACTAGTAAAGCAATGGCTTGTATGTCTACCATCTGAGTGCTAGGTTAGCAAAGTTTAAAAAGGCTGGTTCATCATGAGAAGTTTGCCACCAAATGATACTTTATTTTCTAGCTACGAAAACTCATAGATATTGTTTACTAAGGTGTACATGAAGTTGCTCCATGCGTCAATGAAGGAATTTCCCAAACAGATGAACTTAGAGATAATGACCAATATCGGAGATAGTATCCATACTTGGATATCATATCAGATATAACTGATGAAATATTATAATACATAAAGGCTGGAAGGGTGAACATATTAATAGTACAAAGATATAATAAGTTTCAAGCTTGGAGAAACATTTGGGTAAAATTATCATCCTTTAAAAAAGCATCCCAAACTTTTATATAAAGTCTCTTTTGAATATATAATAGTGGTCTTCTACAGTGGGTGGGACTTAAAATAGTTGGGAACACTGTTTTAAGTTTAAATGACTATAGAAGGGAGCATTGTACAGTAGAAAGATTTCTGGAGAGTTCAAGTCCTATCCTCACTATACACTTAATATCTACAATTTCTCTAGTCTAAGTTTCCTCATTTGTAAAATGATGGAGTCTGATTAGATGACTGCTGGTTACTTGTTGGCACATCTGAAGTTTTTACTTCACCTCTCTCTTTCTTGAAACATCATAATTTAGTTTCATGTGGAATGTTAGCCATAGATTGGAAAGATGTGTTAACTTTATGGATCCTGATGAAAACCTCAATAAGGTAAGAAAAATCGTAAAATGAAAGAACTCTCAAGATTGGGAAATATTTTTCAAAATTGACAAAAAAAAGTAAATGACAGTATCAAACTTAAAATTATTAACACTTGTTTTGTGTTAAGATGAATTTATGTCACTTGCTATAGCTATGGCTTACAAATAATAATATGGTTAAAACTATATTATACACTCACCAGCTGAACATTAATTAGTATCTGTGGCAGGCAGAGACAACAAGCAAAATCAAAATCAAAATTTTGTTGACATTTCTATTGTGAAAAGAAAGCATTTTTTTAGTATATGAGCGATCTATTGCTATTAAGGTCAGCATTAAAAAGTACTGATTGGGCATGAATCCCTGTGGTGAAGTGCAAAGGATGTGAAATTCAAATATACTTATGGAAAATCAAATAACATTTAATTTACTCAAGGGCACTAACACCTCTAAATATGGCTGAGCATTTTATTTTTTTTAAAAAAGAAATTATTACCTTTCATTCATTCAAAAACCATTTAGAGCATATAACCTACCACGCTAACTGGCCCTGTCCACGAAACCTACAATTTAGCTAGAGAAAAACGAGAATTAGAGTACAAAATAGACTAGAGGGAGAACATAAGGGGTGCATATAATACTATAGGATTTTGAAAGGAGGAAAGATCAGCTCTGATTGGAGGGATCAGGATGAATGAAGGATATATAGTATTTCAAAAGGCAAAGATGGGGGTGGGGAATACACTGAAAGCAAAAGTACAGAAGCAGAAAACTCTGAGTAGGCATTAACGTATGGCAAGTATTCCATTTTGACTAAAGCATGGCACACATGAAGGGGGATGTTGTGAAATAAGGCTTAAAAGATAGGAAAAAGCAGGGAGCTGCAAAAGGCCTTGAATTCTAGGCTAAGCCATTTGGATTTACATATGGAGTCACCAAAGGGCTTTGACCAGAAGAGTTACATAACCCCCAGAATCTAAGAAATCTCAAGGACCTCAAAGGTTATGCAGGTCATCCCATATCTCCATAAGAATTTTCTCTAGAATATTCCTGACAAATGATTATGCAACTTTCACTTGAAAATTTCAACAGAGGGAAGATACCCCTCCTTCCCAAAATAGTTCATTCTACTCTGCGATATCTCTTTTCCTTACACTGAGTCCTCAATAAACTTCTGCAATTTCTGCCATCTTAGCTCTATCCTTCAGAACTGAGCAAAACAGATCTAACCGCTGCTTCCTTTAAAGTAACTCTTCAAATACTTAAACATTTTTTTTACATATGCCCACCCCATGGCTGCTATTTATAGGCTAAATATTCCTACTTTCTTTAACCAACTCCTAAATGAAATGGCTTTCTATCTTCTCATTATCCTAGATCTTCTAGACTCCCATCCAACTTGTCAATGTCATTACTAAAATGCAGCACCTACACTTGAATATAAGTGCTGGGGCTGAGAAAGACTCTTCTTCCTGAGTTCAAATCCAGCCTCAGAAACTTACTGGCTGTGTGATCCTGGGCAAGTCATTTAACCCTGTTTGCCTCACTTCCTCATCTATAAAATGAGTTGGAGAAGGAAATGGCAAACATTCCAGTAACTCTGCCAAGAAAACTCCAAATGGGGTCACAGAGAGTCAGATATGACTGAAAAAATGACTGAACACAGTCGATGTGAAGAGACAAGATAATAAGGTGCACTGTAATGAATTTGCTAACTGTTCTTTCTTGCTACACACAAGAACTTTTTTTTGAACCTGAAGGCATTATGTATCAGTCTTAATATTATTTTAACTATTGCTTTGACCATTAATTTAATGTGAAAGATTCTAACATGATACTATCACCCAAATTGTTTTCTACAAAAACCTGGTATTTCTCACAATATAAATGGAAACTCATGGGAAGATTTTAATACCAGTAATGTTTCCTCTCTCCATTACTAAGTTACATGGGCATTTCAATGCCATTTCAAACCGTGATTTCAATAGCTTGGGAAAATCTTAGGACAGGAAATTTCCTCTACCAATGTGGGCTGGCAGCTTCTCTGCAACTTATATTCTTGGAAAGTAGCCCAGAGCACAGAAGAGGTTAAGTGACTTGCAAAGGTCACACAGCCAGTGTGCATCAAAGAACAGGACTTGAACTCATCTCTTTCTAGTTCTGCGGACCCATTTCTATCCACTCTGCCATGCTGCCTCTTGGTTATTAAATGACATATGCATCAAAAATGCTTATTTTGTACAACATTTTTTTAAGGATGAAAATAAACTTAATTTCTTGTCTGTTGTTCCCAAAAGTCCTGATTCCCCATTATCCTGGGGCTGGCTTATTCTGGAGTCATAACTTATCAGTTCCATCAATACATTTCAAAATTCAAAGTATTCTGGGAACAGATTAGTCTGGGAAGTCTTTCACAAAGGAAACTTAGTCATTCAGTACTCTCTTGTGAGGTTCTAAAAAAAAAATATGGTTGTTGATGTTGATATTGTCCATAAGTAGAGAACAGCTTGGTATAATGGAAATTTACTCAACCTTCATTTGACAAGTCATTCCACATTCAAAATCAGGGTGGTGCACCACAAAGAAAACAGGGTCTGGAGTCAGAAGATCTGGACTTCAGTCCTGGTTCTGTTACTTATTAGCTGTGTACCCATGTCCTAATGTAATTTTGAATTACAGTCATTCATGTGAAAGTCAATTCAACTAGATTCTACGTTCCTTAAAGGCATAGGAACTATATCTAATTAATATTTCTTTCTTCCCCATGGCACTTTATAGTATAGAGTTTTTCACAAAGAAAACTATTAATAACAAATTCTTTAATTGCTTTTAATTGAATTTGTGTGATTTTTAGAAACATCTATTCTCTGAGTTTCGGTTCCCAAGACTCCTCCAAGACTCAAGGAGAAAAATGCTTTGAAACTACAAAGTAATATGCCAATGATAAGAAGAATAATAAGTTGATAATGGCATTTATATAATGCTTTAAGGGTTTGCAAAGGGCTTCTCAAATAGTGCGGCATTTGAGCCTCACAATAATCCTAGGTGTTATTATGCATCTTATTTTACATATGAGCAAACTGAGGCAGACAGAGGTAAAATGACCACTTAGGGTCACATAGCTAGCAAGTGGCTGAAGCCGTATTTGAATTCAGGTCTTTCTGACTTGAGGCTCACTGCTCTATTCATCTACTGTAATTAATATTGTTACTATTATAACAACGAGCCATAATGCGGAGGTCAGAGTGCGTGGGTATACTGTGAGCCCTTGACTGTTCCTCTCTGTCACTTTCATTTAAAAACTGGCAAGGACAGGAGACACATTTTGGGGACAAATGGGTTCATTATCTCCCATACACTAAAGCTGTCTAACCATCACAGGATCACAAGGTAACAGATTTAGATTTGGAAGGGACCCTGGAAACTTCATCTAATCCAACGACCTCATTATACCTAAAAAGAAACTGAGTCTCAGAGAGTTGAAGCTGTCCAAGGCAACGTAGTTGTCAAGTGGCAAAGCCAGGATTTGAACTCAAAATCCAGCATCTCTTTCACAGTAACACTGTCTTCTATATCCTACCTAACCACAGTTTGGAAACAAAGATGCTAGAGTCCTCTTTCTTCCCATATGATGCCATCATTATATATACCATCATGCTGTCAGCCTCGCATTCATCAATCACCTTTCCTGTCAGAAGGAAATAGCCAAAAAGTAAAATCAAATCATTCATGCACAGGTTAAGGTAAAAGTTGCTGCACGGCTTCTCTCTGGCATTAAACAAAGAACATTCAGAAATAAAATAAGTATTGTTAACAATGGACACGAAGTGACTAAATTAGGAAGTTGTGTTCTTTAGTGACTTTCACCTCTCCTTGAACATCAACTAAGCAATTACACAACTGATATGGATACTGGAGGATCCTACTTAAATCCTGCCTATTCGTGAAGCTTTTCTTGGCTACCCCAGCCAACGGTGATGCCTCCTTCCTCAAGCTGTATCATACTTACTGATACGTAAGCCCTACAAAGCAGTCAAGGCAAAGGTTTTATGCATTTTGGTCTCTCACTCAGATTTCCAGGGACCATGTCACACATTCCTTGGGTAAGCTTAGCATTGTTGCGTTCTGTTCAACTTGATTCAAAAGCAGTGTGGCTACTCTATACAACGATATTGTGGCCACTGAGGCTACAAAGATAAAAGCGTGATAGAGTTCTCACCCCCAACCAATTTATATTCTACCAGCCCTTGCACAGAGACCTCAATAAATGTTTGCTGATGGACTGATTGCTGGCACACAGGAGGCAATCCAAAAGACTGATGAATATAAAACTGCTATGGGCATCATGTCATACTGTATAGTAAAGTATGGGAAATACAAATAGCCTCAGCCCTTTGTATAAGGACCTCTTTCTTTCTACTATGCGTTTTCAAAGGGTTTCGTGAGCCAAAATCCAAGGAGGTTTCTTATTCACTTTCTAAGATGTGAAGCTAAGATGTCATGGATGAAGACTAAGGATCAAGGCTATGAAAATGTAAGATTCCACCATGCAGTTCAGGTAACCTTGGCCCCTCAGAAACATTTTCAGTTGAAATACCCAAACGTTACATTTGCAGGCAAAGCTTCCATTTCTGCAAAAGCAAAGCCTACTTATACAATCATTTCATGATTTCTGAACAGAACATTCAGTATATGTGGGAGTGACTCATTTGCATAGAGGTAGGATGGGGATTATTAGCACATTAAAGTACACAAGCAAAAATACACATGAAGGAAAATTCCTTTATCCTAATACAGACTCCAACATCCAGGCCTGAAATCCTCCTCAACCTTGAGCGTGCCAGCCATGAGCACCCTTGCCCTTGTGGTAGGAAGATGAAGCATTTCAAATGTCCATTTCCAAAAGCCCTGAGGAGCCAGACATTTTATCCAGGTAATGGTTTAGCGAAGCAAATCACAAGCAATCTGATCACTGTCGGGTGTATACATGGGATACTCAGTGGACCTGCCAGAGGGGAGTGATGGGCAGCCCCAAAAGCTGACCCTTAAATAACAGATCCTGCTCTCAATGGAGCTTGACTGACATTAACCTTTCAAATGGGGGAACAGGTCTGCTGATCCTTAAGCAGAAAGTTAAAGTGGAAACTCGGCTCCAGTGAGGCGATTTCTTAAAACCTAGGTCTTCTCTAAGTATACAGCCAGCCACTCAAGAGAAGTATGGGCAAACTTTCTATGTTTGATTATGGGAAATCAAATAATTTAATTTACTTACTGCTCTACCTTCTGAACTGGATCTCCAGTTCCTCACCAAGGGTTTTACTGTCTTGATTGGTGAGAGGTCACTATATCTAGACCTCACAGAGTAGGTCAGAGTAATCAGACCATATTACAAGACATTCATCCTTTTTTTTCTTCCTTTCTCCCTTTTTTCCTTATTTCCTTTTTTCCTGCCATCTTCCTTTCTTCCTTTTTTTCCTTCCTTCCCCCTTCTTCCTCCTTTTTGTCCTTCTTTCCCTCCTTCCTTCTTCGTTTTGCCTTCCTTCTTTTCCCCTTCTTTTCCTCCTTCTTTCCTCCTTTTTTCTTCCTTCCTTCAGACACCTTTCTGCCATCCTTCCCTAAAATTCCCAGCCCCTCCCCATCTCTTGTTCTGGTCAGCACTACCACTGCATCTGGAATGGCCAAGTTGGTTAATTTTTGTGAGCCACTCATCACACACTATAAATTTCCAAACAAAATTTATCTTTCTCAGCCACCACTCCCTTATTATCTACCTTTATAAGAATGTAAACTCCTTGTTAACAGTAACATTTGTCTTTACATATGCATCCCAATGCTTAGTACAGGGCATAGGACATAGCAAATATTGAATAAACGAATTCTCCATTCATATGCATGGACAGAGAATCAGTGAACCTCACAGTGTTTTTGATTGGGACATAAGGAGAGAGGTGCGTTACACACAGTAGAGGCTTCCAGAGGTCTAACCAGACCATCAACAGAATAACAGGATAAAAAACATTTAGAGTCTACTGTGCTTTAAATGTTTAAAGCACTTTCCTTCCAACTAAATATTTCCAGTTCCTCTTTATATAATCCCTCTCTTCAGAATGTTCTCAAACTTTTCTATGTCTTTGCTAAAATGGGTCCAGAATGAACCATACATAATATTTCATATATGGTCTGATCACCACCAGATATAGTGGAATCAATGCCCCTTTTATTCTGGACATTATTTATTTGAATGCAGTCTAGAAGAATGTAGAAGAAAAGAATAACTGTAAATGAATAATCTGAATATTTCAAGCAAAATTATTCCTAAAGAGACATGTTCAGTGGGTGTATACATGTATGTTAAGACATTTTAAAGTCACGTCTGACATTTTGTGACCCAATGTGGGGTTTTCTTGGCAGAGATACTACAGTGGCTTTTCCATTTCATCTTACACATGAGGAAACTGAGACTAAAAGGGTTAAGTGACTTGCCCAGGGTCACAGAGTTAGTGTCTGAGATCAAATTTGAACTTGGGAAGATAAGTCCTCCTGACTTCAGGTCCAGTACTCTATCCACTGTACTATCTAGTTGCCCTTTCTCAAGAGTCGATTTCCTGAACTTATACATATACTCTTGTAGTTGTTGACTCAAATTGAACTTGTCTTCCACTAAAATCTCTACATTTTAATCATAGGAACTAGTCATATTTCTCTCATCTTATATTTATCAACCTGAGTATAAAACTTCAAATTATTGCCTGTTAAATTTTCTTAGTATTCAATTTGGCTTATTTTGGCCTATTGAGAAATTTCCTAATCCTGACCCTCTCCATGACCACATTAACTAAATCTCTAAGCTTCTATCATCTCCAGATCTGACAAGTATGCTATGCAAACCTTCGTCCAAGTCACTGATAAAAGAACTGGAAATGTACAGGATCTAAATAGATCTACCGGGCACTCCCTCCAAGTCATTAATCAGGCTCTTACTGACAATTTTTTGAGTCTAACCATTCTTCCAGACTCAAATCCTCCTTATTTTTAATATCATATTGTCCACATCTTTATCTTATCTACAAGCATGAGAACTGAAATGTTTTGCCAAATCCTGAGTATTCAACATCTTTTACATTCTCTTCATCTGCCAATCTAGTTATCTCCCTCCCCCAAAAAATACAAAAGGAAATGAGGCATTATCTATTCTTGATGAAACTATACCGCCTTTTGGCAACTACTCCTTCCTCTTCTACAGGCTTATCAATCTCTCCAATTAATGATGAATTTTAGATCTTTTATAGAATCCAAGTCAAACTCATTGACCTAGAGTTTGCAGATTCTACCTTTGTTTCCCTTGAAAAGAGAAGTGACTTTTGCCCATCTCCAATTTTATGAGGACTTCTCCATTCTCTAGGCTACTTGAAAGATCACTGACAAAATCAAAAACCTCAACTTCCAGTTCCTTCAGTATCATTCCATATCATTCCATCATTCCATCATGGCCTGATCACTTGAACTGACTGAGAGCAGACAAAAGCCACTCTTGTTTTCCATTGCCTGAAATCCATATCTGATTTTATATTTTCTAATTCAAATATTATTATTCCTGTTTCTACCAAAATAGAAGCAAAAAGAAGTGGAACAGTTCAACCTCCATGATCATGAACCCAACTTCCCTAATCAGTACTATTACCTTTGATTGATACTCCTCTTCCTCCCCACAGCCCCCCACTAACATTTTTAAAGTTATTTTTCATCCTTAATATTCATCACCAGTTCAGGCTCATCCATAGGATCACAGATATAAGGTTCAAAGAGAGCTCAGAGGTCATCAAGTCATTTTAGAGACAAGGAAAGAACAGTCTAAATCATTCACCTTGGTAATTAGATTCATTCTGTATTCTCTCATTCTGTAATTATTTCTCCTGTTGAAGTCCTGTCTCTGCAATCAAACTGTAAACTCTTGATGACCATCTTTTTCAATAAGCCTTTCCTCATCCCTCTAATGTTAGTGCCTTCTTTCTATATATTATCTCCAATTTATCCTGTCTGGAACTAATTTGTACATAGTTGCTGGCATGTTTTCTTCCCCATTAGACTGTAAGTTCTTTGATTTCAGGGAATTTTTTTGTGTTTTTTTAAACCAATCTTGGTATCCTCAGTGCTCACCATAGTACCTGGCACATAGTACACACCTAATAAATGCCTGACGACTTGATTTGTCACATATACATACTATATAACCAATGAAATCTGATACACTGTTAGATACATACTATAAACTCAGTGAATACTCATTGACTTGCCTAATGTGATTGATGTTGATACTGCAAGACAAAGAAGCATCAGGGCATTTTCAACTTTCAATATGGCAATGTTTGACAGATACTAGGAATTTTAAAAGTATGGTTCTTATTCAGGAATAAATTGGAAAAACTACTGAAACACAGATCTGTCTGTATCACTCTCCCATTTCAATGGTTTTCTATTGCCTTTGTTTGGCATTTAAAGTCCTTCAAAATTTAGCTCCGTCCTATCTTTTCTGTCTGATTACATTTTATTCCACCTCATAAGCTCTACATGAGACAAACTGACTTGATTTGCTGTTTACCATACATGTTTCATTTTATCTTCCATGTCTTTCTGTATAGGTTGTTATCAATCTGTGGAACACAGTCCCTCCTCACTTCAGCATCTTAGAACTCTTAATTCTTTCCAAGACAAATGCTGTCTTGTATGAGAGATCTTTCTCGATACCCTGGTTATTAGTTCTCCTCTCTGTCCCTGCCCCCCCTGCAAAATATTCTTTTTATTTGCTTATCTATAAACACATCGTTTCCCCCTATAGATTGTAAACTGCTTGAGGACTGAGACTTGGTTTTCATCTTTGCCCACTCAGTGCCTAGTATAGGGTCTTATTCATACTTAATAGCTTATATTTGTATTTAGTAAATACTTTATTAAGTGAATACTTACTAAAAACCTGATAAAAGGAATTTTACTGACTGTAGCGTAAACTGTAATCTCTCTTTTAAGCTAAGATGGCTTCCTTCTTTAAAACACTAAATAGTGATCTGAAAGGGTGATTTCCACTTCCAAAAGAGCACACCAACAGGGAATAATTTAAAGCATAGGGAGAACCCGGCTTAATTAATTTGTGCCACTTACCAGCTGTGGCATCCTGATTTTGGAAACTGTCTGTCTCTCCAAAGGTCACAAAAGTGGTGGAGCTAACAGGGGATCAAGGCCCACCTGTCACTCAAGCTGAGTGGCTTGGGGAGCCAATTGATAATCCATTACTGCTTGTCAAGATTTGTACCTGCACCAGCTTTCTCATCCACTGCTCTCAGTATCTGGTCTACATTAACCAAGGAAGTTGCTGTAGATGCACAATGAGCTATGCCCAGGATTGAGTAATTAGAGGAGATGAGGCTATATCTCATTTGGAAAACTGAGCAGTGCTTTTAATCCAAAATTGTTTGCTACTGTAAAAACCTGTATCTTTAATACCACTATGTTCTTGGTAATCAGACAGTGCTATAGGTCATAGAGCTTCATGATCTCAAAAGATTTAAATTTATCAATAAGGGAAAACAGAAGAACACATGATGGGGTACAAAGGAATGCAACTATTGACTCTTATTCAACAGTCAAGGCAGATTTAGATTTAGTCTCTTGTTAGTCAATAGATATTTATTAAGCATTTACTACGTGCTAGGCAGTGTTCTAAGTTTTGTGTATGCAGTGGGCTGAAGAATTCCTGGAACAAGAAAATACCTATAAGACATTATTGCAGACATATATGACCAGAAAGGGAGAAGGGTCGGTTCACTGCCAAGAGGAAAAGACAATATAGAAATAGCCAAGACAATATAGAAATAGCCTAAGTGGTACATTGGCATTGCTACATATTAAAAGAATTACAATAAAGCCTATGGTGTGAAAGGTAGATATTTTGTGATAAAGCAGAAAGAATACTGATGCTAACCTGGATTTAAGTCCTGCCTCTGATGATTATTATCTGTATGTCTTTGGGCAAGTCACTTAACTTCCCTGGGCCTCAGCTTCTCATCTGAAAAATGAAGGGTTTGGACAAGTTGGCCTCTGAGGTCCCTTCTGGCTACAAATTGTTAATCCTGGAATTTATGGGAAAATAAGGATAAGAATCACCAAGGAAAAGAGGCATAGTGGGATGTTCACAACGATGAAATCATGAATTCAATCAGAATAAAACAAAGAAGCCTCATTTTGGTTTTTGAGAGGTGCCATGGGTAAGACACAATCTTATTTCTTAGTCAAGCCCTCTGATTGCTTAGCTAGGTTTTACATGACACATTTGTGTGATTACAGACAACAGAAGCACTTCCAAGCTCAGCAAGCCGGAGCTAGACCTAGGCTAATATTCCTAAGGAGTTACCATCTTTCATTTAATTTAAACTGAATTGTATTTAAGATATTTTTAATAATTTAATCCCAATTAAAGGCTCTCCATTTGGAGAGAAGGCAACCTCAAATGGCAAGTGACGACTGGGAGTTCCTTCTGAGTTTCATTCTTATTCTTATGAAAGGCAAGAGTAAACATATCATAATTTACAATTTTCTCAAAAGTGATTTCCCCAATGCCCCTCAAAGGCATCATTTGTTTCTAACAGAAGTAACTTCCTTAACAGAAGAGCCGTATACCACCCTGATAACTAAGAATCATAGATTTAGAGTCTGAAGGAACCACAGAGGTTACTTTGATCAAACAGATGAGGAAACTGAATCCTAATGAAGTTATATGACTTACCCAAGGTCACAAAACTGGGAAGCATCAGAGGTGGAATCTGAACCAAGCTTTCAGTAATTGATACATGGCTCCAAGATCCTTAAGCAAAAAAGACACTACTTTCGTAAAAAGGGGAAGCATCCCTATTTTTTTTAAAAAATGTATATGCATATGTATGTGTTTTATGCCTTAACTGAACTGGATAGAGAAGCTCCAGAGACTTCAAAAATAAAATAACATAAAGAAAAGTGACTCAGTCATGAGAAAATTCCAACCTTCCCAAAACAAATGCAAATTAATAATGATATGATGTACTGATCAATAAAAATCTAGCAACTATTTGGTGAATATCTGTTCTGAAGTCAGGAATGAGTGAGCCACTGATACTGATTTCTGAAATAATTTCATACACATTTTCACCTAGCAGGCAGCTTATTTCTGAGCTTTACTTATGACAAAAGTTTTGGCAATTATAATTCTCAAAACACTTGATACATTCAGATAGGTGCATGAACGAGAAAGAAAAAATATCAAAAATTAATTGGAGGAAAAAGGAAAGAGATGCATTTTACAACTATGGGGAAACCTCTTAACCAAAAAGGAAGAGAAATTATGATAAAATTAAAATGACCAATTTGGAATATGTGAAATTGAAATTTTATGTAAATAAAGTTCATGCAGGTTAAATTAGAAAGAAAACAGCTATCAGGAAAAAAATATTACAGCAAATTACTTGGCTAAAGAATCGCTATCTAAAATATAAAAGGAAGTGAAACAAATATAGAAGCCATTCCGAAATAGCTGGTCAAAGGACATGAACAGGCAGATTTCAAAAGAAGAAATGCAAGCCATGGACAACCCTATGGGGGCAAATGCTACAAATTAAAAATTAAGAAGATGAAAATTCAAACTATGAGGTTCTACCTCCCAACCTTGAGAAAGATGAAAAAAATGAAAAGGAGAAGTGTTAGCGGAGCAGTGGGAGGACACATACACTAACGCACTGTGGGTGGAGTTGAGAATAGATGTAAATAATCTGTAACGTGATTTGAAATTATACCGCAAAAGTCGCTAAATTGTGCATATCCTTTGACCTAGTTATATTCCTACTAAGCTTATATCTCAAAGAGATAAAAGAATTAAAGGCGCCATATGTATAAAAATATTTATAGCAGCTCTTTCTGCAATAGCCAACAACTACAAATTAAGGGGGTATCCATCTATTGAGAGAAAGGGCAAGTAATTACTTATTAATAAATTAATTAAATTATATTAGTATAATTGAATGTTATTGCCATAAATCAGGGGGAAAAGGGTGTAATAAAAAAACTTGGAAATAGTTCTAAGAATTAATGAAGGATGAAGTGAGAAGAATCAGGAAAACAATTTATTCAGTGACTTCAACATTATAAAAGAAAACAACCTTGAAAGGTTTAGTAGAAGGACCAATCATGATCCAGAAGAGTGATGATGAAACTCAGTTTTCAGATTTTGGTTCTGATGATGAACTTCAGTTATAGAATGACATAAGCTGTTTCGGACACAGCTAATGTAATTTTGTTTGTTTGAACATAATTATTTGTTACAAGGGAGGGGTTTTTTTCCTTAAGAGGGGAGTTGGGGGAAATACGCTAACAACAGAGATGTGCAAAAAGAACAGAACATTCATGAATCCTTTAAAAAATATGCAGAGAGAAGATAGAAGTTCAAAAGAGGCAGAAACAAACAGGACAAAGTCGGTACTATCACATTAAATTAATATATACTTAAAAATAAATATCTATACATAATACAGTTTCATATGCAATGCTCTCATATACAAGGAATAAACATAAAATGACAGCATGAGGTAGCAGATAAAGACCTGGACTTTATGTCATCATAATTAATTTCCACCTCTGACACTTACCAATTGTATGACTGTGGGCAAGTCACTTGACCTCTCAACTGTCCCAGGCAACTCCATAAAATAATAAATGATTGGAAATTGCAAAAAAAGTATTCATTTGCATTGATAGAGGGAAATTTCTCACCAAGAGCTATACAAACCAATGAAATCACTGGATCAATTCCCCTCTCTGCACCTCCAACCTCCTCAAGAAAATCCTACCATGGTTTTTTTTTCAAAGTAGAATGTATTGCTTATGCCCCTAAAATATAGTCATTTGAAACATACTGACACTCATTTGGATGACTTCTCTTTTTTCTCTTAAAGATAAAATAAAAATATGTGGGATCAAAATGTATATTTGTAAACAAAGAAATTAAATCAATTGCATATGAATGAATAAATGAGAAAGGACATTCAATACTAGCAATAAATATATGATTACTATTTACTAATCTCAAAAACACTTCTGATACTTCTTTCAATGCTGTCAAAGTGATTGATATCTACACGACCAATATTTTATAGCTTTCATATGATTTTCGACCATATTCTTTTCAACCATATTCTTTTCAACCATATTCTTATGGGACAGTATGGGTTTGGAACAGATGGGAAGGGAACCCAAGGTAAGGCAAGGGAAGGGAAGAGAAGGCAAGGGAAGGAATGGGAGCAGAGAGAATGACAATGAACTGTGGTGAACTTGACTTGCATGTAGCTTCTGCCATCTTAATAAGGTGAGAGCAGCTTGGGGATTCTAGGAAACTACACCCTAGTCCCTGACATATGGAGCCAGCCTGGTATCTGTCAAGTTCACTTAGCAAATTTTCTCTTTGGGGAGTCAGTCATTCCAGCAATCTAGTTCAGGGAGAGGGGAAAAGGACTATTGAAATCTTGAGGCTGATGCTAGTAAAAACTGGTCAAGTGAAGTCCTAAACACCATTCTATGTGATTCTTAGCTAGAGAAGAAATATTAACAATGATCAAGAGCTGTTTGAGGAGAGAGATCATAACAACATATATAAAAGAATGAATTCTAGGAGGCAATAATATGTTACATTCTTGTTAGTGGGAGAAAGAACCACATTTACATTTTTCTTATTTTTTTCCTTCACCACCCCCAAACAACCAAAAAAAGTATATTTTCATAATTTTATCATCTACATGAATGCTATTTTTTGATCTTGGCCTATAATGCATAAATGTAATTGGTAATAAGAGTTTAAAACACTCGCAGAATCAAAGGTTTTAGGGGATGTAAGAATGAAAGAATAGTCTATTAAGGAGATTGTCATTCTACATGTGTGTGGGTGGGTGTGTTTGTGTGTTATTTCTCAGGCTCGAGCAGAAAATGGCAAGAGTCAAGGATCTGTCAATCTGTAAAATTCAGTTTTGATGGCTGGAGATAAAGTCATAATGAATCTTAGGTTTTTATAAGCCAAAATCCTTAATACCCTTTTTTTCCTGGTTGTTGTATAAAAATAATGCTAAGTTCATGCTCAAATTTGATGTATTTATATTCAACTTCATATACCATTGCAGGGATTTGGTAATGAAATTAAATGTAATTGACATCATCTCACTTGTATAAGTACAGGAGTGGGGAGACTGGCTCCAGAATTACATGGCAATCATGCCCTGGTGAGAAACAGATGAGCGGCACTGTGTTTTTCATTGTTTATAGCACAGTTCCAAAATATGACTCACTAAAGTAAGAGTCATGGGTTTGAATCATGACTCACCTTGAAATAGGGAAATGGTCCTTAAGAGATGATCTATTCCTAAACCATTTCAGGCTCATAGATGGTCAGCTACGATTCACCTTTGATGTCTGTTTGCCAGTGTTGTTCACTCGTCATGACAGACTTTCAGCATGTTAGGACTACAAGCACCTCTCTCCCACCCACTTATTCATTCACATGGTACATGAAGTATGCTGTGAAATGATTTTTCACCAAAATGAAAAATACTCTGTGTAGTGCTATGATCCCTTTAGGAATAAGGGGGGGAGATTATCTGATTAAATTGTTAAATATTATTTTTCCTATCATAAACATGTAGTGAAAGGAGAGCTAGAAAACCACAGCTTTGGGGAAGAGTAATGTGCTATCCAGGGGAAGTGAGCAGTACCAATAGATGGTCATTCCTTTGAATGCTAAAAAGTGATTTCATTGGTGCAGAGAAATTCTAGAAGGGTGAACTTTCTTTCTTTATCACGTTGACAGCTTTTCTGCAACTTGGAGCCTCAAGGAATTGCCTACATGAACTGGGAACCAGTAGCCTCAAGGCCATCTATGTAGCCTTCTAGAACCTTGGGTGTGGACTTTTGTATCCAGTTTTTACCAACAAAGTCTTTTATTAAAGGGATTTGTTCTATGAAGTTTGAATTCGGTCAAAGGCTGTACTTGAGGACCTAGAGGGCCATATATGGCCTCAAAGTCACATATTCCCTACCCTTAAAAAGTAAGAATATTGCTCAGAGTCACACAGCCTTTATATGGGGAAAGTGGGCCTTGAATTTAGGTTTTTCTGGCTCCAAAGCCAGCTTTCTATCCACATTACCTTCAGGCCTCTCTTAATAAAATAAGCTTCTTAATAGAGTCAAACCTCACTGATTTGGACTAAATGAAAGAATTGGCTAATTTAAAATAGTGAAAGGTCTGAGTTGTAGAACAGGGAAATAAATGCTAGTTGACTGAATGACTGAATTCAGAAACCAGGATTTGAGCTCAGCTAGATTTAATTCAACGAGTGTTTTTTCATCTCAGTCTGTAGCTACTTATTTGGTACTAGGATAATTGATTTATACTCTGAACCTCAGTTATTTCATCTGTAGTTTTAACTATGAAAGATGATTCTGGGGGCAGTTAGGTGGCACAGCAGATAGAGCCCAGCCCTAGAGTCAGGAGGGCCTGAGTTCAAATTACTAGCTGTGTTACTCTGGGCAAGTCACAATTCTAAGGAAGGAAGGGAGGAGAAGGGAGGGGAGGATAGGATAGGAGAGGGGAGGATAGGATAGGAGAGGGGAGGGGAGGACAAGAGAGGGAAGGGGAGGACAAGAGAGGGAAGGGGAGGACAAGAGAGGGAAGGGGAGAGAGAGGGAGGAAGGGAAGGAAGGAAGGGAAGGAAGGATGGGAAGGATGGGAAGGATGGGAAGGAAGGAAGGAAGGAAGGAAGGAAGGAAGGAAGGAAGGAAGGAAGGAAGGAAGGAAGGAAGGAAGGAAGGAAGGAAGGAAGGAAGGATCTTCAAGGACCCTTCCAGATCCAAAATATTAGGATTTCTCAGACACTTACTTAGCTGTGTGACCCTGGAAAAGTCACTTAACCCTGATTGCCTAATAATAAAATAAAATATAAGAGTTATAAGATTTTTAGGGTACAATAGAAACAGCAATGGACTTGAAGACAAGTGAACAGGATTGGAATCCTCGTTCTGAAACTTACTAGCTATGTGACCAAGGGCATGTTTACAAAATGTTTGTAAAAGTGGTAGGTTCTCTCAAACCTATGAACCTCACTTTCCTCAGCTCTAAAACAGAAATAACCATGCTAGTAATACATAACTCACAAAGATGTTGGGAAGAAAGCACTTTACAAACCTTAAAGTATAATAATAATGATGATGTCAGTTATTTTATGCATAAACTATTTTATACATATATATGCTCTTGTACAGAGAGAGAGAGAGCTTATCTTGTCTATGTGCATAATACCTCAACCAAGGGTATTAAGTTTCATATGATCCAATACATGTTAGCAATATTATTGGGGAGTTTCTATTAGAAGACAATATTAATTTCCAATTATTGTACTTTTGCATATAAATTGGTGATTGTGATGTGTCTGAAAAATGCTTCTATTTTGGAAACCTGTAGGGCAGCATTTATTTTATAGTGGAAAGGTTAAGGAATAACTGAATTTGGAATAAGTGAAACTGAGTTTAACTCCTGAGTAGCTCCATTATTTAAAAGCTGGATGAATTTGGGCAAATCTCTTCAACAATCTGGGCTTCAGTTTCCTATTTTTAAAATATAGAGGTAAATGATGACCTCTAATATCATAACTCTGAATTCTATTATCTTAAATTTTTTTCAAACATTTGAGTTAATAACTTATTTTTTAAGAGTTTCCTACTAAAGATAAACTTCTTCAGATATGAGTCCTCAAATGCGATTGCAAGGGCCAAGGCATGGGGAAAGCAACCCTAGCAACTCTAGTCAAGTTAATCTGTTACACATTGGGATTTAAAGAATATTACTAAACATGTGACAATACAAAATAATATATAAGACATAATAAGAGTCGATAAGTTATATTAATATCACTTTGGCAATGCTTTTAGACATTTTCTCAAATGGCTCTCACACTACTAATTCAAGTGAAAATATAATTATCCCTATTTTATAGAAGAGTAAACTGGGGCCCCAAATGCTAAATGACTTGCTGGGCAGTAGGAGAGCTGGGACTAAAAGTCAGATCCTCTGTATTCTTTCCATTAGGTAAAAGTTATTGAGTATAAATCATTGTAGTACTATAGTAATTTCCACATATAATTAATGCATTACCATTCTAAGTGTCAAAATTTATATGTACTTATCCAATCACTCTAATAAGTTCTGACAGAATTCATTGATTTGAAAAAATGAAATAGGTTGGGGACAGGAGCCCTGAAACTTCAAGTTTCTAACTTTTGATTATGTTTCTTTGGCAAGTTGTTAAGGTCAGTTCCTAAGAAAAGTACTGCTGTTGATAATAAGGGGCTGCAAAGGTGCAGGTCTATAAATAGCTTCAAGTGACAGCTTTAAGGATGATCTTTTTGAAAATGGGGATGTTGATCTAACACCATGGGGTCATACAGACTTTCAAAAAGCAATGTTTTATCCCAATTTCAAGATTAGGCTGTAGAATAAAAGAGGAAAATTAGATCTGAGGGTGATACTGTGGTGTCACCCCTTCTCAATATCAGAAGAGGAAGAGAAATCATAGATATGTTGCCAAATTTCCAATCACATCATTACTATGACCAAAGCACGGATTGGAGAAGCAGGGCCACATATGAGAAAGGTGGCATGATGTTAGGAGAAGGGCACAGAGATGGAAATCAAGAGACTTGATATTTGGCGTGGTGCTCTTACTGTGGGACCTAAGGTAAGCCACTCCACCATTCAAAGCCTCTCTTCTGTCAAATGATGTTCAGGACCAAGGTCCCTTCATTGGATCATGAGATCAGAGATTTAGTGTTGGAAGGAATTTTATACATGAGGTGACTGAGTCAGAGAGATAATGTGACTGGCCCTATCTATGTCACACAACTAGTGTCTAGGATGGGATCTGATCTCAGGTATCCCTGACTCTGAGTCCAGTGCTTACAACAGGATGCCTCCATGCCTCAAAAGACCAGTTATGCAATGCCAGAAGTAGAATTATTTTTTTCCCATTAATATATCATGCATGATCTATAGGGCAAGCAGCCAAAGGTTCCCCTATATTTACTAGTTCATCCTTATGTTGTTTTTTTTTTAATCAGGACCTTTCACCAGATAGATACCAAATGCCTGATCTCTCCTCATGTTAGCAACACCTAACAATGAAGAAAATTACTATCCTGTGGCTTCCAGTACCTACCCTACAGATTTATATGGAGTAACTTTAAGGAAAGCAACCGGAGGGTTGAAACTTTTACTATATTTTATTTTGAATAATGTCACTAAAGGCTGGGCAGAATTTCAGATAGTTTCTAAATTCCACAAAATCAGATTTGCCCTTCTTGTCTTCTGACTGAAAGATAGTAATAAGCATAATGCTGATCGTAATGATAGCTAATATTTATATGTAAACCTTACAGTTTACGAAGCACTTTCCTCATGTAGCTACCCAGTTAAGTAGTTAATACAAACAGTTATCTACCTATTTGGCAGAGAAAAACTGTGACTTAGAGTGACTTTACCTCATTTCAGTGACATACCTAAGGCTAAATAGCTAGTGAGTGCTGTATCTGGAACTTGAACTCAGATCCAGTGTTCTTGCTACTTGACCATTTGGTATCAGGATATGACCCTTAAAACCACAGTGAAGGGGCAAACCTCTCCACTCTTGAGTTGTGCCCTAAATCACTGTTTTCATTAAATATTATAAGACTTAAAAGATTAATACCCAGATTAGTAGGCATAGTTAATCTCCAAGTAATTTCTATGAAACAAGAGAAAGTAGTCTCCAGGGTTCATGATGAAAATGGTTGTAAAGGTGGTAGGTTCTCTCAAAGTCTAATTCAGAAGTTTATGATTTAACATTCTAGCATTTCTCACAAAGTCCTATTTCTGGAGCATTTTTAAAAGACATGAGTACCAGTTTTTCTCCCAGAACCCCCATTGACAAACTGGCATTTCAGATTCTTAAATGATATTTAATGTCAGGATTTACATCACTCTCAAAGGTGAAAACCCTGGTAGCCTGAAAGGTATGTGTGTCATCTCAATGTTAATAATTTGATAGGTGGGAGGGAAAGAACTATTTGCAAGTTGTCACAAAAAATATCTTTCAAATGACTCAAGAGGTAACTAGAAGGGTAAAAGCCGAGGCTTGGTGTTTATCTCTCCAAGAACTCCACAGACTGTCAGCAATCTAATCTTAACACCCTTTGGGATAGAATTTATTGTTTTAATTAAAAATCTAAAGTAGGATCTTATTTTTTGATAAGATGCCCAAATATACCCGCTTAAGCCTGTTCATAATGGAAGAAGACATGTTGGTTTTGTCCTATAGAAGATTCCTTCACTCTCTTTCAAAACTTTCCTTTTGCAAATCTTTTCAAAGAATGGGATACATCAAGCATTTCTGCTGCATATACTTAATCCCTAAATTTTCTGAAAGCATTTATTACTTTTTTTTTTTGCCAGATCTCAATTCTGTTATCAGTCTATTTATTTGCAATCTACTTCTTAAAAGCTAGGAACTTATTTACTTTTCCTCTTTCCTTCTGGACTGATACCATGTTGAATAAGAGTGGTGATCTGAGAGTTCAGAAATACACATGTGGTCACTGGATCAAATGCATTTAACCTTAGGAAGGTACAATGGAATAATAATTTCTGGATTTAGAGGCAAAAGTGACGTCAAATCCCAACTCTGTAACTTACTACCCATTTAACACTGGACAAATCTCAACTTTTTTTGAGCCTCAGTTTCCTAATCCATAAAATGATCAGTTTGGTCTATATGACTTCTAAGTTCCTTTGCAGCTCTAAATTTATATTTCTGTCATCCTGTCTTCTTGTTTTAACTTCATTAAGGACTTTAGATATGGAAACACTGGTGGTAAGTCAATTTCTATTTTTCTCTCTCATTTTATTTTTCTGAATTAAATGTAAAAAATTGACATTCTTTGTTTAGAATTTTGAGTTCCAAAATCCATTTATTCTTCTTTCCCCTGCCCATTCCTTGAGAAGGCAAACAATTTGATATACATTTTACATATGCAGTCATGCAAAAAAATATTTCCATATTAGCCATGTTGCAAAAAAAAACCACACATAAAACAAGATAAAATAACTTTTAAAAAAGTATGCTTCAATCTGTTTTTAGACACCATCAATTCTGTCTCTGGAGGTGAAAGTAAAAACATCTTAAGTCCTTCAGATTTGTCTTGGATCATTATATTGCTGAAAATAACTATTCACAGAAAATAAGTCATTCACAATTGATCACTGTACAATATTGCTCTTACTGTACAAAATGTTCTCCTAGTTCTGCTCACTTCACTTTGCATCAGTTCGTGTTAAGTCTTTTCAGGTTTTTCGGAAATCATCCTGCTTGTCATTTCTTATAGCACAATAGTATTCCATCACAAACAAATACCACAACTGGTTTAGCCATTCCCCAATTGATGGGCATCCCCTCGATTTCCAATCTTTATCACCACAAAAAGAGCTTAAGCAAATTCATATTAAAAGTTATGAGCAACTTTTTACGTTGCTACCGCAAATGATATCCAGCAGTTTAAAAGAGAGAAATGCCTAACTCAAAGGTAAATGTTTTAACTGAGATATTGAATTTATTAAGTTCTGTATGTCAGGTACTAGAGATCAAGGGATGGAAACAAGTGTCTAAAAAAGAGAGACAGTTCATTCCCTCAAGGAGATTACCCTCTACTAGAGAAATTTTTTCCTGATAGAATTTTAGGCACTGAGGTTGTTAAATAAGTCAGTCATGTCATGACCTTGTCTGTGGAATTTTCTTGGCAAAGATCCTGGAGTGGTTTGCCATTACCTTATGCATTAAGGCAAAGAAGACAGGATGATAGAAATATAAATTTAGAGCTGCAAAGGAACTTAGAAGTCATATAGACCAAACTGATCATTTTATGGATTAGGAAACTGAGGCTCAAAAAAAGTTGAGATTTGTCCAGTGTTAAATGGGTAGTAAGTTACAGAGTTGGGATTTGACGTCACTTTTGCCTCTAAATCCAGAAATTATTATTCCATTGTACCTTCCTAAGGTTAAATGCATTTGATCCAGTGACCACATGTGTATTTCTGAACTCTCAGATCACCACTCTTATTCAACATGGTATCAGTCCAGAAGGAAAGAGGAAAAGTAAATAAGTTCCTAGCTTTTAAGAAGTAGATTGCAAATAAATAGACTGATAACAGAACTGAGATCTGGCAAAAAAAAAAAGTAATAAATGCTTTCAGAAAATTTAGGGATTAAGTATATGCAGCAGAAATGCTTGATGTATCCCATTCTTTGAAAAGATTTGCAAAAGGAAAGTGAAAGAGAGTGAAGGAATCTTCTATAGGACAAGGTCATACATAACCCAAGGTCATGCAGCTAGTAAGTGTCTGAGGTCAGATTTTAACTAGGGTCTTCCTGCCTCCAGATAAAGCACTCTAGCCACTGAACCACCTATGCTGCCTGCTAAGCAGAGGTCCACATCTCCTGGGTGGAAAATATTTCTGTTCAGAAGTACAACCTTAATGTCCCTCAAATCAAATCACATCATGTAGGTGACTGTTCCCCACCCCTCTCTGCCACCCCAATAAAACCTCAAGAGAATTTTGATAAACATAAATAGGAATGGCTGCTCAGGATTGATTAGGCATTGATGACTCCCTCAGACTAAATGATAGCTAGGCTACTGATGACTCAATACAGTTTGCCTTGTGAAACAAACTTATCTGCAAATGGGAATACAATTACCGTTAGAAACAAGGAAAGGATTGAGCCATGAATTAAGTGATGAGGCAATGCTTAAATGAAAAGTGAATGATGCTATCATCATCACCATCCTTTAAGCTTTGCAAATCTCTTTACGAATATGAACTCATTTAATCTTTCCAAGAAATCCTGTGAGATAATGGCTACTATCCCTGTTTTTCAGATAAGAAATCTGAGGCAAACAGGGTTTAGTGAGTTGTCCAGGGTCACACAGTTAGTATGCATCTAAGGCAAGATCTGAACCCAGGTATTCTTGACTCCAAGACCTGGGTTCTAACCAATGAGCTACTTGTACTCTTGCGACCATCACCTTGGTTTTCAAAATTCAATTTGCAATATGTATTAACTGCTTCCTATTTACTGTGCTCACATGAACATTTGCTATCTTCCCATAAAATTAAAAAACCTTCACAGTGACAAAAGAGATAATAAATTTAAAGTTGGAGTCTTGAATATGGATAATACAGATAGCTCTAAATCAAAGAATATCAAAGTTGGAAGGAAGCTCATTATATGGGGAATCCACATTATAATGGGCTTGAAAAATGATCTCCTAGAGTGAGGTGGAACTGGTAAGTTCAAACTCTTTACAGCTCTGTTTCTAAGGTCCCCTCTTCCTACAACCTGGTTTAAAGGTGAAAAGTGGTACTTATCCAAGACTTTGCACCTGTCTGTACCCTTCACCCCAACTCTCCCGCTAAAGGTCTGTTTGGGTGAAATAACATGATAATACGATGAAAGGAAATACATCAGCTGCTGTTAGTGTCATATGGACAACAAGATGCCTGGAGTCTTGCATGTAGACCTGTAGAGGACTTCCTAGATAAGACTTATTCCATTGTTGTTTAAAACTAGTTAAGCATGATTTGTTACAGTGGTACCTGCCTCCGGTTAAGCTATTGAGTTATTCTGTTTTTAAATAAAAAGATTGCTTGGGTAAAGGGAAAAAAAATGTATTTTCATTAAGAGAGTGGAATTTTCCATGAAAAAAGAGAGTGGTAGTTATGGGTAGTTAAAATGTGGCATGGATGAATGTAGTTAAAATGTGGCATGGATGAATGTATACTAGCACATGAGCTGGTCTGACAGTGCCACATATCACATTCCTAAGGATTCCTCGGATCTGGGAGAAGTTCGAGGAACTCTTTCTTTTTTAACTGAACAAACAGTGATGAAATAACCAAGAAATTTTTAAATACTATGATGATTCACAAGAGAGAGGTCAGGATGGGCAGTGCTTTAATTTTTTTTTTAAACTGGAAGGCCATAGGTGAGCTCTTTCTGTAATTCAAAACCACAGAACGTCAGAACTAGAGGGGGCAGCAAGGCGGCATAGTGGATAGAACGCCAGACTTAGACACTGTAAGACCCTCAAAAGCATGGACCGTCTTTTGCCATTCTGTTTTTAAGTTTCCAGCACTCAGTACAATGCCTGGCATGTGGCAGATGTTTAAAAAATGTTTACTGATTGACATGGAGTAGGAAGACAGGAGTTCAAATTCTGACCAAGCTAGGTTGCATGGCATCAGGAAAGTCATTTAAACTTCCCCAGCTTTAGTTTCTTCATCTTTAAAATGGGGATAATATTCCAGCATTATTGTGGGGATCCAATAAAGTGACATTTGTAAAGTGCTCGCAAGTCTTAAAGCCTTACATGAATTTGACAGCAGTTCTAATTCAGTCTTTCTCTTGTAAATGAGAAATCTCCTTCCCAGACTCCATTTTTCTCAAAAAAAACAAAACACAAAAACCTCAATGAAAATGGACAAGCATCTGTGAAGCAGTTACAGGGAGGAGGCATGAGCAGGGAAGTGAACCTTTGGCAAAGGGCAAGGGCACTGTTCAGCTATTAAGGCAATGAAGAGCCTTTGATCCCTTTCTTAGAAATGCCTGCAGTCCATCCCTTTGAGGGGTCCTTAGCAACTTGATCTTGAGCAATCCTGTCCTTTCAAGGGCACTCAGTGGTGGTGCAGAGGCTTAGGTGATACTTCATTAGAAAAATCAATGTTTTCTTCCAACCAAGTATCTTTGTTTTGGTACAAGTGCTGCTTACACAATTGCTTCTGAGTACCTACTCCCTAGTTTTTAACGATATTAAGTAACAAAGCGTGCTCCAGTTTGAGATATAGTTATTACTGTTGTGTTTAATGGAAGTTTATGCTCTCATTATTTTGTAATAATATAACACCAGGGGGTGGGGGAAGGGGAAGAAATCCTCTAGAAAGTAGCCCCCCTTTCCAGGAATACATAAAGGGTGAAATACTGGAACCACAAACTCATTTATTCATTCATTCATTCATTTGACAAATGTTTATTGAGTGCCCATTCTCTATAACGTTCTGTATTAGGCAATCCATAGGAATGTTTTTTAAGAAAGAAGGAAACCTGGGGGAGTAAGGAGGCAAGGAAAGAGGAGAGAAGGTATTTGGGCAAAAGAAATATATAATGACTTTGGCAGTTATGACTATTTAGATTCATTTGGGAGGGGGCGTGGTGGGAGCAGGCCTCTGTGCGTAAGTGCCATAGACTGCTAGGTGACTTGTTGAGCCTGGAGTAAGGAAGACTCATCTTTCTAAATTCAAATTTGACCTTAAATACTTACGAGTATTTGCACCTATCTGTACCCTTCACCCCAACTCTCCCACTGAAAATCTACTATGGGGATGCTGGGCAGTCACTTTATCCTGTTTGCCTCATTTCCTCATCTACAAAATGAGCCAGAGAAGGAAATGGCAACCTACTCCAGTATCTTTGCCAAGAAAAGTCCAAATGGGGTCAAAAAGAGTCAGAAATGACCGAAACAACAAAAGGACCACAGGCAGAGCAGGAAGCTCTCTGACTATACAGTGTAAGAAAAGACTTATCAAAAAGGCAGCTGGGCACTAAATGGCTATAGGACCTGAAATTCCCACCATTGCTAGTAACCTCAAAGAGCCAGATGCATTTAAACCAAATTAAGATATTATGTTATGTTACCTGGATGGAGTAACACATCATCAGGAATTAGTTTATCATCCTTCATGACCCACTGTCATATGGCAATGAAGAGGGCCAGCCGCAAGGTAATGAGACTAGAAGTAGATTAACTTTTAAGGAGAGGAATTTAGAAATTTTTCAAGCTACAGAGAAACCAAACAGTTGAAACCATACTGGAAACTGAGGTTTTGTCCCAATGACAGGCAGCTAAGTGACATACTCAATAGAGAGCTGGACCTGGACTGTGTAAAGCCTGAGTTCAAATCTAGCACCAGAACCTTCTCAGTAAGTTATTTAACCTGTCTGCCTCAGCTTCTTCATCTGTAAAATTAGGATAATCATAGTGCCTGGCCTCAGAGGGGTACTGAGAGAATTAAGGGAAATAGTATTTATAAAGTGCTTTGCAAATCTTAAAGCTCTAAAAAATGCTTTATCATCAGAATCATCATTATTATTTACAAGTGTCTTACATTATGCCCTTCCCCACCTGTTGATTTCTCCACTGACCAAGTATTTATCACCATTATTGATAGCAGTATCCTATTAGATAACTTGAGTTCATGAGAGCCTCCAAGTATGGGGTGTCATGTGGACAAGAATTTTTTAGACTTCTTTCTTGTGAACAAGAAGGCTTTTGGGAGAACCATGTGTATTCCTTGTACAAGACTCTAGAGTATCCTTTGTCTGCCTCAAGATAAACCCTTCTTTTTCTCCAAAAGTGTCTTCCTTTGAAACTTCTGGGGTTTTGACTCAGTAATGGTGGGTGGAGGAAAATTGTGGGAAAAGGAGTAACATGCAGATTCTATTTCTTGTGTTTGCTTCTGGTGTACTAACCTGGCTTCAGGCATGTAAGTGGCAAAAATAACCATGTTTCTTCTGTTAATCCTTTTTGACATCTCTCCACCTCACAGAACGCTGAGCCAGCTAATGAGAAATCCCACAAAGGCCTTGGGAGTACGATGCTGTGTGGTTGTCCTATGCTGAGAGCTGTTACAGAAATTGCAAAACTCCTCTGTTCTGAGGTTACCTTTCACACAGATTCCCCTTATGTGGTATCATTATATGGAGGGAAAGGTAGTGAAGAGATATGAAACTTAGATTTGACCTCTGGCAACCTTGATGATAGCTTTTCTATGAATCGCTGAGGTTGGCATCAGTTGTAATTTAGAGTTCTAGGCTAGAAGTCTGAAGATCTGGATCCAAGATCCAGCTGTGCCATTAACAATGGCAAATGATTTAACCCCTCTTTGAATCAGATTCTTCAGCTATTAAATGAAAGTCTTGGGTTAGATGATATTTAAGGTTTTCTTCAGCTCTGACTGTGCGCATTGGAAGGCCTGTATCCTTGTAAGGAATCATTATTCAGGGAAGCAAGAGAATGCTTTGAATCTTTTCCCCGTTTATTCTAATTTTTATCAAAACAGGTCTTCCATTCTAGTGCAGTAGAAAATGTACCAGATGTGGGACGGCTAGATGGTGCAGTAGTTAGATCACTGACTCTGGAATCAGAAGAACCTGAGCTCAAATCTGGCCTCAGATACTTACGAATTTTGTGACCTTGAGCAAGTCACTTAATTGTGATTGCCTCAAAAAACAAAATACCAGGTGTGAAATCAGAAGTCCTGAACTCATGTCCTACCTCTTATCATTCCATAGCTGTGTTAGCTAAGGACAGTCATTTAGCCTTTCTGAGACTGCTTCTTTAATTATAAAATGACAAAAATACTCCTATCTACTGCATAGGGGTAGTTGTAAAGATCCAAAGACATAGATGTAAAGTGACTTATAAGATGTAAAGTGGTAAACAATTTATTATTACCCTTCACAACCTAGAACATTTAGCACAGATCTTTTCTTCCAGTTGAGTCTTAGGCACTAGCTATTACTCAACACTTCTAAATTGAAATGAGATTCAGGAAGGATACTGGGGAGGATGTTAGAAACTAAATTTGAGAAAAGAAAAAAATATTCCAAAACAGACCTAAATACCTATTTAGTTTTCTTTGAACATTTCTTAGTTATTTTCTAGCATGTCCTGGTTCATAGTATCTTAAGTATTGCATAAACTGCCCAATCACCTGCCATTCACAATACAAGCGAGTCAGATGAACTGAATTGTCAAGGCATCAGAAAGGAGAGGCAGGTGAAGCATGACCACCACGATCACCTTGACTACTACTGTGTCCCTTTAGATCCTAATAGAGATAACTCAGCAACCAGAGCCCAAAAGCTTTGGAAATAGCCATACTTCCAGTCCAATGCCCATAACTAGGGAGGCAACCCCTGGAAAAATGAAGCCTGGCAATGCCCCTCAGAGGTACTCCAACTATGTCAACTGAAGACTTAGAAGAGAAAGTTCTTGCCACCAAAGTTCTTGGCACTGTCCCATTATTTGACATCAGAAGCTGCTATGGTTTTATCAGCAGAAAGCACATTAGACAAAATGAATTACCTTATGCTTTATCACTCCACCCTTAAACCATAAGATCTTTCCATCTGACTTTCAGACCTTCCAAATGTATTATCTCTCCTTTTAGAATATGAGCATCTTGAGGGCAGGGACTGTTTTACGCTTCCATGAGTATAACCAGTGCTTTGTACACAGTAAGCACTTAGTAAATGCTTCATTCAGTCATTTATAAATGTTTAGTCTAAAAGCTGCTTCCAGAGATGTCTCTAGCACTTCACTGAAAGAGGGGAAATGGGAAACCAATCCTTAAATTCATGTCCCCTCCTTCTTTTAGTTGGTCATGTAATGATTGGGCATGCTTCAAAGAGCAAAGTCAGGAAACAAATACCTATTATGCCCTTGCTGTATGCCAGATACTAAACTAAGAACTCTGGATATAAAGAAAGGCAACAAAGATGTCCATGATCTCAGGGAGCTCCCATTCTAAGGGAGGAGACCACACCTAAATAACTAATACAAGAGACTAGTATAAATGGATAGCAATCTTAGAGTGAATGGACTTGGTGGGGGTGGGAGGGGCACTAGGAAGGACCTCCTTCATAAAGTGAGATTTGAGCTGAGACTTGATGGAAACCAGGGAAACTCAAGAGTTTGATGGGAAGATAGAACATGTTCCAGCCATGGAGATCTGCCAGCACAAATAAGATAATGTTATATGGGACGAACAGTAACTATGTGAATGTCACTGGATTAAAGAGTATACTAAAAGGAGGTAAGTGTAAGAAGACTGGATAAGCAGAAATGGGACTTTAAATTCCACAGGATTCTATACATGTTTGACTCTGGAAGTAAGAAGGCATTGCTGGAGTTTACGGAGATGGAGAAAGTGGTAGATGGTATGAAACATGGTCCAATACACACTTTAAGAAGATCACTGTGGTAACCAAGGCACAGCATCATACTAGATACTTTGGATATAGAGGAAAAACATATCCCCTCCCTCAAGGAAACAAATAACTATGTTACAAAGGAAGCTAAGCTTGAAACTAATTTAAAAATTAATAGCTTTGGATTGTGGTCCAAAATGTTATTGATCTCCTGCCTGTACTTAAATGGAGAATAGATAGGGATAAATAAATTACAGAGGTCCCATAACTATTCTAGCGTCAAATTTCTGAACAAAACGGATAGATAACCAATCCTTAGTAATTCAGTGTTTTCCTCCTGTTAATTTTTCCCCATTTATCCTGCATATAGCTTGTTTTGTATGTATTTGTTTGCAAGTTGTCTCCCTCAGTAGATCTCAAGCTCCCTGAGAGCAGGCGCTGTCTTTTGCCTCTTCTTGTATCCTCAGCCCTTAGCACAGTGCCCACTATGCTTAGTAAATATTGATTGACTGATTGATTGCCTTACCCTTGTGTCACATAATAGCAGTCAAAGAAAGAAAAACAAAATAAAATGTGACTCAGTTTTCAACACTCCCTCCAAGATTTTTGGAAATTTCTCATTCAACCATCATCTTCAAAGAATGATTCTGGATGCATGGGATAGTCCTTAGTAATCACTCAGTTAGGGACAATACCTTTGATCTTGATACTTTCCCGTAATGATTTACTTCTCATAGGGATTATCCCTAGATCACTATTTTATGACAGAGCTCCAGGGAATCAAGATATATGGTTTGATCAACACCTTCTTAAAAAAGATCATGGCATACTGTGGAACTTACAACCTGAATTCTTACTCATACTTTTCCCTTTCCTCATCCTATTCTTACTACTACTACTACTACAAAATAATAATAATATTAAGGCAGAAATCTATTCTTTCCTTTATACAAGATACCCAAGAAAAGTAAGACAGATTAAGTATTGGAAATCTACCTTTAACATCTAGAAATTTTTTTAAAATCTTCCTTTCTCTAAAATCAAAAGTATTTGTGGAATCCTCTCCTGTGGAAAATTTAAAGAATTAATCGTGTTCTAATATGAGGGTTGGTTTAGGGTATGCCTATGTCAACACAAGAGGAAGATGTGATAACTTTTCAAATCATATTTAAAATATGGGATTTTTATGATTCTATCTTATTGCTGGATATACTTTAAAAAAAAAAAAGGTTGGCCTTCAGATGGGACAAAAGCAGCCTCCCAAAAGAATTGGGGGAATTGATTGAGAAGAGGCTTCAATGAGGAAAAAGAATCAAGGAAAGGGCAGTGATATCTCTTCATTCAGACACAAAAGAACAGCCCAGAAATGGAATGCCAGGTTAACATGCTCGCTGTCACCTAGTGAACTATAAGTCAAAACTCAGCTGATCTGAAGAAAGGTCTGAATCACAGTCTATAAGGCAAAGGAAATGAAGTTCTATCATGGACTCAGCTGTTAATCTAAACCCTAGTTTCTAGCACTGCTGGTTAGCCACCTGGTTGGTCATTTGTAAAGAGATGAATTGCCACGGAAAAGCACTTGCCTTTCCTGTCTGCTGCTGGAAAGTGATCTGAGCTGCTTGTACATTTCAAGGTGTTTTGTTTTTCTTCTCCTTTCAAATTTTAAAATCAATTTCAAAATTACAGCATGGAGAAGATTACAAGATCTTGTTACATCAAACAGGATAAAGTACTTGAGGCACTCAGGCCCTTGGCAAATGATGCTTGGGGATTTCTAGATGAATGACTTGTATCTGTGTTTACAGCTTTTCAGCAGAGTGCTTAGTATTTACTTTGGAATTAATCCAGGCCCATAAAACTAGTGATATATCAACATAACAGATGTACTTGAGCGAGTATACATTAAAAGGTGATTCACTTCAGAATGAGAACTTACCCGCTATTTGGAGGTTGACTCAGATATTGCTTGATTATGACTCAATGGAGTGCCTTCTGAGGGGCAGCAAGTGAGGGCCATCTGGCCTTTGCCCTACCCCTATGCATCCTCAAATTAGAAGAGGTATCTGAACTTTTTTCCCCCCTGACATAAAGAGAGCAAATAAGTGGCATAGAAAATACAAATGAAAAGAGAATCAATTCCAAATGGCTACGGGAAGTGTGGGGAATGAACACTCCAGGTTTTTATTTTTTTTCCTCTGGAGACAAAGAATTTTGGGGAAAATACGCTTGGGTCATCTTATATAAAGAAAGTCCATAACCCAAGCATAACGGTAGTTTTTGTTAAGAGTTCTGAAAATGGGACATCTGAGCAAGAGTAAACACAAAGTACTGCTTCACACCAACTCTATTTTGGCCTCCAAGATTGGACCAGTGGCTATGCTTTGATCTACAACTAAGGTAGTTCAGCACAGCATGCAGTCTATGGTGAGGATGATAGAAGGAGGCAGACAACAAAGATTTGTGGCACAAAGCTAAGTGACAAGAAAGGGAGGGAGAGAAGAATTCAGAGTACTACTTTCTAAGCAATGAGACAAATCATTTGATGACACTAGGAAGCCAACATGGGAGTATTCATTTGAGGTTTCTTCACTCACCTTTGCCAAAGTTTTCCAAGCAATATAGAGTAGTGGGAAATATGGTGGTGGCAAAGAAGAGATAGAAAGTCTGAATGCTATGAGTCTTTAAACCATGGTTAAGATCTTAGGATCCCAGATTTAAAGAGAGAATGGAGGGGAGACAAAGAAGTCTTTCAGTCTAACTCCCTCATTCTAGATTAAAAAACTGAGGAAATACAAATGAATTGACTTGCCCAAATGACATTTTATCCCAGATTCCATAGCTCTAAATCACATCTATTTTTAGACAATCACTTGACTCAAATTTAGTGATGGGAAATGTAGACAGAAAGATCTCAATCTGGATAGAGACAGAAATGATATTAACAAATTGTTCAGTTGGCCACAGAAAGCATTATTCACATTTTAGTAGAAGTTGACCTTTATATCGATGTAACTTTTTTTAAAGTTTTAAAAAACTTTTTTTTAAAAATTGCCTATTTTGACTAGGCAGTTTTGTTTACAATGATACTAATGTTTGCTAAATGATAATGATAACAGCTAGCTTTCATATAGCACTATATGATTTGTAAACACATCTACCTGTCCTAGGTGTTACCATGATACCCGTCTTAGATGAGGATACTCAGGCAGATAGAAGTTAAGTAACGTGCTTAGAGTCATATAAATGATAAGTATATGAGGCTGTATTTGAAATCAGGTCTCCTAGACTTCGAGAGTCTAGTGCATTATTCACTGTACCACTTAGCTGTCTTTATGGCATTTGAGTCCCTACAAGGTTTTGTTAGCTCAACAAAATCAATGAAAAAAATGCTCAGTGAGACTTTTACCAAATATATACTCTTGCCCCCATAGGGCAGAATTAGAAATTGTGAGAGGTAGATTTTGGCTGGTGAGAAAACTTCCTAACAAGTCAAAAGTGGAATAGGAGGCTTTACTGAGTATTGAGTTATTTCTGTTCAAGTAGTTGGTTGGACTAAATGACTTCCCAAGTTCCTTCCAACCCTGAGGTTGTGCAATTCTGTGACTTTCACCGAGTTTCAATGGTTCAAAAATTAAACCACAGGCATCTTCAGTCTTACATACTGAACAGACTCACAGTTCTGTGTAACACTTCAAGGCTATGGAGAAAGTTAGGTTTCCATCTAAAACATTAGTTAACCCATTCCCAAGATGGTGTTCTCCCTCCTGTCAAAGATCTCAATGAAAAGAAAAATGTGTTAACTAGCCTTAATGATTATGTAGGTGAAAAGCATGAATTAAGGAAATTTCTCAGGTCTCGTGCAGATGTTTCTCATTGAATAGACATAGGCAAAGACATAAAAGTGTTTGTTTTTCATGCACCATTGAGAGCCTACCTAAGAATAATGGGTAGAAGTGACAAGAGATGCAGATTAAGAATTGACGTTAGGAAAAAAAAATTCTTAACAATCAGAATTATTCAAAAGGAAAATGGGCTGAGATTGACAAATTGTTCAGTACAAAGGTTAACAAATTGTTCAGTTCAAAAGGTGCAGATTCTTTCACTGAAGGTCTTCAAGCATCTGAGTGTATACTTGGCTGAGTATGTCAAAGAAAGGATTCTTTGAGTATGGTCCTGGAGCAGAACTATATGTCTGTCAGTCATCCATCACTAGAATTATAGGAACTCTGAATTGAAAAGGACCTCTAAGATCACTGGTCACTGGGCAATTTTATTTTTTTCAGTAATAAAACAGGGACGATATCTCCTAAGGGGAAGAGCAATGGAAATCCATGACAGTTGAGGGTGGGAGAGAAGGGGAAGAGGCACAGAAAACCTATGCTGAAGAAATAATGGATGTGTGAGGTATAGGAGCAAATAGTTGATACTATTAGATTTCACAGGAAATGCTGATGTGAGGGTGGGGAAGATAAAATGTAACTCAGAAAATTGACTAATCTTTTGTATTCAATTAAGAAGTTACAGTTCCAGTGTATTTCCAACATGGCCCATATACTTATAAAATGGGAGTCATTTGGTGATTATACCATGTACAGAGAATAATGGGAGTTTATCTGAAAATAGCAGCTGGGTTTTGAGGTAGAAAGATCGTTCTCTTCAGCTCAAATTCAGCCTCCACTCAGCAGGAGCTGGTTCAGTCTTTATTCTTGCAGCTATCCCCCAACTTCTCTTTAAGCCCCTCTTTAAACCTGCACTTTAGTGTATGATACCAAAGAATTTCACTAAATGGCCAAAAGGATTGTTAAATGTCCTGTCTAATCAGTGTCCCTTTCAGAGCAGAAGAATAATCTGTCCTAAAGGTGGCATAAACCAAGAATACTCATACCAACCTTCCCTTATCTCCTTTACCCTTATCCATGAACACTGGAAGATGGAGAGGAGGGAATACGAGAATATACCTCAGTTCTAAGAGATTGCAATGAGGTAGCATGCTACACCAGAAAAAAGAAATGGTTTTGAATTAAGAGGGCCTGACTTCAAAATCCTGCCTTTATTATTGTCTACCTGCAAAATGTTGAGAAAGTCCCTCAAGCCCTCTGTGTCGCAGGATCCTCACCCTAAAATGATGGTGTTGTATTAGATGTCTCTAAACATCCCTCTGGTCTCTAAACCTACGGTGCTATAATTGTACATAGCACTGTTGCCGTCTCACCTCACAGGTAAAACCAGGTTGTAGATATCATGAGGTATGTGTATCTGTCTGTCTGTTTTAACCACTGGTAAGAAAGAGTCAAATTATGACTTTTATGAGTTACAGCTTAGAAAGGAAATTGATTTCCTTGTGATCAACAACAGGTGAAATTTAAAAAGTGTTGTTTTGTTTTTTTTAAGTTGTGGGGTATTTACAGCATGTTACATGATTCTTCCCATTTTACAGATAAAGAAACTGAGGCTTAGATGAAATCATTTGCCTGTGGCATTGCACTGCATGTCAGAAATACGTCTACCCTGAGCAACATCTAAAGTCAATGAATTAACATCATCTCATACACATGTTTACAGTTGGCCCTGCAAATGAAGCTAGAATGAAAATCAGGTATCACATGTGGTTTCGAGGTCTCTGGGAAACAAAGATCACCTAAACACTAATGTAGGCCCATTTGTTTTAAAATGATATATATTTCATTAAAATTGTCAAGCTACATTGTTACCCTAAATATAATATTACTAAAATGCTTTAACAAAGCCAGCTGGAAAGCGTGACATTTCATCCATATTGTTATTTATATACATATTTACGGCTGCCACCTGCTTGTAACTTGGCTCATATCATAAAGCAGTACAGTTCCCCTGTTTCATTATACTTTGACATTTCAGTATAACTACATAGCTGGCCATTCCTCAGTTTCCAATTGCTCTGCAGCCGCTCTTGAATTATATTGCCTTGGTAATAGAATAAAGATCTTTCTCCATGGTAGTACTAGGCTCTTTTTTTTTCATACCCAGATGGTACAAATCGCTGCTGGCACATGTAACAATTACCGCACGGCTTCTGCTGCTTAAATGAACCCCCACAAACCCCACAGAGTTATATTAGATTAGGGAATTGGGAGGTGAGCAGGAGGCCTGGCCAGTGGTCTCAGCTGAAGCACATATGTATTTGGTACCGGCTTGCTGTGATGGAAAATAAAACACATTTCTAGAGTACTGAAGAGTGTGCTTCTTTCTCAAAGACAGAAGAGAAAAGAAAGCCACCAACTTTATTAAAGCAAGTAGGTGTAATTTCAAAACTATTAAGCAGCCCAACCTACCAGAATATCTAAATCACACTTAGCATTTAGAATGTGGGTACAAAGAGAGGGGAGAAAAAGCATTCTTAGGATTCGTGTAGCATTGTGTCTCTTCAAAGCCTTTCACTGTCACGGCTTATTAGTTAATACATAAAACCATCTTTTGAAGTAGGTCTGCATTATGGTCCCAGTGGTAAAATGAGGAAACAGACAGAGAAAACTGAAATGGCTTTACCAACATAGCAAGTCTGGGTGGCAAATGGGTCAAGGCATTGTCTCCCCCAATTACTAAGGCCAGGTGTCTCAATTGGTAGGGGAAATGCCCTTCCCACACTGCAGGAAGCTGTCCTCCAAACTACCCTTTCTGTTATGATTTCATTTACTTCTAATGGTATTATCAAAGCAGCCTTTTTGAAGGGTCAATTCCATCCCAATTTAATTGACTATTTCTATCTCTGTCTACTGACATTTATAGCATCCCGACCAACTGTGCCCTCTTAGAGTTGATACACAATCCCCTCTTCCCCACCCCCACTTTAGTGTCTATGCCTTTCAAAGGTATATTAATTATCTATTGTCCTATTAATATCTCACCTTTTCCAGGCTAGTCTATGCTGACTTACGCATCTCCTTTTTCCCACTGGGTCACTCTTCTAAGATCTTCCATGTTTAGTTTAGTATTAAAGAGTTGTCATTGGGTCCTATCTAATTTAAGTTGTAACAAAAAAAAAAGTTGTAGCCTCTGTTTTTGTAAGTTGATTCACATGCTGGCCTTTTAGCTGCTGTACCAATGCTATATCATAATCCCATCTAAATCTGCAATGAACCTCACTCAATACGACTACTTTAAAAATTAAGTAGTGCCAGCAAATACTGAAGAATTTTCTCTTGCTAATACTCATGTTCTTAAAAGTTTGCTGGTATTTTTCCCCCAATATGGTTTGCATTTGGGAATCCTGATGTTGTTTTGATCATTTAGAGCAGGGTGGGGAACCTATGTCCTTGAGGACACATGTGGTCTTCTAGGTCCTCAAGTGTAGCCCTTTGACTAGAATCCAAACGTCTCAGAATAAATCCCCTTAATAAAAGGATTTGTTCTGCAAAACTTGGACACAGTCAAAAGGCCATATTTGAGGACTAAGAAGGTGACATATGTCCCTGAGACTGCTTCCCCACCCCTGCTTTATAGGGGCTAGACTAATTTCTGGTATTTCATGTATTTTCCTTACCGAAGTTTTACATGAATAAAATATTAATCCTTATTTCTGGACCAAATAAAGAGTGAAGAAAAATAGAATTCTATTTCTGCTCCACTGTGGGCAATCTACTTAACTCTTCTAAGCCTCAGTTTCCCTATAAAAAAATGAAAGCACTGTATCCAGTTATTTATAAGGTCTCTTCAAGCTCTGATCAAGAGGGAATTGAACTATGTGACTTCAGAAGTCCCTTCCAACTATAAATCTATGATTCTAGATGGTAGAAGTAAATCATCTTATACTCTTAGAGATGGAAGACAGAGCTATATAGTTCAAATGAGGAAACTAACACCTAGAAGTATGTATAAAATGACATAGTATAATCTTAAACAATGTGATGAAGGAAGTTAGGGCTACAGCTGGTACAAGCACTCAGGTCTCTAAACTCAAGGTTGGTGCTTTCTAAATTTCTTTCAATTCTAATTTTCTGAATCCTTGATTCAAGTTTATTCCTATCATTCTTGGCCTCACCTTTTCTATATTGTAGATTCCTACTTCAAACTTTTATTTCTTTTTTGCTTTCTTGTGAATTTTCCTCCAAATAGTCTAGATGTTTCTTCTTTCTTCATTTTAATCTGTCCTTTTCAACTTTTCTCCTGCCTCATTAGGACTTCGTTTGGACTTTTCACTCCTCTTTGGATCTTATCTATCTAGGATATCATCAATTACCTACAATTTAGGACAAAGACAACTTTCTTTGGTCTCCTGCCTAATGTTTTCCTCCAACTTAATCCTTTCACTTCCTTTCACCTCTAGAGGTTCTAATCTGGGGCTTGCAGAGAGGAGGAGGAGGGAATCCATCCAGCTCAAGTCATCTAAAGCTGGGATGGCATCGGTGATTGCATTGGTATATCAATATCAATATGGGGCATCAGTCAGGAAGACTTGAATTCAGAGTCTTACATCTGACATAGAATGCTTGGGTGCCCCTGAGCAAGTTATTTCATCTCTCAACGTTACTGACTTGCATTGGTAAAGGGAGATCATCATTCAAGAGTTCTCTCTACCGATAAAAAACACAGGCTCTGTCTTTATCCAGTCTTAATTCCTATCCTTATCTTTCATTTAATCTACTCGAGAGCCAATCTCTATAGTAAGAGCTGAAAAATTCAGTATAATGAACCAACACAATGAAAGAGTGATATTCTGTACAGTGTTCAGCACTCATAGTCAGCCTCACATCTGCAAAGAAAGGCTGGGGGAGGTCCTGAAGTATTTCTCTTTATTCACTCTTTAATGAATTAACCACTCTTACTTAAGAACTTAGTACTTTACTCTTTTTGTCTTCTTCTGTAATACTCATATATGTACAAGATGTATTACTTGGGTACCATACACTGGATATTGTGAAATCAATTTGCCTAGAGACATTAAAAAAAAGAGGAATCCTTCTCTAAAGTCCTATGGTGTGGCTTGTAGAGTCCAAGTACCTGCAATATCCCCTTCTTGTCCGTTAAGTCAACAAAGACTGAAAGGTTTCAAGTAAGGACTGAGTAACTGTGTGTCACTAGCAAGCAACCCGAGTTTAGCATTTTACCACACTTATAAATTGGGGCTTTATTCCTCAGCACATACTTCTAAATTTCATCCTGTTAGTGACTCATTATCCACCTAAGCTCAATGAGATTTTTAGCACTCCCCATCATAATGGCATCTATAAATTAGTCTACAGTTCTTTCCATGTTCAGGGTTTATGGTGTAGTGAAATCTCAGGTACCCAAACTTTTTTTTTCCATAACTAGTTATGGCTATCTGTCACTGTTCCCTTCAGCCTTGTGGCTCTTCTTTCTCTCCATGTCAATTTGAGTCAAATTTTCAAGTAAAATGTCACGAGAACACTATATTAATTGCCTGACAGAAAAAAATATCATGCCTTCCTTCCCTCCACTTATTATACAGAACTCCAAAACTAATTGTCTATAATTTGAAAGGGGGTCAGAAGCACTGATAAGAAAATGATTTTGTTCAGACATCCTTTATCTAGCATAAAGGCCTTGATTCTGTCCCCATTCCTTCTGAACTCTGATTAATTAACGGCTTAATGGAGAGATTAGCCAAAATAGTCAGTAACCTCAACTCATCTCAGTGCTAGTGTGTCCAAGCATACCATAGATAGCCTGAATAAGAAGTCCACACCATCGTCAATACACTTCAACAACTGCTTACTGGGAGTCAACCATGTGTCCATTACTGTGCTATATATTATAAAGGAGATATGAAAGAAATGTGCAACATCTTCTCTTTTCCTCAAGGAGTTGGTAGTCTTGTTAAGAAATTAAGGCACAAACATTATAAATGACTGAAACATAAAACAATATGGGAAAAACAATAAATCAGTGGCACAAGGCGATAGGAATTCATAGGAGGGAGAGATCGTCGCAGGCTGTCATAGTCAGGGAAGTCTTCCTAGGGAGCCAAACTGAAGCTGGGCCTTGAATGGATATTCATTATCAAATGAGTATTGTACACAGGAAGTGCTGTGGAATTTTAGAAAAGTAAGATCACTGCAGAATAGAGTAGGCAGAGAAGGCTCAGTTCATGTTTTTAGTGAGTCTTGAAGGCTAAGTAGGACTTGGATAGGTGGAATAAAGGCAAGTGAGTGAACAGTATATACAAAGGCATGGAGGTGGGAAAACACCAGTAAAGGTCAAGGGATAATGAATAAAAGAATATGGTTTGACAGAGTTCAAAAAAGTGAGGTTCTTGAGATAAGTCTGGTAAGGTGAGATAGGGAACTATGAGATAGTTCCTTGAACTGTGAGATAGGAAAATTATATTTTATTAGGAAATGGGAAGAAATATGTTGTAGGAAGATTAATCTAGCAGCTACTGCAATAATTCACTCAAAGTCACAGGGGCCTGAAGTAGGATGGTTACAGTGAAAATGGAAAGGAAGATTGGTAAGGAGGGACAAAAGAAAATAGTACCATATTGTGGAAAAAGCCTTGGATTTAAAATCAAGACTTCTATTCGAATCCTGGCTCTGCTCTTTATTGTGTGATCATAGAAAGTCCTTCACCTCTTTGGGCTTTAGCTACTTCCTCTGCAAAATGAGTGGGTTGCAGGTGATAATCTTCTAAGGCCTCCTCTGGCTCCAAAGCTATCATTCTACAATAAGTCAAAATGACCCCAAGACCTGAGTGACAGAGAGGCTAGGGGAATGACCAGCAGAACAGCAAAGTTAGAAAAAGAAGTTGGATTTGTGGGCAAGGCAAGATTTTGATTTATATGTTGATAGAATGATAATATGTTTGAGGAGACAACTGGAGGACATTCCTGGGTCACATAAAACTAGATAGCCTCTGCTGTCCCTTGCAACTCCAAAATCCTATAATTCTACGAGAAGTAAACAGTTGGCAATGCTGCACAAGGTGGAGAAAAAATGTATTCTGTAGTACGAGTCAGTAATGAATTTAACATTGCTCACAAGATTGAGTAAGTGATGAGGGAAGGGTATGTATGCAAAGAGAAGATGCCTTTATGGTATCTAGAAGCATATCTTCTTTCCTGGGTTTATTAGACATTGTACATACTCTATGACCTCCAAATTCACTCCAATACTTAAGAAAAGAGGTCTTCCTAGAGGAAATGAGAAGAAAAAGTGGCACTGAACCACTAAAGGCTCAAGATTAAGCCAAATGGCCTTGTGGTCTTCTATGAGATGAGATCAGGGGAAATGTCATGCTGCAGAAGGAGCACTGGCCTTGGATTTAGCAGATGAATAATTTCTGACACTAATTAGCTATGTAACCTTGGGTAAAGTCACTTAAACTTTGTTCTTGTTGAGTTGTTTCAGTCAATTCTCCATGACCCATTTGAGATTTTCTTGGCAGAGATGCTGGAATAGTTTGCCATTTCCTTTTCCAACTCATTTTACAGATGAAGAAACTGAGGCAAACCAAGTTCAATGACTTGCCCAGAGTCACACAGCTAGTAAGTGTTTGAGGTCAGATTTGAATCAAGGAAGATGAGTCTTCCTGACTTCAGGCTGAGCACTCTATCCACTATGCCACCTAGCTGCCTTTCTCATTTAATCCTAAATTTCTTAATCTAATGAGAGTTGGGCTTGATGATCCCTAAAGTCCTCTCTGGATACAACACTCCAGATTTATTTAGTTGTGCTGGGAGGACGTTCTTGGCCCCAAATTTTTACTTTGCCCAGGCGCCTGACATCCTAATGATAGAAATGATTTTCTTTGGCTTGAAACAATGCCTTATGAAATCCTCTATTGGAGTACGGTAGTACATTAAGTCTTCTGAGTCACTACCTCAGTATAAATTAGTCTATTAAGTTGATTTTCAGAGAGACTGCTTGCTCTACATAGGACCTATAAGGTCTCTGCCTCCACAGTTTTGGTTATTTTGTTGGGGGTAAGAGTAGAAAGAAAAGTTTGGAGCATAGGGCATTGCCCACAGTATAGAAGTCATAAACAGGTGGGGGAGAATGGGGGTATCAAACATAAACATCAATGATTTCAACATTTTCCTCTGACTGCAAAGCTATCGATCATGGAGTCATTCAGAAAGGTTATACATGGAATCTGTAATTATTGAGCTTTTTTCCTTAGGGCAAGTGAAGTCACAACTTCTTCCTTTCAAGTATTTAAAAAATATTCTTATTAAGACACGTCAATGTTGAGAATATTGGGATTGCTTGCTTTGTCTAGGCACTGTGGGTTGTTGTATTTCTGTTTCTGATATTTGGGAGTGCCTTAAAATGAACAAACACAGAAATGGCCCTATTCCTTCAAAGGGAATCACAGACCTATTCCCAAGATGGGCTTTCTTTAGAAACACAACTCCCTCTTTGTCCTGCCTTTCATAATCTGGTTCTACCTTATCTTTCCAGGTTTATTTCATATTATTTCCCTTCATCAACTTGACATTCTAGACAAACTGGACTATTTATTCTTCCTCAGGCACAATATTCCATCCCCCATTTCTGTGTCTTTGTACAGATTGTCCCCAGTAGCTGGAATACATGTCCTCTTTCCTGGTTCCCCCAACTACTAGTGCCTCCCTTTCCAATCATCTTGTCTCCATAAATAACCTTATACTAGTTAAGAACCTCCCATAACAACAAACAAGCCACCCCCAAAAGCCACCAACAGATTCCCATATATTTACTATGAACATATTTTTATTTAATTATCTATATACACATTATTTCCTGCAAAGCAGTGCAAGTATTTATTCTGAGAACATGACCTGTTTTTTTGTCTTTATAGTCCTAGCATCTAGCAGAATATCTGTCCATGGTACACAATTAAATGCTTCTTGTCCAACATTTCCTTGTAAACAATCACTCTAATTACCAATGCTCAGGAATATGGTTAAGGAAAAATATTGAACAGTTTTCCTTCTATCCAATCCTCCAATACATAGCCTCTACACAACATCGGGTACATAGGTTCTTGGAGCTGAAGGGTACCTTAACAACAATGTAATCCAAAGTTAACTTGCCCAAGGCCACACAAGTGATAAAGTGTGACCAGGGTTCAAAACCAGATCCTAGTAGTCCAAATTAGCATTTTCTCACTATACCAAGCAGCTCCATCACCCTGGTGCTTAATAAATGCCATCCAACCATGACTTTCCAAATACACAACCAGAGTGTCTAAAAAGTTTCATCTCTGTGACCTCTTCTTTAAGCTCCAGATCTACCATTATACTTCCTACATCAAGTGGAGTAGTAGGCATGCCCAAATCCTGAACAAACCCTTTTATCTGAACAAGATCATAACTACCAAGTGACAGTTAACTAGGTCTACCTCTTGCATATTTCCATAATATGCAAGGGAGAGACTCAAGAATTGAGTGCTAGGATAGATTATTCTGGAATAACTATTAAATAGTACAATCATGCTTATTATGAATAATAATAGCTAGGAAAGATATAGCTTTAAGATTTACAAAGCATTTTGCACATATTCATTTCAATAATCCCCACAACAATCCAGTGAGGTAGGTGATATTATCATTCCTGTTTTCGCTAAGAGAAATTAACTAACTAACTTCGAGTTGTTTGAAGGATTCTAACTCATGTCTTCCTGATTCAAGCCCTTCCCTTTTATCTCTCCTACTTCTAGAAGGGGACCTTTGATCAGTCAGTGACTTCCATTCCATACTGTTAACCAAATATTTCAGCACTGAAAAGGCCATCACAGAATGTCAGAGTAAGAAGCAACCTCAGAGACCCACATGTGAACAAGATTCTCCTCTGGAATAAATCTGACAACCGCTGAGACTTTACCTGAAAACTTTCAGGGAAAGAGGAACCTACTACTTCCCCAGGCAGACTGTCTCACTTTTGCACAGTTCCAACTGTTAGGTTCTGCCACTCATTCCTTGTTCCTGGTTCTACCTCGCCCAGTTTTCAGAGTACTTAACTGTATTGTAAATCATCCTAAAAATCTATATGAAGAGTTCTTGAATCTCCTGTTGAAAAAGGTAATACAAAGAAGAAAAAAAAAAAGACAAGTTGTGTTAGGTAAACTAATTTAGGTAAACTTCAAAGTTAAAAGAAAAGATACTAAGTGAAAATATCTGATTCATTCACCACCCTTGGCATTAGGACTTAAACTCTGCGTACAATGACAAAGGATACACCTTGAATGTCACTCCAAGGATGAAATGTAAGGAAAGGGAGTGTAACCTACATTGTGAGAGGGTTTCCTGCTCCTTGGAATTCCAAGGGAATAATGAGAACTGTTTGCAGTATTCTTTGTATTCTGAGAAGAGCCCAGTTACACTTGAGTTTCAAGGGAGAGAGGACGTTTTACATTCTGAATCAGATGTCCATGATCTCATTTGATTTATGGACCTGTCACTACTATTTGATGCTGTATCAAATGTGCTTTGAGAAGTTCACTTTATGAGCCCCTTCATCTATCAAAAGCTCATCCTAATTATGCACAGTCTTTGTAAATATTTTGATTCCTGCTTTCATTTTTTTTCTCATGTAGCTTGTATAATGTTACCATGTACTGGTGGGCCCTCTGGATTCATGATGAAGACAACCTAAGCTTTTATTGTTTTGCTGCTTGGATTACAGAGGGGTGCCCACTCCATTCCCTTGGCATTCACTTGGTGCATCTGCTCTTGTGGCATGATTTGAATATATACTTTTCCTTTCCTGTTAATGATGAAGTACATAGGCAAGTTTTTCCACTGGCCAAAGTAAAGGTCTTTTTTTTTTTTTAATTATGTTACTAAAACAGGTTTGCATAATAAGGGTATTGATGTGGCCAAGGTGGGTGGAGGACAATGACCATGCTGCCTTAGCTTACCCTTTGTTCTGGTTCAAATGCATTTACATTCTAAGTCATAGAGGATCTTGGGAATGTTAAACTCTATGTGAGATTGTCTTTGAAACAGAGAACTCTATCAGCCCTGACACAGCTGGGGTCTTTCTGCCTAATCTTTGATAGCTGAGTGTGGTGCCTATAATTTAAGACCTGCCAGCCTACTCAAGAACAAGCTCAAGAAGCGTTTCTGTCCATTATAGCCTAGAGTTGAGATGGCCCATGAAGAGATGAAGCCCAAAAAGTGGTAGTAAGGAGCAATGCCCAAATAAGACTACATGCCCAGCAGTCAGATGAGGAAACAAATGACTCTGTGGACAGAGGGAGACATGTGCCCAATGATGAATCAAGTAGCTTGGGAGGTGAGATCAAAGACATGGTGAACTACATCGAAGGGCAAATCGCAGAACAACACTGATAATGAACTTTAAGGAGAAGTTGAAAAGAACTTTCAGGAGACAACCTAAGAGGTTATGAAATCCATTGAGAGGTGATGGACCTGTAACCCACATTTCTTCCAAACAGACCTGATTATGTCTATCTATCAGCAGCAAAACTTCGTTAGTGTTATATTTTGTCCAGTGTAATGTTTTGATTTCCCTATATTGACATATGATCTCATAAAGCTTTTCACATTGCTCAAAAATACTTTTGTAGCAAACTGCTATTTCAATAATGAGATCCCACCCCATCTGTAATGTTAGATTAGCTAATTACATGATCACTGTTGTAAAATACATGCATAATATTGCCTACCTCATTTGAGAATACCAGTCAGCATCTTCAAGGCCTACTTGGTTTCTATACACAGTGACTGACTATTTAATGCATTCTGAGCACTCTATCCCCCACCACTATGCTTTTCTGTATGCAGAGTGGGATTTCTTCCTTTCTCATTCCCAGAATACAAACGCCAAAGCTTAGCTAGGTAATATAAATCTGAAATGTGCTTTGAACACACTACAACTCCTGTCTTCAATGGGGCTGTTAATTAACATTAAACTTTTATGGGTGATAATACTGTTAACTACTTTGTATCTGGGGAAAAGCACTCTAAGACATTCTCACAGGACACTAAAGACATACTTGGGGCTGAGTCAAAGTATATAATTTCTAATCATCTTAGTCTGAAATAACAGGAGATCAGGGCTCAGACTGTACTCCAGTAACTACTAAAAACGCAAGTGAATATGTTTCCTGATAGACAGAAGCAGAGAGATTTCCTTTAAGAAAAGCATTTGCTTTCCTAAATGGGGAAAAAAAAATGCCTTAGGTGAAGAGATATTCACAATAGCTGGCATGGTTAAGAGGGAAAAGATCTAGATTAGAATCAGGAGAATTGGACTTTATTCCAATACATGTGTGACAGTATGACTTGGTTTACCTCTCAATGTCAATGTCCTCATCTTTCAAACATGGTAATAATGCTTGTCCTATCTGTCCCTCCCAGGGATATTATGAGAATTAGAGACAGTATGGTATGAACAGAACACCAGACTAGGAGCCAAAAGACCTAGATTCTAGTCCCCACTCCTCCCCTATTTGCTGTTAGGATAAAACATATTACATATATGTGGAAAGTATAAAGTGAAAGTAAATAATTGTACACAAAATAGAAAGTATGATAACAAAACACAACAGTTGGTGAATTTCACCTTCAATACATTTCTTGGCTAAACTCAAGGGTTTCAGTCTCCCAATCAAGCAGTGATCTGAAACCTTATTGAAAAAAAAATCCCTCTGAGCCAGGGCTTATTAAATCAGTTACATGATTAATGTGAAAGAGCGTGTGAGAGAATGAGTAGAGGGGGAAGGTACCTCACTCCATGCAATAAGGGCTGCTGATCATGCATTTTCAGTAACCTTCTAGCCACCAAGAAAATTGCATCTTGGTGGATGAATCAAACCCAAGAAATATTTTTGTTGGCAGCTTTTCTTTTCATATGAAAAAAAAAGCAAAGTATATGAAATTTCATTGAATGACTCAACTCCAGTCTGGATAAATATTAGAAATATCTCAATAGTTATTGATGATGATATCCTCTCCATGGCCAATGCTTTCTGTCTGTAATTTCTAAAAAGGAATTAGACCCCTCAGGAAAAATGGATGTTAATTGAAGTCTTTGATGGGACTTTTTTCTGTAGTCTACTGGGTGGAAAACACACATAAAATGTCCAAAACTGCATTTGTGCAAGGATCAGTCAATCTCGACACAAGACTTTTAACTAGCAATGGGAACAGCTCCACTAATCAACTTGATGGAGTCTTAAAATGAATACTTCCAGGAGATTGCATGGCGAGCTCTACTTGGGAAAAACCAAATGCCCCCATGAATTGGCAGCTCCCCAATCCATTCAGATTTGTGACTACAAGAAGCAGAGAGCCCTAGTCTCTATTAGCAACCAGGTCTTACAGTCCCTGTTGACAAGATGGACAACAGTCCAGCCTCGTAAAAGATTCATGACCCAACTTTGCACTCTCTGCTGCTTGCTTTCTCATAAAAACCAGTGCAAATCCTATCAAAAATTTAGCAGAATCCCTGCCTCATCTGTTTAGGCCTGAAGCTAGTTGCAGGGACAACTCATTAGGGACAGGCTCATTAAAACCAGCCCTGGAGCAAAAGCAGTTTGCAAGCCTCCTCATTTTTATTCACTTTCACCTCCCTGCCCAAGCTTCTCTTGTTTCCCAGATGCACCACTTCTAATGATTTTGTACAACGAGCAGGTCTGTTTGCAAACTTACACTGGACCCAGGGTCCGACAAATGCTGCGCCTTAACGTCTGCCAAAGCTAATCTACTTCTGCTCCTTTGTTTGGCCTGGGAAGAAATGATGCTGAGAGTGAAGAAGGGTTGAAAGACAGGCCAGCGACTCAAGTGGAGACAGGAATCAGTAAGCCCTCAGAGCACCTGCCATCAAAGGATGAACACTACAAACCAATAAGCAAACAAGGCTCTGTCAGAGCTCAGGCCAAGAGTTAAAACCAGTTTGGTCCCACTCCTACATCATGTCTCACCTAACACATCCACCCCTAGGCAGGCAGGGCTAGGGAACTGGGCAGTAGCCCGGCTAATGGAGTCATAACCAGATGTTTCCTGCTACCTGCCAGGGATGCCACACACTGGACTAAAATGGAAGAGATTTTTATACTTTCACCACAAAAAAAAAAAAAAAATGGAATCCCTGGGTATAACACAAAGGACAGATGCCAATGCAGACATGTGACCATCCAGCTGTCAACACTTATGTGGCAACTCTATTGTCTACAGAATGAATAATTACTCTCTAGGAAAAAGGAAGGAAGGAAGGAAGGAAGGAAGGAAGGAAGGAAGGAAGGAAGGAAGGAAGGAAGGAAGGAAGGAAGGAAGGAAGGAAGGAAGGAAGGAAGGAAGGAAGGAAGGAAGGAGAGAAAGACAAGTTTCTATAAGCTTGTAACTTCCAAGACTTTTAGGAGCATTACCATATCACATGATACAATACCATCCCTCTTACTGCTATAGCATTTGATGCTGATTGTTCTTAAAACATAGATTATTGGTCTAATGGAGAGTCTGGAAATGGAATTATTGACTTATATGTTTAAAATGCAAATTCCCTCATTTAGCTGTGCTTCATCAATACACAGCACAACAGTGCTATTTTCTAAACAATCTGCCACCATTTAATTAGTGGTTCTTCTGTCCTTCATTCTTCCCTCTCCTTTCCCTCTATAAAACAGATTGGGGGATAGTTTGCATGAGTAGCAAAATCTGGGCGCCTTGCTATTTTGAGTGATAACAGGGACACTATGGCTCACCCTCACCACTAATCCCATCTGTGTGACATTTTTCCATTAGCAGACTTTACAAACAACCATTTCTATCTGTCTTTTCAGAATAATAATATCTCACAATTAGATATTATGTTAAGGTTTACAAAGAGTTTTATTCACAACAACCCTCTCAGGCAAGTAGTGCAGTTGCTGTGAATACAACTCCTTGTAACCTTTATATGACATCCAAATGTGAGATACAGACATCTGAACTTGATCTCTATTTTACACATGAACAAGATGAGATTCAGAGAGGTTAAGGGATCTGCTTGTGGTCACACAGCTTAGTGATTGTTGAAGCAGGTAACTGAATTCAAGATCAGCACTTTCCATGACAGCCTGGTGAGTACACTATCCATCACTTCTAGTAAGCTCTAATATGATCTGCATTAATTTTGCTAAAAAGAAAGAAAAAAAGAAGGAAGGAGAGGGAGGGAGGGAAAGAGGAAGGAAAGGAGTAAAGGAAGGAAGAAGGGAAGAGGGGAGGAAGGAAGGGAGGAAAGGAGGAAGATGTTTTCAAGACTACTAAACTGCAAAGAAAAGGCTATTTGTAATGAAAATTCTGATGCAATGTTTTCATTTGCACCACTAGTTATCATCTAATGCAATGAAATCTCATAGTGAGAAAAATTTAGCAAATGACCTCAAGTTGAGATGTTTTGCATTTAAAACATGAGTTAAGTGTTTTTCCTCAATGTGTACAGGGGAGTTATTCACAAATCTAATTTAGGCCAAATTTTAACTTTTTAAGGTAAGAAGGGGAAGATAAGTTTTGAAAGTACAGCTACCATTACTGGATTCCCAACTAGAAAATCATGACCTCCCAATAATCCAGTGCTGTTTTCTCAAAGTAGAGTTCTCTTACACTTATTAAAAATCAGCATGATTTCTCACCTTTTATGTCATTATAAATTGGCATGTACAACCTAGGGGGCTTTATGAGAAAGTATGTGGAATGACTATTGGCTTTGGAGCCATGTCTCTGATACCAGCTTTGTGACTATAGGCAAGTCATTAACCTCTCTGAGTCTAAGTTTTCTCATCTGTAAAATAGGAAAAAAGACCATTTAAGGTGACTACTTCAAGTGGTTATGAAACTTAAATCAAACACAATATATACAAAGTGGTCTGCAAACTTTAAAGCCCTATTATAGAGGCAGTGTGGTACAATAAGGAATGATGAATGACTCTAAAGTCAGAGGATAAGGGGTCATAGCCCATATGTCATGCTTACTAGCTTTCTCTATGACTTTGGCCAAAACAATTCACCTCTGTGCCACAATTTCCTTATCTGTAAAATAAAGGGGTTAAACCAAATAAAGAGGTCCTTCCCAGCTCCAGATCAATGACACTATATAATTTCAGCTATTATTTTTTTTTATTTGAGGGATCTAGGTCTGGGCACTCAAGAAATTCAATAAAGGGTGAATGTCCTCTACACAAAAACTGTATTTGTCTCACAAGTTTTCTCACTTTCATTTGTACGTTTAGAATCATGGCTGGGCAGAGAAGATCAAGGTTTGCCCACCAGCTGACATGCACATGATGGAGCCTTTCAACTGGACATTTTCCTGGTGCTGTGAACAGCATCCGTGAAACCAGGGCATACCTGAGTCCCTTGCATTTCCCAAGCTGCCAAACCACTCAGTGAGACCCAGGCATGGGCTACCCAGTCCAAAAGTGCAATGACTTCATTGAACTTCATCCCCAATACTACCTGCTCTCATTAAACATTCTAAATAAACAGGGGCTTCACACTGGGTCTACTTCTAAAATGACTTTCTTTTTATTCCCAGGGACACATCAAGAGCTGAGGGGGGAATTCATGCAGTATAGATCAGTCAGCCATTGACAGCACATCAGACTTTGACAAGCTGCTTGGCTCTGTTTAAAGTCTAAGTTGGGCCTCGGCCCATCAAGGCCATGGCTATTGAATTATTGACAGCCTCTCACTGTGGTGCAAAGGGAAAGAGTGCTACAGACTCAGCTCAATAAAGATGAAATGGAAACCCTCTCTGAAGCTTACTTTAGCACGTTAAAGGAGTTTTAATGGGGTGGTTTAAAATTCAGTAAGAGACTACATTAGGCTGATTATATTTTCAAGGGCTAAATGCAGACCCACACACACACACACACACACACACACACACAAAAGTTTGGGATACTGAAGGGGTTACAAATGAGAGAGAAACTGTGCCAGTTAGAATTGGAGCCTTATGAAAAGTGAGCTCTACTTCCAGTCATTTTCCAAGTACTGTTGTTTCCTCTAGTTGGTCATCCCTCCCCCCCCATCATCATCCCATAGTGTCATTCATCCACCTGTCCTGGTTTAGCTTTAATGGAGAGGGGATAGCATGAGAATAACGTATCAGCTGCTTTCTTCACCAAACCATGACCCAGAAGCATTGCCAGAGCACACACATTAGCACTACTCCTCCCCTTTACCGCCATTCATAAAGTTTATCTTTTGCAAATATAAAAGTATTTATATGATCTTCAGGGGATACAAAGAGTGATAGCCAGTATCCCTTGGTTAGTAAATTAATATTAACAATTCTGATTTTCTTACATAATCTCCTTTCTTTTTTAAATTTATACCTGCCAAGATTTACTTGTATTTTAATAGCTGATGTCAGACAAGCAACATGCAGAAAGTCCCATTTCAGGACTATAATTTAAAATACAATGAGACTCGCATCAACTGTCGCATTGACATGCAGAAAATTATTCCACGTGGACTTCTAAAGTGCATCCTAAAAGCTTCAAAGACCGAGCACATTTTAAAAGAATTTAAATTGATGATCATGGCTGTTTTTTTTTTTTAAAGCAATTTGTCTAATGTGACCCTGTATTCATTTTTCCGACATCACTTCCAATGCACTGCCTCCTGTCGAATCACAAAGAAAACCTAACAGCACATCTAAATTTGTGTTCATTTGCCTTCTGCAGGATTATCTTTGCTACGTCGAGCATTCTAAGTAAATCAAAGATGCTTCTCGGGCCTACAAGAGTAGGGCTAATCTCCAGACAAATATTTAGAAGGCAGCTTAGCCTTCTCTGGCTTTAATCGTTTCCAACTGATTTGACTTATTCTAATTACAGCCTTTATGGTATAAAAGCCATTTTTATGTTGCTGAGGAGCAGTTTCATTGAAAATACATGAAATTTTGCTGAGTTTCTGTTCCCAGGTTGATTATGGAAATAGTACTCTCCAGCTTTCCCCTAATTAGAAAAACACACTGCACAGAGCATCAACAATTTTTAACATTAATAACAACAGGGTCCTTTCGTCTCCCTAAAACCATTCCTCAAAACTGGATGCCAATAAACGCCAGCTTCATTTATGGAGAGTATTAGAAACTATTTCCCTAGGTTTGCATATCAGATTTTTTTTTTCAAAAGTAGAAACTGCCTATTTGGAGAAGATACTTAGTAATTTAATCTAACAGAGAAAAAAAGATAATTAAACTCTAGCACAGTTTATGGTAGGCGCATTTGTTTCATGGCTATGAACTTGGAAAATTCTAAAGCGTATATTGTAAAGCAGATTAAATGGCTCCTTTGACAAATCAAAGAGCACGATAATTTGTTTCCTCTGGCTCCTTGTTTTGTGCTCTGAATTCCCATAATAAACAGGATCTCTGTTAGCATCATAGAGGTGCATTAATGAATACATGACACTTTTAGTTTTCCCAAAGTTGAACTGTTTGAGGATGTGTAAAACCTGAGGGAAATTGCCATCCCCATGTCAATAGATAGGGGTTGAAATAGCAAATGTCACTCCTACCTCACAAATAGAAAAATCTCTTCTGTCTACCCAAGGGATAGACAGTTAATACAGAGATAAGGCTTATGGGATATGACTAGCCTCATGCTAGGGTCATGCAATACTCTTTGAGAAGAACACAATGCTTTTTTTTATTTTTAAGACAAATTAAGCTCATTGTCAATATCTAGTAACTGTTCAGGGGAAGAAAAGACTACTGAGGAACCAGAGATGGAAAATTATTTGCTATATATCAACACAAATGAGGGATGTCACTGGTCAGAAAAGTTTAAGTAGGGATCTTAAACTAACCCAAGAGGTCAAAGGACTTCAACATCTGCTATCATAAGAGCATAGATTTAAAGCTGAAAGGGACCTTAGAAGCCACTGAGTCTAACTTCTTCATCTGAGATACAAGAATACATACATACATACATACATACATACATACATAGACAGAATTACTCTGTGCCAGGCACTGTCCTAAGTGTTCAGGATACAAATGCAAGAAAAGGAATCAGCCCCTGCCCATAAGAGGTTTATATTCTCAGAAGCGAATATAATATAAAAAACCGAGTTGGAACTCGAGATAGAGAGGAGAGGAGGAGGGACAGAAGTAGGATCCATGAGAAAGGTACCTTAAGGATAAAGAAAAAATGAAGATGGAATTGAAGAAAATGAAATCCAGAGAACTGAAGTAACTTGCTGGGGTCACTCACTTCAAGAGAAATACAAGTGAGCAATTTCAGGGATGTGTCACTGATAGCCATCTGGACAGGATGCAGTTGCAATTTAGTCATGCACTTTATGATCCACACTCTTCCTTCAAGTCAAAGTATGGAAGGGATGGAATCTTTATCTGGCAAATAAAAACGTTTGGGGGACAATACACAGCCCCCTATGTTGCATGCATAACCTTCACCTAGTTTCCTAAGTACCTTCTAGACTTAGCCTCTTATGGTGGGTTTCAAGGAAGTCTGATCATGTAAGACCTACCTTTTAACAATAACAGAAATAACTGACACCCTTGGTTTATTTGAACATGCTTAAGGTTATGCTAAGGGACTTGAAAGTTTGTAATTGACCATAATTTGGGTTAGTGGCACACACTTCCAACCCAATAGCTTATGAAATCGATAAAATATCCTAAAGATAGTGACTCTGGAGGATTTGAGGTTTTGCTCACGTGACCATACTGTGGCAGGTCACATTGAACAAAGCAAGCAAGGAGATCTCATCCCATTTTCTAGAGTTGAGATGAATACAAGGTAGGAAGATAATCATGGAACATTAGTATCAGAAGAGAATTTGAGAGTCCTATGGTACAACCTAATTTGTGACAGTTGGATATCCAGTTTGTACAATGTTGATTTAACTATTTAACAAGAAGGCCTGTTCACCGTTGTCTCCCCAGAACTTTAAGTTCCTTGAGGACAGGCATTATATTTTACCTTTGTTTTTTTGTATTGCCAATACTTAGCACACAGTATATGCTTAATATATGTTTGCTGATTGATCTAGCTCTAATGTTGGAAAACATGTTTACTTATGTTGAGCTGAAATTTGCCTCCCTATAACTTTTAGCTTTAAGTTTTAGTCCTATTGTTTAGAGCACAAATATTCCTCCATCTACATTGTAGACCTTTGAATATGTGAAGACACCTATTAGATCTCCAATAAATCTCCACTTCTCTTGGCTTTTTTTGACTTATTCTACAACATTTCTCAAGTTGGAAGAAAAGTAAGACTGCTTATCAATTTGCATCATACATGTAAACTGTATTTAGTAACAACAGAGGTGAAAGTTCATTGTAGAATTCTGCCACCTGGGAAGTACAAAGATGATCTATTATACAACTGAAAACCATTGGAAGATGTTTATATGGAGTATGGCAACAAATTCCAGCCTAAGTTAAATGCCTGGAGGAAGTATATATAATAGAAAGAACACTGAGATTAGAATGGGAAGACCTGCGTTTAAATTACTGTCTTTTATTACATATATGACCTGAACAAGTCACTTTATCTCTCTGGTTCTCAGTTTCTCTATGTGTAACATAAGAGGAATAGATTAAGTGATCTCCAATCACTTTCAGCTCTAACATACTTTGATTCTTTAATTCAATTTACAGTTCAATTATTTTGATCTGCAATTTTCATAAATAGGAAACTGAGGACTGTCACAGGAACCCCCTTGGATTGAACTTACTAATTACTAACTTATGGAATGAATATAATTCTGAAGTTTCTAAAACAATAAATTCTAAGAGAGTGAAGCAACATTTGTTGCTACATAGAAAACATGGGGACAGATCTATGAAAAGTAGGAATGGCCTTGTACTCAAGCATCCCCTTTGGAGGGTTCACATGTGGAGAACACATGAAAGCTGGCAGGCAGAAGCAGTACATTAGGAGATTCCCTGAACCGAGATTTCAAATGAAATACCTGGACATTCTGTAGGAGACTGGTAAGCCCAGGGTACAGTAACTAGGAACTGGCTCAGGAGGGGACAGAGTGAATTTTGCTTATGTCTTGTGTTTGTCCTTTCTCAAAGAGGACCATGACATCAAGATGATGACATGACTTGCAGTTGACTTATCAGATTCTCACTTTGAGTAAGATACCCATTCAACGAATAGCCGTCTTTAAGTAGTTACTCAAGGGATGGCACCTTTAACAGAAAAAAAAAATCATACTGGGAGAGGAAGACCCTCAGGGTTTCTGAGTGAAAGAGAAATAGTTACTATTTAGTTTATGTAACTTGTGGTATAGAAGATGCAATGCTCTGGATGGCAAGAGGTCCCATGAACTGCAGCCACAGTCAGAGCTCCATGGACAATCCAGTACATATGCACACATACTTTCTTCTCATGTGATATGTGTATATATATATATATATATATATATATATATATAGAGAGAGAGAGAGAGAGAGAGAGAGAGAGAGAGAGAGAGAGAGAGAGAATATATATATATATATATATGGATGGATGTGTATATGTATATATGTGTGTACACATACATACAAACACACATGTGTACATATATTTACATATGAGCATGTGTGTGTATTATATGTGAGAGAGAGAGAGGCAGATACAGACACACAGAGAGAACCAGAGAGAGGCAGACAAACAAGACAGCGTGAGAAGGGAGGAGGGAGGGAGAGGGATAAATGGAGAGGGAGGAAAGGGAGGAGAGAAAAAGGGAGGAGGAGGGGGGAGAGGGAGGGGAGGGAGAGGGGGAGAGGGAGAGAGAGAGAGAGAGAGAGAAGCACAGGAAGGCCAGTTCTGATAAGAAAAGCATTTTTCTCCTCTGTATGCATATCCTGGCATAGTCTCTTAGTCAGGCAAGTCATGATTACAATGAAGGAAGTATAGCAATAATAATTTCTAGAGTGTTTTAAGGTTTAAAAAGTATACTTTTCTCATAACTCTTAAGGTAGGTAGGTATACTAAGTATTATCATCCCTGCTATACAGATAAGGAAATTCAAGACCAGAGAAATGATGTGACTTACCCAGGCTCACTTAGCTAAGAGCTGTCATAGCCAAGTGATTAAATCTATGTCTTATGAATCCAAGACAAGTATCAGGGTAATATTATGTAGTGGATAGTTACCAGACTAGAATCAAGACATCATTTCAAAATCTTCCTCAGAGATTTATTAGCTGTATAACCTGGTAACTGTAAAATATCCCTGTGCCTAAGTTGTCCACAAACTGGGACGATTGATTTGTTAGAGCAAAGATCAAAATTATTATTAAACTAGTATAAATAGACCTGACCTATTTAAACAATTTTGCAACACAGAAAAATGAGAAGTGGATGGAGAGGACACCTACACTGTTTACAAAAATTTCCTATCTAAGTTTAATTGATGTACATCATCGCCAAGAGACCAAAAGAACCTAAAGCCACTTTGGTTAGCAAATACTTGAAATGCTTGCTGAGTGGAGTGATATAGAAGCCAAGGGCAATGACAATCTAGAATATAAACTTGTATATAAAAATTTTATAGAGGGTGAAAAAAGTCATTTTGTAAAAGAGTAAGAAAAGACAATAAAAAATACTTTAGGTAAAGCACAGTGAGAGACCCAGATGGGTAAAATACTAAGAATGTTTAAGGGCGAAATTAGAAAGTGGACAAAAACAGATCAAAGATGGAATCTGTAGGAATTTTTATTTTTAAACTCTCTTCTCACCATCAAGAACAGAAGACTGAAATGAGGATTCATATCATAAAATGTGCTTAAAGAGAAAATGGAAATGTACTGAAGAGGACAGCGATGGGAAAAAGAGGCTGGATTAAACCACGAACCCAAGGAGTAGGTCAGCGCTGAAGACAACATAATTGTGAGATTGTTGGGGAATAAATCCTCCAGGTACATGAAGAAAGGCAAGATGTGAAAAACATGACCAAAATGCTGACTCTCATTTCCACCGAGAAAGGAAACCAACAGTGAATCCACAAGCCTGCTTTCATATCTATATAAAATTTTTGTTAGAATAATCTATGCATACTTTGAGGAAATTCATGATGAAGGCACCAGAAGAGAACAGGCAGACTTTCATGATGGATATTCCATTGTAGTTAGTATGTATCTTCCCCAGCATACAACTGACTGAAAGATGTAGAGAATGCAAGTTCTCACGGGCATTTTCTTTTCAGGCTTAAAAAAAATTACTTTTGATTGGTAGAGCAAAATGCTATTTTTATCTTAAAGGCTCTCATCCAAAAAGATGTCTCCCATGCAGATATCAGATATGTGCATAATTCCTTGGAAGATATAACAATAGAGATAAACTTACTCAATGACCTGTTGGTCACTAATTAATATGTCAAAGCATAAGACAAGTAAATGTGAGTTTTCATCTCTCTAAGGGAGGAGATCTAAAGTAGAGTACAAGTTAAAACTAAAGAGGGTGAGATCTGCCAATATGGAGGACACATTATGCTTACTGTAGCACAGCAGAATCATCCAAATGAGAATCAAACTTGCTTAAGATTTTGGCCTACATTTCCACCTAGGAAAGATATCAACTAATAAGCCGTGCTTAAAATTATTGCTTCCACATCATGGCAGCTGGAGTGCAATGCCACCATGATCGGGAAGATCTGTGTAAAATTTTTTGGCTTTCCTTTGGTACCAGAGAAGAAATGTGAATTTTTTCTTTTTTTCTTTTGTGAGGTGTGTACAATACCTTACTGTAAAATTTGAGTTAAGTGTTTGGTCATAGACTCTATTGTATCTATTGCCTTTCAGTGTTCTTCTGTGGCTTCTCTGAAACTTGCAAAATATTCCCATTTAATTTGTTATGCTGACCCATAATATATTGATACCACAATGGGGAAAGTTGCAATGTGGAAGGGATAACTGTACTGTCTAATCTATGATATATAGTTGGACGGACAACTTTATAGGGATTGTCTATCAATGTATGTTATCTATAGACATATAGATATATAAAATGTCTACAGCTGTCTTTATCATGTACAAACACTGCAAGAGTTCAGTGGATTGGATCTAAGAGTGAACAGGGAGGTGAGAACAGTCTTCCTTTGGGAAATTGAAAGGTTCTATCAATAATTCAAGTTTCTCTTCTGAAACAAAGTTTCATCTTTTAATCGCAATAATCTTCTAGTAATTCAAGGATCGTTATAATATTTGAAGGACTGGGATAGAGGGTCACACGAAGTGTAATGGAGAAGTTTACTATGTGTGTGAGAAGTCCACAACACATTCCAAACAAGAAATTACAAAGGAGATATGATGTAAAGGATTTCATCACTGAAAATGTATGAGCCAAAAAGACAGCTCTTTCTATGTCAAGAGCTGTGCTTGTCCTTCATTGCTGAAGAGGACTATGCCATCAGAGAAATGATGACATGACTTGCACTTGACTTTGTTTTGAGTGAGGGAGGGCTGTGCAGGTCACCAGCCTCACTTCTCCTCCAGAGCCATCTGGATCCAGTGACCAGATATTCATTAGGATGCACTGGGAGACGTTGGCCCCTTTAGGCCAAGGTCTATGCAGGTACTCACTTAGGGTGAGGTAACACCAATTCGTTGACTAGGTCTGTTTAAGAAGTAGCCAGGCCCCTTTAATGAGGCCAAGAAAAAGAAAGACTTCAAGCTGGGAGGGAAACAGCAACAGTTACTATTGATAATCACTCTAAAGCCAGGAGGGTCCAAAGGAGCCTTTAGGCAGGGGCCCTGTGGTGTCTGAGCTTCAGAGTGCAATAGCTTTAAGGTTTTGAAGGGAGGAGAGGGGAGGAGGAGAGGGGGAGAAAGGGAGAGGGGAATGGGAGGGGAAAGGAAGGGAAAAGGGAGGGGAAGAGGAGGCAAGGCTGCCTAAATGGGGACCCAGGTAGCTGAATAACTCAACTCCTCCTCTCCTGTCTGCCTCTTCCTCCCCTTCCTTCTCCTCTCAAAGGTAAATTTGGATGGCCAGAAGATGCCCAGTTGACTTGGGGTTTACTGACTAGATTTCATTCCATTCCATTCCATTCCTTTCCTGTCCTTTCATTTTTCCTTCCCTTTCCTTTCCTTCCCCAAAACCTTAAACCTATGTTTAAGAGTGATACTGACATTCTCCACTGGCATTTTCTGGATGTCAGGAGAAGCTGGGGAAGACGACCTGGAGTCCCATGGTGTGTTTGGAAGAAATGAATAGGTAAGAATCGTACTAGATGAACATGGGAATACAAACACAAAAATGAAACAGTACCTTCTCTCAAGGTGCTTCCAGTCCACTGGAGGGATACAACAATTAATATTTAACTATCTCAGAAGCAGTATAGATTTTTAATCAATATCAATTTTGAGAGGAGTATGAAATGCCACAATTTTCATTCGTGGTTGGACTTGGCAATGAGAGCTTCTGGCTTAGAGGCTGCATGGATGGATGAAAGAAGGGGTGATGATCCTAAGAAGTTTTGAGGTGTTGAAAAAAACAGGTGAGGGAGGACCCTAATTTCACTCAAATAGAATCCAGGCTATCCAGTAAGCATGTGTTTGCTTGTATGGAATGGGACATTTAAGTGCATGAGACAGAAGTTGGGGGGGGGAGGGTTACTGTGCAGAATAGAATGGGGAGTCAATACAAGTATTGCCAAGGTTTGTAATAGTTGAAATCAACTTAATTTTATACTTTCTCCACTGATTTGCAGGGGTGGGGAATAAAGGGATGATGATATAAGCTAGCTAGGATTGAGGTTTAGCAAGTTTGGAATGCTGGAAAGTTGAAGAGAGGGAGAAAAATTGTTAAAAGTATTCCTAGGATTAATTATTAAGTGACAAATTATGGGCTCAAATGGGGGTGTCTTGGCATGTAGGCAAGTGAATTCAGAAGAGTGATATGAATTGGAAGAATAAGAAGAGATTAGAGAACTAGAAGTTATTGCAAGGGTAAAGAGCTAGCCAAGCAAAAATAAAGAATTCTTGAGAGGTGAGAAAATAGGTGTTTGTGGTCAAATAGTGGATCTTGGACTTAGTGCAGATGGGTGATGGTGAGATCTTGGACTTAGTGCAGATGGGTGATGGTGAGATCTTGGACTTAGTGCAGATGGGTGATGGTGAGATCTTGGACTTAGTGCAGATGGGTGATGGTGAGGTGTCACCATGACAATGTGTGCTCAACTATGGTAGAGAAGGCAGGTGTTAGAGGTCGAAGAATTACATGGTAAGGTGATGGAGGAAGGGGTGTGCTGGAGCTGGTGTGAGCATAAACAAGGGCTTGATTTATTATTTTGTTGATTCTATAGACTTAAGAAAGTTGATAGAGAAAATAATAACCATGCAGTTTACCTTAAAGGCATGTGGTATACATAACCTCTTCCCCCATTCCCACCCTCCAGAAGCATCTGTTAAACATTATAAGTGCATCTCTGGATACTGGGGCCTTGGAATCAAAACTCACATCCCCAGTGGAAGAGGATGGGGGAATAACATTCAAATCGTCAAGTAAGTAGGGACTCGCTTCAATTCAAAAAGCATTTATTAAGTAGCTACTATGCACAATGGCACTGTACCAGCTACTGAGGATGCAAAAACAAAAATGAATTCAGTCCTTGCCCTCAAGGAGCTTATGTTCTATGTTATGCAATCTAATTCTCCAGATGTTCCCCTTGTAACACAGCAGAAAAAAAAGAGTGTAGCACTTTAGCAGGCATATACATTACTGTTAGCACATTTTCTTAGTAGTCAACAAACATATGAACCACCTACAGTGTCACAGTGATTGCTCCATATATACATATACCCAGACATACTCACATGGGTTATTGAGTACAATGAAAATCTCACTTTCTCCACTTGACATTCACAAACCAATGTATAATTTTGAAAATTCTTTCACGTTGATGCTCACAGCAACACTGTAAAGTGAGGAAGGCAAATATAATTGTCTGTCTTTGACTAAAGCTCATAAAGGCAGAAGGTATAGACAGACAGTTGGTTTTCAACCAGAAAGATATGGGTTTTAACAACTCACTTCTGACTCAAACTGGCCATGTGAACCTGGGCAAGTCACTCAATCTCTCCAGCAACTTGGTAAGACTGTAAGAAGAGTGACGTCACAGGTTTAATACTGACCCCAATGACCACTAGGGGTGAAATGACTTTCCTATAATCACAACTCAGGAATACCAAGGCAGTGACCACATCCCAGGTTCTCTGCTGTTCTTCCCCAAAGAAACTAAGCAAAATGGATCTTCCCTAAGCACAATCTCTCTTCCCTACCCCCATCAACTCCAGTAGCTTCCTATTGCCTCTAAATACAAACTTCAGTGCTTAGCTTTTAAAGACCTTTACAAACTTGCCCCAATCTGTTATTTTAGCCCCATCATATACAACACTCCTTTTGTACTCTTTAAGTCAGTCTTTTCTCTGTTCCTCACACAGGACACTTCATCTCCATTTTCTGTTCATTGGTACTGCCCTTCTCTATGTCATGCCCAAAATGTACTTACTACTTCTCACTTCTAGGTCATATAATCCTCCTTTTCCTTCCTTTGAGATGCAGTACTTTCTATACAGTGCTACGGAAGCACTACTCTCTATGTTTCCTTATGCCCCAACGGCTAGTGCCCTCCCTTCCAAACTACCTTATATACTTTGGATTTATGTTCTATATATTCATTCTGTGAATACTTGCATGTTTTTTCCTCTCCTTAAAAAGTAAGCTCCCTGAGAGTAGGGAATGTTTTATTCATTGCATTTGCATGCCCAGTGCCTAGCACATAATAGGAACTTAATAAATATTTATTATTGAATGACTGAAGTGATCCAGGCATTACTGACTAACCTGCAGGGTTCACATCACTATAGAAAGAAATACTAAAATAAAATAAAAATTTAAATTTTAAAAAAGGAAGACAAAGTATGCCTATCTTCTAGGACTTTACAGTTAAAGAGGCCAAGTCATATCATCCCACCAGCAAATAGAGAATGATAAAATCTAAGACAGATGCCATTGAAAGGGGAACATAGTGGTGATGGGCTGAAGTAAGTCAGGCAAGACTGCCTGATACACATGGTATTACCAAATGACATGACAAGGAGATTCTTAGGGATGGGGATAAAGTGGGAGAGAGTTAGAGGAGGACACAGCAATATAGAAATTTTAGAGTCTGTTAGCTGCTACCATATCACATGACCTGTTTAAGCCTTAGGCAATCTCACTTTCTCTTGCCTTAACAAAAAAAATTTTTGTTTTTTTAAATCAAGAAATATTTAAATAAATACAGTTTTAAAGTAAAAAGTGAATTTAACTATGTTTGCACACAGGCAATAATATGGATAATTTGGCAAGAACACCATGGATTGTTATGAAGGGAAGCTTGCTTAGCTTTATTTATCAGATTGCATGTGGTGCAATTAATGCATGTGGTACAAATTATCAGATGGTTCAGTGGGTGCAGTGCTAGGCCTAGAGTCATCTTCCTGAGTTCAAAACTGACCTCAGATACTTACTAGCTGTGTGAACCTGGGCAAGTCTCTTAATACTATTTGCCTCAGTTTCCTCATCTGAAAACTGAGCCAGAGAAGGATACTCCAATATCTTTGCCAAGAAAACACAAATAGGGTCTTTTAGAGTCAGACGTGACTGAAATGACTCAAGAACAACAAATTTATCAGACTGTCCAGTTCTGAATATCAGTATCCATATGACCATAACTTAAACTATCTATTCCTTGGCAATTGTTAGTTAATATCTGTCTGTTCATTTCTCATTCATTCATTCTTCCAACAAAGAAGCATCACCTACTCAAGTTAGGACCTTTGACTGATTCCAAACTTTCAAAGGGGCCACACTTGAGGATCTTGAGGACCGCATGTGGCCTCGAGACCACAGGTTCCTCACCCTTACCCCAATGAGCACAGAATTTAGTGTCAAGAAACCTGGGCTTGAATCCATTTTCAAACACTAAACCAGTTGTTATAACCAAGTCAGGAGTTGCCAAGTTGATAAGCACTTATGTGCTAGGCACTATGTTGAACATAGTGGGGGATATGAGGGAGGAAAATGGCCCTGCCCACAGTCTAATTGGAGAGATAATATGCAAATACCTATGTACGGACAAAAACCATACAGAATAAATTGGAGGTATTTTCAGAGAGAAAGGCTAGCATTAAGAGAAACAAGTAAAAAGTTTCTTGCCGAAGTAGATCTTTAGCTAGGACTAGAAGGAAGTCACAGTTTCCTTATATGTAAAATGACTTTAATAATAATACTTAGAATCTCACAGGGTTTTCAGGAGGAAAGAGACTTACCTTGCAAAACCCAAATTATTATGGAAATGAGTTATAATTTATTAAACACATAAAATATTAAAAGCGCTATGCTGAGTGTTAGCAGAAATACTGATATCGATTTGTTATCTCAGTGATGGGGGTGTGTGGTATTTGTTCTGCCATTACTGGTGGTAAAAGGGCAGCTGAGTGGTGCTGTGGATAGAGCACCAGTGCTGGAGTCAGGAGGACCTGAGTTCAAATGTCACCTCAGACACTTCACACTCACTAGCTGTGTGATCTTGGGCAAGTCACTTAACCCCAGTTGCCTCATCCTGGGTCATCTCCAGTCATCCTGATGAATATCTGGTCACTGGATTCAGATGACTCTGGAGGAGAAGTGAGGCTAGAGACCTGTACAGCCCTCCCCTCAAAACAAAGTCAAGTGCAAGTCATGTCATTATTTCTCTGATTGGTATGGTCTTCTTCGGCAACAAAGGACGAACACACACACAGGTGGTAAACTTTTGCAGCTTCACATTCTGGGTAATTCTCGTCCACTGTAGTCCTGAGAATCTTCCATTGAGAAGAAACAAAGATGGTCCCAGACTAGATGAAGCTTTATAATCTGACATGAAACACGCCTCCTGGATCTAGTTGCGTGTCTTAGGTAATTCACCTCATATCCCTGAGTCTCATTTTGCTCATTTACTGTAAATGAGGCTTGGACTGAATGGTCTCTTGCAATTCAAATATACTATGACTAAGTGATCTTTTCTTGAACTTTGGATATATCTAGCAGGAACCCTGTCTCCCCCCCACCCCCCACCACTACCCTCACCCCCCAATTCTCCACCACTATTCAACTACTGACCCATTGTTTCATTTTAAATGTCTCTATGCTTCTTACTATGTCACTCTGTGTCCCTAGTAGGTGACTCATAATCTTCTCATTGTAGCAAAACAAAGTATCCTCCTGGTTTAGATTCAAAACCATTTCTCATTATGGTACAGAAACTGGGGGCTCTTTGGGGCTCAGCAGCATAACCTTGTTATTACTTCAAGTAACTACTGCATTTGAGTCCTGTTCAGGCAAGGAGGCCCCAGGACAGAAGCACCCTACTCTCCTCATCTCCTGATCTAGTTTCAAAGTGCCCTTTGTCTAACTTACCTTGACACATGTATGGTTTCCATGAGATTCCAGTAGGATAGGAAAGGAGAGGAGGGTGATTCAAACAGCCCATGGTAGCTTATAATATTACAAAGGATTTACAACTAGAAAGGACTTCAAGTTTTCCTAGTCCAGAGGTGTCAAACATATGGCTTGCGTGGCAAATATAGCCTGCAACACTCAAGAGTGTGGTTGGCAGCTAACTAAAATGTAATTGGTAAATATTTTTTAAATCTTTTTTTTTAAATACAGTATGACATAGACAATGTTCATATGTGGTTTTCTAGGTCAATAAGCAGCTAGTAGGGATCTTTATATATCATTTAACATCACTTTTCCTGTTTGAGTTTGAAACCACTGATCTACTCTATCATTTGATATTTAAGGAAAATGAGGTTCATGGAAAAGTGACTCATGGGGTCACACAAGTAGAGATCTCATTTCTGTAAATTTAAAGTTCTTTCCACTATACTTAGATACCTGTTAGCAGCGATTCAGGGCAAATGGATATAATTTGGAAATGGCTTCTAAAGTCAGCCGAGGCCCAATCCAAATCATTCCAGGCCTCTAGAATTCCCCTGGGTATGGTAAGACTGAAAAGCACCGGGTTCAGTAGAAATTGGGTACCTGTGCGTTGCTGGTTTGTTTGGGTTTTCTTGCATGGCCTTCTTTTGAGGTTTTTGTCATGCCTACTCTTATAGTTCACAACTGCTATACTATCACCCACCAATGCTGATGGCACCTGAAGGCAGTGAAATCAATCCAAAAATCAAGTCTGCATTTAAGTTCTTCTTCTTGATACCTTTCTGTGGTTTCCATTACCTATAGCAGTTCTGTTCTTTTCCAACTTTGAAGGGAAAACCACACACCTTCTCAATTTATTGACTGAATTAAAAATGGGAAACAGGTTCTTTCCCTGATTCCTTGGCTGCTCAGGGCAACGTCTGAAAAATAAGCAATAATGATATTAAAATAGTGTTGGTGGCTGGACAGTGTCATTAGATGAAAGTAGGCCTAATGTATTAGGACATGTTGAGCTAATAGGAAAACAGTTTTGATTCACTAGCCTCTGTCTAACATGCCCCGACAACAGGAGTTAGGAGGCAGTGGGAAACTCCCCTCTAATCACCTCCTGTTAGCAGCAACTATAGGCAAATTGCTGTTAAGGATTAAGTGGGGAGCCTATCACAGGATCAGTGTCAGACAGAAAAAAGGCTCAATTGGAGGGCAATCATGAGTCTGTAATCACTTCTTTCAGAGCTTTTCCCATTGCTAACTATAGCCTTTTAAAAGTGTGGACACAGGAAAGGTACCTACAATAAACACAAGATGAAAGTTTCCTTTAAAAAATTGGTAGATTACTCTCATAAAGGAGATAAGACACATTATTAATATGTTTTTTGCCTCAATAGATCTCTCAATAATATGTGCACCCAGATGTAGCCTTAACCAGGGAATGTTGCTTCAAATAAACGATTTATTTGGGGACATAAAATGAGTTGCATTACTGGAAACATTCAAAAGCATCTGGAAAGAAGCTTTGGGTTTTTTTTTTAAAGATACAGTTCATTTATCACTGGTTGAATAATATGAGTAAAACAGAAACAAATTAACACAGTGATATTTTAAGAAGTGTTATATAATAGTGGAAAAAAGAATTGCTGGAAAGATACCATGTCACTCCAGTGCTAGAGTGAAAATTAAAAAAAAATAATAAAGAGGGCCCTTCTGTTCATGACACATAGCTTTATTTCACATAGGATGAGCTCTCGTTTGGAAAGTCAAGCTCACTTTATTTTACCAGCTTCATTATTTTCTCACACTATCTGGGGAAGTTTGGTAACAGAATGAAACGTGAAACCTGAGGCCATTTCAAAGTCACCATTCTGGTACTTAGAAACAAGCAGAGCTCCTGACAATTATCCCATATTTAAAGTGGGAATCTGATTTACCCAATGCTGAATTTATTACTTTGGATTAATTTAAACCAGAGCATCATGTCTACAGGCACTTTCAGTCTGAGTACATTTTAAGGACATCTTCCATCACTTAATTCACCTGTAACTTGTTAACAGGACAGAAGTAAGGAACAGGATGGTGTAGAAGAAACAAGGAAGGTGGAAGAAGAGAATTGGGGTTCACTGAGCCCACACCCAAGTTGATTTTCAGAACTTTCCCTGTTCTGTTCTATTTCCCAAATTGCTAAGGTAGTCACAGAAAAGGCTCAGCAATTTTATTCCTATTACTGAATTTATGTGGCTTAATTTACAATGTTTAAATGAAGCAAGTTATATTTAAAATTCACAAATGCCAGGATGAGCATGATGCTGAAAACTACCTTTGAGCAATAAAGTAAGGTTGCTTCCCTCCATAAAAACTGCTTTATTTTATGAAATGGATTTTTTAAAATAGGGATAACCAGAACCTGACATTTGAAAATAGAATGATAAAATTATTTACCTTTCATTAAAAAAAAAATGAAAAGATGCACCTGATTGAGGAAAATTATTCCTGAAGATAAAATCAGATCCTTTAATGACCAGCGAGCAACTTGGACACTTCCCTCCCTACCACACCCCTTCTGTTTTTCTGAATAATCTTACTAAAATGGTGTCCAACTTCTGCTTTGCTAATAGTCAAGGAAGAAAAATTCAAAGCAATGGGTATATATTGTCCCATTTTCCTTAAAGGGAGAAGAAAAAAAGTGAATGTCTTCAGTCCATCAATGACATGATTTTTGCAGTAATTCATTTACAGTCAGGAAATCCAAAGTCCTCTCTCTGGAACATGTTGCACAGTTGGTTTCTTTGGGTTTTTTTGGTGGGGGTGGAGATGAAAGGGAGGAAAGAAGGTTCATTAAAAGTATACTAGATATGAAACAGTCTGAGAGACATTAAAAGTGAACAGACAAGGGAAAGGAAATTTCAACAACAAACAACACAAGAAAGGTAGCATTTCTGATGAGGATTAATTGCAAATTCTAGGTGACAATCTGCTTACTAGGAATAGGACCTTATTACTTAGAAACCTTTGAGTCATGATGGAAAGATAACTGCTGACCCAAAATTGGTACAAGTTCATGGTATGTAAATTTGAAAAGGCTAACAAGTAGAAACTACCTTCCAGATTTACTGTCAATTTTCTTCTCAGGCTAGGTGCCATAAAAGAGATTTAAAGATGTGTGTGCAACATCTGCCCTGTGGCTATTATGCCAGCATAAAGATTTTATCTGTGATCCTATTTTTTGAAAATGTATATATGTATATGAATAAACACACACATATATACCTATATGTGTATGTATGTACACACACAAATTTAAACTACTCCCCCAAAAAATCCTCTAATGCTCTATTTACGCAATCTTTTAAAATGAAAAAGGACAAAGGAATATTAGTTTTATGATGTCATAACATTGTGCCTGAGAAACCCAAATCTACTCTCTCTGTTTTTCCAAATACCACATTCTATGAAAGAGAGCAAATCATAAGTCAGCACTGAGGACATTTCTGGCTGCAAATTTCATGTACCCAAAGAGAATGATCAGTTTCAAAAGTACTGACATCTCCATTTCACTTGCTTTGTTTGCAGTTCAATAGAAACTTACAAAAAAATCCAAACATGTTTCCTGTGTTTAAAACCTACAACCAACTACCTCTGGATCCCTTCAGAGAAATAATCATGGTTCCAAATAAAGTTGCCTTTAGTTCACACATATTAACTCCTCCTGCTATCAGTCATGTATAAACTATTGCCATGGAAGAGGAAAAATTAATTCTGAATAAAAAAAAAGTGGGGTGGAGGGGAAATTCAATATGCTGCCTTTTTTTTTAACCTCAAGCCCCAGACAGAACTGTTCAGCATTCGACTATTGAAATTGAGGGGGAACACCCTTTTTGAATGCTCCTTTTATACAAACTGGACACATGACCAGGTCAGCGAATCAAAACCTAGAACTGCCACAAATCACATGCACAGTGTAAACACCACCACTGCCAGGGCTGTAAACCTTTTCTCCAATGAAACAAATCAGCATAAGTTATTTTCATTCCCAACACACAAAAGTTGTTAACGGTATCCCTACTGGTAGAGATGAAATGCAAATCACAAATATAAACAATGCTGGTGAAGGGTGTCTCATTGCAAAACTCTCCCCTCTAAAAATATACACACATTCAAGAAGTCACCCTCATCCTTTCCCATGCATACACAAACAGAAACAGTAACAATACACACTATCCCCAAACTATTTGTGACATGATGAGGTTTTGTTATCCCAAATAATATTCTAAAAGCCATGGTTTGTGCAATTACCTGTCATTAACTCCCATTGCTATCAATTTGCACTTTCCAAGGGTTGGATTTAACTAGTTTAAATAAGAGAAATATTGTTCATCCGTGCAGCAGAATAGTCCCCTATGTCTAGCAGGCTGGTAGTGAGACAGGCAATTTTTGTTCTGCAGGTCACCCTTAACTGGAGGTTCAGCACTGGTAGTTAAAGGTAACTGTGATCAAGCATTACAGGATTCATTCTCCGGTGATTTCTTACAGACTCTCCTATCTTAATACACAAACTCACCCCACTGTGAAGCAAGCCGGGAGCAAGGTTGGATAGCCACGAGTCAGTGTAAAGGGCTAGTGGTTAGCTCCATGAGAAAGGGGGGAAGGAAAAAAAAGAGAGAGAAATCTTTTTTAAAAGAAAAAAAAAGCCAAAGCATCAGGAATATGCGCAAAATAAGGAAAAGGGGATGGAAAATTAATAATCCAACAGGCAGGTTCCTTCAGTGTTATTAATCATGCTCCTTCCCAGAAGCAAGAGAGAAGCCGAGATTTGCACATGGGAGGGGAGGGGAATGTACACCATTGGCCAACTGCGCTCATTCCTATACATCTCAGCCAATCCTTTTTTTTGCCTTAAGGTACAAATATATCTGGGATGCAGTTACAAAACCCTGGAAGATGAAAAATCATGCTCTCTCAGCCAGGCTATGTTTGGTCCGGTTAATGCACTATAAACTTTATCTGAGCTGACTTCTCATTTGATCCCCCTGTGACAGGGTCAGGGAGCGGCAAGCAATTCCACCCCCAAATCATGCCATAATCGAATTGCTGCCTATTTCCCGAACCTATAATGAAAAAGGCAACCGAAATAATGCAGGTAATGTTGGCAGCCTCCCCTTGCTGTCGTACATTATTACTGCCGATTGCTTGCCTCCATTTCCCCTGTACTCTAACAATGAATATATTTCACAGCTCACTTGCTTTACTGTGTGGGTGGTATGGCACAGACACCTACATGATATGAAAGAAAATCTAAAACAATAGGGTTGTGTTTCTGTGCGTGGTGCCTAACAGGCTACTGGTAGGAAAGGCAATTTTGTCAAGCTGCTGCTACCAGGAAAACATAACACACACACACACACACACACACACACACACACACAAACTCACACACACACAGCAACCTAGTAAGGTTTAAACTAGAATCCTGAGCTAAAACCAAACCAATTTCTCTCTGTCTGTTTAAGTCCCAGCCTCATCACCTACAGCATAATTCAACCATTTAATAGAAAAAAAAAGGAATTCTTTTGTCACCCAAACGTTTCAGAGGTTTTTATTCTGTTTTCCTCAAATCAAATGGGATGCCCTTTAAAAAAAGAATTGAACTACAGCTTGTTCAAGGTAAATTCACTGCCACCCAGAAAAGCTTTCTATCAGCTCACTTCCTCTAAAAAAAAAAAAAAAAAGGAACGAATCAACATAGAAATCACTTGCCATTTGCATTCCTGTTGAAAACTTTGTTATCTGACTATTTCCTTTTGAGGCACTAGCTGCTGCTGACAGAGGCACTATTGGATTTAACACTACCAGTGCAGAAACTCTAAAAAAACAATAGGTAGGTTTGGGAGGAGGTGATGGAACCATCTATGTTTCTATGTAACATACTCAAAGATTGTTTATTTAAAAAATGAAACAGAAAACAAACTCAGACCCCTCTATGGTGATGGAAGTCATTGCAAGGAGGAGCATATATGCCTACTTCAATTACATTCGATAATAGCACCCAATGCACTTGCAAGGCAGTATCTTTCAATTTAACTCAAAGGTAGAAATGTAGTAACCCTCTTTCTGAGTCAACAACATTTATAACTATCTATCCATGCATCTATCAATCAACTAATCCTTCCTTCCATGGATACATCAATCCATCCATTCATCCATACACACAAACACAAGTATAATGATTTCAGAACCCGAGTTCAGATTTCTCCTTACAGAAATACAGCCTGACTGAACAATTTGGTCTTCCAAATTACTCAAGATCACCAAATACTCTATAGTTAAATTCTGAAACATATCTTCAGCATATAAAGAACTGGCTTTAAAAAATGTACATTTGCTAAAATAGAAACACATATGCAGAAACCCAATGGCATCTTTAGTTAAAGATCAGAAATTTTAAAAACAAACAAAAATGAAAACCCCAAAAGATTTATTACCTTGGTGTATGTGATTCAAAGCCACCTTTTTAAAAAAAAGGAAATTAGTAATATTGCCCTTGTTTGGTTTTCCTCACTTCCTATTTTCTGCAACAAAGTTGCTAATAAACAGTTTCATTAATGACTTCTTCCTTCACCTGCAACAATGAAATTTAGTACACAAAATCCAAGCTGCAGATTTTTTTTAGGTAATGAGAGACTGTCAGGTGAAGACAGAATATTAGAATCCAACAGGGAAATGCCTCACTATTCAAGTTGATGTGATTTCAGTCAGTGCCACATTTTTTACCAAGATACATGGGTTCAAGAGTGCATGCCAACATATGGGCATAGACTAATTCTTTAAAAAAACAACAATAAGCTTAGCACCACAGGCTACAGAGACCAGATCTTATAAGAAAAAAAAGATCAATATAAAGAAAAAGAATGTTCACAATGTAACTGAAGTCATACATTTTTACATGACTTCTGCTATACACCCAATTACTGCTATTTATCAAAGAGTAGACAACATTGAACCTGGCAGCATGAAAAACAAATTTTACTAAGTCAGAAAAAAAAATCATCAGAAAGAGAAGGAAAAAAAGATACAAATAATAAATAATTCAATATTCTGGAGGAAAGCTCTTGCAGAAAAGGCTTGGTTGATTCAAACATCAGACGTGAAACTGACAAGAGATGTATCGATTTAGACAATTCTATCATCATTATTCCAGCCGGAGTCCTTCACAAAAGCTGCTCTTTTTGCTCCTGCTTTTATTGCTGTAACTACCAACCTTCCTCTTATACCTTCCTTTCTTTGAACTGGTATTCATTACAGCTTAAATCTTAAGCCTGACCATAAAATGATAAACACAATCTCAGGCTTATGTTTAGGAAAGGCAAGAGTTCAGTATTCTTAAAACATAATAGGAAAGGAAGCTATTTACAATCTGTAGAGGGTTTCCACAGTCCCTGAAATAGGTCATGTGCTTCATCTGTATAATTACCAGGCAGGATATTTAGATTCAGGAGAGAGTGTATATCCAAAGCAAATATTACCTAAATCGAATTCAAAGTTGCCAAATACAGCAGAGAAGCAAACAAACGCACCATCAGTTGTTACTTTAGGAATATGGAGAAAAATCTCATCAGCATCTACCACTAATGATTTTATTATATTCTGCTCAAACAGGGATGCACAACTGTACTTGTTCTCTTTAAAAACCAAACACTAAAAGAACCTTTTAGGTCAATGCAGATCACTAAAATGAAGCTGTATAATTAGTGGGAGAAAACATTCTTCCATTAGACATCTGCGAGCAGAACTATTTCTTCAGCGTTCGATGTGTTAATTACAACCAGATAGGAGATGCCATGGAAAATTAACAGTCTTGCAAAGGCATCAGAGGTAAACACACAAAATAGGAGCTGCTTAAGGGTCAGGAGAGCAAGTCAATTTTGAAGAAAGATAAAAGAACTGTCATGTATATGATTGCTCATGAAAGGGGAGAGGGCAGTCTTGCCTTGTTATCATCAGTTAATTAGGCAGTAGGCTCAGGCATGCATACACTGCAACATTTGCCATGGTAATCAGATGTATTATTCAAATGTGAGACAAAACAAAAGCAATTGCAACTCTGACAAGGCAAAATACAATCTGCCCACACAAAGGTGCTGAATTAACTTCACATAGGAGAGAGCATGGAACGTGGAACATGAACATTTACAAACAGGACTGCCTCTTTTAATTCAGAAGGAAAGGATGGTTCCAGAAGCAAATCATACCTTTTCCATATTCAGTCCCCATCCATGGTGAACACATTTGCAGGAAGAAATGGAGAGGAGGAAAGCAAAGGGAGATGTATGGTAAAGGGTGGCAAAGAAGTGACCAATTTAGCTTTGCAATATGAAATTGGCACCTAGTGAAATTCATCAGGGACATACGCCATTTCAAGTTTACAGGAATAGGGGGCAAAAGAAAGCTTGATATGAATTTTATTCTAGGCTGGAGTGGAGAAGGGAAACCCAGGCACGTATCTGTGTACACACACACACACACACACACACACACACACACACACACGATGCGTATACACAGTTCCACAAATGCCACATTGAGACTCTGTGATCAAAATCCTCTTGTACACCTGCGTGGATTGACCCACTCTGTGACACTGTCTGTCTTTCATCCTTTGCACAAAATGGACACTTTTGTAATCTCTGTCTTTTTTGGCTGTTTACAGACAATATCCCGTATTGGCTTCAGCACCCAAATGAGATGATAACGTCAGGCGGATCACACCCATCAATGGAAAATCTATCATGCTGTCAGAACAAAGATGCATTACGTGAAATTTTCTCTTTTATGGTTGGAATTATATGGCTCTAGATTCACTGGTCACTGTGTTTGCCAAGTTAACTAGATGCTTCTGGATTGCCAGGAGACAGACACATTTGCCTTCCACACAGAAATATTACAGAGTTTGCACCTGCCATACAGAGAAATAACAGATAAGGGCACTGTACCAATACAGATCTGCCTCTTTGGGGTACATCAAATATTCTGGCTGGGAACAAATAATCTTTCCTCTGATATTCTGAGCAGGAAAACAATTGACAAAAGGCATTAGAAGGATTCACAGTTAAAGGATGTGGTTCCTTCTCTAGTAGAATCTTTCAGGGTACTGAATGGAGGAAAGACAATGCCAGGTTTTCAAGCCATTCACTATCCTCTATACACAGTGGTGCAAAAATATCTGAGTGGAAGAAAGAATGAATGAATGAAAAAGGATGGTGTAGATGACACTGGCAGAAGGAAGCTGGGGAAGTAATGGCATGTGGGGAAAAGGATATAGGGTCATTACATCATTTTCTGTGCCTGAAAGAGGAGTGTGGCATTCACATCAATTCCATTTCAGAAAGTGGCCACAGGTCAAGTCTTTTCTTGGTTCCCTATGAAGGAGAATTCTTTCAGCTCTACTTCATCCACTACAATCACAGAACAGAGCATCTCTACAGGGGGTGAGGTGCTACAGCTTGATTTCAATAATTCATCTGGTGTGTAAACACGACATTGACCAAAAGCAGGAAAAGGCCACACAATCCCCCCCATAGGAAGTGGGCTTTTATTTTTCTCTGCAACTTTTATCTCATTTTGATCCATTGCCCCCCCTACTGGAGATATTCCAACCCAGACCAAAGCGTTGGGGCATACGCCTGCAGCAGGAGGACCAGATGTGCATAGGCCCAGGGTCAGAGAGTCTGGGTTTTTTCTCCTAATATTTAAGAGGGGGTGGGTGGGAAGGGACTTTTAGGCACTTGATCACTTCTGTTAAACACTCTGCAGTGAGACAACAGAGTGTAAAACTCAAATTAGTTTGACATGGATCAATGGGAATCTTTGGTGCCTCTGCAAATTCACAGTCCGTGGCACCCGGGCACACAGTAATCGGCGAGAAAGAGAGAGAAATAATATCTGTTTCTTTGGCACGGAGATTTTCTTTTATTGAGTCTGTCACTTCCCATTTCGGTTAACAAACTGCTGAATGCAGCTCATCGTTGGACAAATATTACAGCTCCACAACATACAAAGTGGGAAAAATTGTTTCAGATTGGGGATCTAATAAGAAAGAAAGGCCAATGGGAAAAAGATAACACATCTATAGGAATCCAACTTTTTTGGTGGTTACAGTCTCAAGAGGAAAGGGAGTACAAGAGAAAGAGCAGAGTTTTGAGCTCGGTCTGATTCTTTTCTTTTTGTTTTTAAAATCACTTATCAGAAGGATCTATACGTACAAGAATGTTTATAGCAGCTCTTTTCTGGGGGCAAAGAATTAGAAGTTGAAGGGACCAGCAACTGAGGAATGACTGAACAAGTTGTGGTATGTGACTATGTTGGAATGTTATTGCATTATAAAACATGATGTAGCAGGAAGCTCTCAGAAAAACCTGGAAAGACTTGCATGGGCTGATGCAAAGTGAAATATACTGTGTACAAAGTAACAGCAATATTGTAAGATAATCAGCTGTGAATGACTTAGCTGTTCTCAGCAGTACAACCATCTAGATAACTGAAGGATTTAGGATGGAAATGCTATCCATCCCCAGAGAAGAAACTGATGGGGTCTGAATAGAGATTAAAGCATACTTTTTTAAACTTTCTTTTTCTTGAGGTCTTTTCTTCTGTGTTTTCTTCTACAACATGACTATTATGGATATGTTTTGCATGACTACACATATACAACCTATGTGGAATTGCTTGTTTTTTAATTCGGGGGTGGGGGTAGGGAAGGAGGAACTCAAAGTTTAAAAACAAATGTTAAAAATATTTTTACATGTAACTGGGAGAAAAAATAAAATACTAAATGAAATGGAAAATTTTTTTAAAAGAATCACTATTAGACCAAAACTATATCTAGATTTGTTGAGTTTAAACTGAAGCATACAAAATGCAATTCTTTCTCTCTCATATGATGACTCTAGTTTCATGACTTAATAAGCTCCTTAATAAGGGCTTGGTGGGGCATCTTCCTCATTAAAGATATTTGTAGTCAGAGGACCTGGGAAGATGTCTCAAGTCTTGCACCTGAGTGACCCTGGGGAAGTCACAACCTTTATAAGTAATTCATGTTCTTCTTTATAAAAGGAGAAGCATGAAAGCCATAATGTATAAGGGCCCTTTCAATTCTAAATGGATTCTATAAGGTTTTCCTTTTCTTCTTATTTGCATCCACTAAGAAATTCTGTGATGATCAAGAGACAGAGATAGTGATGGTTTTAGTAACTTAAAATTTAACTAGGTTTCTTTGGTGTGGTGGTTGGGGGCTGGGGGCAAACAACAATAATGGGGAAATTTATTCCCTTGATGAATTTCTTCCAATTTGCAAATTACAGGTGACCTGAGATTTCAGGAAATCCTGTGGATAGTGATATCAGGTCACTAGGTCATCTTAAGGACCATGTAATATCTAACTACTGGCTGTATCTCAAAGAAATAGTTCAGGGATAAGAGTGAGCAAAGCATTTTGAATCCCTCAAGGAAAAAAGATGCTAATGAAAAGTTATTGTGATTTTAGACCACAGAGAAGGAAGTGACATTCCTGCTGTAGTCAAAAATACCTCTGCTTAGGGTTGCTGTGTGTTTGTCCTTTGTTTTCAAAGAAGACCATGGCATCAGAGAAATGATGACATGACTGCATTTGACTTTGTTTTAAGAGAGGGAGGGCTGTGTACGGTCACCAGCCTCACTTTCTCCTCCTGAGCCATCTGGATCCAATGACCAGATATCCATAAGGATGATTGGAGATGGCCCAGGATGCAATGGGAGACCTTGGCCTTTTTAGGCTAGACCTTTTGAAGCACTAGCGTACCATATTTCAAGAAGGATACCATCAACATGGCCTAATATCCCTTGATGGCAATAATATTGGAGACCGTATCACATAATGATCTGCTGAAGGAGCTAGAAATGAAATCTGATGAAGGAGCTAGACTGGAGAAGAGAAGGAGGTATGGAAGGGGGCACTACAACAATAGCTATGTTCAAATATTTGAAGGGCTATCAGGCAAAAGGGAATTAGGCTTCTTTCTCTTCAGTCCCAGTAGGCAGAAATACGAACAGTAGATAGAAGATGATAAGGAGCACACTGGGCTATATATAAGTAACATCTTCCTGAAAATTAGATCTGTCCACAAAGAAGGTTTGCCTCTTTAGATACTAAGTGACCTATCAATGGGTGAGCAGATTGTACTGAATGGTATTTGAGATCTTTTGCAACTTTGCAAAATTCCTTGATATCCAAAGCATTAGATTTATTTTATCATTATCAAATCCATACCTGCATATTCCTGTGATTACACAGATTACAGAGACCTCTTTGTTCTTTGGGACACAAGGATCATCTGGAAGTTTGCAATCTGGAAACTCATTACATCAAACTAACAGAATTAGCAACTATTTACTGAATATCTACTCCAAATTTAACAAGACATTTGGGGAGATTGAGGAAGCAGGGAATATGAAAGCTGCCCAAGATCCATCAAGAGGCTAGAATTCAAATGTTTGAATAGCCAGAGAAGGTTGGACTGATGTTCAGGCATGAGAGACTATGGGGTGGGGTTAATAAGAAATGTTACCAAACACAAAAATGAATATCCTTCATAGAAGTGACAATGAGTAGGCTGAATTAATTAGAGTGGACCTTTATGTGAGGAAGGGTGGGGACAGGGGTTGTCAATCATAAGGATCTTAAAATAAGGCAGGAGAGTTTATAATTGACTTTGTGGGCAGAAAGTAAAGATTATAAGTAGGTGTCTGACTAAAAGAATCATACATGGAAAGTCATATCTAAAGATGAGTCTATGACTGCTGTCCAGATGAAATGGAGGAAAGGGTGATGAGTCTGAAAGGCCAGTGAGGGGACAGTGAAGGGACTACCTTTGTCTATCATATTACTAATAGCAAAGACTTGCTGCTGTTCAGTTGTTTTTCAGTCATGTCTGATTTTTTGTGACCCCATTTGGGGTTTTCTTGGTGAAGACACCAGAGTGTTTGCCATTTCCTTTTCCAGCTCATTTTATAGATGAGGAAACTGAGGCAAATATGGTTAAGTGACTTGCCTAGGGTCACATACCTAGTAAATGTCTGAGGCCATATGTGAATTCAAAAAAGATGAGTCTTCCTGACTCCAGGCCTACAGGGTTAATTGCCGCTTCATCTTGTCATCTCAGTTGGGAGTAAAATTGACATTTGCCTAGTTAAGCAATAAACTGTTTTTATTAATCAAATCTTTTGGGATAACAGAGAATTGCCATCTATACCTCAAGCTGTTTGTCAATCAGTAGAGAAGGTTGCTAGTTACTGGAATGTTCTGGACAATAATCAAAGCTAGATTTTACTATATTTTGAAGTTATCAATGTTAAATTTTGTCTTATCAAAATTTCCTTTCTTCAATCATTTAAATATAAAATGAAATTCATAGTAAAGGAAGCAAGCTAACATAAGAAATTATTAGCAACTAGCATTTTGCTGTAGACAAGAATGATGAAATTTATACACCTAGAGCTGGTGGGGCCCACAAGATATCTGATTACAACCCCGCCAGTCTATAGAAGTCAAAACTGAGACTCAAGGAAGTTAAGTCAGTGAAAGATGGGTTTGAATCTACTTTCTCTGATTCTAGATTCTGTGTGTTTTCCAATATATCACACTTCTTCCTTAGAGAAAAACAGGCTGCTACCATTCAACCATTCTCTTAGGAGTAAGAAAGAGGAACAAACTTAATTTTGTTTTTTCCTCATTGACTAATAAGGAATTACTTCGCTACTCATCAATTAACTGGAATTACCAGAAAATACTCATGATTAAAAAGAAACAGATTAAAAAGAAATCCTCACTTGCCCCTTGCATAAAGGAAATGATTCAAAAGAGATCTCAATAGGTTAGAACATTCAAGTGAAGATGACAAAAATGAAATTCAAGAGAAAAATGTAAAGTTTGAAGTGGGTTCAAAAAGTCAACTGCCCCAGTGTAAATGGAGGAAGTATGACTAGAGAAGAGTATATTTGAAAAATATTTGAGGATTTGTTTCCCATACTTTAATATTAATATGAGTTAGCATGAGATACGACAGCCCAAACTGGTGCTGTGATATTTGGCTCCATTAAGATTGGACACCACACTTTAGAAGGGACCTTGATAAGCTTGAGGACACCTTCAGGGAGGGCAACAAAAATGGTGAATGGCTTCAAGATCAAACCACATAAGGACTGGCTGAAGTAATTTGGAACATTTAGAAGAGAAAACTTGGAGGAGACAAGGCAGATATTTTCAAGTATCTGGAGGTCTGCCACATGGAAGAGGGATTAGTCTTGTTCTACTTTTATCCAGGACCAGAACTAGGAGCAATAAGTGAAGTTCAAAAGAAATAAATTTAGACTTGATGTAAGGAAAACTTTCCTAGCAATTGGAGCTTTCCAAAAAGTGAAATGGACTACTTTGGAAGGAAATAGAGTTTGGCTTCCCTGGAGGTGTTCAAGTTAAATTTGGCTAGTTATCAGGTATGATTTTACAAGAAATTCTTATTCAGGTATGGGCCAGACTAGGAGGCCTTTGAAGTATGTTCTAACTCTAAGATTCTGGGACTCTATATGATTTGATGAAAATGTGTCCAACACTTGTATGCCTTCAAAATGGCTTTAAAAGATACAGATTTGAGAGGAACAGGTTCAAAACTAAAAAGTGTTCGTCTCATATTAATCTCAGTACTAGAAATTATAGCTTTAATCCTAACAGAAGGAATATTTGGATTAAGTTCACAAAAGCCAAAAGAGGGGGTATATAATATATATATTATATTATTATATATTATTATAATATATTATATTATTATATTATATTATTATATTATATTATTATATTATATATATATATATATAATAGCACCTACCTTCCAGGGCTGTTATGAGGATCTGATAATATTTGTAAAGTATTTAGCACAGGGTCTGGCACATAGTAGATGCTAAATAAATGCTACATGTTATTATTATTATTTCCGAGATGGTGATCCTGCACATAACTTTAACAGTTCTATATGACATAGATCAAAAGTGTTTTAACATTGTAAACTCAGTATAATAAGAATAGCTAATATTTGCGGCACACTTATTATGTGACTGACACTATGCTAAGTGCTTTACAAATAGTATCTTATTTGATCCTGAGAATAAACCTAGGAGGTAACTATTATTTTCATTTTACAGATGAGGAAACTGAGGCAAACAGAGGTTAAGTGACCTTCCCAAGGCCACATAGCAAATATGTGTCTAAGCCCAAATCTGAGGTCTTTCTGACTTCATAATATTAAAGATGCCTCAAATTTAGGATACTCCTGTTTTAACTATAAGCAGGAGACTAAAGGGAACTCTCTAGAGGAGGGGATGGGATATAACACACTCCATGAATTTCTACAGATAATATAATTTTCCATTAAAAGAGGCTAAGTGTAGACAAGGTTACAACTAAGAATAGGGAGGTCAAACTTTTTGGTGTACCTTTTGCATGACAAAGATTCCCTATTAACAGTATCAGAAGTGTCTGCAACAGTAACAAATATCACTAGGTTTCTATTTTAAAAATTCCCTGGAATGTGCAAAAGACTTTAAACATGCAGCATTGTGCATTATCTTTTCAACAAGACTGTCTTCAGACAGAGTAGGATTAGCCCGTTTTCTCTTCTGCATACAGACTATATTTTCCACATTCCATGGCAATAAAAAAAAATGCTGTTCTCTATCCACTAAAAATAAATACTTCTGTTATATTCTGTTGCCTCAACAATGAATAAAACAAGCATGCAGGTTTATAATATCAATTCACAGGGCTCTTTCTGCTTCAGTGAACTGTTACTGAAAGGTTCAGAACAAAGCCACAGGCAGATCGGACAAAGCTGCTCTAACAGGATTTACATTAAACTCAGACTGATAAGACCACATCAGAGAACTGCTCTCACTCCAGGCCCTCTGATCAGAACGGGCCCCATGACTGTGAGGTACTTGGGCTCAGAGAACCTGATCACAGCATCTCTATTCTGCTTATCTGGCTTAAATTGGGAGCTCATCTTGGTGTTATCAGGCTAAAGCTAGATGAGATCAGGGAAATCCAATTTTTGCAGTGTATTTGGATATTATGAAAATTAGAGCATGGGAAGAGGAAAGAGGCATAAACCTGGAGAGGGAAAAAAAATGTTAATCTCTTAAAGATAACAAGATATAATGATTTACAAATTTTGAAATCCCCTCATCCTACCCAACAGTTAAACGGCATCACATTGTATTTAGAAGTTCTACCTCTTTTAGCCAATAAAGAACACATCATTTATTTATTTTTTTAATATGCAGCACTAGATACATAGCAGGTACCCACAAAGATGCTTGCTATAATGAATTTGTCACAGACAAAATCATGGAAATTACAGAATCTTAGAGCTGGGAAGGAATTTAGAGGTCACAGGATTATCAATTTTAAAACCTGAAAGGAATCTTTGAGGCCATTCAGTCCAATATGAGAAAACTGAGGCTCAGAGAATTTAAATAATTTATCCCAGGTCACACAGATAGAAAGTGAAACAGCTGGGATTTTAATCCCAGGCCCATGACTTCAAATCCAACCTTCTTTCCTCTATATGGTGCTGGTCACAACTGCCAATTCAGTGACTGGAGGCTTGGAATTAAAAAAAAAAAACTACTGGAACTGGTTTATTCAGGCCATTAGATATAACAAATCATCACAATTTAATGTATTTGGGGGATATTTTTGGAGACCTATTGTTTTAATCCTATTAATCTCAATATAGGGGCAGTTCAAAGAGGTTATCTGACTTCCAGCAAAAATCCTAGTCTTTTCTTTTATTCCCCCACCAAAATGAACAAGTGACCATTAACATTTCCTCTGCATTGTCATCTACACATTACCAGGCTGAAATAAAATGTATTTTTACCAGAGAGTACTAGGGAAATAAATGAACAGGCAAAGTGCCTGGGCTCAATTAACTCTGGACTGATTATCTTCTAGCCTGTCATGAATGGAAGGATGCTACAAAGACATATTCTACCACAGTAAAGTCTCTTCTCTGAAATGTTCAGAGAATGGGATGTTCTGGCTTTAACCCAAACATTCTGTATAATAGGCAGAAGCATTAGAGAAAGGTGGACAGAGATAATGAGCTGGGTTTGGAGGCAAGAAGACCTAGTTTCAAATCCTGCCTCTGAGATTTGCTAGATTTGTGATACAAGACTTGTATTTTTCTATCAGTGACTGAGTCACTAGACTGTTTGTTTCCACAAGGAGGGAAATGAAATTAGGAATTTTCTGCTCACTTGTATATCATGTGGGGATAATATATTTTCAAAGTAATTCTTTGAATTCTAATTGAATATATTAAAACATCCAAGGAAAAATCCTAAACATAAATTATTCTTTACTTGAGAAATAGTTTAAATGGAAGTCACTTCAAGATCTTTCAATGACCCCTACAGGACCATCATTATAAATATTATTTGACCAAATATGAACATGTGTATCAGGTAATAGGGAGATGTAGTTAATGGAATGATAACAGTGGAAAATGTTCTAAGAAGCTTGGTTCTTCTCTCTAGCAGCGGAAGGAGCAAGTGAAATAATTAAGTAGTATTTTAAATAAGTATACATCCCCAAATGAAGGTTTTCTGACTCCCCCAAATCTCACTGTTCCTCAGCATAGTCCATTGCCCTAGCCACTGCTTGGGGCAGAAAGACAGCAGAGTCTGAAAAGCTCTTTGCCCCAAGAGACTTTATTACATTTTTTATATTGCCTTCCTTTATCAATCACTTAAAATTAATCAGAGGTTTTTCTGGTTGTTTGCCCTGATTTTTAGCTTTTTCACAGGGCAATCAATAGTGCAGGTCCGTGATCCAGCCTCAGGTGACAGAAGGCAGCTGATTTATGAGAAAGCTGGATACAGAAAAGGAAGTCAAATAGCTGCCACATTGCTTTTTGATAGCCCATGCAGAATTGTATAGCTCTCAGGGTGACTCCATTCTCACAGAGTTATATGTCTTAAAGTCCCCTAATGATCCTCTCATTGTAGGGACTTACTCCTTACTGGGTCGTTACCATCTCAGAAGAATTCTTAGGATTCTTTTAGTAGGAAGTTCTTGAAGTCATGCATATACATATGAAATACACTAACCTTCCTTCCTTAAGGTTTCTGAATAACTGGATGCCATAGGAACAGTTTCTTCAGAAACTAGGCCCCTGACTTTGCAAACTAGGACCATTCTACTTGAGTCAATAGTCAAGAGAGACTTGTAGTGAGTAATTTAAGTGTGTGTGTGTGTGTGTGTGTGTGTGTGTGTGTGTGTGTATGTGTCCCTCACAGGCTTCCAGTCCCTAGCAAAAATGAATTTTTTGCTGACTGCATACTGAATTAGTGTTTGTGCCAGAAACCTGGATATTTAAGTATCTTTTATCTCCTCCCTCTCTTGATTGACTATGCTAGGTGACCAAATGAATACTTCTACTATATTGGTTTTCAATGTAATGTATTAGACAAATATGAGATGCATATTTAAATGGGGAGGGAGAGAGCTGTTCAAGTCAGCATAACTGATTTAATTGCTGCATTTATAGCAGCAAGTGTGTTACAAAGCAGCTGCTAACTCCTGAGCTGCAAGCTTGGCCGTAGCTGAATGTTCTCTGGCAGCACCTGGTGGAAGTGGGTAAAACTACACGGCCTGCAGCTCAGCGTGAGAATCACAGTCACAGCTAATATTGTTCCAGCTAAAGATTTTCACTATGAAACTGTTAGAGAAGCATGAAAATTATAGGTCTCACCTTTGAGCTCATTAAGGCTAAGTTGTGTTAATTTCAGCTGTCTTCCTTTCTATTTTACCAAACAGGAAACAAGTGTTTACATAATAAGAAAAGTGTTCCTGCTAGGATAATTAAATGGGATACTTGAAGCCCTGGAGACAGAGTCAGTCATCTCTAGACACTGCTGTAAGGGCCCAAAATGGGAATGTTCCAAAATCCAGAAAAATTAAAACTAGCTATCTTATGGAAAATCCTTTACCACTCATCATTAACCTCTGGGCACAGGCGGCATTTGTCTCACTTCTAGGTGCTTTGTTAAATACTAGAGGAAAGTGAATTTATAAGAATGACTCAACGTTCCCTTGACTTTTCAGGAGGGGCTAAGATATTTTGCCAAGACTGTGGTCTTTCATTTTGAGCTTTTAGATAATAGTTCAAAGTATGGTAAGTGACATCTCTGTCTAATTTGGGGAGACCTGCAATTAAGGGACCAGAATTCCACTTGGCCTCACAATTGATGTAAGACTTTGCTTCTCACCTATCTGTAGAAAGGAAAGAAAGATTCATAACAAGTGACATTTCTATGAAAGACTCTAAGATTTGAGGAAGAAAAAAGGATCCTTGTCACCCAAAGTGAGATTATCATCATCTTTACCACTTAATATAGATTAGACGTACAGTAATATGTCTGATTAGGTCTGGAGAATTAAGAGTCCTAGGTTCTATTCCTGGCTGTACCATCAAATATTTAGGTAGCCGTAGACAATTTAGATTACCTTTCTGTGTGCCTCAATTTACTTATTTGACATGAATTTATTAAGTGCTCCCTATGTGCAAGGCACGAGTCAGGTACCTTACTAATCAAAGGAGGGCTTTTATAATGAGGTGCAAATCTTAAAGTGCCATATAAATACAAGCGATTATTGCATACATGTATGCTCATATAAATACTAAAAGCCAAAAGACCCAATGCCATCACATAAGAATATCTTTTAAGAAACTCTAAAGTGCTTATTGTGTTCGAAAAAGGTGTGTCTCCTTTGTCAGTAAGAAGTGTTCTTCTAGAAGTTGGCTCTAGACCCTGGCAAACAGAAGTAGCAAGTAATTACTGGTAAATGAAATCCAATCCAATTTAACAGGCCCTTATTGGCTACTACGTTGAAGGCACTCTGCTGGAGAAATAGGAGACAAAATAAAGAACTACCACAGCCCATAAGGACTGTATGTTCCACCGTGTATGTATGGGGAACAGAATGTGAAAAGAGATCTGTTTATATATGTGTGTGTGTATATTAAGTATATAATATACACACACATATATATGTATACATATGTGTATATTCATCCATATACACATATGTATGTAATTATTTCAGAAGGGAGAGAGAAGATCAATGAATGTTACCAAACAATTATTTTGTGTACTGAATTTCTCTTTCCCCTCAGGTTTATTAATTACCTTAAGTATCTAAGGCTGTTACTTTAATTTCCTACTACCTTCTGTTCATGTGTACGCGACTTTGGTTGTTGGAAGTAAGCAATTTGTTAAAGTGTATTCTCAAATTAGACCTATCTGCTTTTGTTGCAAAATTTCTGAGCTATAACATCCTACAGAAAGGTGTTGAACACAGTAAGGCTCCTCATACTCTCACTCTGTCAATATCATACACCTGTGACTGTCAACGTAGGCTCATTTCAAATACTATTATTAATAGAAGAAAACCTACAATACTTACCAGAGTAAGAAACTTGAATTCATATCACGCTGGAGTCATGAAACCAAAGAAGCGTATTTTGCCCCTACCAAATCTATGCACTTGAATGGTTCATACTCACAAAAATGACCTTCCTAAAATACTGGATTGCTTTAAGTCTATGGTTCTTTTGACAGGCCAGGCAGTATAAAGAAGAAACTCAGGTGGAACTCAATCTCTTTATCCGTAAAATGAGGGGAGTGGTCTATATGTAAAGTCTTCCCTTAGGTGGGTCTACAGGAACTTTGCCTCAGGGCACCAAAATTAGAAAACACTGACTGCAGAAACATCTAAATTTATTTTCTAGTTAACAGAAATCAGTTCCCCTATGAAGATATTCCATGTTCTATTTCCTTCCCTCTCTCCTTTCATTTGCCTTGAAGGGTTTCAGGTTTTTCCTATGGAGTGTTAATAACCTAGGATCTCCCTTATCAGTCCTTAGGTCCTGCAGTCTCCCATCACCTCAACCCCTTCAGCTGATTTTGTCTTAAAAGGTTGATTTCATGTCAAAAAGGCTAGTGACCCCTCGACCAAGATGACTTTTAAAAGTCCCCATGAGCACTGAAAGTCTTATCTTCCAGATTCTGTGAAGTTAAGTTACCAGGACTTAGCTTTTATTTTTTTCTTTCATCTAACATTCTTTATGCATGATATTCATTTATGTATTTATAAATGTAACACACTAGCCAGGAATTATTAAAGATTAATGATGGAAATCATGGAGATATTCAATACTTATTCCAAAAGGAAATTATTAATCACCACTGGCTTAAGCATTTTCATGGCCTTTAACATTGTATAGAACTGAATATATGATTTCTAAAATGACTCTCTTGGTGAGTATTTTCTAATTGTTTTCAAAGAGCTATTCATCTCAGCTGGATTCTTTAAAAATTTTTTCAGTAAGCTAGAAACTCATCTAACCCTTTAATTAACTTTCAACTTTAGGGCAGAATATCTTTGTGTGAGAGATGTTACTGTGCATTTAAAAAGAATAACCAACCACTTCTGACTTAAGGTATTAATATGCAATGTTTTTCTCTTTAAAATAAATATATGATGTCTTAGTGACCATGCCAGAGTTAGTTTTGGAGCTTAATTTGGGTTATTGTGGAGTGGACCTTCCAGAAATTCTACGGATTCCCACCTCAAAGCTACATGTCTTTAGGGACATGTTTAACTTATCGTCTTGGGTCTAAGTGTGGTTAACAGAAAGTTGTCTGTTTCTGTCTACTTATTACCATCTCTGTTCTATTGTTGTAAATGTAATACCTGACCTCATTCTGGGGTTCCACCACAACACCTCAACCTTATTATTTTGAGTTGAATCTGGAAATGTATCCAGGTTTCCAACTAGTCTTTCTACGTGGAACCAATGGGTGCCATACATTCATCCCAGTAGAGGAACAGAGAAACTATGAGGAAGAGAACTCAGTTTAAGGAGAGAGACTTGGATACTGGAGACAAGTGTCCTAGGTTCACTCACTCTATTTAAACTCATTCATTTATGAGGTCTCCAAGCTGTGTTTTAGTTTAATCTCCCCTAAACCAGATGCTTTCTGTTGGATTTAGCCCTTTTGTCCCTCTGCATTTACAGATTTCACGTAGCTGCTCCCAGGTTGGCAGACCAACATATGAGAAATAAAATGCAATCCTGGTATCTGACACTTCAATTTAGCTTCCTCAGTAGCAAAGATCATCAAGTGCACTGCTTTCTCCTATGACAGAAGATCACCTAAATATCACTTAACTGGTGTGAGCCCTGCTGGTAATGCAGACGCTGTCTCCCCACTACATTACCATCAGGCTGCCTAGAACAAAAATCAATTTTTAATTGACTGGATTATTGGAGCACTGTGCTTCATCCGCTGTGCACTGCTGAAGGATTTTCCTAGTTTCCCTGTCTCCTGAAAGGGTAAGACTTCAAAATGCTCTAATGTCTTCTGATCTGAATATATGGCAGGAAGGGATACCACCAAAAATTTCCATTTCTTCTCCCCCACAAGGCAAACTTTGAGCACAATCCCTTAGGGTCTTCAAGTATTTGAGTCAGTTTATTAGAAGTTGGGGATAGTTAGGTGGCACAGTGGATAGGGCACTGGGCTTGGAATCAGGAAGACTCATCTTCCTGAGTTCAAATCTGGCCTCAGATACTAGCTGTGTGACTCTGGGTAAGTTGCCTAATCCTGTTTATACCAGTTTTCTCATCTGTAAAATGAGCTGGAGAAGGACATGGCAAACCACTCCAGTATCTTCACCAAGAAAACCCCAAGTGGTGTCACAAAGAACTGAATGACCAAGACACAGCAAAGTTGGAAGTTGGCTTTGGGGGCCCCTTGACCTTCTGAGATGGGCAGCAGAAGAAAAGAGGTGCAATTGGAAGAGAGAAGTTTAGGCAAATTTGGGTGAAGACAGTGATTAAACATTCAGGGGTCCTGTTGTCAAGCCTCCCCTAAACAAAACCAAGAACAAAAAATTAGGGATAATGTAGTGGAAGTTTCAGAAAGCCCGACTTTAGCTTGATGTAGGGGAAAAAATAACTATCTAAACAACTGAGCTGTCCCAAAGTAGAATGGACCCCCGTCAGATGTAGAATAAGGAATTCCTCATTATTAGAAGTATTTGAGTAGTGTGACTGTATGTCAACCTATGGATCAGCTGTGTCATAGAGAGGATTCCTGTTTAGACTGAACTACATGGTGTCTGGGATCCCTTTCAGCTTTATGGATTATGGGAAAATAACATGAGTGAGATAACCTGAATTCCATTTGGTAAGTATATTCTTTTTATAAAATCATTTAAAATGAAATGTGGAACAGAACCATGGACCCCAAACTGAACAGCTGGCATTCCAGTTCCTGCATTCCAGGTGTAAAAACTGGAACTTGGGGTCAATCAATCTGCTGTGGTCTGTATTGCCCAGAAACATCTAGCTCAGCAATAGTGAAACACGTGAGTAAATGTCAAATTGAAAATTCATTGCGAAGCAGCACCATGAAATAATAAAGAGGCACTTTTAGCAGATGGGCTGAATGCTGAAGGCTCTTAAGATGGGAACACAAGAACCTTCAAGCCTAGGACTGGGAATAGATCTGGGTTAATGACCCTCCCACCCCATCTAAATGACAATGTAATAAGTCCTCCACTAATTCCTGGACTTCTCAAAACACATAGGTTCTAATTATTAAATGAATCTGATTGGTTATCACCATCAATGATTAATAGGGTGAGCCATTTCAGATAAATGCTCTTCTCTCTAAGAGACAATTGCTGACTCTATAGGTATTTCCCTATAACCGGCCTCTCTTGTTCTTTGAAATGGAATTCTGGCCAGAAAACCAACAGCAACTAAAAGTACATATAAAACGTTGCCAGAAATAAACCAGTTCAGTCAAAATAAATGGCCAAACTGATTGCCCTGAGAACTTAATGTAGTCTAAGAGCATCGTTCCACCAGAAACCCTAAGAGGAGATTTTTCTATCCCCCGGAGCTTATTAAATAAAATATTAATAATCCATTACCTCAAAAGGAGGGAGAAAAATACACTAATTTTAGCAGATTTATATTTTCCTAATAACTATTCAAAACTTTCTATGCAAATTTCCCTCCTAAATTTCAAGACTTTAATATATTAATTGTTAGTCAGGAAAAAAAAAAGAACACACACTATACCTCTATGCAAGATTTGTGAAGAAATACTGAAAATGGGCAAAAGTGTGGGGGGATTTCCTCTTTAGAACTACTTACAAAGTTAGCAATATAAAAATGGAATTCAAAGGTTCTGAACAATCACTTTACTCTCAGTGATCGAAATCTGTATGTCCTTGGATAAGTCAGGGGAAATATCTTGAATCTATTTATTTCCTTTGACCCTCAAATTTGCCTTTGGAATTTACTCTAAATTACATTAAAGAGAAATTAACCAGATACCTGATTGATATTACATGCCTGCAAATTACTGGCTATTGAGTGACAGATTGTTTTTAACAATAGATGTATGCCAAGAAAACTAGAAGAAAATTCTGTAAGCTAAATCAACAGTTAAATACACTAGGGGAAAATAGATTTTTAAAGAAAACCAGCATGAAAAATATTTCTTTTGAGAAATGAACAATCACTATTAATTTATTTGTTTTTTCTGTTCTGTTTTTTGCATACTATTTTTTGTAAGCTGCTTAACATAGTAGATGGAGAGTTTTAACTGAGAAACAAGGATTTAAGTCTTACATCTGACACACACTGGCTCTGTGACCCTAAGGGACAGAAGGGAAAACATTTTAACTTCTCCATGTGCCACATAACTCTCTATAATCATAAACTGCAAGAGAGTTACAGATTTCCATTAGTAGAGATTATTTCTTCACCCAGAATCCTTAAACCAATAAATTCACAGCTGTAGATCCCCTACCCACCCTGCCAAAAAGAAATTTTCCTAAAATTAATGAGGCCTCAGTTTTGAAATTAGCTTCCCCTCTGAAGGTGGTCAGGAGGGAATTTGGAAGAAACTTTTCCTTAAGTAAAACTCTGAAAAAAAAAATAATAAATTACAAACCATACAATAGATCTCATCAAACCAAATGTCTTTTCCTGGGCCTGGCTGCTGGATGCAATAATCCTGTATCACCTCCCCGCTTCCCCAACCTTCCCATCTTCAGGGCTGAGCTGTACCTTCTACATCATCTGCTTCCTGGCAGCAGTAATTAGAGCAACAAGTGAATATGGATAGCACAGCACAATGATCACTGACGCCTTTCCAGGAGGCCGGAGGGAGACTGCCAAACTGTGAGGCTGTGATTTGGTCTGCCTGTTCAAGCTCTCAGAATCTGTCTCTCCTCACCCGCCTTATCTGAGCTTCCTGGCAAGTAAATTACCCCGATGCTCTCCTCCCCTATTCCTCTCAGCTTCTGCCCCTAGCCCTTATGAGGAGAGGCCCCAGCTGCAGTTCATACTATTTACCACCACTCAAGTACTGTAGCTTCCTATACAGAATTCCCCTCTCTGCCAAACCCTGTTGATCTATGCTTCTAACACATAATTATCTTAATTTAGGTGTATATTTTGTGACAATATTTTGGATAAAACCAGCACTTACTCTTTTCTATTACAAACATTTATGTAACAATGCCAGCCGATTAATCTGAAGAATGAGGAGAACAGACATGAAAATTTCACCCACAGGAAACAAAAACCCAGTCTTTCAGTATAAATATGTACTCCAAAATTCATAACTTATTGCAGAATGCTATTGATATTTCAAAAATGTATTTGTCCCTTGGACATATTCATAAAGCGTTCTGCAGGTCTACAGACACATCTATTTAATAACTGTACCACATAATTCTTCTTTGCTACATATACATGAGAACCTGCAAACATCCCCTCAAACCCCACAACGAAGGTAATAAGCCTTTGTCTTGCTTTTTTTTTCCTCTGCTTTAAGCATTTCCCTTAATGAGCTTTGCTTCTTTGTACCTCCAGAGATTTAGTATTCTGTCCAACAAAACAATTTATTGCCCAAAATGTTCCTGCTGCAGATAAAATCTTAGCTTCCCCAATACTTCTGGCTTCACAGCTAATACCCTAATGTTTCATTTACAGCTGAACAAAGCAGCTTATCTCCACTAAAAGGGGAATTAGTCGTAAGAAATAATTTCAATCATCTGTTCAGTTTCCTAAGTAAAGTGATGACTTGTGCATTCTTGCTTCTATCTGATGACAGGTGTGTTGCGGTTCCTGGAATATAGAGTAGTTTCTGTCACCTAAGCTTTGTAATTTGAACAATGCAGCTCCATAGATCAGGGAAGAGTTAGGTCTTGGCTGTCAAAAAAAAAATCTACACTCAGAAATATGCTGGAGTCAGCATTCCAGAGCTACAGATTGGGTACTAACTCAAGGGAGGAAAAAAAAATCAGTTTGAATCAACAAATGACTCCAATTTTTTTTTCTTGTCAATGTTGTTGGTTGCCCCCACCCCCACCCCACCCCCACCCCCCACCCCACCCCACCCCCACTCCAAGACTGCAGGAAACTTATTACTCTCTCTCTCTCTCTCTCACACACACACACACACACACACACACACACACACACACCCTATTATATTTGCTGAGGCACGTACACATACATACCCAATGCAGTGATGGCTATATATTCTCATGTATGTGGGTACAGTCTTATTTATGTGCGTGCAACAATGGAGACTGACTCAAACTGAGTAAGGATTGTAAAGTTAGACTTGGAAAAAAAGAAAGCAATGTGGCAAAAGAATCATGGATGACTTTGCTGCAGTAAGCAGTTCATTTACATATGGCAGCAAGAAAAGCTATTATCCAGCTTAACTTAAGAAATTTAACTGTGTATCTCTTACATTACCACTGTGGAAGTTAAACGTCAAGGGCACGTTCAAGGAAATCAGTGGTATGTCTACTGGGAAACCATACTAGCTCATTCTATCTATCTATCTATCTATCTATCTATCTATCTATCTATCTATCTATCTATCTATCTATCCATCCATCCATCCATTTATCTATTCATCTATCTATCTATCTATCTAGGAATTTGGAGATTGGTTTTCCTCAGTGTTAATGAAGGATGGACCACGATCAATGGGGATGCACAAGGAATTTGATATAATTTCACTTAATTCAGTTCTATATACATTTAAGTATCTTCTTTGTACAAGTGACTATGTACCCTATTTTTTTTTTTTTAGGAGGATGGTTATGACAAGGTAAACACAATGAAAGCACCTGGAAAAGTTAGAAGTGCTCTATAATTTCATACAAAGCTAATCTATTTTGGAGTTCTGTCAGAAAGTTACAAATCTTCTCTGATGCAAATACCTATAGACTCTGTCATTAGGATAGCAAAGTTTTCCTAAATAAGTTATCCTTTGATATAGGTTCCTAAAGAAGTTATTCTATTGATAACTGGTTATCCTTTCCTTTGAAGAGAGAAGGTATTTCCCAGGGGCTAAGGATGCAAAGGTAAGCAGTTAAAGTCTTTGCCCTCAAGGGAACTTACACTGCACTGAAATGAAAGAGGTGTGTTTGTTAATTACATTTTTTCTCCTTAATGAATTTCCCTAAACTGAAATCCTACCTGGAGTTTTGATCAGCCTCTCCTCCACTAAGTGATTTTTATTACGAAAAATGCATGTGTAAACTGTGTACTTTTCCCCAGTGTCAAAGAAAATATTTTATTTCTTTCCTACTGATGAACCTATTTTTGAAAAAGACAATTCTGCTTTCCCTGACTCAGTAAGTACAATCTAGCGAACATAACCAAATATTTCTGTTTTCATTGCAAATCATTTGATACCTCAAAAGCACGAGGGTGAATTCAAATTCTCATCATATCACATATCCATGTGATTTCATTAGAACATATGATATTTAATATTAACATGTCTCAGATGAGATAAAATGAGATATTATATTTGGTAGGAACATATCTCAAATGACATAAGATATGTAAAGAGCTCTAAGATGCTATGTGCTTGGTATTTATTATTATTGTTCAGAAACTGATGCCAACCTGTCCTGAACCTCATATTGTGTTCTGTCTATTGCTTTCTTGTAATTTTGTGATAAGTGTAAAAACAGCAAAAAGCAGAGAATCATAGATTTTAGAGTTAGCGGAGCAATCTTAGAGATCATCTAATTCAACTTCCTCATTTTACAGATGAGGGAACTGAGGGTAGATAAGTGAAGACCCTTGCCCAAGGACATGTTGTTAGTTGGTGACAGAGGTAGAATTCAAATACAGGTCCCAGCCATCCAGTCTCTGGCTAATCTTGAACTTCCCTAAGCAGAGATCTTGTCTTGTGTCATGAAGGGTAGCTTCTTCCATGACATGATTCTTATGATAGAACATATATTTTCTCTATCCCAAAATTACTACCATCCCTATTCGTTCTGAAAAAAAAATGTAATTTTTATGGGATGATGACTTTTTTCTTTTTCTAATTCTTGGAATCATTACCTTCTTGAAAGTTCAAATTTATAAGGTTTTTTTTAAAATCCAAAGGATTTCTTATTGAAATAATAGAATGGTTCATATAATTGAGTGCTTTATAGGTTGCAAAGATAGTTCCTCACAAGAGCCATGAGAGGTGTGCGTAATGCAAGTACCTCCATTTTACAGGTGAAGAAATCAAAGTCCAGACAAGTAAACTGACTTGTGCACAGTTACACTGGCAGTAAGGATGTGAACCAGGCATTCAAAAAGTGATTGATTATCTAAAATAAGAAATAACAAAAAAATATTGCTATTAAAATCTGAGGATCAAAGACATGACTCAGACTTTAAGAAACAAACCAACTTATGAGGCAAGAATCATATCTAATCTCTGGCTCTCTCATCCCAAAGCCCAAAGTTGTCAATATCAATCAATAGATGCTGAATAAACATGGCAGCCAAGTGAAATGAATCCACCCCTGAAATGTAGCTTTTACAGTGCACAAGCCATGACTCTTGTTAAGGAGTGTAGAACCGAAGAGGTAAAATAGGGTTTTACATCTTATGGGATTGTCATGGGATTCCTTTGCAGTTAGAACCAAGCAAAGGAAACATGGGAAGTAGGTCTCCTCCAATCTCCTTTCTCTTCTGCCTCAAGAAAGGAAATACAGGTACTCTTCCAAGTGTTATATTAAAAACAATGGACTTGGCTTAAAAAGTCAATAAAAAGGATCCCTTAGTATGTCACTGAATAAGCCTTAGAATTTTTTTTCTATCATAGCACTGGCCTATTAAAGAAATACTACTGCTCTGCCAATAAGCATTGCCAATGCAAGAAACCTGAAGTGTAACTAGGCAAAATGAAATCAGTTCATGTAATTGTGTTTGAAAGTCAACACTTAGGGTCCCATACATTTGGAAAAAAATTCGGGGATTTGTAAATTGTTCAGTTTAATCCCATGCTAGGACAGGAACACTCTGAGTGGGGAGGAGATACACTTCAAACATTCTCCTATCCAGAATCATCCTCCCATTTGCAAGTTGAACCAAAAAGAGACCTTTCTTGAAACCTCCCTATTGATTGATTCTCATTAGATCTTAGAACCATGGGATCTAAGAGTCAGATGAAGTAGTAGAAGTCATGTTATCTAACCTGCAGAGTATAGTACAAAATGTCATGGACTGCCTGGGTGAGAAGTATTCCAGTGGACCCGTTTATGGGCACTGCCTCTTCTTCCACAGTTCTGTTCCCATATTTAATATCAGAGGTAAGCACATTCAGTTTCTCTTTACAATAATTTCCATTCTCTAAAGTTCTTCCCAGTTGTCTTCCCTGAACTCTGGGTAGCTCATGTATGGAAACTTTCCAATCCCATGAAGTGAGATGATAGCTATTTTCATCTGGTATTGTAACTGGTTTCCTGATAAAAGCCTGAGACATATTAGCTTAAACAGAAAGGAAAATTTTATCCAAGAAATGAATTTAAGATATAAGGAAAATTCTTATATACTAGGTACAGAAGAACATGCTATGATGTCATTAGACCAATAAAACCATGAGAGAATGTATGTTGGGAAGTGTTGAAATGTTTTTGGGGGAAATACAAAGATAAACCCAAAAAGCAGATAATAAAAATTATTTTTACTTTTCTTTCTCCGTATCTGTCATTGTACTACTTTCTCCTCTCTTGACTAGGAGTCTATGAATCATGAAAATATTCTGTGAAAAATAAGCCTAAGATTAGAGCCAGTACTACACATTAATACACCCTACCTTCAAACATACCCTATTGAATAAATGGAAGGAAAATTTTTATGTTGCAGAAGACAATTATTCAGTTAGGCCAATCCACTCTAACAAATTTCTTGGTTGCTGTTTTTTTTGTTTTGTTTTATTTTGTTTGTTTTTTTTACAAATTCCTTTTCTAAGAGATAATCTTCAACAAGGGAAAGAAAAATATGGCACATGAAACTTTTAAAGATGAGATACCACAGCATGGTGGGAAAATAAAAAAACAAAAACATTAGATTTATGGTTCAAGGACCTGAATTTGAGTCTCTCTCTGGCTCTGTGATCTGAGGAGTCAGGAAGGTAGCTCATCTGTAAACTGGGCAGGGAGGGGAAAGATATTAAGATCCCTTCCATTTTTAAATATATGATCCTGCCATTTTGTTAAAAACTATAAAACTTGAAAATAAACTAGAAAATATCCCCCTATGAGAATGATATACACTGTTCTCCCATATGACATTAAATCTCCCGCCTTTGTGCCTTTGCACCATGCCTGGAATACAATCCTTCCTCATGCCCACCTTTTAGAATCCCTAGCTTCCTTCAAAGCTCGGCTCAAATGACACCTCCTACATAAGACCTTTTCTGATCCCTATAATAAATAACAATAATGACAATTAGTCAGAATTTATACAGTAACTACTATGAATCAGACACACAGTGCTAAGTGCTTTACAATTATCTAAATTGATCCTTGGAGCAGCTAGGTGGTACAGCGGGTAGAGCACCACTACAGGAGTCGGGAGGACCTGAGTTCAAATGTCACCTCAGACACTTGACACCCACCAGCTGTGTGAGCTTGAGCAAGTCACTTAACCCCAGTTGCCTCATCCTGGGTCATCTCCAGTCATCCTGATGAATATCTGGTCACTGGATCCAGATGGCTCAGGAGGAGAAGTGAGGCTGGAGACCTGCACAGCCCTCCCTCATTCAAAACAAAGTCAAGTGGCAAGTCATGTCATTATTTCTCTGATGGCGTGGTCTTCTTTGGCAACGAAGGACGAACACACCCAATCTGATCTTCACAACAATCCTGGGAGGTAGGTGCTATTATTATCCCCATCCAACAACCGAAGAAAGTAGGATAAACTAGAATAAGTGATTGCTCAGGGTTACACAACTCCTAAGTGTATGAGGCTAGATTTGAGCTCAGGTCTGTCTGGCTTCAGGTCCAGCGCTCTATCTACTGTGCAACCTGACTACCTTGAACTGTTCATGCCTATGTTTAATATATATTTACATTATTCTCCCCAATATAATGTAAGTTTCCCAAGGACAAGATGTTTAATTTTTGTCTTTGCATTCCTTAGACCTATCACAGAATAGATACTAGCACATAATATATACTATGTTTGATTGTTAATAGGGATGAAGGTATGCAAAGTCCTTCATATAATCAAAATCCTGTGAGGTGGGTTACTACAGATATGATAATAACTATTTTACAGATGGGGGCACTGAGATCTATGCTGAGTTACTCTTAGTCACACAGTTAGTAAATGGAAAAGGCAGGATCTGAAACCAAATTTCTCACTTCCAAAAAGAGCATTTTTTCCCATACTGCATCATGATCATGTAAACATAAAATTGATTCTCCTTACGGAACAAGTAGTACCTTAACATAAGATTGAAAATTCTACCATCCAGATTCCTATCGAAATAGGTTCATCCCACAAGCTTGGAGTTAACTAGAAAGGTATTAGAAACCTACCTTAAGGAATCTTCCTACTGATAAATTCACATGCTATAGTGCATATTATATAATTTACGTCACAAATGCTTTAAAATTTATTTCTGGTAGGTGTCTACTTTCTATCAGTGGCCCTGCTAAGTTTGACTCCTTGGAACATCATGCTCTGAATAAGATAAGCTGATCACCTGCGATAGTATCATCATGTTGATCAACTCACTTTTTTGATATTCAATATCTTCTCAACTCCCCCAGCCTCCTTTCCCCTCTGATTGGAGGGCTGGAGGGCAAAGCATTACGCTGCTCCCAAAGCCTTCCTGTATGGAGGGCTTTCTTTATAGAGTCCAGATAACTGTCCACTTTCCATCAGTAGCTTTGTTTGGTTTCATCTTCACAGAATATCATGCTCTTGTGCTAAACCCTAAGTCTCTTTTCCTACCCCTCTTCCCATTGCTTTTCAACTTCCTTTTTTTGTGTGTATTGTCTTCTCCCACTGGACCGTAAGCTCCCTGCGGACAGGTAAGGTCTATCTTTTTCTTATTTTTAACCCTTGTGGTTAGTTCAGTGCCTGTAGGTAATTAATAAATGTCTACTGAGCTGAACTTGAATTTGAAAAATACTTTTTTGACAGGCAATCAGCCTACTGGTGACTGTGCTATGTTTCCCCATGCTTTGTGTTAATTATGTTCTAGATCAAAGCTTTAGATAAGGATTTGCCAAGGTGGCACACCCATAGCTACTATGCCTAACTCAGTCATATAATAAGACAATATGGGATGCCAACTTTGTGGGAACAAGGTTAAGGAGCCTGATGACATCATCATCATCATCATCACAACAGTAATTAGCAACTCACATTTATACAGTTCATGTAGATCTTGGGATAGATATAATACATTTGACAGAATCTCTCATAATATCTCTGTAGTCAAGAAGAGTAGGATACCTGCATGATACCTGCATTCAAACTGAGAAATGAATCATTTGCATAGGTTCAGAACTGGTTGAATGCTGATAAACAGAGATTAATGGATTGACAATCAGTCTGGATGCAAGTCTCTAGTGGAGCACTCCATGTAACTATCCTTGGTCCTATTCTGTTCTCCACTGTTAGCAATGGCTTGGATAAAGGCATAGATGGCATGTATTGCATATCTGTGGATACATGAACCTTGAAGGATTAGTTAACACACTGGATCAAAAATTTTTTAATAGACTAGAACAATTAGGTAAACTTAATAATTTAATAGGGATTAACTAACCTACATGGGATTTTAGAAAAATCAACTATACAAATGTGGGATGAACAAGCATGACTAGACAAGAGTTTAAGTCAAAAAGGCATAGAAATTTTAGTGGATTATAATTTCTGTAACAGTCTGTAGAGGGCATTCCAGTCAAAAAGTCAATATAGTCTTAGGCAACATTAACTGGAAAAGCATTTGTCAAAAATTTGGAAGGAGATAGTCCTGATGTGTTCTGCTTAAGGTAAAACCAAATCTAGGCTATAGTGTTCAATGCTGGGTGCCATATTCTAGAAATAATATTGACTGGATTGAGAAGGTGTCATAGTGGTAAAGAGATTCACAACCATGACACATAGAATCTATTGATGGGAATGGAGTGTTTTTAGCTTGAAGAAGAGTTAAACTAGAGGGCACATAACTGATGTCTTCAAGTATCTGAAGGGCTGTCATATGAAAGAGGTAACCTCTCTTCTGCTTGACTCCAGAGGTCAACATAGTAATAATGCATAGATCTTGCCGAGAAGCAGGTTTTAGTCTAATAGGAAAAATTCCCTGCTAATTAGAACTGCCCCCAAATTGAATGCACTCCATAGGGAGGTAGTAAGTTCCATATTAACCTCCTTATGGAGGCTGAGAGACGACTTGTTGAGAATATTGTAGTGACAATGTAGAATAGATATCTCTAAAATCAGAAGATTCTGTTTTCTACTTAAATATTTGGTTAAAATTGCCTAACTTTCCAATTTGATATTACTACATGTCTTCATTCCATACTATTCACCTGGTTCTAAGTCCCTGGTAACAACCTTTCCAAAAGGCTCCAGGCCTGGACTTTTCTCATATTAACATACGACATTTCACCCTTGACCTTATCTTAGAACTCCCTGTCATGCCTTTTCTCTGGATTCCTCACCTATCCTCACGCAAAATCTTGATTCAAGTTGGTAAATGGCATCTGTTTTCTTCAGTTTGTGATACTATGTTAACCACCTACACATGATCTTCTATCTGTATATATCCTAATTGTGTTCTACAAGTCACCTTAGCATCGTCAGAGCTTTGAAGACACAGCACTGAAGTGCCCTATCAGATGAGAATTGTAGAAGAGAAGGGTGATACTATAAAGAATTAACAAGCGATATGTATTCTCTTGAACACCACAACATTTATAGAATTTTATCTGACAGACAAAAATACCCTGAAAATTAACAAAGGGCATTCACTCATTTGTTCCTGAGAAATAATAATTAGATGAGAATTTGACAAATATTCATTACAGACCTATTATGTATCTAGCCCCATGGCAACTATAAAGGAATGACATGATCTCTACTTTCAAGGAACTTACTACAGAGGGGAGCTGAGAAACACTCATGGAATAAGTTATGGACAGTGTAAAATATCGTATCTTAAAGACCAAAGTGAATGTTATACAACTGAAACATATACTTCAGACAATAATTGTAGTAGTTAAGAAGGGAAGTAATCACTGTTGGCTTTAAGGAGGAGATGAAAAACTATCGTAGTATTATAGGTTTCAAACTAGAAGGAACTTGAGAGACCTACTGCAACTTCATATTTTATGGATAAGAAGATGGAAGCCCAGAAAAGTTAAATAACTTATCCAAGGTCACAGAGGTAGAAAGTGGAACATTCAGGATTCTAACCTAGGTTTGTTTTCAGATCCAGTACTCTTCTCATTATAGGACTTTGCTTGCCTAATAACTTATTTGGCATTTTTCACAATAACCTTTATGTTAAAACTCTATGTCACCATGTCTTTTAGTATCACTGGAGAAATGGAGGGAGAGGGAACTTCCCAAGGTGACAAAATCTAATATTGCCATGGGGGAGGGTTGCATAATGGAAAAAAGAGCAGCTTTGGTTTCAGAGGCTCTGCCACCTTCTACTTGCATGATCCTCTGGACACAAATTCACTCCCTGAGCCTTAGTTTCCTCATTTGTAAAATATGGTAATTGAAATAAATTGTCTCTACAATCCGTTCTAGCTTTAACTCTATGATCCTCTCATTCCAGGAAATGAACTGGGAAGCAGATTAAGGAACAACAGGTGCCTATTATGTCTTTCTGGCATCTTCTTCCTCCAGGCTAAAGTTGATTATCCTTCAATGATGTTAGACCTCACACCCTAGCCTGGTTGTATGCCATAGTTATATATAGGATGGAAAACAGTTATCAACAAAACACTAGAGGAAACTCCATGATGCTACCATAGGTGTGACTTGCTTAAAAAAAGTAACATATGAAAATTAATATGTACACACGTGCACAGACAACAGACAAAAGGCTTTTGTCAAAGGATTCTTTGTAGGTTTCCTTTAAATAATGAGCCCCCTCAAAATATGATTCAATTTATCAAACCTTTTCAGGACTACATATATGAAGCAAAGAGAGATAGAGAGATCCTCTCTTAGTGGTTCTGAAAGCTTCCCGGGGGAGACTTATTGAGTTTTATATTTGAAGATTCTCAGGAGAGAATTTCCATTGGCCTAAGGGACCCTACTCTCCTGAGAAGTTATAATATGCTTCCTAATGTGGACAGAGTTTCTAGCTTGTTAACATAAAGGGGCAGAGAACTACTAACCTGAGAGAAATTGTGTATGACCTGCAACTGAAACAGATGGCAACTGAAGCAACACCGTGGTTTGAGAGGGCTAGGGATTTATTCAGTAGCATACAGCTTCGCTTCAAGTTCAGCCAGTGTTTCCATGGTAGTCTTTGCGACATTTCAAAATGCCTCTTCAGGTGATTTTTACAGTTTTTGATGACTGTATGGTTTGCATGAAATGTGGCCTTCATTTGCCTGCTAGCTTGTAATTCTGGTATAAAACGTACAACTGTGCATCCAGGTGACAAGAATAGACAAATGGAAATCATGGCTGATTGAGAATGCGTGATGAATGAGAAGTGCACTCACAAAGATACTTCTTTACATTAATGTAATGCCTCTGGGGACACTCCACATTTACCTGGGTTGCAAGTACTGGCTGATTATTTTGGTCTGAAAGCTTTCTGAGTTCCTGGGATTTGTTTACTCACTGCTCTCAGGTAGCTCAATAAGAATGGAGGGGAGGAATCACTGTATAAAGACAGAGAAGGTCAGGTAGTCAGTACACAGCAATCACTATGAATGAGGACTAAGAAAAATGGAAAATAAAATAAAATTACATAGAATTTCTTAACCAAGGAAAGTAGACCCCCAACGCAGCATGGTGTAGTGGACAGAGCGTGAATTTTAATTGTCTGGGTTTTCACCTTAACCATTGGCACAATGGCACTGGGCAAAGTCATAGCCTAAGTCTAAGTTTCCTCTTTTGTAAAATAAGTATAAAACTTACTTTGACCACCTCAGTGGGGGAGGAGAGAAAGTGGTTAGTGAAGAACAAATTAGATAATGGTTATCAAATTTGACAGTCATTATTTGCAAACTGTCCTCCTGATCATAATTTGAGCTACTGAAAGCAAGGATTGTGATTTTGCATTTCCTCCAATCAAGTATTTAGCACGTACTTAGCACCTAGTAAGATTAATAAGAGTGTGTTGACTGAATGAAAGTGCTTTGTAAACTATAAAGTGTTTTGCCCCCATAAACTGTTGGTACTGTGATCATTGCATAGTTATGTAAGAATTTATAGCAACTCATTTAGCAAATGGAGGTTTAAGTCACTATTTCATAATGAACAAGCTAGTGTGTCCTGCCCTTGCCAGTTTCTGACCAGAAACTGAATGGCCACCAAAGCAGAAAAAGAAGGTGATGACTGGTAGATATCTGTGTTTGCTATATAACTGGATACATTTCAAGTTGGCGCAGAGGATCACATGAGAACGGTATATGAGTAGACAGGGGCAATACGAAAGAATATTTCTCTTCCTACTCCTGACCCACCCAAACATGCATGTGCAGAGAGTCTGATATGCCCTGGAAATTTCAGGAAATGTGTCTTGATGTACAAAGTTGAGGAATCATGAGGGTAAGGTCCTAGGGAACAAGGTAACTGGACATCCTGAGAAGCCAGTTGGGCAAACTGTCAGGCCTGCTCTACAGCATGACCAGGAACATGTGGAAGGAACACCTCAGACTCTGTGAAGTTTTACAGATGAATGAATGAAAAAAGCATTTTTAAATTGAGAACAAGCACTATGCAAATGGCACGCAGAAGTCCCTGTATGCACATAAAACTTGGAATAGAGTGAGAAGAGGTCAGAGATTAATGTGTATACCATAGGTAGGGTTCAGTCCACCATCTTCCCCCATTTATGTATCTGACACCATTATTACCCTCTCCTTTCCACCCTTGGATCAAATGATTAATTTCTTGAAAAAAATCATTTTCCTGATGGAAATCACCAGTAAGCCCTTTCCTTCTCCAAAACAACAGATGATTCCAACTAGACCTTTCCCAGTATACCGACAGGTGTGGTAACTCATATCCAGATCTGCTCATTACTGTCAATTGCTACAATAATTCTCCTTAATCTACTCCACCCTCAATCAGGTGTCAAATTGATCTTCCTTAAGCCCATGGAATTCCAACAATGGAATTCTGCTATTCAATAACCTCTATTGGCTCCCTATTATCTACAGCATCCAATATAAAATCCTCTGGCCTTCAAAGACCTATAATATTGGCCTATTCCTACCATTTCAGTCTTCTGAAACCACATGCTGTACGATCCAGAGACACTGCCCTTCTTATCACCCCTTGAACACAATGCTCTACCTCTTGACTATTTCATTTGCTGTGTCTCATGCCTGGGACACTCTATCCTTATCTCTACCTCTTGGTTTTCTTGACTTCCTTCAGTTCTCCACTAATACTCTACCTCTTTCAATAACCCTTCCCTATCCTCTCTAATCCTAATACCTTTCATGGGAGGTTATTCATAATTTATCCTGTCTAAAACACCTGTGTATGTAGGTGTTTATTTGTTGTCTCCTCCATTTGACTGTGAGTTCTTTCAAAACAAAGGCTATTTTTTCCCCCTTTTTGTATCTTAGGTACTTTGCACAGTGCCTGGTACATTAAATAGGCATTTAATAAAAGTTTGTTGACTGACTGACAAAATTAGTCTATCTACCCATTCTTCAACCTCTCAACCCTGGAGTTATTTTCATTTCAGTCACCCCTGATAGCCAATCAGTCACTAACTTCTGCTGATTCTTTCTCCACAACGATTCTTGGATCCACCACATCTTTCTATTTCCATAACTGGCACTTCAGTCATTATCACTTAGTGCCTGGCTTATGACTGCAACTGAGCAAGTCACCTTGACTCTATTTTCTACCTGTCTCAGTCTAGCCTACACCTGAAATGGATGGACCGAGAATAAATCACAGGTGAGTTAATTAGGAATTTTGAGAGCATCATTTATTAGCCAGACTAGTGGCTGCCTCATGGAGAGACTCAGAGGAGACAGCCCCGAACTGAGGTGGGTGAATGCATTTTAAGCATTTCGGCACTACTCGGTACAGCCTTGCAGTTTCCACAAAAGAGTTCTGACAGAGCAAGAGGGGGGCTTGCTGCTAGGCAAGAACCCCCAAACAGAAGGTGTTTGTCAGGGTGCTACTAGGTAAAGGACCCCAACAGAGGAGAGGTGTCAGGAGAGGGATCCAATCACAGCCTGGTTGTCATTCAACATAGAGTAGTTGTCAGGAAGGGGAGGGGGCTCAGCAGAAAGTGGTTACCTGGCAATGGGGGTCTAACATTAGGGGAGCACAGGTGGTTACCATGCAAATGAACTAAACAAGAAATGACTGTTAATAATTCATCAGATATTTCACAACCCAAAGGGAAATAACATTTTGACAGGGGCCCAAACAAAAATCCTGTTACTAGGCAGATTATCCAACCCTGCACAGTAACCTAACATATCTCTCAGCCTAGGGGCCCAGGGAGGAATAATGTCCATTTCACACCCAGTTGCTGTAAGCACTTATTCTAATGATATTTTCATTCAAGAACTTTATTGCAGTTGCCTTTTGACCTTTCCCAGAAGACAGCTTAGTACAGAGGAAAGAGTTTAGGACTCAGAGCCAGAGGACCCAAATTATTACTTGTGGGACTTTAGGAATCTTTTAACCTGTTTGTTTCTTACCTGTAAAATGAAGAAGCTGGCCCGTAAAGCCCCTTTTTAGCTTTAACTCTGTTTCTACATCTTTTCTACCAAATCCAAACCCATCAACTTGACCTAGAAAACCAGCCCATCTTCTTTCACCCATCTCATTTCTTATCATTCCCCAAATGCAGACTCTCTGTTCTGGCCAAATTAATTTCCTTTTCCTCAATTTCAAATGATAATCTCATTTCTGTGCCCAGGTAATACCATCAAATGCTATTCCATTTTTTTTTCTCCATCAGTAACCCTGAAATTATTAAATGCCCTTCCCTGAACCTTAACACTAAGCCAATCCAAAAGAACAGACACTGGCTTTGACCTTCACTTTCTTTAACCCAAGTATTTCCTTCTCATCCCTTATTATAGTTCTCAACATAAATGAAGGCAATATGTATAAGCTGCTCTTACTACCTAATTCCTTATAAGTTTCTAAATTCAATGGATTTTAGAAAACAAACTGCAAGACAAGATGGCAGCCAACTATTTACAATGATTAACATTCCTTAGAGTAAGGAAAGCAAAAATATGTATGGTCTTTTTTAAAGCAAGTAATGTGAATTCCTAAATTCCAGCTCCAAATCCAATTATTTCATCCTAAAATTCTCAAATTATAGCATTGTTTTAATTATGGTTGAAACACTTGAGATAGTTTTATACTTTAATAAAAAAGGCCATTTAAATTTCCATCTGTTATACCTTGCAATACTGTTCATAGAATATTAAAAAACCTACAGGGATGTGTGTAGCATGTTGGCAAGATCTTTTGTGGAGAGCTTATCAAAGGATCTGGACAATAATCACATAAAATGAGAAGGCACCAATAGGTTGTGATTCCTCTGGTGGATAGAACACATATGGTATAATATTCTATGTCAACCAAAGCATCAAAATAAAGTTTCTTCCAGTGGAAAAGCTAATTTATTGTCTATTTCCTAAGATGAAAAATGATTCTAAACCCCAATCTTTATCAAAGAATCTATATTTTCATTAATCAAAATAACAAAACATGTCTAAAAACATTTATCTTTATTCTAAGAATTCTATAGAAAAGTAGTTGAGGTTAATATTAACATTTTTAAAAGAAAACTCCCTGTCAGGCAGGTTAAAAAGTTAATCTATATCCCCCAAATGTCAAAGGATTTCTAGTACTAAATACAAGTAGTAAGAGCTATGTATAAATGAGGCAACTGTGTCTGGGAAAAGTATTTATTGATGTTCACTTGAAGTACAGAGAAGATAAATTAGTATCTTAGTAATTCAATTTGGCACATTGGACTTAGCTAGCATAATATTCAGATAACTCTGGAGATGATTTCTGGTGTTGAGGGTGTTTGACCCTGAGCACTTAGAACGATACAAATTACAAATCTCCTGTCAGTGTTTTTTCCCCTGAGGAATATGGATCTATCTGAATGGAAGAAGCAAAATTAACTCATATAATGAATAATGATTTCTTTTTTTAATTCTTCAGTTGAACTTAGCAGCAAATGGAAAGCAGTTTTGTCTTATGTGGCCACCAAATATTACATGAATATAAGATAATCAAGTAGAAAGTTATTTAACAATATTAAGCAAAAAAATAATTTCTAAAGCTGATTTTTTTTCTTTCAAAATCTATCAAATTCTACCTAAGGAATTTATAAGAATTATTTGTTGTAAGACAAACTCCAATGAATTACTTAATGACAAAATGTGCTCTCTCTTTCATCTTTCCGTAGCTAGGTGTCTTAAGAAAAAACACCTCAACTAAATTTACTCGATTTAGGCAGCTTACAGCTACTTGATTTAATTGCATTACATGTCATAAGTAGGGAGCAATTTACTCTGAAGTGGTACTTATGCCTTATTCCTCTAGTTTCTCTGCAGCACTTCTGCTAAATTCCCACCTTCTAATATATTCTGCATTTGTACCATAAGTACAAATAGCTGAATGTGTATTAACGTTTTAATTATGTTGTTGTACTCTGCAGAAGATGAATCCAGTATGGACACAGACTTTTATTCCTTTTAACTATGAAAAACACTTTTCTATTCATCCTATGCATTAATCAGTCTACAGAAGCCCAGAAAGAGAAAATTTGCCCAATTCCATGAATTATGAGATCTCTTAGCATTATCTCTGTAATAATGTCAACATTTAATAAGCACTAACAAGAAAGAAAGTACTTTCATTTAATTAAAGTCATATATCACTCTTAATAATTAGTAATAATTATGGTGAATGACTAGCCAAGGAAAGATCTTTTTAAAAAAATCCTGAGTAAAATGTAAACTTGCCTTTCAAAAGTCCAAAATAAACTCCTGGGGATTGGAAAAAGCACTGTGCATAACTTTAAGTATGATATAATTTATGTAATGAAATAAATCTACACTGTTAAAATATTTAGTGGAACTGAGAATAATGAGTTGAGATAGGGTTAGTTTAATTGGTTTACTGAAATGGAGTTCTCATAGTGGCTAAGTGTGATATATTGACTTTTGTCACTTGAAATAAAAAAAAAAGGTAATTAGTCCCTACTCAAATATACTGTTTTCTTAAAATAGGCAGAATTATATTTCATATAATCCAGGATGAACTTTCCATTGATACAGAACATTTTATGGCACATAAACTTACCCTCATCACAAAATCTATAAATCTAAGAAACAAAGAAACCTCAGTAACTCAAGCCCTGTAAATGCATTTCAAAGCTGTTCTTATAAATGCAAACTTATCAACTCTCCATCATTTGCAAACCAGAAATTCACAGTGTTATTTTTGCACTTTACATAAAATAGGAGTAATGATTTGCTCTACTATGCTTATTAATTTCCATACATTATATATCGAGTTTCTCAGAGGTCCACACAGATCTTGAGCCATATCCATCTTTTGAAGCCTCAAGTAATAATCATTAAAAAGAAGAAAAATGAAGAGATAGAAGATAAAACTGGTCACCAAAAATACAATACTTTTCAATCTGTTTTTAACTTAACCAGTGATTTTCTGGTTTTTGTCTGTGCAAAGTCAACTGAACAAGCATTTATTAAGTACCTGCTTTGTCTCAGACACTGGGCTAAGTGCTGGGAATACAAAAAAGAAAAGGAAATACAGTCCCTCTCCCCTCAAGGAGCTTACAATCTAATGGGGGATGACAATAACACACAAAAATAAGCTGCAAAGAGTGTGGGGGAAACGGGGAAACTCAGCTCTAGGGCATGGTGTTTGATGGTGTCAAAACCAAACAGAGACACCAATGGAAAATTTTTGGAAAGTTACCCGGAGAGGTCCAATTTATGGGAGTTGAGGTGTAGAGTGTCAAAAACATAGTCAATCAGCATGGTAATGAGATTTCACCTGATCAAATGCAATATCTTTGAAGGAAAATCTAGTTTTGTACAGTATGATACACGATGAGACAATCCAAAGGATCTTGTCCCATAGATGAACACTGATGGATCCTTAATCTGTTAAAATGAAGTACTTTAAAATTTGTGCTTCAGGTGTAAGCCAAATGTCCCTCCTCTCCTTTGTACCCCACCCCTCTTTTACTGGTTCTAGTTACAGTAGGGTAAAAAAATATTGTTAACCTCATTTTCTACTGCAGAATTTTGACAAATTGCTGAAAGACAGAATGTTAGCCTCTCTGAGGTCTGCCCTGGCACATGAGCTGTTGTATATAAAAGACAGAATGTTGGAAAAAGTCATGGCCTAGAAACTACCCAACTTCAGAACATTGTCATGGGGAGCCTAAAATGTGGCAGTCATCTAAACCATATTACCCCAAAGGTTATTCTCAAACTGTAACTTGAACTTAAAATTATCAAACTGAGAAAATACCAAGAAAGCAAGAGAAAAGTATATGGTTTAAAAATGATTAGATAAAAATATTAATAGAAAGATTAAAAATCCATGTTCATTTCTAACCTATCTATATGCCTGCTAGCCTTTGCTTTCATATTTTAAATAATAAATTCTATAGTGATTTATATCCGTATGTAAAATCTATGATCTCATGATCATAATATTTTCTTTTTAGCAGAGAGGACAAGAAAAGGAAAAGAGATGATGCTCAGATTTCCATGATAGTAAGAATTTCTTTTATTAAGGAAAAAATATTATGTCTGAAGAATGACTCTCTGGTTGTTTTTACATTCTGGATTCTTCTAAGAAAAACAAAAACCTGAAATATCTGACTATTCCAAATAGCTGGAATTTTATCATTATAGAAATGGAATATCAAGATGTATCTGCATCCCAAACATGACTGCATAAGTTGACATGAATTTTATTTGAAGAATACATACATTTTGGAGATGATTTAAAGTCCTTATCATCAACATTTCACAAATGATCTTCATGAATTTTAGGATTTGATCCCATACTGGATCAACGTCAGCTATCTCAGTGGAACTCTGGATTTAAATTTGAGAATTGTATTGCTATTGACAGATCAAAACTCTAAACCAAGCTCCTGTTTCACCGTGTTATTACAATTTGTAGATTGCCTTTCTCTAATCCCCATATAACCTCTTCCTGCCATGAATGAAAAATAAAAACCACCACAGTAAAAGTCTATTTTGAACTGGATGGACTTCTATAGCCCAGTAATCCCTCTCATCACTATGGTCTGGCCTTGATCTCTCCTTGACGAGAGTGCAAGAAAAACTGCAGCAATGAGCTCTACTTAGCAGTCTAGCCACCAATAAATCCTAAAGTAGGTGGAAGCAAATGGGCAACCATACAAGAAGCATTAGGGAAATTTGTGGATCGTGCAGGGAAGAAGTGGTACTGGGTAATAAAAAATAAGCCTGAGTATCAGGGCTATAGTGGGGCAGAGATGGTTAAAAACCAAAGACTGCTGGAGAGAGATGTATCACTGGGAACAGGGACTTGTCTAGCTCCTTTGTGGTGACTGAGCCATCCTCAACCAAAATGCCTCACTTACCTCGGACTGCCCTTAGTCAAGTGCTTACAATGCTACAAGAGTGTGGTAAACATTATGGATCATTAGCGGAGCAAAAGACAGATGATAGCATTAGAGAGAAATTTCACATAAGTTATCACCCAAATGCAAGGGCATAGAGAATGCCAGGCATTAAAAAAAAAAAAAGATGGAGAGACAGCTGTCATGGCTGGCAACTCACTCCATCTCAAAGATTCTTGGGTGAACCCTGCTATTTCGTTGGGGGTTGTCGTGGCAAATATATTTTCCCCCTTCCCTAAATCAAAAGATTGCTTACCTCCAAATCAGCATATTGGAAATTGATAAGAGACGGAAATAATATCATTCCCTTACTATCTCCACCCTGGGCTTATCCTTTAACTCATTAGACAACAGTGTATGGTTATCCTAAACTTAGAATGCTGACAAGAGGCAGAATTTTATAGTATACAGAATGCTGGTTTTAGAGATGGGAAGGATTACGTTCAAATCATTCCAATGATAATAACTACTGAATGTGACGATGGATAAGTAATATAATCAAATAACACAAATTTATTATGTATTTAATATATGACAAGCACTATTCTAAGTGTGTGGGATACATATAGAAAAGCAAAACTATCTCTGCCTTTAATGCCTGTATATTGTCTTTTTGAAAAATAACTTTTTTCCCCCTTTTTTCCTATCAGCTGCATATCTCACTGTATCTCTCTGCTACCCACTCTCAGAGAACCATCTCTTAAAATAAAGAAGAAAGAACAGATCAGCAAAACAAGGATATTGAAAAACTCTGACATTAAAAGCAGTTTTCTCCACTCATCTGTCCCCATATCTGCAGAGTGGGAATTGCCAAACTCTTTTTTGGGGCTGGTTGGTTATTATAATTTCATAGTTTTCTCTTTTGCTCTTGCCTTCTATAATCATTTTGGATGCTATTTTCCTGATTTTGCTTACTTCTCTCTGTGGCAATTCATAAAGGTCTTTCTATGATTCTTTGTGTTCACCATATTCATTCATCATCATTCATTTTTTATAGCACAGTAATATTCTATTGTATTCATGTATTACAAGTTTTTCAGTCATTCAATGGCCAGGCATCTACCATACTCCATTTCTTTGTACCACAAAAAGGAAACATATATTCTAATGAGGAAGACAAGCAGATGTGTAAAAATTTCCATTATATATATGAACATATACATATTTACATACAGTAAATACAAGCTATATGTTTGTGATATATATTTGCATGTATATCCATTCATATATATGTGTGCATATATATTATATATATATATAAATTTTGAAACTATGTACATATATATCACTTGAATATAAATTTTTAGAGCAAATACAAACTATAAAGGATATATGGAGGAAGATGCTATCGGTAGCCAGAGAAAGAAATGATAAATAGAACTGTGTATAGAATAATTTTACATATATGTGTGTGTGTGTGTGTGTGTGTGTGTGTGTGTACACACATATTTGTGTCAAATAGTAGCCATATCTAGGGCAAGAAGTGAAGAAAAAAATGAAAAAATATATATAGTTACTTTATTATATATTTAAAAGAAATAGAAAGTTGTACATAATAGATTTGCAGTTTAAAGTGTAACCTTTTTTTAAATTATACTATGTTATGGAAATGCTTATTTTATTCCATAAATTTAAAATGAAATAAATATATTTTTAAAAGAGGGAATACATTAACATATGGGGAGGGACAGGATGAGAAATGACTTTATGTAGAATATGGCATTTCAGCTGAGTCCAAAAGGAAACCAGAGATTCTAAGACACTGAGATGAAGAGGAAGAAAATTCCAGGCATGAGATACAGCCTATGCAAAGAAAGAAATGGAAAATGGAATATTGTTTTTTGAAATAGGAAGTAAACTATTATAGCTAGATGGTAGACTGTGTACAGCAGAATATTTTTTTTTTTGGAAGATACTTGGAAAAGGTATAAAAGAGCTAGGTTGTGAAAATATTTAAGTATCAGAAAATTTTTATTTGACCCTAGAATCAATAAGGAGACATTAGAGTTGATTTTGCATATGTCTGTCATGAACTGACTTGTGTGCTTTAGGAAAATCACTTTGAAGGTTGTCTGAAAAATGGACAACAGAAGGAATAGACAAAGCAGAGAGCCATTAAGAGGTTATTACAAGTGGCAAGGTGAAAGGTGAGGAGGGCATACACTAAGGTAGTGGCTGTGTGAATAGAAAGGTTGGGATGCATGTGGGAAGTACTGTGGTGGTAGACATAATAAGGCTTGGCAAATGAATGGATATATATGGTGAGTGAGAGTAACGAGCTTAAACATAACTCTAAGGGTGATGAGAAGGGAAGTGGATGTAACCAGTAATAAGAGGGAGGTTCAGCAAGAGGGGTGAGTTTTGAGGTAAAGATAATGAGTTCTGTTTTAGCCATGTTGAGTCTGAGATGCCTAATTATAAAGGAAATTGATCTCAAATGTAAAATGGAGATAATAACACCTAATCTACCTACGGTTGTTGTGGGGTTTAAATGAGTTAACATATACAAAGTACATTAATAACCTTAAAGCGCCCTTTAAGTTTCAGTTATTTGTTGCCAAGGAAAACCTAACCTATGACACTTACCCTAAGTTTGAAGGTGACGTTCAATCTTAGATCTCCATCTGCTTTAAGGTGGTCATAGGTAAGAATGATACAGACTACCGTAATTTTTACTTCTATTCTGTAGTGGACATTTTGGAGCAAGGGCTGATCATCACAGACTCACAAATAGGTTAATAGGATCACAAAATACTAGAAAAGAAAGGAAATTTTGATGTCATGAAGTTCAGTCCCTTCATTTTACAGATGAGAAAATTGAGGTCTAAGAGGTGATTTATCCATCACATGCCAAATCCCATAGATTTTCTACTTTATAACAGTAAGCCCCTAACTAATTTATTTCTTAAGTACTCTTGACTTTGAAACACAATATGAAAAAAAACAACTTGCTCTATCCAAAGGCTAAAATCTTAAAAACAACCAAATCATTAACATGATGGTTACCAAACTTTTTAAAGGATGTGAATAATATCGATATGTTAAGAAGGCAAACCATTCCTGACTGCCTCCAAATAGGGTCATGAGGTTTGTTCAGACCACAGTTACACATCTTTAGCACTCAATTAAATGCAGCAATGTGTTTTAGTGTCATACAGACCCACAAGCCACTTGTGCTAATTTTAAGCAATTAAAATACTCTCCTTCAAGCAACTTCTGTTATCGTGAAAGAAAGTCAAGAATCTATTTAACATCTCAAATGGTATAAAGATGCAATTCCCAGGATTCTTAAATTTCCTTCCTTTAGATACTTATTAAATGAAGAAAAAGAAAGAAAAAAATCATAGAGTTTCTTTTACAATCCTCATTCTATATTCTATCATCATGGACCATGACCATCAACTCCATGAGGTCAGGAATTTTTTTCTTTCCTCACAGGTCCCATAGTAAAATGTCTGGGATCTACTTCCTAGGATATAGCCCAGCAAATATTTATTGAATTAATGAATAGTCATCCAATTATACCTATATTCATTCTTATTTCATTAAGATAACACATTTTAGTATTTCAGCAAACATTTAATTCACTTCCATTCAACAAATAAACACTGGGTATTACCCTGCAAGATTTTCCTATCATGACAAATACTCAAATTCTTATCTCCCAGACTTGTCATTTATTGAGTGATTTTTTTCTCCCAACGATCATGCTAAGGTAGGTCAAGTGTTACCATCGAACTAAATGATTTCTCATGGTCACAAAGTAAGAATCAGAGCTTGAATCCAAACCCAGGTGTTTCCAATTTAAAGTGTTCTTTGAAACTATATCACTCTTTTTCTTTGAGGAGGACACTGTCCACAAGGAAAGCCAAGGCAATCTTTTTGTTTCATTTTACTTTGCTTTGTTTTTTCATCTGGATCACTTCCAGTATGAAATATACAACCTGTTGTCTGATATTTCAAAGCCTTTCTTAACCTGCTTCAATTCTTCCCCTACTTTCCAATCTTCTTCCATCATATACTCCACCATATATGCCGAAATCTAGGAAAACTAAATTCTTTGCTGTTTCTTGCCCAAGAAATGCTATTTCCTGATTACGGGATCCAAAAATACTGTCATCCATGCCAGCAATCTCTCCCTCCTTATTTCCTTCTCCTACCTTCCTTGACTTCCTTTAAATGGCAGCTAAAATCCCACCTTCTACAGGAAACCTTTTCTAAATTTCCTAAATTCTAGTGCTTTTTCTTGATTCATTATCTCCGATTTATCTTGCATATAGCTTGCTTCTACATTTGTCATCTGTATATTGTCTCCCCCATTAGATGGGGAGCTGCCCAAGAACAGGGACTGTTTTTTGCATTTCTTTTTATTTCCAGCACTGCGCATAGTGCCCAGCACAAAAGGCTTACTTACTCACTGAATCTGTTATTACATGAGAACAGGGAACTTCTAGTGAGAAAATTCCTTTTTTTTGCACTGCTACTGTTCTGAAAATTATAGTTTTATAGAGTTGTCTAGAGCATCAAGAGGGAAAATGATTTTTCCAGGAGTCACATGTTTGAATGAAGAAACTTGGAACTCAAGTCTTCCTGACTGTAACTCTGGCTTTCAATCTAATCACTGCCTCTGAAGACACAGTGAAAAAACAAGGAAAAAGAGAAGTTCCTGGTAAGGAAAGTAGAAACCATTCAGAAGCATTATTATCTATATGTCTAAAACCAACCAATAAATATTACATGCAAAGCATAAAAGCAAATTTAACCTTTACTCAATGATTCTATTTTTAACTTGAAAAGCTCTTTGAGGAGGTAGTTGTGGTGTGGGACACAAGGGGAAGTTTCCCAGAAGGCTAAGTGCAAGATCAGGCTGTCTCCTTGAAGGGCCCAAAATGTAAAACTCCTTTCTTCTAAGGTTGGAGAAAAAGGCCACTTTGCTCACGAGGAGTTAGCTATAAGAACCGCTGTTCAACATGTAGGCCCTCACAACATTGTACCCCTCAGCAGCCCTCAGCCTAAGCTCCTGACTCTGTGCAAGCCATGCTTCCCACACGGACACATACAAAGGCTCAGGTCCCAAATAGGGCCCCAAGTAGACACTAAGCAGAGAACTACATAGAACTCTAGCATGTGCTCCAAGAATGACAGTTTTTAATGGCTTTAGGCCTGAATAGCTAGTGTTTCATCTGGGGAGAAAGATCCTGCCTCTACTGATACTTTGTTATTACAGGAACCTGAAAACTGGCTTAATTATATGTGCACCTTAGAAACATTTTCTTTTGCTGCATGAACTGTGAAAACAGAATGCATTGGTGATCTTTAAATGACCCAGAAACCAAGATAATTATAGTTCTAATTAATTACATAACATGACATCCCCTGGTGATTATCTAAAGGTCTCACACAAGAACCATGAAGGTTGGAAAATATGAATTTGGGAATTTATCATAGAAGCAGAACTGCCTAGAGCCCTCACTAATTCCTAATCTTATTTTCACCATGTCTGACCTCAAGCAAAATCATTTAACCTTTCTTTATCACCTATGCTCATCTGTAAAATGGGAATAAGAGTTTTTACTTACCCCAAAGGGATTCTGGGTTGATCTACTTATTAATCATTCAAAACTTAAGAGCTTAATATAGAATAAATCCTAGAAAGCTGAATAATGAGCTACTCAGAACATTGTTTTAAATATTAAAAGGAAATGAAAATAGTAAATATCAAAACTGAATATCCACTATTGAATGGAATTCAGTGTAAGGGAGGTCAGTCTTATATTTCATCTAAAAAGGTGTAACTGGTTGTACTGCTATTTAAATCTTAGATTGGGATTTATTTGTTGATAGAAGCAACAAAAGAGATAGAGATTTGTCCCTGGAAGCAGAAGAAAGATCTGAATTCAAATCCCAATTATGACATCAACAGGCTGTATAACCCTGTGCAAATCATGAATGCTTAGTGCTCCAAAGCACTTAAGACTAAATTGCAGAGAAGGTGCAAAGAGAATGCAAGAGAACTTGCATTTCTGGAGAGAGTTTCCTCATTTGAAAGTTCTCTATGGAAACACAGGTTTAATCCCTCTCCCTATTCTACACATGGTGTTATATGGCTGTGAATCTTAGAACACCACAGTCTCTAAAGAACCAAAATTACTGGTTATCTGAGGGACAATAAAGAGACGATAGGCATATATACAGGGAAGGATATAACCAACAACTTGCATGAAAGAAGTGTTATAAAAAGTACTACTGAAGAGATGTATGACTGGAAAAGGATGTAGACTGGTGACATATGAGGTGACCAGTTCACATACTAAAATAATAACCCCACAATATGAAAAGACTTAGAGAAAAATCCCATAGAGAAAAAATCAGTGGACTCTCAATGGAGTGTTTTGTCCCAAATGGACAAGAGTTGTTCAGGATGAGAAGGTGGGAATCTATTCCATAGGAGGAGTCACCACAATGAGATCATAGATCCGGTGAAGTATACTGATAATAAATATGTATCTTCCTCCACTGAAGGCCTTCCTGAGGCTTCACTGGAATGGGGAGGCAGCTCTAGTTTCCAGAAGGCTATATCAGAGGACCAAAAACACTAGCAGATCCTACCAAGAAGTCCCTTTGGCCTCACAAAAGCTATGTTTGTTGCTCAGGATCAACCTAGTCGAACTTGGAATATTTTATCACCCAACTGGCCATGGGATAATGAATCTTTTTGACTGTAGAAACTGTCTATGACCATCCACTAAATTTAAAGGGAATCATAACCTGAATAGGGAGTATACCCATCCAGTTAGAAATACAGATCCTTAACATATTCAAATGCTTTAGTTTGTCTTTCATTACCCCATCTTACATGATGAGTAAGTCAGTCAAGAAACATTTATTAAATACCTACTATGTGCCAGATGCTGTGCTAAGAGCTCAAGCCCCTACTCTCAAAGAGGTCAGAATCCAATGGTTGGAGATAATACACATTATATAACAAACAACTGTACAAACAAGCTACATACAGAATAAACAGGGAATAATTAACAGAAAGAAGACACTAGATTTAAGAGGCATTGAGAAAGGCTTCCTGTAGAAGCTACTGAAAGGTGAGGAGCATGTCTTGTCATCGTCATCATCATCATCACCATCCTTTGTTCTTACATACCTCAAAAGAACTGAGCCCTGTACAATATCCTTAGTGGTTCTTCTCCTGCCCAAAGCCAATTAATTCATTCTGCTTCCTCCAATATGTCTTATAAAATCCATCCCCTCCTTTTTAGTTCACCGTTACCACCCAACAACAGGACTGTAATGCCTAGATGACTGTAGTGACTTCTTAAAGGATAAGTCTGGTTTTTCCTAATTTCTTCTTCACAATGTGACAGCATCAATCTTCTAAATGTACACATCTAAAATTGACCATCAACTCAATGTCCTTCATTAGTTTCCCACTGCTTATCACATACAATTCAAATTCTTTATCTTGTTATTCAAGGCCCTCCATCATCTAGTGCTTTGCTATATTATCAGCATTGTCTCACATTCCCCTACATAAACTCTACACTATAATAGGTCAACTGGAGAACTCTCTCTCCTCTGTACAAGGCCATTGTTCCTGCCTACCTACTCCTACTCCTACTTTTCCCAATACTTAGACTATTCTGTTGCTCTACCATTCCGTCAACTGATATCCTACTTAGCCTTTAAGAACTAGATGAAATGAAACCTTCTCCATGAAATCTTCTATGATTTGGAAATTATCTTTTCTTTCTCATTGGCATAGGCACTTTTGACCTCTCTTGTGTACTTATCAATTACTATATTCTATATTATATTACAGTTATGTGTACATTACAGAGTGACATAGGGCATACAGAGCCAACCTTCGAATCACAAAGACATGGATTCAAATGCAGCCTTTGCTATATACTAGTGATGTGACCCTAGCTAGGTAAATCACTTAGTCTCTAAGGATCACTAGGAAACTCTTGAAGACTACATATTGCCGAAGAAGTACAGATCAACATCGGTAGGAAGAATTTTCTTATCCGGAATTTTCCATATCAATGAAATTTTTTTTAAAAAGTATGAATAGTATCTCCACACCAGATTGTAAGTTTTATGCCAACAGGAGCAGTGTCTTGTTTACCTTTTTGTATCATCCCTAGAGCAGTATGGAGATGCTAATATTTTAACTGAATTGAATTTATCTGGTAAATGAGTTTTATTTTTTATTTTTTAAAATATTATTTTATTTAAAATAATATTAAAATATTATTTTTCAGTTTTCAACATTCACTTCCACAAGAATTTGAATTCCAAATTTTCTCCCCATCTCTCCTCCACCCCCACCCCAGGACCACATGTACCCCATCCACCCCTTCCGCCAGTCTGTCCTGCCTTCAATTACCCCCCTTTTTCTATCCCCTTCCCCTTAAATGAGTCTTGTATAAAAATCTCCTCACATATTTTAGAAACATGATGTAATTTTTAAGTCACATAAAAGGCAGAAATAACCTACAAGGCAGTTATTTGAAATAAACAAAGTTATACTGAAAAACAAAGCTTGTCTGGGAGTCACGAGTAGTGGATTCCAATCTGGCTCTGCTATGAATTAGTCTGACATTCTGTCACTGTATGAAAGTCAGTTACCCTGACCTTTAATTCTTTCATCTATAAAATGAAAGGTTTGCAAAAGATGATCCAAAGGTCATTTCCAACTCTAAGTTTATATGATCAATTACAGTATCATGAACTTAACTTCCATTATATTAAAATTTAATTTCTCTTAGAATGATAATGCTTTACTTCCCAGATTTCTATTTTTGCTTTTCCCTCTCCTCATACTTCCCCTTCTAATACCCAACAACATTCAGGTAGAAAGGTAAGTATTTCAGCACCATGTTTCTTTCACTCAAAAAAGTCTACTACTGAGTTACATGAGTTGAAATTACCCCACAGTAATTTTGCCCTTTTTTATGTTACAGTAAATGCTCACTCCAAGGTTTTTGTTCAGTCATTATCTAACTCTTTGTGACCCCATTTAGTTTTTTTGTTTTTTTAAATATGATTCTAAAATGATACTAAAGTGGTTTGTCATTTCCTTCTCCAGCTCATTTGACAGTAGAGGAAACTGAGACAAACAGGGTTAAAGCGCCTTTTCCAGGGTCACAAAGCTAGTATGTGCCTAAGGTTAGATTTCAACTCAGCACTTTCTGATTGGGCCACCTAGCTACCCTCTTGATGGGGACAATTTCTATAGCACTGACTATGTACTGGGAGACACTGTGTTAAGTGCTTTACAAATAGTAGTTCATATGATTTTCACAACAACCTCAGGAGATAGGTGCTACTATTATCTCCGTTTTATAATTGAGTACACTGAAGCAAACAGAGGTTAAGTAACTTGCCCAGGATTATGCAGCTAGTATCTGAATCTGGATTTGAATTCAGATCTTTCCTGACTTCAGGCTCAGTACTCTATCCATTGGACCACCTCTCTACCTCATATAGCCAATGATTTATTAAGTATGGCATAGTCATGAAAATGCCCACCTATCTGATTGGTGCCTTCTTTTTAGATATTGTATAGACTCTGCCATCTAAAAAAAAAGAAGTTGGGGAAAAATGGAAAATATACAAAGAAAAGGAGTATAGGAAAAAGAGACAACTGTGGATTTCTTGTACTCGAAGAGCACTACCTTAAACATGGCTTCCTGCCCCACTCCATCTATAAAGGACAATATTGGTCACTACCCCTTATATAAGCTGCTTCATCTTGCTAGAAAGTAAATATCCTAACATTAGGACATGACAGCTGAGTTTATGATGGCACTGATAAGTATGTTACTTGAACAAAGTGTCTTTTTAAAAAACCTTCCCACAACAGAATCTAGTGGGGTCTATAGGACAGGTGTCCAACATAGCACCTACAACAAACTCTAGATGGTCTGAACCAGATTAAAATATCATAGGGAAACATTTAACAAGGTGAAGAAAATTATAATAAAGGTAATCTTAATATGTGGTTTCCTGAGTCAATATATACTTGCAGGGATTTTTACGTATGGTTTAGTGGCTGTCCTTTCTATTTGAATTTGACACCACCGAGGAAAATCATTTAAGTAGAAAAAATGACATAGATACAACATACATACTCTGAAGCTACTTCAAAAAATATGGACTTAAAGCTGGAAGGAGAACTAGAAATTATCTATTCTAACTTCCTCATCTTACAAATTAGAGAATGTCATTTAATACTCATGACAATCTCGAGGTGAATGTCATCACTAACCCCATTTTACAGATGAGGAAGCGAAGCCTCGGAGAAATTACGACTTGCTCAAAATCACTCATGTATTAAATAGCAGAGCTTGGGGATCTTTGCTGCAAAAGAGAGTCATCTGCAGTCTTCCGAGTCTGCTTATTCCCAAGATGACTTTGGGTAGCAGCTGTACTGTACTGACCAGCCCATCAAGGAGACAGCAACATCCAAATATATGTCCGTGTTTGTGCCTGCCTCTCCATATTTGTCTGGGAAAGATACTTTTTTATATTGTTAGCTTTATAGTTTCGTATCTGTGACTGAGATATCATTTATGACAATTCCCATCTGCTAAGCTTCAAACGTGATATACTTTCACTGCAAAGGAATATGACTGTGGATTCAAAATCTTAAGCAGGTAGTTGGAGAGAATGAACACTAACTTAAAATGAGACCTTAAATGAACCTAAGCCTGCTTAAATATGTAGATTCCCTTGAGTTGGGATGATTTAAGCCAGGGCCAAAGCAGTATGGCAGAGAAACATTGCCCAGACCACTACAGCATGGAAGAAACCATCCCTGCTGCCTGCTCCAATAGGACCCCATTTCTTATTCCAAGCAGGCAAGCAGAAAGTCCCACTCCTCTGTCATTCTCTGACAGTTATAGACTAGATGTGCACCTTACTAAAGATTAAGGTTTGCCTAGGCACTCTCTTTTGGCCATCCCCTGTTCACAGTCGGGCATTTATTACAAAGGAACTAGAGATTAATGCCATCTATTCTGCTGGGGGAGAACGCTACATCACTTAATGGGCCCACGTAACCAAAAAAATGTAAAACCATGTGAGCAGGCATTCAGGGCTGGAATGCCCAACATTGTAATCCTTGGTCATCCTGCCCTTTCAGAGCCCTGTTAGTCCTACCTTTCAGGGTCGATGTTTTCCATGTTCATTTCCAGGAGACTTTTATACATAATACAACAAAAAGATGGAATTTAATTTTCTAAATAGGAATGCAATCTGGTTTATTTTAACTAGTATTTTATGCTGACTGTGAAGAGGAATAAGGCAGTGGAGATGGGAATGGAATGAGAAAAAGAGGAAGGAAGCTTTAGTATTATCTCCAGGGATCTAAATTGAACCAGATCCCTCAGCGTGCTCTCCGGAGGACCTGAAGTCTTACGTGGCCCCCAAAGTGCCCCAACTCCTTACTTTTTTAGAGAAGAGAGGATTCTCTGTTATTCAGTAGGCATTTGCTTCCTGTGGGACATATGCTTTGTTCATCCCAGTCTTCAGCTCTAACCTGAGCCTTGAAATCATACATTTGGGAATAACAGGCAGACAAACCAGGCTTTCTCTACAACATATAGGAAATATCTGGCTTGGGAAGAGGTGGAGGGAATGAGGAGAGAGGAATGAACCTAACCAACCTTTATCAACAAGGAAAAGTAAGGAAACCTCTGTCTGCATCTGGATTTGAAGACAGTGCTATGTATTTTAAGGAACTCATTCAAAACTGTTCAATACACTTGGTCCCAGGGGTGCTTGCAATGGGATGAAATTAAAAGCTATCCTTTGTCTCTGAGGATGTTCCATCCTTATTTGAGAGGGCAAATACAAATGAAGAAAATATGAATGACAATAAATAAGTGACAAAGCAAAAATCTATTAACATTACAAACTATGAGTGACAATCTCATAAGGAATTTGGGCATGGGTATCCTTTCATCAGGGAAGGCTCTTCATGGTTCATGAATTTGGAGTCAAGTCTTGAAAGAAGCCAGGTTGGTGGAGAACATTTGGGGCAGATGGTCAGAGGATGCAAAGGATGAGTGAGGGGCAAAAGAACGTTCACTTGACAGTCTCTCTTTATCGTGCAACAACCTAGCCAAGAATTCTGAGGGAAAAATCTCTTCCAATTCAGCATTTTCAATGAGAAAAGAACACAAAGGGAGTCAGCCACAATACAGTGAGATCTGTCCCAGTAAAATACCTTTACTACTGATGCAGAAATCTCCCATTTTTGGTTCACATTTGGGGTCAAAACATATTAGTATTCTATTCAACAATGCTGTAGTCACCATTTTCCTCCATTTCTTTTTGACCTCAAGCCTTTTATGCATAAATGTCAGGGCTCTTTACAATTAATCATGTCTACCACAGACTAATTGTGGACAACAAGTAAAGCAATTAACCAAAATTTGTTTCAAATATGCATGAGTATTCCAATCGCTTTCATATTCAAAAATGCCAGTTACCTAAACATGAAAATTGACCACTTTCTCTCTCCTCACTCAATTCCCTTTCAAATTCAGTGTATACTAGCAGGCTAATCAGATCACAGCTGGTGCCACCAGTACCTATAGCCTGCTAATGAGAAAATGGTATCCTGATATGAACCCAGTATGGAAGCACATTTGAAAATACCAAGCATGCCCTTTAGAGAGTTATAAAAAAAATGAGAACTTATCGAAAATGATATAAATGAAGATGCCTTTGAGTGATAGATACAGTAATTCTCAGCATGTGTAATGTGAGTTTCAGGTATGTCAGAAACACATACTAACTCCCTGTCTCCATTCCCAGACCATCAGAAAAAGAAAGTGTGTTTCTCAAACAGCATTAAGCCACATAATTATAGCTACAGTAGCCACACTAGGCTATTTATACATAGAAATCTGAAGGGACCACACTTGACAATGTTATTTTTATTTATTTATTTTCCATATTACTTGTTACTAAATCACAACAAGACTAACTTCTGGGCAGTTGTGTTTTTGTTTTTTTTTTTTTCTAATCAGCCCTCAAGGCAAATATTTCCCAATCCTCACAGGAATAAAGTAGTTTCACTTCAAACAATTGTTACAGTTTGAATCCAATTGACTCTAGACAAAAGTATTGAGATAATCAGCATATTAAAGCCAACACTATAACCATATGTTAATTATGTAAATGATTCATTTTAATCAGCTAGAACCATGTAAAGAGTTACTAGGAATGCAAATGCAGAGAGTTATTAAAAATCTCATTATTATTCCTCTTGGTTCCATGCGAGAACGTATCCATCCAAACAGATGAATTAATAGTTAGATGAAAGATGAAAGAGCTGGAGGGGAAGTCTGTGGGACACCATCTGTCTGGCTTTGTATCCCTCTCAGGTCTCCACTACACGGCGGAGGCTGCACAATTTATGGTGAGGGCTAACACTGGGGCTCTAGGCTTCCTGATTTGTGGTCAAGTCTTCTGAAAAACCTGCTGCCACAGCAGCACTGAGATAGATGAGGCTTCTGCTGGAGGGGGTGAGGGGAAAGTGGATAGCTATTAGGCAGATTAGCATTTATTACTTGATTCTTTTTAAAAAGGAGGAACTTTGCTGCAAGAGTATCGGACAGTGGAACCAAACACATGCTTTCGAGTCCTGCCTCCAACACATTTGTTTTCTGGCGGAGAAAGTCACGAACTCTAAACCTCGATTTCCTGTCTGTAAAATGAATGGTGCATGAGCACCCACCTCTTACAACTACTGTAAGAATCAAATGAGATAAAGATTGTAAAATGTTTCGAAAACTTTATCAACACAATACAAGCTTTAGCTGATATAACTATCATTTTTATTCTTCATTTTTATTTAAAGGAAGGAAATGCAGGACATTGGATGGATTAAGTCTTTAAGGAAGAGAGCTGTTAAACTTTTCTGTGCTATGAACCCTTTGGGTGGACTCTCAGAACAGAATGATGCATACATTTTCAGACATGACCATGCTGGTTTGTTTTTCTTGGTGTACTTATTTGTTATAACTTAAGTTCCCAGCAGAGGGGTGGGAGAGTTGCTGCGATATCATTGTGATGTAGAAAAAAAAATAAAACATCTGAAGAGAAAAAAATAGACCCATCATATTTAAAGGTTTGTACTTCTTACAGGTTTGCTCATAAGAGAAGAACATAATAAATTAAAATCAGGAAGGAAGGAAACGAGCATTTATTAAGTATCTACCATGTGCTAAGCATCATGCCAAGTGTTGATCTTCACAACCACACTGGGAAGGAGGTGTTATTATGATTCCCACTTTATAGTTGAAGAAACTGAGGCAGAGAGATTACTTGGCCAGGTCAAACAGCTAGAGAGCCTGTATTTGAATCTGAAGTCAAGTCTTCCTAACTCTAGGCACAGCACTCTTTCCACTCTGCAACTCAGCAACACCTAAACATCAGATTGTAGGGACTGTAAAATCTTTGTCATTTTTATCTGTGAATCCATAGCACATAACAAAATGCCTTTGACAAGTGAATGAGTGTTGCCTCACTGAAAGTGAGAACCTGAAAAGGCTTTAGCCTAAAAGGGCCAATGTCTCCCATTGCATCCTGGGCCATCTCCAGTCTTCCTGATGAATATCTGGCCACTGGACCCAGATGGCTCAGGAGAAGAAAGTGAAGCTGGTGACCTTATATAGCCCTCTCTCACTCAAATTAAAATCAACTGCAAGTCATGTCATCATTTCCCTGACATCATGGTCCTCTTCAAAAATGAAGGACAAACACAACAATCTGATTCCATAGGGTATTAAGAGTTTAGTTAATTAATATTAATTTAATTAGCATTAAGAGTATTGTAGACAGGAAACCTGGATTCTGTGCTGGTCCTGCCCCAAATGAACTGTGTGACCTTAAATAAGAAACCTTACCTGCCCGTGCTTCAGGTGCCTTATCTTGAAAACAACAGCCTCCTTTGGATTAATTGATCCCCAAAATTGCCTCTAGCTCCCACATTCTAGGAAGCTATTAATCTATAATTTAAAATGCCTTTATAAGGAATGTTAGTTATTCTAATAGTAGCCTCAGAAAGGCTCCTCATCAGTCTTTAGGTAAAATGAGGGACAGAGATATATTTGGAATCAGAAAAACCTGAGTCTGAATTGTGTGTCAGACATTAGCTGCATGATTCAAGGCAAGTCACTTAACCTCTTCCCACCTCAGTTTGCTTATCTATTAAATGGAGACAAGTAATAGCACCCACAGAATTATTTAGAGATGTCAATGGGGCAGAGCCAAGATGGCGGAGTAAAGGCAGGGACTCGCCTGTGCTCTCTGCCAAACTTCTCTGAGAAGTCAATATATACAGGATGTAGCAAAAGTGAAGGATCACGATTTTAGGTTTTAATAGAGGAAAACAGCTCTAAGACTTTGGGGAAATCCAGTACACAATTCTTTGCAAATTGTAGTGTACCATATTTTGTTGTAGCTGTTCAGTTGTGTCTAACTCTTTGTTACCCCACTTGGGGCTTTATTGGCTAATATAGTGGAATGGTTTGCCATTTTGTTTTCCAGCTCTTTTTAATGATGAGTAAACCGAGGAAAATAGGGCTAAGAGACTTGCCCAGGGTCACACAACTAGTAAGTGTCTGAGGCTAAAATTGAACTCAGGTCCTCCCGGCTCCAGGGCTGGCGCTCTATCTATCCACTGCACCACCTAGATGACACCTTCTCCCCTCCCCCAATAACCCAAACTACTTAAGGAATTCTACTATGATATTCTTCCCAAGGCTGCCCTCACTCACAACATTCCATTGGTGAGTATTTCCATTCACTCATTCAAGATGCATCTATCCTATATTCAGTTTCCTGAGAATTCTCTTTCTGTTTTATGAAGATAAATTAACCAGTTAACCTCATCTCATCTGTAGGATGCTCTCCTATTCTTCCTAAGTAAAACATTTGCATTTTGACAGGAACTATCTTAACAAAGTGCATTAAACTTATAGAGTATTTAAGATGTTTGAAATTTCAGAAAATTCAGAAACAGTAGCAGAACTGGACTTCTGGGGTTTAAGGTTTAAAATTTTGAGAATTCCTTAAATCATGCCCAGTATATGTAAAAAGGTAGTTCTACACTGACAAACTGCCATCTTTTCTCAGAATACTTAAGAACACTTCATATAGAAGACACAGTTTCTAAGAGTTTTTGGAGCTCCTTAAATGTTCTAAACGATCACTAAGGTTTTTTCCAGAGCTATGGAAAATGAAAGAGAAATGGCTTAATTTCTTGGAACAGGGTAAGGTCATGGGGCAGGGGAAAGAGAAGAGACATGAAGTTCCCTGCTTTAAAGAATGACTTATCGGTTAATGTGAGAAGTGGAACAAGCACATTGAAAATTAAGCATCTCTGAGGAATAATTTTATTAAAAAATAGTATTAAAACCAAAAGAACACTTTAAATGAAAGCCACGCAAATTATTCCACACTACTGGGAACAATGCAGGACAAAGTTCAGTGAAGCCTAAAGGAAATCAGGTTCCTGGCAAGCCTGAATTGTAATCAATGTTGAGATCATATCTCCTAGCACTCATGCTTCACTGTTGACTACTGATCCAGAGAGCCATGAGATAGCTTGTCACTGGTAAACTGGAGATTACAGAGAGGGTAGGGAACATGTTTGTAGGTTAATCTATAGTGTTCAAAGAAGAAACACATCTCTTGGCTAGGCTTAAAAGGTATTGTAACATGGAAACAAGCCATACTCCAGGAAGGAGCAGATCCCAAACTCTAAACTACATCCAAGTCTGTGTAACAGACATATATAAAGTATTCAAAACATTTGCCCCATAATGATTCCCAAGATTCTGTTTTACCAAGATTCTGGATCACATACAATGGATGTTTCTATCTTGTCCTGTTTAGCTAGGCACTGGCCTATAGAGTTAGTATATTGCAAAGATGGCGGTACTGGGAAATCAGTGGTTCAAGCTTGGCTATTTCCCAGCTGTCTGTCATTTGAAAAATCACTTAACCTTCCTGAATGAATAAAAAAAGTCTTTAATAAGTGCTTTCTATTTACCAAGCATTGTGCTAACTAAGCAAGGGGACACAAATACAAAAGTGACCCCTAACCTCTAGAAGCCTGCATTTTTATTAGGGGATGCAGCACATATAAAGCAGTGGTGGCCAAATAAGGATGTTTCCTCTGGAAAGTCACAAGGATGACAAGTGGAACAATAGGACATTTGAACAACATGTCCTTTATGGAAGCCACAGTAGCGTTATCTGATTATGTTTTCTAGGTCAAGAGAGAAAAGGAAGGGGGCAGCAGCAGAAAATGTAAAGGATAAAAAACCATTGACTGTGTCTAGCACCAATCCTATTTGTTGAGTGCAATAGCAGTAGAAGAACACTGAGGCAGAAAATGACCTGGGTAAAGAATCACCTTACAGAGTTGTTGACAGGCTCAAATGAAATATATACGTCTATGTATGCATATGTTCAACTGCATACACATACATGTACATAGACTTATTTTTTTACATGGATATATGTATGCATGCATGGATGGATGTATTATCTATATTTGCCTGGATGAAAATGGAATATTTTTAGATTTTCATGAAAGTGAAAATGAAAAATGAAATATGTAGCATAACAGAGTGGACAGACCACAGGATTTGGACTGAGGTTTCAATCTTTACTCTTACCACTAACATTCTATGTGATCCTGGGCAAGTGACTTCACTTTTCCAGGTCTATTACATCATGTGTAAAATGAAGGGTGTTAGATTCTGTGAGCTCCAAAGTTTCTTTTATCCCCAATTGATAAGTATCCCCAAAGGATATGAATAGGTAGTATTCGGATGAAGAAATTAAAGCTATCTGTAGTCATATGAAAAAATGTTCTAAATCACCATTGATTAGAGAAATGCAAATGAAAACAACTCTGAGGTACCACATCACGCCTATCAGATTGGCTAACAACAAAACAGGAAAATGATAAATATTAGAGAAGATGTGGGAAAACTGGAACATTAATACATTGTTGGTGGAGTTGTGAACTGATTGAACCATTCTGGAAAGCAATTTGGAACTATGTTCAAATCTTACTAGGTCTGTATCCCAAACAGATCATAAAAACCGGAAAAGGACCCACTTGTACAAATATATTTATAGCAGCTCTCTTTGTGGTGGCCAAAAACTGGAAATGAAGGGGATGCCCATCAGTTAGTGAATGGCTGAACAAGTTGTGGAATATGAATATAATTGAATACTATTGGTCTATAAGAAATGATCAGCAGGCAGATTTCAGAAAAAAAAAAAAACTTGGAAAGACTTACATGAACTGATGTTGAGTGAAGTGAGCAGAACCAGGAGAACATTGTACATAGTAACACAACACTGTGTGATGACCAACTTTGATAGACTTATCTCTTCTCAGTAATGCAATGATCTAAAATAATTCCAAAAGACGGATGAGGGAAAACACTATCCACAACCAGGGAAAGAATTATGGAATGTGAATGCAGATCAAAGCATAATGCTGTTTCTCTCTCTCTCTCTCTCTCTCTCTCTCTCTCTCTCTCTCTCTCTCTCTCTGTGTCTCTCTCTCTCTCTCTCTCTGTCTCTCTCTCTCTCTTTTTCTCTCTCTCTCTCTGTCTCTCTCTCTCTCTCTGTCTCTCTCTGTCTCTCTCTCTGTCTCTGTCTCTTTCTCTCTCTCTCTCTCTCTCTCTCTCTCTCTCTTTTTGTTTCTCATGGTTTTTCCCTTTTGTTCTAATTATTCTTTCACAACCTCACTAATGTGCTATGTAAGATTGCATGCCATCTTGGAAAGAGGAGGGGAATTTATAATTCAAAATCATAAAGAAGTAAAAGTTGAAAACTAAAAATAAATTAATTAAAAACAAAATTTACAAAGTTTAAAATCTAATTTTTTTGTGAATATTACTATGAGGCAGAATTATAAATCCCAATAATGGGACAAAGGTGCTTTGGAATTCTTGGTTAGCAGGTGATTGGAGGGAAGGATTTGGGCAGTGGGATGGCTATCTGAAAGATGAGAATAGGGGAATATGAAATGCAGTTTTCCTTTCCACATTGTGACTTTTCCCTTCATGATTTTGATATATTGTAGATGAGAAATTGGAAATTTCTGCATAAGAAATTAAATTAAATTTTAGCAGTTTCACAGAAGCAACAAATAACATGCAAAGACCAGCAAAAGAAACAGAAAAAGTTCAGAAACCCAGAAATGCATCAAACATATGTATAATATTATATAATATCAACCCAAATTTTACAATGAGGTACGATAAACAGCCCATAAAAGAAGAAGAATTCAGACTTCTTCTCTGGTACATAGGGAGGGCCAAAAAATTTTATGTGGATTTTCCAGGTCACAGGAGTGCTGGGCCCCTAACCCCTGTGATGTGTAAGGGTTAACTCTATAAAGTTCTATTATGACCACAGGATGGTGGACCAGGCCCTGGCTCTTGATCTTCTTAGTGATGCTAAGTCACATGGCTAATAAAGATTTTATTGATGTACACTTAAGCCCAGAGCTTCCATGGGTCCAAAGGCCATAGCTATCAGGATGCGGTATTCTTATTATTTTTATATGTCCAGCATCTGCATAGAAGCATGAGCATGCCTAGTGTCCAGAGAACCAGCTTGAGACAGTCTCCCTTTGAAAGGCAGCATGTTAGAGTGGGGACAGTTTTGAAATTAAAGTCATTAAGATGAATATTCAGACCCTGCATCATACACTTACTACTTGTGTGACATTAGGCAATTCAATTAACCTCTCAGCCTCAGTTTCCTTATTTGTTCTTAAAGGCTTGTTATGACAATCAAATGAATGCATGTCAAGTCCTTTGCAAAATTTAAAGCACTTTATAATTGTCAGTTATCATCATTATTATCACTATTAATATTCCATTTCAAATGAGGATGTGTAGAGCTGGAGTGAAGTTTCTTGAGATGTCTAAAAGAGAAGAATTTTGGGGGTGGGGGGGCCAGCGATAGCTGTCTTCTGGTATTTACAAGGCTGTCAAACACAAGACGGATTAGACTTGTTCTGTTGAGCCCAGAGGGCAAAACTAGAAACAATGGATGAAAGCTGAAGAGGAAAATTTAGGCTTGATCTCAGGAAAAACTTTCTAACAATTAGAGCTCCTCAAAAGTGGAATGGGTATATGGAGGAGGTAGGGAGTTCTCCTCACTATAGACCTTGAAACAAAGGCTGAATAACCTCCTCCCCTACATACATACATACATACATACATACATACATACATACATACATATATACATATACATATATACATACATATATATATATATACACACATATATATATATGGGATTCAGATTCAGATACAGGTTGGAATAAATCTCCCCTGAGATCCTTGACAGTTCTGAGATTCTCTAATTTTGATCCTGCAACAAATACCCCTCATACCTTGTATATAGTCACACTTTATAACTATAGAGGACAATAAAAATAGGTATAGCTGTTCTTACCTACATGAGGTCTTTTCCTTTTAAAAGAAATGTGTGAGAGGAAGAGATAGGAGAAAAGGCTATAAAATGAAGGTTTTCCCGAATTGTAGGGTTCAAATAAGGTAGTACTTCATTTGTGCAGGGCTTGCAGTCAGGAACTCATCTTCATGAGTTCAAATATGACCTCAGACACTTACTAGCTATGTGAACCTGGGCAAGTCACTTAACCCTGTTTGCCTCAGTTCCATCATCTGTAAAAGGATTCGGAGAAAGAAATGCAAACCACTTCAGACATTACAAAGAACACAGATACTAGCTAGGTGACACCAGGGGAGTCATAGAATTTCTCTCGGTCTCCATCTTCTTTTCCATCTGTAAAATGGGGACAGTAGTAATGGCTTCCTCAAAGAGTTGTGAAAATCAAATGAAATGACATATGTAAAGCACTTTGCAAATCTTCTGGCAGTATAAATGAGACAGAAACTAAGTCTACAACTTATTTCTCCCCATAATTTAAAAGCATGCTTACCTGAGCAAAGTAAAATTGATAATTTCCATTTGGCATTTACAAAAGAACAAACATATTCAAAATGAAATGATTTGGGGATGAGGAGTGAGGACTTCCTAAAAAGCTTCCTCGGTCTTTGTTCTTCATACGCTAATTCTTTCATGTCTCCCTGCCTGATTTCTGCTAATATCGGTTCAGTGGAATTCCATTTTTGATCTGTAATCCCTTTCTATGTTTTCCTTTGCTTACTCTTGCATGCCTTTGTAGCAGTCATAATTGGATCTCTGCACTATTTTAACAGGCCTAAGAACAATGCAAGCCTGACAGATTGCACAGAGGAAGTTAGCCTATCCAAAGCTGATCAGAGAAACAACTCGCTGTACTTGCTACAACAAGCAAATCAAATGGTCCATAGTACAAGAGACTGAGTGAGACACTTCTGTGGTCTCTCAGGCCGGGTCAGATGTGGTTAATAAATTTTTTTAAAAGATGAGACCTAACTTTGGAATGAGTAAGATAAGAATAGACAACCAGTTGTCCTGAGTTGTTTAGAAATTCATTTGCTCTTGCTTGAAGGACCAAAGCCTATTTTCAGCTCTAGGATTCTTCAATAAACTTGTGATCACACCTCCCCTCAAAATACTGAACTTTTTTTCATTTTTTCTCTGGGTAGCAGGGTAATTTCAGGTCAGTGTCCAACAATCTGATAATATTAGAGTGATTAATGATCACGAGAAAAAGGTAGATTTACAAATGTCCCTGAAGTCTATAACCCTTGAGTAACCACTCCCAAGATGCCCTTTTGTTGCAAAGCAAAGTTGAAGAACAAACATCATGTGACGATTGTAAAAGCAAGTCTCAGTTTAGGTTGGCAATCCTGGGTGCACCGTAAATGCTTCCCTGCTTAGAAAAAAAAAAAGCTGGCAGAGTCCTTTCACATATTTATTACCCTTTGGAGTGTTTCATCTGTTTTTCTGGTTCTTGGTGACATTTATATCTCATGACGATGTTTATGGATACGAAGGGAAGAAAAAAATTCTTTCATAATCCAGACATAGTCCTTAAAACTGAGTCTACCATGCAGTGGTATGCAGAGCATTTAGGATGAAATATAAATGTGAATGGTCTGTCCCTCACAATTCAGATCAGATCTAGGAGGCTTGGCTGAAATCTACATTCCAAGAAATGAGCTGGTACCCCTGATATATTCACATGCCATACTTGTGCTATTTATGGGGTGATTGGCACACATTTAAATTCTAGGTCATCTTTCCCTTTGGAAAATGCAAAAGTGAAGACAAGTCAAACCAACAAGTATTGATTAAACACCTACTGTACTAACTGTGGAGGATATAAAGAAAGGCAAAGAAAAAAAAGAGTCCCTGTTCTCAAGGACCTCACAGCTGAATAGGAAATAAGGAGACTAACACAGAAAGGTCTTGACCCTCCCTGATTTGGGATGCTTGGTAATATTGGTGTCTATACCAAAGTCATTTATTTTAATTTGTCCTTCCTTCTCAAAGAGGACCATGACAACAGGGAGGGGATGCCATGACATGTAAGTGCACTGGATTTAAATGAGGGAAGGCTGTGCAAAGTCACCAGACTCAACATATAAGAAGGACCTGGGTGTAATGTCAAGAATGCAATCAGAGGACCTGGGTTTTAATTCTAGCCATGCTACCTACTGGCCATGTGACCCTGAGTATGTTACATAACTTTTGCGCTTACCAGCTACTCATCTGTAGAAGTAGATTGCAGATGAAGTCTAAGGTCCCTTCTCTTTCAATCTATGATACCATCAATTTAAAATGTTAGAGCAGATAATTAAATACAGAAATTCAGATGTATATTATATTTTGGTAGGTCCCTTAACTTTTCAATTTCTTTGGGTCAAATCATTGTACCATCTATCACGCCATCAAATTAGGGGAGGCTGTGGTATGAGAGAAAGCACAAATGACTTTGAATCAGAAAACCTGGCTTCTAGTTTCATACATGCCACTGTAAACTGTAACTTTTACTACATTGATTTTATTTCAATTCTCTCATTTGTAACAGAAAAGGGGGCGGGAATGAACTAGAAGATCTCTTCCTACTTTTCCAGTCTTTTTATGCATACCCTTTCACATACACACTATAATCCAGCCACACTGGCTGACATGTTGCTTCTCAAAGTCTATTCTCCATCTCCAAACTAAGCTTTTTTAATTTCTTGCCCTCCCCACCTCCTAGTCCTGGAAAACTCTCTCTTTTCCCTTCCACCTTCTTTCTTCATGACTCAGCTCAAATTCTATCTCCTATAGGAATCCTTTCCCTTTCTTAGTTTCTACCCTTACCCCCCCACTACTAGTACCATTTCTTCTGATAGTATTTTCCATTATGGTTCTTGTATGTAAATAGTCATTTGCAACTTGTCTCCCCACTAAAATGTGAGCACTTTGAGGGCAGCAACCAAGTTTTCACCTTTCTTTGTATCCCCCTTGCTTAGCACAATGCCTAGAAAACAGTAAGTGCTTACTAAGTGCTTGTCAAATGGTCTGTTGACTATTGCCCCTTTCAGATCTGAGCAGATGTTTACCTCCCAATTGATTCACTAAACTAAAAAGATAAAAAAAAGCTGGGCTACAGATCGGTGTCAGAATAAAAGAGGAATGTCCATTGGTGTCTCTCCTCCATATTTTTCACCCCGATGAAGTCTATGCACAACTAGGCAACAGAAGAAAAAAATCTTTGAGGGGTCATTCCTCTTCTCCCTCTTTTAAATGCCACAATATGACCTTTTCTTACTGTTGATTAACATATGAATTTAAGGAGAACTGAGGTAAACCATCAGATAACTCAGGCCTCAAACTGTTCCTACCTCTACTAGCAAAATGTTTCAAGCAAATATATATTAATATGGGGTGAAAAGTGGGGACAGGGTTTTGAATTATCCAAACACTTGCCTTCAGTCATAATATTTATTTTGCACACATAGCTATAGTCTACATGTATCTATGTTAAGTTTACATTAGTCTTTGTACAAACCTATTTGCAAGGACTTTAAAATTACGTTCCTAGTTAGTGATGGTCTTGTCTTCTGAACTCAGTGGGCACAGAAGTTGAGTCATATAACATGTGAAAGTTAGTTATACCAACCCAATAATAACACTTATAAGTGGAAATTCCAAGACTGATCTCTAATTGTTTCTAAGATCTGGTTGTTGGATATCACGAGGACAAATCATTTATAGGACTGAATTCAACACTTCTCTCCCAGATTTATGATTGCAGAAAGTGCCTCTGCATCTCACACCATTATAAAAAAAAGAAATTTTCCCTGAAATATGTCCTTTTTTCTCACTACAGGATTTGAGAAAGGCCAAAATACTCCCCCCATAATCACGGAACCTGTCAGCGGCAGTGTCAGGAATGTGATCCAGATGCCACAACTGGCTCTAATCACCGGCTAACATTTCTCTTTTCTTTTGTACCCGGCAACAATAATAAACAGCTTAGGGAACACTTCTAGCTCTGCAGACTTACTCCTTGCCTCTGAAACCAACCCAAACAGAGCTACTCAAACCTCTTTAAAAGGAGTCATTAAAGGCTTTAGAAAATGCACTTACCATTAAGCAGGAAGATTTTTTTGCCGTTCAACAAAGCAACTTCAATGGCTGCAGCAAAAAGGTATCCAGTGACTTAAAAACCAGAGCTTGGAGTTTTGGTTATTCAAACTGTGATATTCCCTCAGTTGCTCTACAAGCTTCTCAGAAGTACAGGCTGTCCTCATTTCCCCTGAACCATTTCAATACTCTTCTCATTGAGCGGCTGTCTGGGAAAACCTAATGGAAATCTCTTCTCCTCTTATTCCCTTAACTTGACGATGTCCGCAGACACAATCAGAAAGCCCGGCATTTAAAACTCTTTACTACTTTTAGCCCCAACCTACATTGCAAGTAATTCCAGTACCCATTACTCTCCATCTTCAATCCAGCCAGCCTGTGCTTGCTTGTATTCCTCATTCATAACACACTCATTTCATCTCCTTTGCACTGACTCAGCTGCATGCCTGGAATGTCCTCTTGCCTCACCTTTCATCTCAGAATCCTTGGTTTCCTTCCAAACAGCCTAAGCATCATCTTCTACCTGATATCTCCCCTGATTCCCACCTTCCACATCTTGTCGGTTTCATTATCATTATCTTTGTGATCTCTTTCGTTTCCTTATTTTTTCAAAGGGAACTTTCTGGGGAAGAAGATTCCCTCCAACAATGTAGGCTGACCCATTCTCTATAATTTTAAAGTTGGGGAGCTACCCAAAGCTCTGAGATGTTAAGCAATTTGTCCAAAGTCACAGAGTTAGTCAGAAGTGGTACTTGAAACCAGGCCAGCACTACTATCTATTTTGTACTTACCTACCAACCAACCAACCGACCAACTTGTTGTCTCCTCCAATAAAAGAGTAACGTGGAGCCCAGAAGAAGCATGGGGCTAAAATCTGAAAACTGGACGTTTAAGTAGCTTAGGAATAGAAAAGCACTATGGTCAAAGGTACTAGAATTCTCCTTCTTCTTCTTAAGCAGATGACACCTATGGTTCAACAGGTCTTGAGAGAAGAGCTAAGAGACTCTAACGTCAATTCTTTATCTGTGAGACTCAGGGTTCTCACCCGATCGAAGGGAGGTATCACACATTTATACAGCACCTTCCTTGAACTCCTGTATGATACTTGGTAATTGTCATGAGAGTCAAGAGCCAAAGAAAGTAATATGGATACATTGATAGAAATGACTCAGCCTCCCAGGACACACTTTTTTTTTCTTAAGCAATAAATGGCTAATCTGGTTTTCTATTTTTAAAAGATAGTTAATCAATTTCTAGGAATTATGGAGTGGCAAAGGGAGAATGAAACTGAGGTAGAAACAGAAAATTCTCATGCCTTGTCTCTTTAGACATCCCATCATTTCTTGTAACAAGAATGGCAGGTTATGGAAACATACACAACAGCACCTTATGGTCTTGAATATTTTAATAATGTCAGAATATTACCATATTAATACCTGCCACTAGAGGCTTACTCTCTTTATGTGTAGGGGACAGAGGGAAAGACTTAGATCTTCCTTGGAAAAATTTAGGAGATAACTGGGAGAAAAATTATTTAAATGACTATTATTAAAAGATGATGATGGTAGTGATGGTGGTGATGAGGATGCCAGGTCTCACCTGCCATCTGCCTCCATTTTTGGCATTACTTTTCTCTCTGCAGGCTTACAATTTACTTGTGAAGCATTCATGTTCAGCTACATTTGTATCCAAGTCTATCAACCCTCCCAGGACAGTGTGTGCATATCCAATGTGATGACAATGGACGCATAATTTATTTTCTGGAGTGAGTTATGAAAGTTAATCAATAAGAAGTGGAAGTCTTGTAAATTATCTATCCAAGATCGTCCTATTAAATGTTTGGCTTCTACAAGACTGGTTTTAGTTGAGAGCTCAGAATACACTATTTATTATCTCACATGCAAGATAATGTGATTCTCAGGCGGATGAAGGCAGGCCTTGCTATTAAGACAGAGACAGTAAAAATAAAAATGAAATGTGTTTTGCTACAACAGCAAATCCTGCTTCTGCTTTGCCAGGAGAAAAAAAAAATAAAAGGAGAATTAAAAGCCGACTGAGAAAGTTATCTTTCAGTGAATGGATAGTATAGACTTAAAAAAGTGTGGGAATTAAGATAAAAGTGGAAAACTTTTAGCAGGATGATTTCTATGCTAATACTAAGATAAGGGGTATAGAGTAGCAAACTGCTAAGTGCCAGGATCATGCTGCAATAAAATTTCTTGCCTTTACACCCTGTGCCTGAGACTTAACTCTTATCCAGTAGAGGCTAACCAGGCTCAAACTGGTCCTTGTCACAAAAAGAACCATATAAGATATTATTTGCCAGTTACAAAGGTCTTTTTTTATCAGTTCAAAAAAAATTAATGGCTATTGTGTACCAAAAAAAATTAATGGCTATTCTGTACCATGTATAATTGATGTCATATTGTTTGCCCCATCAATCAGTAGGGGAAGGGTTAGAGAAAGAGGGAGAGAATTTGAAATTCAAAACAAAGAACAAACTAAAAGTAAATAAATAAAAGTGCCTACTGGGTACATATGGACTACATAAAAGTAAATAAATAAAAGTGCCTACTGGGGACATAATAATACTATCTTACATTTACATAACACTGCAGTTTTCAATGCCCTTTGGAATACCTTGATTTGATCATTTGATCATTACATCAATCCTACCAGGCAGGCAGGCAGACCAACTTTATAGATGAGGAAAATAAAACTTGGAAATCTTATGACTTGCTATCATCACACAGATTATCATTGGCAGAGTTTGCATTTGGTTCTAGGTTACCTAGTTCTAAGTACAAGGCTTTTCCCATTACATTATACTGAGTCTCTCTTTGGGAACAGATTCCCTGAATCTTGTCTTTTCCTGGTTGCTGTGTCTTGCTTCTTTATCTCCTATACATGCCCTGGCTGCTGACTGTTGCTTTGGACTTCTGACCACTTGCTCCATGGCTTGTGAAGGGTTTAATATACAACCTTGCTCTTACCTTTAGTACTTGTCTGGCTACCAATTTGGCATTCCACTGGATACAGAATCCTGTGTCTGCTTTTACTACAGTCTTATGAATATTGCCCTGTGTGTGAGATCTATTCCCTTGAATACTTTTTAGTGTGCATATAGATTATTCTTAGTTCAATTAATCCTGACTCCTTATCGGTTGACCAGTAACCTATTATCATTTAGTTTTACCTAATAAGGGAAATAAGCATTTATCAATCATTTACTTTGTGCCAGGTCTTTTGCTATTCCAATGCTCCAGTCAGTAATCCATGCACAAACGGATGAATCAGTTCAGTAACTTCTACCGAGTATATACAATTAACACTTGACTGATTTAAATTAGCAATAATGCCATCAGTATATTCCATTACTAAAAATCACTATGAATCATAATCATGATATTACATTGGACCTCAGTACTGTCTCCCACAATGCTGATATCAGACATGGGGATCTTTTCAGTTCTTTCTGTTTATATCTGCTGTTGCGTGTCAGGCACTAGATCTGTGAAACATTGAAACATACGAGAGCTGACCAACTCGATGTGATGCTTCCAACTTTACAGGTAAAGTTGGTAAAGAACAGGTCTTTACAGGTAAAGGTAAAGAAGAGAGGTAAAGAAGAGAGTCTTTTCCTATAAGTTATGCAATGTTGGGGGTTCTAATTGTTAGGTCCACCTGGACATGCACCCAATAAGTATTTGTGTTATTGGATGAGAACCAAAGTCTGCATTATGCTGGATGTTACTTTGGGATATGCCATTTCTTCCTTAATGCACTTGAATTGTCTTAAATATTTACTCAAATATCCTCTTTACCTCCTCAATACCATCATCGTTTTGAAGAGGACATAGAAAATGAATGATCTCTCTTGGCCAAATACTTTGGCTCATTAGCAGGAGTTGCTATCTCTCTGAAGGCATGGTCAGAGTAAGTTAAAAAGCATGAATGATTTGAGTTACTGTCAGAAAATGGAAGTATTTAAAGAGATGAAAACAATGGTTATCTGCTTTAAAAAAAATCTTTCTGAGGCTCTCTTTGTTTTGAGTTATAAGAATTAATTCTATTAGCCATATAGCAGGTAAGGTCAAGTTACTCAGAACAGGTCTCCCAAATTCCATTTTATCAACCTGCTTAAAGAGGGGAAATAAGTATAAATAGATTCAAGATTTGGGGTTCATTTTACAGGCTCACCAAATGCCCTTAAGTTTTATGCCATGGCATAGTGCACTGTGAAGGAAGAGAATACTTATGAAATAACACAAAGTTTCTGTTTTAAATCTAGTTTCCTGTTTATTTCAGATACTTACTTCCTCCAAGCTCTGCTTCAATCAGTACATGGGAATCTACATGTCTACACCAGCCACTTTCCAATTGATGATAAATTGTGATTTTATGAAAATATGGGAGCAAAAGGATATAAGCTATTCCTGATTAGTGCTAACAATGAATCCCACATTGAAGTGGTTGAATGTATTCAGATTCACACTGCTCAAAGTTATAATTATGCAAAATGTGATCATTGGTTCTTGTCCAATGGAAATAGGCAGTGTGATTTTGAGTAATGCACATACTTCAGGGGATTAATTATTCTCACTAATCTGAACCTAGATAGAATGAACTTGCCACGTTGCCTTCCTTATGCTTATCGTAACAGCATTTTCCATATCCCTGTAGGACGGATTTGAGTCGGAGATTACTTCACTGGATATGTTTTCACTAGGTTTCCAACTATATGACCCCTTATGAATGAACTATAAACTACCCTCATTTTTTTATTTATTACTGTAGGATCTTACAGCTAGAAGGGATGTTGGGATCATTTAATTCTACCCCCTTCATTTGCCCAACCATTCATTCATATATGTTTTATTGATATCTTTACATCACAATCATTTTTTGAAAACTCCTTCATTTTGGAGATGAGAAACCTGAGGTCTCAAGGTGGGAAACAACTTTCCCATAATCACCCTGTGGGTGACACAGCCATGATGCCAACTCAGGTCCTCAGTCAAAATGGTCTTCAAACTGTTCCTAATACAGAATACTGGATGGTCTTTGTTTTTCATGTCTCCAATGTGTGTTCTCCTTGCCTCACCTTACCTCTAAAAATCCCTAGTTTCCTTCAAGGCACAGATCAAATACTAACTTGTACATGAAGACTGTCCTCCCTAAGGACTAATAATGCCTTTCCCACAAAATAATTACCTTGCATCTGTTCTGTATACACATTTAACAACCAGCTTTCTGAAAGAAATAACAAAGTTTGCTGGTGCATTTTTAACTTTAGCAGCACTGTTAACATTTCCTTCATCACTTTTTTAAATCTAGGCAATCCACAGAACAATAAAACAAGCACGGATGTATAATGTTTCATGTAACGGCTCACACTGAAAATTTAACAATCAACTTTTGCCAGACAGTTCAAGTTGGCTCCTCCACATCTGTCTTTACTGTTGTACCTGTTGTTTCCTCTAGCTAGCTGCCTTGGTATTCCCTAGTACCTAGTTCAGTGTCTGGCATATTCTTCCATTAGACTATAATTGTCTGGAGTGCAAGGAATGCCTCTTATCTTTCTTTGTATTAGAAGTGCTTAGTACAGTACCTGAAACATAGTAGAAGTTTAATAAATGTTTGCTGGCTTACTGACTACTAGCTTAATAAATGCAATAAATGCAATTAATTACTGTGACTTAAGGTAGAATATTCATGCAAGATGACCAACTTTGATAGACTCAGCTCTTCTCAGCAATGCAATGATCTAATTCCAAAACACTAAAGAGGGAAAAGGCTATTCACATCCAGAGAAAGAACTATGGATTCTGAAAGCAGATTGAAACATACTATTTTCTCTCTTTTTTAAAAATTTGTTTTTTCTTTCTTATGGTTTTTCCCTTTGTTTCTGTTTCTTCTTTATAACATGACTAATGTGGAAATGTTTAATATGATTGTACATATAAAGCCAATATCAGATTACATGTTGTCTTGGGGAGAGGGGAGGACAAGGAGGAGGAGAATTTAGAACTTAAAATTTTATAAAAGTGAATGTTGAAAACTAAAACCAAAAAATAAAATCTTAAAAAAAGATATAATGTTCATTCAAATGTACTACCCTATACTGAAATTTAGAGATTTTTAGTGTTGGAAAGGTCCTTAAAGAAATGACCTAAGTCAGGGCTACACTTGGGGTCCAGAGATCCCCTGAATAAGTCTGATTGGATTTGGGGTATTTGTGAATTCGAGTGGGACAAATTACAACTTAATTTTGATTAACCTCTAATTGAAACTTAGCATTTCCTTCAACACTTTAAAAACATGATTCTAAGAAGGGGTTGATCCAAAAGATTTCAACAGACTAGACAGCAAAGATTAAGAACTTCTGATTTAGGCTAACACTAATTTTATAGATGAGGAAGTGAAATGATTCCCAAGGTCACTGCTTTTTTTTTTGTTTTCCTAAAGCCTTTCCTGTGTTTTCATATACTCTTTCCTTGGACAGGAAGAACCTTTTCTTGTATTCTGCCGCGCCCATCACAAATACTATACAAATTACTAATATTGACTGCATGAATGAAATGGGAAGGCTACAACAGGTCAAGTTAGAGGCTAGTTACATTTATCACCTCTGCTTCCAAGTTCCCCTTTTACTCAGGATCTTTTGAAAAATAATGAATTAGTGGATAACTGTAACCCAAGAATCATGGAATTATGGGCTTAGCGCTAGAAAGAATTTTAAAGATCATTTAGTTCAACTCTCTCATTTTACAGATGAAAAAATTGAAGCCTAGAGAAGTTGAAGAACTTAGTGCATAGTCTCTCAGAAATAGGTCAGGAACTTTGACTACAAATTATCAATGACTATGGCCAGACTAAGCTGACTCTACTTCCTGTAGCAGAGTAAACCAGCCTAGGGATAAATTCTAATGTTGTCAGGCCTCAAGCTAGTAAGTTTCCAGGAATGCTAGGCTTCTGCTGGGAAACAGATGAATAGTGCCCCTTGGGCCGCTGTCTTCTGGGGGAATCTCACCCTAGATGGGGATTTCACAACTGCTGCTCATGGAGATATCTTAAAAACATCTCTCATACACAGATCTCACCCAAAGCAATGGTGAAAGCCTTGTGTGAGTGTCACAACAGGGCGTGTCAGATGGCTTCCCAGCTCCTTCCCAGTTGGTCTCAAGGGGCAGCTGCTGACTGCTGAAAATACCATCCCCAGGAATGAAGATCAAGTGACAGACGGCAAACTCTGACGCCCTCCCTGGAACAGGTGGTACCCAAACCCCGAGAGAAGCACATTCTGCCTTCCTGTAAGCACCCTCACCAGCCTAGCTACCTTTCTGAGATCACATGTGCTCACTGGAGGGTAGAATTCAGTCACCTGTGACCCCCAAGGCCTGAAAGGCTCAGGGAGACAAGGAAAGAGGCATAATAAGAAGAGAGAAGAGGGATCCTTCCCTAAGGTCTAGATACTGTGAGGCCTATCCTCAGGAGACCAATACTAACTACAAATCTGTACTTGAATCTAGTTTTTCAATGCTACAAATCCCACCGGAGACTCAATCCCCTGAACTGTCCTTTACAAACAGAAGTGAAAAATCACCCAGCCAGCCCCAAGACAGGCCTGCAATCTAATGGAAAATGCAGAACACAGAACACATGGGACTCCAGATGTACTCTGCTCTAGGAAGGGAGAGACTTAATGAGACAAACAGGAGTATGTTCAATTTCTATAGCAGGTTTTCTTTCTTTCAACACATTATTTTTTTGAGGGCAAAGGAGGTAATTTTGCAATTACACACATTTCTGTTCTCCCCAAGAGAAAAACTGTCCCTAAACCAATAAGTTGACAAATGGAAAAAAGGCACTTTCCCCAATATCCTATACCTCTTTGAACAAACATGTTAATTTTCCCCAAGCTCTGTTTATACTTTCAAGATAAATTTCAATTCAATTTTTGAAAGCGTTTATTGAGCACCTAATATATTCCAGGCATTGTGCTAGGCACTATGGGCACAAAGACCATAAAATAAAATAAAATAAAAAAGTCCTTACTCATAGCTTACATTTTTATAGGAGGAAAACAGCATGCATAAAGATATGGATGTGAGCAGACCTGTGATGTCACTGACAAGAATGTGCAAATTCGAAGTATCCACCCCAAATATTCACAGGAACTATCTGTGCCCAATTTGTGGTAGAGCATCCTGAGCTCACGTTGGTCTGATCAGTCACAGTCAGAAACACTGAAACTTCACTTTATCATGGTGCTGTCATTTTGGTCCTCTCCAAAAAAAAGGACAATAATCAACCACCAACCGACAAACGTCACTGACATATTCAACTCAGACAAAGAAACTCTCTCTGCCAATTCATGTGGTGCCCCCTACACAACTTTAGAGAGTCAACCAGAGAGCTGAAAGGCCATATATGTATATATGCATGTATATATGTAGGAATCATCCTCCCTGCTTTCTCAGGGTTACAGAAAACACTATGTGTGAGAGGCAGGACTTAAATTCATGGTTTTCTGGCTCTGAGGCCAGTACCATGTCCCTTATGCCATGTTGCCTCTGCATACACAAGTAAATTAACCTACACAATAAATTAATATATCAACTAAATTAGCAAAGTAACAGGAGTAAAGGGAGTGTACTCAGAACTGGGAGCATTGGGAAAGGCTTCATTGTAGAAGGTGGCATTGGGGCTGGCACCCTGTCAAGAGATGAAAAAGGAAAACCTTTGAGGGGTGGGGGCCAGTCTGTGGCAGTGTGTTACATTCTCAGTACAGTAAGGATCAAAAGCTCAGGTTGTTCTCATCCTCAATTAAATATACACACTACGACCTTGGCCCGTACAGTCAGACTGGCTGAAAGCTGATATTACTATATCTATGCTGCTGATGGCCTTTTAAAAAATATATATTTATTTTATTTTTAATTTATGGAATAAAACAAACATTTCTATATAATAAAAAAGACTTTCAAATCCATACACCCAACCCTATTCTTCTCTTAAACTCCAGTGCTACAGTGTCAGTTGTTTGTTAGATATCTGTACGTGGATGTCTCATTAGCATTTCAAACTTACTATGTTTAAGACAGAATTCGTTATATTGTCCCTCAGCTCATTCCTTCCCCCCGTCCCACAAAATGCCCTGTTTCTGCTGAGGTCATAACTAGCCTTCCAATCACCCAGGTCTATAACTTCAGAATCACCTTGGACACTTCCCTCTCACTCAAACCCTATGTCAATGAATTGCTATGTCATGCTGATTCTGCCTATAGAACATCTTTTGCGTTTGTATCCTCCTCTCCACTCAAACAGCTATTATCCCAATTTAGAACAATACCACTGTCATATTGACCCTAACAATAACTTTCTATTCTATCTAATTGCATCTAGTAGCTTTCTACTTTTAACACATACTCCATGCAACTCCCAAGTGAATATTCTTATGACAAAGGTCTGAATATATGACTTCACTAATCAAAATTTTTCATTACTTCTAGGATAAAACACAAATTCCTCATTTTGGCATTTAAAGACCTCAAAAATTTGCCTCCCATCCACATTTCCATTCTTATATCACACTATTCTTTTTCATATACCCTATGCTGCAGTAATCAGCCTGCGAGCTGTTCTCCAAACTCAATATGCCATTTGCCATCCCTACTACCTACAGGAAACCTTCCCTGATCTCCTGGCTGTCAGTGCTCCTTCTGTCCTGAAATGCCTTCCTATTTTCTTATCTATGCCCACTGTATATCCCAGAAGAACATAAGGACTTCGAGGAAAGAGACTGTTTTGCTTGTGGTTTTGTACTTAGCAGAGTATCTTGTATGAAATAAATGTTTAATAAATGTTTGTGGAATTAAATTGATCATATCAAAATAGAGATATCTATCTAATGTGTCTCTCCTAGATTTGAGATGATTCAAAATTACAGCTCTTTTTAAAACTTATTCCTGATTCTGGAGGGTGAGATTAGATAAAGGATATTAATGGAATAAGAAACTGTCACTTTTTTTTAAATGGACCCTCATCCCTGTTCTTTTCCACATTCGTACCAGACCCAGCCGGCTCATCTTATCTGAAAACCATTGGCGAGACCTATCCGTGACTTCGTTATTCAATCTATAAAAGGAAAATGTCATACTTTAAGGACTTAGGGGAATTAGGAAAAGGATTGATTTTTTAAGAGAGAAAGTGAATTCATTTAAATTGAAAACTGATCTTACTCCTTAGAAGTGAGTTTGGTCTGTCTGCCAAATCCTTGTGCAAGGTAAATCCTCTGCTGAAAGTGATGGAAGCTGACAAGGCATGGACCGTGTCCCCAGCCTCGGACTCAACTCACTGGTAGATGAGTGGTCAGGCAGATATCTTGATCTCTTGAATAGGTTTTATCCAATTTTAGTCCTAAAAAGAGTACAAACTATGGCAGGGTCTCCTCAAGTGAGTTTTGTACGTGCCATATGCATTTATCCAAGCTTCAGTAACATTATTATTTTTAAGGGAAAAATGAACATGCCTTTATTTTCATTTCATGGAGGTAGAGGAGGAGGTGGTAGGTAGTGAGGCAACTTGAATGGTTCCAAAAGCATATTTGCTTCTAAGAACCACTTTTCCCTTTCTCTTGAAATGATCTCAAGTTCCTGTGCTCATTCAGCTTGATTTTTCTACTGTAACCCTTTTTTCCCCTCTCCCTTATTTGGCCCCAGTGATATCTACATTATTTCTATAGTTAAAATCTAAAGTGATCGTTCAAGGAAGAGGGTCACACTTCGGTTCATTAGGGGAATGGGTGAAATAGCAGCAGAAAAAGGAAGAAACATCAAAAGAGAGATTAATAAGGAAGGAAATGTTCTGATCGATTTCCTTTTTTTTTGCAGGAATTCACATGCTTGAAAAAGGTTGGGAATGATTATTCTAAAAGAAGACAAATTGCGTGGCGCGTTGGCTCCACTTGACCCAAGGCATGGCAGATATAACATGTTATGATTTTATCAGAACCATGGGATAATGGTTCTCCAAAAAATAAAATCACAATAACAGCAAAGAATGATGATATGATCCCATCTTAATTATAGAGAATCCATGGAAACTCTATCTGGCTCAATGTGGGGCTATAAGGTTAAGGTTGGTAAGGGTGTTAATGAAACAGACCTCATACCATGATCATGCCACATGATATTTGTCCTGAGTCTCCCTTTTCAGCTTGCTTTTAGATTATGTTTTTTTTTCTCTATTAAAATATATTTTTTACCTGTATCTGTATTTCTAGCGCCTATCACAGTCCTTGGCACACGGTAAGTACTTAATGTTCATTGACTGAAATGGGCCATGACATCAATTACAGAAAATATACAGATTTGACATAATTAAATTGGAAGGGAAACCCTCCCTTGGAATGGGATGAATAAACTTGATAACATCTGAATACAATCATACATTAAGAGCTGTAAGAAATGGTGGTAAAGTGTATAGAGTGTTGGCCACAAAGACAGGAAAACCTGGGTTCAAATCTGATCTCTGACACAATAGCTGTGTGACTCTACGCATATCACTTAACTGCTATGAGCCTCAGTTTCCTCATCTGTAATATAAGGCAGTTGAACTGGCTGCCTTTACTATCCCTTCCATCTCTGATTATATGCTCATATGAGCATTGTCTGATTCCTTCATTTTACATATGAAAAAGTGAGGTACAGGAATGGTAAGTGATAAGCTCAAGGTCACATGCATAGTAAATTGCAGAAGGCAGATTTCTCCCAGGTATTCTGCCTTTAAAGCCGATGCTTGTTCTGCTGTTAAAATGATAAAATCACAAGCCAGACAACGGTGATAACGATAACAACAAAATCCACTAGATTATGAGGATGCTGTTGTACAGGATCAAAAATGGCCAAGCTAAAACTCTTAAGGGTGTCATGTTCAAGTATCGTGCTATGCCAGACATGGGATGAATCTTTCAAGATGTGTCTCTGAAATGGCTGTTCCATCAAGGGGAAGGGGTGAGCATGCATACAGCTTCTCACCATCACACCCCACAACTGCTCACTCAGATGAAAGAGCAGTATGTTCTCCACTCCAGGGAAGCAAGAAGGGTGGAGAGGTATTCTGACTCTCCATTTCTATCATGTAACTGGGTGACAGGGCAGTCTGGTATCTGCCAAGGAAGAGGGGCATATAACTAGGCTATCAGTAGTGTTACAACCACTGATTACTGACATCCTACATGATAGGTAAAAACATCCAATATCTGTTCGGTGGCACACATAACTTTTTTTTAGGCACTCTGTCAATGTGAACCAAGTCTCCCAGCTAAGATGAAATAGGGAATAGCACGACAACACACCAGGTGTGAAGGGGGGAAAAATCTTTCTACTCATTAGGGTCCTCTATCCCCCAAATAACTTCTGAAATGTAAGAGTTCAGTAAATCTCTGGAGTCAAATAAAGAGCTATAGAAGCACCCAGAAACTCTATTAGGGCAAGAGAGTGAACCTGTTTACCTTGTTTGTCTTAATAAGATGGTCACTGTAAGGACCATATCAATTCCACATTTTATGTCAAAAAATTCAAGATATCAGGCATCATGGTATTTACACCTCTCACCAGAACAAATACAAAAGCTGTTTGAGGGAGGAAAAAACACACCACCGTAGTAACAATGACAGAAGACATAGCTTGCAAGCTGTCTACAGCCCCTGGAGTAACTGACATGTTTGACAGAAAATGTGTGTTGGTAACATTACTTGATTCTTGTTTTAAAGGGAAACCGAATTCGTTTTTCTAGAAGGTTTAGACAGTGATAACTGAAAAGAAGTTTGTCTAAACAGAGTAACATCAACCATGTTGGGATGGTCTCGCTCTCCCTTTCCCTTTCTCACCTCATCCTCTGTTCTTCTCCCGTAAGTATGACTTAACTCCCGAGGGAAAGAGGTCTCCTGACAGATAACTGGAAAATAAAGGGGAGGAGGAGAGCTCGAAACTAACAGTGGAAGGAGACAATCATGTCAGATTTCTACTTGGAGGAGCAATGGAATAGGTGACCTGGATAATACATGATTCTCATATGGGAAGACTTAGATGAACTGATGCAAAATAGGTAAGTAAAACCAGGAAAACAGCATAGGAACTGATTATAACAATATAAAATGGAAAGAACACCAGAGGCAAATTTATGTTTAATTCTGGCCCTGATAACAAGATATGAGAATGTCCTTCCCTCCTTTCTAGATCCACATCAAGGTTCCTATCATCCCTTCTTTATAGTAGCAGAGAGCTATGGGCACAGCACTGGGCAAATTCTGTTAGATTTAATGGGTGTGTTCATTACTTTTCCTAAGCTGTTTTTCCCCTTCTTTTTTATCCATTGATATAAGGAAGAGCTCTCAGGCTGTAAGGAAAGGAAAATTCTGGGAATTAAAAGGACAGACAAATGAAAGATAGCAATAATTTTTTAAATGGATGCAATGATTTTCCTTTGTAGAGGCAGGAAAACAAAGCTGAGTCAAAATAATCTGCATTTTCCTGTATAATATTAATACTATTTGTTGTTGAGTTGTTTCAGTCATATTCAATCCTTCATGACACAATTTGTCAAAGATATTGGAATGGTCTGCCATTTCCTTCTCCAGCTCATTTTTACAGATGAGGAAACTGAGGCAAACAAGGTGAGGTAACACATCTAGTAAGAGTCTGAGGCCGGATTTGAACTCAGGAAAATGAGTCTTTTCTTACCTCAGAGCAAACACTCTATCCACTGTGCTACCTAAAGGCCCTACCACCACTGCCCACTTTTGGGGGGTGAATATCAAGACAAATAAGTCTATGTAAAAAAAAACACCATTAATTGGTATATGAATAGCTTCCTTTCCTTCTCCAAATATATTCTTTGCCTCCTCCAAACTCCAAGAGATGCTTTTGAGACTTATTTGGACTATGGATCATAACTTTATTGTTTAGCCTTTTTTTTTAAGATCATTAACCATCTCAAATACTTTGATTGATGCCTGATCCCTGTTTTGCATGCTCAGTGGGATGTGGAGGATAGGATGAATCTGTTACTTGCATAGTCTTTTAAAAAAATTACATGAGGTCACCATCACCTTCAGTGCAGTTTATTGATGTGCCTCTTAAGAATGGATCCCCCTGTCTAACCCTGGCTAAACAGGTGATGGCTACTCACAGGCCAAGTCCCACTACTGCTCTACTCAGAAGCTATTTCATTTCAACCTAGACTGGTTCACCTCTCCTTAAGAAGCCTGGTGCCTCCCACCTCTTACTCACAGGGGCTCACCTTATCAGTGTCAAATTTTGTGTGGGTCCCCATGAGCATTTGTCGTACTGCAGTTCAGAGTTCTCTAAGCTCAAAGGACCCAGTGTCTTTGGCCTTCCCAAGAAGCAGGGACTGTGAAATCGACCACCACACTCAGGTCATTTCTATTCACTTGTGCAGTTTTTGTCTTTCTAGAAGTTTTAATCTTCCATTGTCTTCCTGCAAATCTATATTGTTAATTTACCACAATTGCAACAACTTCCCACAAATACAGGAACTAGATATATTCCAATGGCTTGAAAAAATGTTCAGCGGTCAAAGAGATGAACTATAAAAAAAATTCAAGGAAAACAAAATTCATTCAGTATTTTCATGTTAGGAATTGTGAGCTCTGGGAAATTTCCGTATTTCAGTACATAAGCCACAGATAATTCTGTGGAGCATTCAAATTTCAGACCTAAAAGGACTCACCTCACCTGTAGTGAAATAATGAAGGGAGGTCTTTGGGAAGATCTGGTAGATAAGCCAAGCTGTCTGTACTACTCTGTACTTCACCCCCCTTCAGAATGTCAAAGATAGCTTTGAACTTGAAGCCCTAATTTCATAAAGGTTCATGAAAAAGCAAAACTGGCACCAATCCACAAGCCCATACCCAGATCAGATCCCCACTGCCATCGTGCAGTGACAGATGGAATCTATTCTTATTATTTAACATTTATTAAGCGCCCACAGTGTGCTGGGAACTGTACAGAACAGTGGTGTGGGTGGTCCCATGGAGCCTGTCCCAAGAAATTGCGACCACATGGAGCAGCTGTTCCCCTTTTTCAATGTACGCTTGACTAGGGTGAGTGGTCAAAGGGTTGGTTTTACTACTAAAGGAAAACCCTGCCCTGGGCAACCTACTTGACTGACCTCAATGATTCTGAGTTATTAAGGGATAGATAGGTTCATGAGGGGTCATATTCACTTCAGGTTAGGATTTCAGCATTTCCTTTTGTGAGCTAATTAACATCTTTCTGCTTCCTGGTCACAATCAATGTCCCAACCTTGATGAGGCACACTGCACAAAAATCAAATGGAAAAAGAAAAGACTTTGGGCAAATAATACAAATCCATCTCTCTTAATAGGAAAGTTAGTCCAAATATATCATGAACCAAAAGTGGATCAGTAACAATATTATCATATATAAAAATTTACTGATTACACTACAGGAAAGGACGGATAACAGGCTGCTCATGAGAAGACAGCTAACACCAAGAAACTTGAAACATATGTTGAGAACTTAGTAAACTTTAAAGCTCTTATATACATGTGAGATTTTTTTTGGTGCTGTTTTTCTTTATGTACTTAACTCCATTATGACTGAAACTTACCCATTCTTCTGAGTTAATACAGAACAGAGAGCATAAGAATGAACTAATTTTGCACTGTAGTACCAAGGAAGAGGGCAGCCACATTCATTCCTATGTGCTAGAAATGGGTTTAGAAAGAGTGAGAAAAATTAGTAGGTTACTCTGAACTGAATAGCATGCTGGTAACTCCAGAGTATAATTGTTTTAGTGGAGATAGTGTAGAAAGAGTTCTGAGTTTAGCGTCAGAATACCTGGTTTGAATACAGGTTCTGTGACATAATACCTATAACTATAGGCAACTCATTTTCCCTTGGTTCCTCAGTTTCTTTATCTGTCAAATCAGAAGGGTTGTACAAGATAACCTCTGATGTCTTTCCATCTATGAAGGACATATATATCTATAAAATATAGATATCTATGAGTCCTTCCAATGCTATATCTATGACAATAAGAGTCTTGTCCTTGCCACTTGGCCAACATACAAGCACAAGTTACGAGCCCCTCTTAGGTGAACTGAGACATTTCCTTTGACAAGAAGATGAATAACTGATAGACAGGCATGATTCCACCTCTTCCATTGAATTAAATTTCACTTTTGGTCAAGTCCTTAATTGCAAGCCAAGAAGTTCCACAGTTGACCACACTCATTCTTACAACTCCTGGCAATTTAAACTCAGCCGAGAAACTATGTTAACAGAGAGGATCACAGGATTATTTATTTATTTATTTAGTTTAGAACCTGGTAGCCCATCCCTAGAAAAGCCCTGAGGAGTATTAAATTCACTGTTTCTCAATAATCTCTTTGAACTCTAAGGGGCAATAGGATATGTTGATTCCTTGGCATGCCAGTTGGGTTCAAGTACGATGTGACTATCTTTAGATGGGGGAGAAATGTAAAGAGGCAGAAGTGTCTGCATCATAAATCACCTAAGAAAACACTTACCCAAAACCACCTTTAAAAGACAGGGAGAGAGGCCCTGGTTCATATTCAAAGGTTCAGATTGCTGAGCACTGAAGCAATAAAGCTAAGTGTGAAGCCGGCAAGCCTTTCCAGCCTTGGCTGCCCCTTGCCAATTTATTATAAAAAGCATACTTGCTGATATAGCATGCCTTTAAAATGATCAAAATGACAGATGGCTGCTGCAGAAACACAGTCTTTTTATAGTACTGATATTAATCAGGAGAGATTGACAGTGTCCCTTTAATCTTTTAATTAAAAAAGTACATTTCATATAAAATAGAATGGTGCTACTCTCAGGCATTTCCAAGTACTTCTATAGGTTGCAAAATCCAAATCATTTCCAATTTAATAACTTGGGTTGTTCTCCTCTCCAACCTCCAAACAAAAGGAGAAGCATAGTGTTTCTAGGGGCTAGATTTCCCACTTTGCCTCTGTTCCCCTGAGAAATTTCTCTTAGCCTTTCTAGCAGGTCCCAATTTTCTTATCTATGAAATGGACAGAAATTCTGCCAATGTGGGTTATTTCCTCTACTTACGTAGATTGCAACCTCCTTATCCTAGCAATTGGTCTTTGTGAGCAGTTGTGGCTAACCTTTTAATGAGCATCTTTGCTTTAACTAGGGAAGTCCTTAGAATTGCTTTCTCCTGAACCCCACCCCCAACCTCCACAGAAAGAAAACCAAATAACTAAAATATTTTGCAAAACAGACATATCAGAAAATAGTTAAAAATAGTCTGCTCGTACATAGGGCAATAAAATGGAAAGCTTAACAGTTATCTAGCTATTATGATCTGGAGACAATCAGGAGGGGGTAATAATGGAATGGAAATCACTGGTTTTTTCCTCTAGAGATGTATGCCTCTTTTTGGGGTAGGGGAGAAGTAAGACAAGAGAAGCTAAGTCAGGTACCATATTCATTTGAGTATGAACAACACTTTCTCCTGGCCTCAAGTAAAAAAAAATATTTTATGAAATCTAGTGAAATCTATCACTGGGATTATTCAATTTATATCACAGTAGAGTGAGGGCAGGATTTAGAATCAGAGAGAAAACCTCAGTTCAAATCCTGGCTCAGATCATCCTATCCATAATACCTTGGGTAAAATAACCCTACCTTTTCTAGGACTGAGTTTTCTCATATATAAAATAAGTGGTCAGACTAGATGATCTCCCAATCCCTCTAAGATCTAAATCTATGATCATCTGGGATCTGGGATCTCATTTTAAGAATGTGGTTTATATTCAGAAGACTATAACAACTGCTTTAATGTTCTCCTTAAGCCAACGTGGGCAGAGCCTCTATGACAACATTAGCACATCCCTTGATGAGTAACACGAAGCAAACACAAACTGAAGACACATGGCCCTTGACGGTTATCAGAAGTACATTGTTTTTAAAAATTCTAGATGAACAGAACTCTGAACATAAAAGATATTTGGACTATGAAATGTCTTAAACAGGCACAGTCAACAATGGCAAAAAATGATGGTCCTTCAAGATTACCGATTAACCCATTGAAAATCACAATCTCAATTTAATGCCCCCTAATTCTGCAGAAAGAGCTCAGATGCGACACTTAGTTCATTGTTAGAATTCCATCTTTTATTTGAATGTCTCTACCAAATAAATGATGGATATATTGTCAACATCTCATATATTTCTTCATACTTTAAGGATCCAGGATCCTGCCAATATGGGATGTTTCCTTCAAGCCTCTATATCCTAGCAGTTGGTCTTTGCAAAAAGCTCTTGTCAACCTTTTGATAAGCCTCTGTGACTTAGTGAGCTAAGTCCTCACAGTTGCTGGGCCTGTCCTTGAAGTCTTTCTAGATTCTTAAGGTTTGCTAGAGTCGCTCTTCTTCTAACCTAGCCTTTAAGAAGCCAAGGACACTTACATGCTATGATGAGGCATTGAGTTTGGGCTTTGGTACAAACACTGCAAAAATAATGGAGGCAACTCTTTCTTTCTGCTCCCCAAACTCACAGGTTGATTCATAAAAGCATCAATCACACCTGAAAGCCATTTTTCATGTGTTTTTTGTTGATGTGTTTGGCTATGTGCAAAATGAGTGCAAAAAGACCCTGTCTTCTCTGTGCTTTCAGATGAAGAAAGTAGAAATTCATAACATCTATAAAATTCAGTATTATAAAGTATTTGCATAAAGGAATATTCCTGAAAAGTCTGATTTTCAGTTGAGATAGAGCATAGAGTACTGAGAAATAACACTTCCGAGACCAGTTTCTAAAACTGCTCTCAGTTCTGTCTCTCTGTTAGATCTGATTTCAATGTCAAATCAGAGGATCCAATCATAAACACAGATTTTCATCTTTCTGTTTTGTCTAATGATATTGATATATTATGCTTCACAAATGAAGATGATGCTACTGATCCACCATCACTAGACATGAATGACAAATTATTTTTTCACAATCATCATCATTATCAGAGGTAATATGCTATAACAGATATGTCAACTGGCCTTGGAGTCAGGAAAAACTTGGTTCAAGTGTCACCTCCAAGATATGGAACCAGCATGATCACAAGCAAGTCACTTAACTACATGTCTTAAGAACTACCAATTGCAGATCAGGTATGGAGACACTTTGGTGGAAGAATTCCCCCCACTCCTCTGGAGTCAACTATTCAAATAAAAATGGTTATTTGAACCTTAATAATGAAAATAATGAATTAAAACATAAGGGTTTGGGCTACAACCTGAGGTTTTGTTTTTGTTCCTTCTTCTAATAGTCAGTATAGACATTTATATCTATAATGCACCGGCAAGTAATTGAGGCAAGATTTAGTCATAGGTCTTCTAATGAAGTCTCATCCTCTGTAATTGACACAATGCCTCTCTAATGAGCTTATTGTTCTATTCGAGGTTCATATCTATGACCCCAAAATCCTGGTGTAATTACTACTGGTCTCTGAGCTCCAGTTGGAGATAAAATGTGTTGATTACATGATTAAAAACAGCTTGATATTTGGAAATATCCAGATGTTTGGGATTGCATAACCATAGTCTACATCTCAGGCAACTGTATCTACAATTGTCTCTGCAGGTGTTCAACTCAATGATGCTTATACTGATGTTTCTGTCTCAGTGGTATACATGTGAGATCCAATGGGAAGCTGCTCTAATTCTCCCCTTCTGCCTTTTGATACCATAAAACAGCTCAAAACCATTTAGCTACCTCCCATGCAGGAATTTTACATATAGATTAGAACCCAACCCTGGCTATATAAAGATTTGGTTCACCTAAGTTCAGAGGGTACAGTACAATTCTAGCCATCATAATGAAAGAGAGCTTTTTAGGAAGGTCTAGCTGCTGGTCCCTCTATAGGAAGGAGAGTCTTTGAGACCAGCTATTCATTGATTTATAGACAGTGAAGGATCCAGTGTTGAGAGTGTTGTTGAGTCAGAAAAAAAAGTGAGTTCAAACTCTTGGTCTCATACTAAATGAGTTTGTGACGCTGGATAAGTCATTAAAACTCTATGTGTCTCAGACAATTCCCTAGAATTTATTTAATACATGCTCAGGATCTACAAAGGGGTAGAGAGTTCCAAAGACCAAGCACTTATTGAAACAAACAAAAATCACTTATCTATGATTAGGCTTATACTTTATAGTCATATAAGCTATTCTGCCTTACCTTGTGTGATAATTATTTTATTATTAGGAAAAATAAATGAAGAATCCAATGAGGGGCAATGGAAAGGTTGATTGGACACATGAGTTGATTGCAATACATTATAAATAAGGAATTATACAACTGTGTAAAGGATGTTATCAAACAAACATAGGACCGAAAACAGAATTTAGGCCAATCACAAAGGGGAGACAAGCAATAACTGAGAGTTCACATGTATCACTGAGTTATCCTTGTGGTATTAAGGGAATTCAAGGAAGGCTCTTAAAACTTTGGTACTACTTTCTTTGGCAAAATTGTAGGAGGAGCTGGATAACAGTTGCAAAGGATGAGAAAACATGGATTAATTGCAATTCACATCAGAGAGATATCTAGGACATTGAAATTATGGATTCATTGGGATATTAGAGTATGAAGTCAAAACAAAACAACACTTCAAGAAAAATTGGAGTTTACTTCATCACCTGAGATAATTAGGTGGCAGAGGTTCCTTTGTAATACTATGGCAAATCCCATAACGGCACGTATTTCACATGTTAGCAAAGCATTCTGGTCTTGATGGCAAAGAACCCAGGGCAGAGAGAAGAAAAGCAACCTGATATTAAATTGCTGTGGAAACGGAAGGCATTTGGTGATGGTAATATTCACTGATATAATTTTTTTCTCCAGTGCACTGCTACAGGTGATTCTAATGCAATTGCCATTCTAATGCAAACATTTTAATATCATGTTTTTGGCTCAGTGTACCAGAAAGAAAGATAGTCAGTCTAAGTCTCTTACCATTCAGGGTGTGGAATGGAAAGAGACAGGTTCTGGACCAGGAATTTACAAATTATCATGGAGTTAGAGTAAGAAGGGACTTTTGATTTCATCTACTACAACCCCCTAATTTTACATGTGAGGAAACTGAGACCCAGAAAGGGTAAATGACTTGCCCAAGACCATAAAAGAAAAGTCCAAACTATGATTTGAAACCAGATCTTCTGACTCTAAATGCAATAGTCTTTTTACTGTGTCACTGTCATATTGCTCTCAAATTTGGGGGCAGGGATAGCAAATGTGCCTCCACTAAAGTACTAGAGGATGCCTGATTGTGTCATGAAGGTACACACAGGATCTTTCAGGCTGTGGTGGTAGGGATTTGTCCACCTCTACCTGGCTGAAAAGGTTCTCAGCAACCACCTAACTGCTGTCATCAGAGGACTGATATTAGCAAATTCAGAAAAGCTCATTAATAAAACTTTAGATGCCATGGGATGAGTTGCTCTGGACAAAGCAACCTAGGAAACCAAAATTTAATGCTCAGGTGAGCCATGATCTTCCTAGGTGGAGAGGGCCCCATTTATCCTGATGAAATCATGACCTTAATGAAGTATTAAAAAGATATCTTCCAAACCTGAATCCTTAGATGGAAATCCACACTAATGTCACAGTTTGCAAATGGTAGCAGCAGCCCACTCCTGCTTCCTCAAAGCAATTTACCACACTCCACAAACATGCTCGCTGAGATGGTGTACCTAACGAATAAAACCAGATCTCCCAAATTTTTCAAAGAGCTCTTGTGTCTTCTAATCTATCACCTGGGTAATGTGTCCAGAGTGGCATTTTGTAATGACAGCAACATTCCAACAAATCAATAGTTATTTAATTCCCAACAAGCTCCCGAGTCCATTAAACCTGATTACATTCACCCATTTCAGTTGGGTGCAGTTATTTTTCCTACACCGGCACTTAATCTATAACAGGAACTTATGAGAACTTTCAAAAGCAATTTCAGCATCAATCAGCATAGAGTGAAAGGCACGATTTGCTTGTAATTATTTATTGGACAGGATAGCAGAGGGTCTGACAGAGCTCCTGGTCCTGACCTTCACCCAAAATCTAAAATGGAAATAAGAGTAGTTGCCTGTAAGCTTCTAGTCCTGCCCTTGTATACCACAGGAGCACCAGTGGCCCGTGCCTATTTGGACCAAGAAACACAAAGATTTCAGTATTGATAATGGCCAATCTCAGGTAGATCAATTTATTTCTACTTCATACACATGTGGCTGATATCGAGTAAACTCTCCAGTGAAGGCGCCAGCCAGCAATCCAGAATTATTGAGCTGTTCGGCTGTTTGGAATCACCCCAGGTTTGATATTCTAGCCAACCGTTTGTAATAAACAACGGGTTACAATGAAAGTTGGGGGAAAAAATAATGTGTCTGCCCAACAGTCTGTGCTGAAGACATTTTTTTGGTTGAACTCTAATGAGCCGGGCTGGATTTTATTCACTTCACTCACTCTCAAACTACAGGTCTGGGGCATGTGGGTGAGGGGGAGGGAAATCTTTTTTGTGCTTGTTTGCTATGAATAAGAATTAGACATTTTATTCATAATGTCGAACAAAGTATAATGGAGAAGGGTCTATTTTAGATTAAAGGCAGGTGTAGGAAAAGTACCTGCTGGATAATAACCAGAAAATGTTAGAAAGACAGTACTGGACAATAACCATGAAAAAAGCTTATAAAAATGTATTATACAACAGAGTACCTAGATGTGTAGAATCATTAAACTTGAAAATAAGGAAGGGATATTAGAAATCATTTCACTCAACTCTCTCATTCTACATATTAATGACTTGCCCAAGATGATACAGCTATATAAGAGGAGAGCCAGAAGAACACAGGTGTCAGTGTTCTGACCACTACACAATAGACCAAAAACAGCAGCTTGCACAATTCTCACAGTGAAGGCCAATCTTTATCTAACCAAAAGCTAAATCCTTTGAAAACCTTTGGAAGAATTATCTGACATACAATGCTAGCAGACAATCTATTCTGAACGCTGTGATGGAATTAACTGCTAGTTAATTCCTCAAAAAACTAAGCATGTTTCAAATCACCGATTCCTTGCCATCCTTAAAAACTCAAAGGGCTGATTGTGGGAGTTCCTATAATGATCTCTAAACTTCATAAATTAGCCATCAATGTATTATTCCATTTTACAAAAAAAATCCTATTAAAACAGACATTCCATGTGAAGTCTAACATATGAATTAATGCATATTTAATGTTACTCATTTTTGCTGGGCTAAAGCACTTAACTGAACCACATCATGGTAAGTTACTTTGCCTCATGATCTGCACTGGGAATGCTGAGTCCCTCAGAAAGCTGAAACGGATAGCAAATCCTTTGCCCTGTGGTCAACCTCTTGAAGCAAAGGCATGAATGTTAAGCAGCAGGCAGATCAATACAAGCAAATATAGCTCAACTACACCATTTATTCAGCCATGAAAGATGTCAATACACAGATTAGGGTGATCTATCTTTTTGATTTCCTACTGTCTTCTCACTGACTACATGAGGGCTTTTTCCTGTATTAAAAGTGTTTGCTTTCTCAACCATAAAAATTCCAATTATTACTCTAAGTGCACCAGAGTTAAGTTGCTTGTTGGAAGCGGCCTTGAATTACCTGAACAAGTCCTGTGAAGTACGGTGCCGCGGGCACAATCATAGGCACGCCGTAGGGATGTAGCAAAACTCCTTGAGACGACAACATGGTTTAAGTGATTGTATTTCTTCCACTGAAGCTAAACACATCAATTGAAAGTTAGGCGAAAATCTATAGACCAAGTTCTTCCAAACTACAAAGCTTAGAGCCAAATAACTTCTGTCAGGGCCCAAACCCTCGTCAACTCGGAGGGGGAAAAAAAAATCTACATCAGCAACTCTTAATGTTAAAAGTTTTCTTCCCAGACAACGGAGAGAGACAGCAGCTGCAAAGCTGGAGATACCAAAATGGAAGGTGCTATTTTGGGAACAGCTTGTCTAACATGACTAACCAAGTACTCTCTGTTAATTTAGCTTTGCAAAAAAAAAAAAAATGAGAGGAAGAAAGCAACAAGGTTTAAGATACTCCAAAATGAATTCTGCCAAATGGTAGATGGCTGATTCCACATAGGGTTTTGAGAAGATACATAGAAAATAAAAAGTGAGAAAGAAAATAGAGGTTGATGTTTAAACTTGAATCAACTTGTTAATACATAAAGCCTTGTGCATTTATGAATGTTGATTTTTTTAAGAGACAGAGAAAACATTATGGAAAGCTGATTGATTGGGATAGGGTTTAGAGGGATAATTTGACCAGTGTTACTGTGTGTTCACTGAAATGAGTTTAGAGGTAAAAAGACTTTCTGATTGTTAAATTTGAACCTCAAATTCTGTAGCATTTCTTGATGAAAGATACTGTCAGATTCTTACATATAAATCAGGGTCAGTACAGCATCAAAAATCTGGATGCAATCTGAAAAACTCAGGTACAAATCTGGACCTTCTAACTTCAGCATATTTGTAAACAGGCAGATGAAGATTGACAGCATTTTTCCCCCAGTTTTCAACCAGATGTTCAGCACAGTGTAGACATTGCTCTATATTCACAATTCTGAAAGGCACAGATAGCAGCTGTGCTTTTTGATCCTCTGGTTCTGTCTAGTAGGAGGGCAGGTTGTTATATTTAGATTTTTTCACTTTTTAGCAGGCAATTTATATGAAGGTCCAATGTGCTGTGTCCACTTAGGTGATATTCAAGGTCAAGAAGAATTTAAAATAAATCTTCCAGTAGCACCTGCTGAATACATTCCAACTCTAAGAGGAAAGATGATTGAATTATGCTGAAATTGGGAAAGTTAAAGAAAGGTACCTTAAATTACATTCCACTGTTGCCTTCTCATGAATCCAAGCATGGATTCCTGTACTATGAGGGAGTCAAGGTGTCTTTATGCTATACTAATTTTAGTTCCTTGATTTATCAGCGTAATTACTTGTCTAGGTAACTATAGTGGACAATATTTGGCACAGATTTCCATTTAAAACTTGAGTTTTGGCCACTTTGAAAGCTTTTCTATAATTGACGCTCATGTATCAAACGAGCTCCGTTAGCAGCTGTAAGCTGACCCCTCTTACTTAACAGCCCGATATGGTTTCTAACTTTAGATTTGGAGCTGTGACTCCCAACATGGCATTTCTAAGAAGTTACCAGTGAGGACAGAAAAGTCACCATGGGATATAGCCATGTTTACCTATTCCTGGCTTCCATTTATAGACAGCTTCACTCTTGGATAGGGGCAGGAGGAGATCATTACTTTCTGTTAGACTGTATTAATCAGTTCATATTATGTCACTTTATCTCTGAGTGGTGAAAACAGTTCCTGGCAAGTCATAAAACCAGGGTTCTAATCCAATATTCAGCACTTAAACATGCAATCCTGAACAAATTATTTCCCTTCCTTTGAGTCTGTTCCTTCAAGTACATAATAAAAGGGGTAATATTACTTACCTAGTAATAGGTTTGTTGTGTTAATAAGATCATTTTTGAGGAAATCTTTTGAAGAACCCTGAAGAGATATATGTTCATGTTATCATAAGGTAGTACCTTTACTGATAGGTAACATGGCATTGTAGATAGAGAACTAGCTTAGAAGACCTGGGTTCAAGTCCTGTATGATAACTACAAGCCTGTAATCATGGGTAAGTGACTTTACCTCTCTGGGCCTCAGAAAATTCTCTAAGGCTCAAAGTCATAGAATTGCTGATGCTCTCCATTAGGGAAGGGAGTTCATTCACCACCAAGTACTGATACTAATCAACTCATTGGTATGGGATGCCATACTCCCTTATCCCCCTTCCAAGAGCATATAAAATTGACAGTCACAAGGAATAAAATGTATACAGGGCACTGAATTTGAAAAGTTTTCACAAAACTTTGTTTCTAAACTAGATTTTTACCTCACTTCCAAAAAATATAAACAGCAATATCTGATATTAAGATGGGATGCATCCAAAATCTCAGTGTGATCTTAAGCTATTAGCTTATGACTGTGCTAAGACCTGGGAGACAGCTTCGATAAGTGCTATACCACTTCCAAAGTGCTTATCTTGTTTGTTAACACATTATCTCATTTGAGTCTCACAAGAACCCTAAAAGGCACAGGTACCATCTCTATTATTAGTATCCCCATTTCATAGATGAAATTGATGTTTAGAGAAGTTAGGTGACTCCTCTCAGTTACCCAACTGGTTAGCACCTGAGGTAGCATTTGAATCTAATTTTTCCCGAGTCCAGTTTTGTGCTCCCTCTACTACACAGTACTACCTGTATTATGGAAACCAATACCTTTTGTAGTAAATGTATTCTCATATGTTTCAAGATATTTTCAAACTGTCCAAGTATACGATATAACTTCAAGGTCAGGTAGGTTGCAATTAAGGATAATTACTCAAAAAATCTATTTTTTAATGAGTTAAGTCTAAGATTAAATAGAAGGGACCTTTTGAATGGATGCTTACTTAACTCTGGGACTACAGGGTAACATTCTGGAGACAAACTTTTACTTTTCCAGAGATACTTTCTGTCTCCATAATTTGCCTGTGATGGAGATGGAAGTGGTGGTGGAAGGATCTGGTAATCACTAGAGAAACATATTCACTATACCTTTTCCACTAAGAATCTGAAACTATATTTCCAAAGAATGTATTCTGTATCATTATCCACTCTGAGAATAACAAAATATCCATTTTATCCAAAGTTTTGAAGCCAGTCTTCAATCAAATGGCTAATTTACATTCTTTTTGTTTTTTACTTTGCTTTCTATCTGTATTCTCTCCTTTCATGTTACTTCCTTTGTATCATTTGATGTATCCTTATGCAGTTTTTTAGGGATTTCCTTCAAGTAAAATTTTTCTTATAACTTCTTTGATTTTTTTTAGCTTCTTTTCCCTAAAATAATCCTCTTCTCATCTTTTCTCTCTCTCAATCCATGATCAAACTCCCTTCTCAGTTGTTGACTCTTTGATTCCTTTCTGTCACGTCTTCCTAGTTTAATCAAATCTTCCCCCTGCCCCTCTTTTCTCCACCCCCTTTTCTGTGGCTCAGAATACCCCACCCCAAGAAAAACATGCAGAATTTGGGATTGTAAATGATGACACTATCCACCCCCATTCCTTCTGGGTGACAGACGCCCAAAGACTAAATGTCAGCTTGGAAGAGAAGAGAGAAGAATACAAAAATGAAAGAACAGGGTAAGGGTGAGGGTAAGGCACTCTGATTATAGCTGGGAATATTTAGCAGGCTTATGTGTGTACACATGTATACATATATACATATGCATACGTGTGTGCATTCCAAGAATTACACTTGAGTGTATTTAGTTTACAATTCTCATTGACTAGCACTTGTGAAAGGGTATCACCACAGAAAATCCAAAATAAAGTATAATTTTTCAAAGCCTCACAAAAAACTGTATCTTACAGCATCCCATTAACCAAAACTTTCTCTTAAACAGAATGTTCACACATGTACGGGAGGATGGTAATTGATATCTGTAATGATGACCTGAAGGTACTGAAAATTCCTAACGTTCCTCCTGAACAATCAAAGAATAATTTATGCAGAGGATTGCTTAATAAATATGGCATTAAATATTTCATTTTATTGAAACCCACAGAAAAGTGATAATCTTTGTTTACCAGACTATGTGAACTAGAATATTCCTTTTCCAGTCTAGGCTGAAATATATAGAGTCAATATAGTCAGTTATTTGCAGCTTTCCAATATATTATGCTATGGGTAATGTACAGGGAAGTTAATTGTACCAGAATAATCAAGAATTGACTATAATCACAATAGAGAGTTATTTGAGCATCTTCCAATCATATTACTTGGTTAGAGTAAAGCCAGCCCACACGACAATGGAGAAACAACCCTCCCAGTTCATACCTAGATTATCAGAAAAGCTATTCCCTCAATTGTATTATATCCTTTACTTCCTAACTAACTTAAGCATCACTTCCATTAATTTGGTATTCCCAGGTGAACCTTCAATGGTTCCCTATTCCTCTGACGTAGACCCCAAATAGGGGGATGTGAGCTCAGGTCTTCTTGTCTCCAAGTCCACCACTCTATCATACCACCTATCTGCTTAGAAAATTCTAGAATACCAGGCAGATTCACAGACTCTTCAACTAGTATTGAACTAAAAGTGAAAAGAGAATGGCATTAGATGCTTGGTTGACTAATTGCTCCTAGACTTCTACTTTGCAGACTCTAGAACTAACTCACTGAAGGGGGAAATTTAAACCTTGACTAGCGTCTCACACTATCTTCTCCTACAGCAGGTCTTTGATGATTATTACTAACCACTGGGCAACATCCAATCAAATTTGAAAGGTTTTTGTTATTGTTGGCCTTTGGGGGGTTTTTTGGGAGATTTGGGAAACTTCCCTTGGAGGAACTGGAGTATTTTAAGAATTGACCAAATTACCTCTGGCGATCTTTACTTTCCTGGAACATGCCACCTGCAAATAACGTATGCAAAGCACATAGGAAAGGGATAGGAACTGGAACTTGTGAGTTCACCACTAGGGGAAACATTCAAATGAGGAAACTTGAAGGTCAGCACCTTCTCGGCAACTTATAGCTTTACAGAGATGCCTAGGGCACTAAGGAGCTATGGTGAGCTGTCCAGGGTCATATAGTCAATATGGGTCAAGTGAAAACTGAATTCAAGTTTTCCTAACTTCAAGGCCAGTTCTCTAAGTATATTGTCCTGTTGTCTTCTTACATTAGGAAAGGTTGTTTTAAATTTAGATGAAAGGCATATATCTGTATAGCTATGGTAAGTGCATATTACAGATATAATGTGCATATCCACATATGAATATTTTGCATGCATTATGTACCCATGTATGTATATGATACATATATTTACCGATACATGTATATACATATGTACATACTGACAGAAAATTTTCATGTAATTCCTAATATAATGACAGAAACTGTTAATACCAAATGTAATGTGGACTTTCACTCCCTCAAATGATCCTTGCAATAATGTCAGAATTTCATTACTGTTCTTATATTCCTATTCAAGAAATTTACTCTTGATTCGGTTGCACTGAACCACACCCTAGGTTCCCCTCACCCAGGGATGCTTCCTTGTGAGGAGCCCAGCTCAATCTGGATCTCAGCTTCTAGTGTCCTTGCCCCCTTCTAATGAGATTCATGGTATGAAGGGCAAAACAGTCATAATGAAATAGATGGCTCTCCTTGCCCAGACTGCCAAGGGCCAGTAGGGTCTGATGACAAGACCTTGCTACCTCACCTTGCTAGCCTCTTCTCCTAAAACTATTAACAATTTTCTTCATGAGTCTCTTTGGTTGCAAAACACACTTGACCTCCCCCTGCCAGGGTGGCAGGTCTGGTACCCTGTTATCTCAATTAAAGATGCTTTATTCCTCAAATCATGGCTTTGATTTATTTCAGGACTAGATAATATTCATACAAAAATATGCTCTCTCTCTCTTTTTCTCTCTCTATGTATGCATTTGTATGTGTGTACACAGAACACACATACATAAATACCACACACACATGCACAATCTCTGAATCTCTGTAGCAGTCTTAAAAATTTAGGCTTATTAATGTTCAATGAAAGCAGATTGGGGTAGGGTGGGGTGGTAGACTGGGAAATGACTAAAAACAAAGCCCGAATGCTCTTGTAAAAAAAAAAAAAAGTTAGGTTCTAATCAGAATGAGGATGAGAAGATCTAACAATTCAATCCTAAAATTCAATCAATCAATACTGCCACAGCTCCTACAAAGGGTGTGTTAATCTATTCCCCTGTGTCTCCACTCACCCTCCCTGTAATTTTCCAAACCAAAATATTCCTCCCTGGCAGACACTCTCTTATAGGCGTTTTCCCCCGATTAAAATGCAATCTCCTTGGTGGCCTGGGTTATCTCTGCTTTTATTTTGATTTCTCCAATACTGTGATAGATACATAGTGATCCTTTAATAAATGCTTTTCATTTGTTCAATCAGTAATCATTTTTATATTTCTTACATTACTAATACAATATAATGTAACACAATACAATATAACCTTATCTTATGTTATATATTGTTATATCATATCATATTATATTATAGATATGATAGGACATGATATTACATTACTTGTCAGGCACTGTGCTAAACCCTGTGAATACAAAGAAAAGATAAATGATCCCTGCCCTCAAGAACCTACATTCTAATAGGGAGATTATGAGAACATGAAAAAGCATGTGGAAAGTGACCTTGGAGAGGAAGGTTCCAGCAGCTAAGTTAATCATTAAATGTCTCCTGAAGGTGAAACTTGAATTGAGTCTAGGAAGAAATCAGGGTTTCTAAGAGGTTTTGGTGAGGAGGGACATCATACTAGAATGGAGCTTGTATGTTGTAGCTCACTCATTTTTTTAGACTTATTCAACTCTTCCTGACCCCCCTTTTGGATTTTCCTGGCAGAGATACTGGAGTGGTTTGCCATTTCCTTCTCCAGCTCATTTTACAGGTGGAGAAACTGAGGCAAACAGGGTTAAGTGACTTGCCCAGGGTCACGCAGCTAGTAAGCATCTGAAGCCAGATTTTAATTAAGGCGCCACCAAGTATAAGAAATAGCAGACAGGTCAGTATGGCTGGGGTGGGAGGGAGTGAGAGTTTGGAGCTATAATAAGGTGTGAGAAAACTGGAAAAGTAGGAAAGGTCCAGCTTGTGAAAACCTTTAAATGACAAAAAGAAGAATTTATATAAGATCCTGGATTTAATAGGAAGTCACTGGATTTTATTGGGTAAGGGAATGACATGGTTATAGCTACTCTTTACAAAAGTCTATGTGGAGCTCAGGCTAGGGTGAAGCAAGAAGCCCAACTCCAAGTTGCTACAATAGTCCAAGTAAGAGATCATAAAGTTCCCAGACACTAGAGAGGTGTCCACATGAGTGGAGAGGAGGTATAAATTATCATAGAGATTAAAAAGACAAGATTTAACAACTGAGTAGGTCCATGACTGGAGTAAAGGTGAAGAGTATGTTATTCAAACTGTGAACTTTGATGGTTGAGAGAACATTGGTGGTGCCTTCCAAAGACGGTGGTATCTCAGTTTCTTCATTTGTAAAATGAGAAATTAGAACTAGTTTCCCTCGAAGATATCTTCTAGCTTTAACATCCTGTTATTCTGTCAAGAAATATGAATTCTTAAAAACTTTCTTCGCTGAATCTTCCATCTCTAGTTTCAATACCAAAAGGATATATCAATCAGCATTTATTAAGCCAATAAATATTTATAAAGCACCTGTGGGTCTCTCACAATCCTGGACATTGTGGGAGGATAAGAATACTAAAATAGGGCCTCTCTTCTCAGAGTTTATAATCTAGTTGGGAAGGAGAACTTTAATACAAAAGCAGATAAAGAGATTTTAATACATAAATATACTTAGGCAACCAGATAGAGTTATGGGTAGAATATTAGACCTGGAGTTATGAAGACCTGAATTCAAATATGTCCTCAGACACTTGGTAGCTTTGTGACCCTAGGCAAGTCACTTAATTGCTGTATGCATCAGTTTCCTCATCTGTAAAATGGGGATAAAATAATGGCATCTACCTTGCAGAGTTGCTGTGAGCAAACTGTTCTGCAAACCTTAAAGAAGAACATAACTGCTGTCATCATAATCTTTGCAATTAAGTAAAACAAGTCAATATATAAGTGTAATGTGGTACCATAGAACATAAAAGAAAGGAAAAAAATAAGTTTGTGTCTAGATATAGTCACTGCAGTGCTATTGCCGAACAAGGAATCTTTCACAGGTAGACCCTCATTCTGTTAACTAATATTTTACATCTTGGAAGTACAAGGGGAGAGGAAGAGGAAACCCTGCTGGCTAGCATAACCCTATTTTTAATCTTGTACAGGAAAATCATCTTTTTGAAAGTGATTAATTGCTAACTCATGGTCCCTTCTTTTCTTTAAAGACAAAACAAAATATTTTGATGCATTTTGTTTTAACATCAGTCACTTCTAGAAACACTCCTCACTTTTTACAAACCCTTTTTAATAGCAATGGGAAAAAAAAGAGCGACCCAATAGCCTCTTGTCTCTTGACCAAAAAGAGGGAGCTATTGTTTTATTCTCTTTTCTCCAGGGCCTTGTTTTATTCTTCAGTAATAAATTAAACTCACTAACATAGCAGTGAGCCATGGTGGTTTATATGTTAGGAATATACAGTGTCATTTTTAAAGGATCTGTGGTACCCAAAATAGCCTTTGCTTAGATTTATGGCAGAACATCTCACCTCAGGGAAGGACGGATGCATCCTTAGCATATGAGGTCAGGAGTCGAGTTTCCAGGGGCTCAGGCTGCTTCCTTATACCTTGGCAAAAGGATAACACAGTCTCTGAATTATGAGCATGAATGGTGTGTATGTGTGTGTGGGTCCTGGGGGGTGAGGAAGGGTTCTTTATTTAGCGCTTTTGCTTTTAGGAAGTATTGCCTTTGGTTCATAAATTTAGAATTCCTGAGGAATGAATAGCTGGAATTTTCCTCAACTCCAGTATTTATTTTTAAGGTGACAGGGCTATGTATATAATCAGGAGGGACTTCAGAGATAATCTACTCCAGTCACTTCATGTTCTAAATAAGGAAACTGAGGCCCGGAGAATTTAAATAAGGTCACACAGGTAGTAAGGGGCAAAAGAAGGTTTTTGAACCCAGTTCTCTGACCCAATCTGCATCAAGGATGTGTTCCACAGTGGGGGAAAATACAATTTATTTTTTTAAAAAAAGAAAAAAAAGGATGTAGCCCACTCTGTTGTTCAAGCATGGAGATACTTTTATCTCATGCAGATACAGAGATGTGAAGAGGTATCTGTCTTTTATGCAGATGTAGGGAGACAGCAATATTAGACTCCACCCTCCTTTCCCTGCTGCCAGACCTCATTGTCAGCTCTATTAGCTGCAAAGATGAGTTGTTGGCGTAGCTGAGATTTAATTTATAAAATCACAAGGGTTAGGAAGGATCTTAAGATCAGCTAGTCCCAGGTTCTTAACTTGTGATCCATTAATATTTTTAATATTTTGATAACTGTATTTCAATATAATTGGACTCCTTTACAGTCTTCCATATTTTGCTTAAGGTATTTATTATTCTAAGAAGGAGTCTATAGTTTTCCCAATCTAATATTTGAGTCTGATACCACAAAATGTCAAGAACTTCTGAACTAGTACTATGCCCTTATTTTATAAAAGAGACCCAGAGAGAAGGGTAAAGGGACTTGTCCAGAATAAGGGAGAAAGTGTCGGAGCTTCTGGCTCAATCCATTATTTTTTCCATAAAATTGAGTTGTTCCCCGAGTCAGAACTGAGGAATACATTTCTCCAAATAAATAAATAGTTCTGTGATTTCATCCCTAGTGTGAGAGCTCCCTTCACCAGTGCTGTCTGTGGCTTAGTTGCTAAGTCTCAGGGATTTACTTCATAGTAATCAGATATTTAAAATGACTTGCTTAGAGAAACAGTGGCAGTTAAGTGACAGAGTTGGGCCTAGTGCTATACCACCTACCTAGTACTACACCACAGGTGGGGAACCTGTGACCTCGAGGCCACATGTGACCTTCTAGGTCTTCAAGATGGCCTTTGACTGAATTCAAACTTCAAGCTTCACAGAATCCTAAGTAGGATTCGTTCTGTAAAACTTGGGCTCAGTTAAAAGCTCACATTCACGGACCTCAAAGGCCATATGTGGCCTCAAGGCTTCAGGGTTTAGCCCCCATCCCTGAAACCATGCAGTCACTACTTCTTCAAGGAAACAATGTGAAAAGGGTAGATTAAATGAAATTATTAATGCTCACGTTATGTTTTAGATAACTTTTTGTGGGTTCATCTGAGAACCTAACCAACCAATAACACTTTTAAAGGAATGTGAGGTCTATATTCTAAACAACTCCTTTAAAAAATGAACTTCTGGAACATGACCCATTGGCAACATGGAGAATGCAGTGGTTACCTTGTTGACCCTAAAAGTTAACTTCGCTATCCTTTTGGAGGACTGTGTCTTGTTTATACACAGCTCAATAACCCAGAAGCAGAATCTAATATGCTGAGCAGATGAGTGAGAAATAAACAGAAATGAAGACATTTTATTATGGTTAAAGTGTGAAATAAGAATTCTTTGTTTCATTTTTCTTTATGGTAAATGACTACAGTATAAAAAAAGAGTTGGATTTGGACAGGTAAAGAACTTGAATTCAAATCACGGGCTACCATCAATAAGTCATTCAAAGTCTCTGTGTTCCAGTTTCCAAATTAAATAAAATGATAAGCATCTGACCAAAGGATTTCTAAGGTCTTTTCCAATTCTTAATCTATGATCTTCAGGAAAGTCTTTAAGTGAAGTAGACCCTGGAAGAGCCAAGGATGTATATGAAAGGCAGAGACATGGGCATGCTGGTTAGGAAGAGCTCACAAGTACTGTCATGCTGTCCCCATACCCTTCATCTTTCCCTCTCTCCCAAATCATGGAAAAAGGGAAAAGCTCCTTCTAGCTTCTGATAGCTCCTATCCATTTTCCCTTCCTGGAATTTTGGCCTTTTTTTCTATAGAGTTGAAGTTTTAATCACATCTCCCTTTTCTCCCCTGCAACCCATTTTCTGGGTAGGATGGGAAGCTTTGAAGATATGGTCAACAACGTGTTGCCTAAACTTCCTTGTCATACCCCCGAATCAGCTGCACTGTGGGTGCACATAGGGGTCATAACTCCTCCATGCATTGGACTGGGACCACCATTAGGACTGTCTTACCATTTTTGAGTATGTTTAATGCCAATGTGCCACACCAATTAAATCAAGCTAGCACAGCACAGCTGGATTCCTGTTGGGTTTGCCAAAGACTGTGGACAGAGAGAAACAATTTACCAACTCCCAGAGAATCAGGACTGTTAATATCTTCTGGGCTTGCTAAGCTCATGTATGCTCCAGTCTACATTTTAGTTCTCTGAATATAAAAGTCCACAACGAAGCAATTTCATAAACGCTAGCTAAGAATCTCCAAAGCAAGGGCTACAAGGAAGGTCTTGGACAGACTTCAGGAGATAGTGGAGATAGAAGGGCCTGGTGTCCTATGGTCCATTGAGTCACTAAGAGTTGAATATGACTGAACCACACCAGGAGAGTGGCAGTGGGTTTCATGAAATAAAAGGATGAATATATTGAATGATATCCAAAAAATCAAAAGTTTCTCCCCTTTACTCACACAACTGATTACTGGGTTGATGTAGCATCTGCCTCCATCTTTGGCTATAACAGCAAAGACCACATTATCATGATGTGATAGCAAGAGCCCTTAACTTTGAACAGGGAGAGATGAATTCTAATTCTGGCTCTCTCAGTGATTTACTCGCTTTGTACTCTAGTTCTCAGCTTGCTCTTTTTTTAAGATGAAAGTGTAGGACAAGGTAATCTTTAAGATGTCTTTATAACTTTGACTTCTGATGATTCTTCAATTTGTACTTCAGTTACTACTCGAAGGTGAGTCTTCCATATTTATCATGGTAAGGGAGTAGGACATAAGAATGATAAATAATCTGCTCCCCTTTACGACTAAATGAAGGTTCTTGGTGATTACAGAAGCAATTATTTTTTGTTTGCCCTTCCTTCTGGAAGAGGACCATGACATTGGAGGTGATGCCAAGAAGTGCAAGTGAATTGGATTTAAGTGAGGCAGGGTTATGCAAAGTCAACAGCCTCACTCTCTCCACCTAAGCCATCTGGGTGCAGAAGCAAGATACAGATTAGGAAGACTAGAGATGGCCCTGGATGCAGTGGGAGACTTTATTCTTTTTAAGTTAACGTCTTTAACGGAGCCCAATTGGACTGAGGCAATGCCCATTCAGTGACGAAGATTAGTAAGATATGAGGCAGAGAATAACCTTTTTACCCTGTCCAAAAAATAAATCAATCTGGGAGGGGAAGACCGTTGAAGTTTCTGGCCAAAACAGAAACAATTGTTTTTTACATTCACTCTTAGTCAATGAGGGCCCAAACAATGATGGGCTCTAGGGGAAAGACCATTATATATGGAGTCAGCTTGACTGAAGGCAGGCTCTGCTACAAGCCACCTTTGACTCTGGGCAAGTAACTTAATCTATCTGAGCCTCACTTGCTCATTTGTAAATGAGGGGTTTGGACAAAATAACTTTTACAATCTCTTCCTGCTCTATGATCTTCTGACGGTGGGGGTGGTAATATAGTTGGAGGAAACAGATTTGAGGGTATGCCTCTGCTTGATCATACATTTGTTTAAAAGGGGCCTTCTGATTCAACTCAATGTCATGGCAGGGAACTCACTAACTCACAATTCTCAGCCCTTTCCAGTTGGAAACCTTGTAAACTCTTTCCTCAGAGGAATTTCCCTCAAGATATTAAAACATGAATTGGGATCACAGAGCACAGCAAAACTGTGTGCAGAATTCTAAGCCATTTATGAAAATGCCTACATAGAACCCTATACCTATGCTAAAATGTAAAACAAACAAGAGGCTTGAGCTTATATTTAGAAACAGAAGAAATCCAACCATTTTCCTTTCTTGATCCAGCTGGTATACACACACACACACACACACACACACACACACACACTCACACAATAAGGATAACTGCCTGAATTGATTCAGTCTTCAGATAACAGAGGCACAGAACTACAGAATCTCAGAGTTGGAAGGGACTACAGACGTGATCTTGTCCAAACTGTACCAGACCAAGAATCCTATTGACAACATCTCTGACAAGTGGTCATCTAATCTTCACTTTAAAAATTCCCAAGATAAACATTCTACTACCTCCTGAAGTAATCCAATACATTTTGGGGCACTTCATGTTCTTAGAAAGTTTTCCTGACATTGAAGGCACAGCTTAAATGCATAACATACAGACTAACTTCTAACCAATGAGGAGGCCAGCTGTCACCACGACTAGGAAGTCAACGGTTCAAAAGATGGGATAATGCAAAATCATGTCAGCTCCAACTTCTCAGTAAACTCTTCCTATGAACCTGCCCCATGCATTCATAAAACTGGAAAATAAGAATACTGGCCCCATACAGTCCAGATCTTCCTAAGGGGTTGGCACTACCATTTAAAGGACACATTCTAAGCCTCCATTGTCTTTGAACCACTTCTGATTGATTTATAGGGAAAGCTGAGTAGGAGGTAAGTGTTCTTAATTAGCCCTGCACACAAAGTGCACTGTTTTTGTTCCATGTCAAATCCTGAATGCACAATTACAAAATAATATCCAACAAGATGCAGAAACAACCACCTAAAAAATCTATGATTATGGGCAGAGAAATCTCTCCAACCCTCCCTTTCTCCTAAATGCTTGCAAATCTATTTTGTTTATCACTAGATCTTTAGGAACTAATCTCTTCTGCACATGTGGCTACTAGAGCCTTGAACTAAACAAGCAAACATTACATGAAATATTTACTGCTTGTTCATACTTCCTGCAACAATGCTGAATAGAGTTCAATATGGAAATTGATGGATTTCAGTTTACTCATTTATTCCAGGGCTGCAACTCAACTTCATGTCTGTAGATACTTCTTCTAAGAGACAAACGATCATTTTAGAATCAAAATAGAACAAGAGAAGCCCAAAGATTTTAAATTACGGTTGAAAACCCAGGGAGTAGAAGGGGCTTCCTTAACAGCTTGAAAATTGCCAATAATGTCCAACTTTTAAGACAGTTTATCCCCATGTGCTGTATTAGTCCCAATGGAATGTAACATTTGCAAGTACCACTTATCATTCTGGCAAGTGTTGTGTTCATCTGCCTACCTTACTAACCAGACTTCATTGTTATTTTTATAATTATTGAGTATTTTTTAGATGATCTACTGCCAGAATTCAGCATAAATACCCATGTATTGTATGCCCTGATCTAATGGGGTAGGGGAAAGGGAAGAAAGTGGATTTAGGTCTCTCATCTCTTCAACGAAAGCAATGAGACAAGTTCACACCCGGATACAAGAATAAGGAATCAAGCCTATAGACAACGAAGAAGAAACTGCTTTTCACCTACACAGAATTTCAGTTATTAGTGGAATTCTACTAGCTTCTCTTTTTCCCCCTCCCCTTTCCTTTGATAACATGTGGTTTCAGAGCCATCTAAAACACCCATAGTCATTCCACATAATTGGGGGTAGAACCCTCTGAGTTATACAGCAATTTATAGAAATAAGCCCCATGGAGAATTCTGGAGACTCCCCTGAGTAACTTTCAAGTAGAATGTAATGGATACCATGCCATGGATAAGATGTTGGACCTTCAGTTGAAAAGTCTTGAGTTTGAACTCCATCTCTGACCTTAATCAGTTGTATGAACATGGGCAAACATTCCTTTTTTTTCAAAATCTCAATTTCCTCATCTGTGAAATAGGCATTAGAATACCTGGGGGCAGCTAGGTGGTGCAGTGGATAGAGCATGAGTGCAGGAGTCAGGAGGCACTGAGTTCAAATTTCACCTCAGACACTTGACACTCACTAGCTGTGTGACCTTGGGCAAGTCACTTAACCCCAAGTGCCTCATCCTGGGTCATCTCCAGTCATCCTGATGAATATCTGGTCACTGGATTCGGATGGCTCTGGAAAAGTGAGGCTGGTGACCTGCACAGCCCACTCACTCAAAAACAAAGTCAAGTGCAAGTCATGACATCATTTCTCTGCTGGCACGGTCTTCTTTGGCAATGAAGGATGAACACACACACATTAGAATACCTATAGTATCTACTCCACTTGGTGGTTATGAGCAGCAAATATCATGAATTTATAAAATCGGATATAGAAGGCATCTAAAAGACCATTTAGGCCTTTAGGGAATTCTATTGTATTCTCTTGCAGTGCAAGAAATACTGGGGATTGTCTATTTTTGCTGTGACGTTATTACTTGGGGGACCTCTATGTTGAACTTTCTAACATACTCTGGTCAGCAGACTCCTGTGTGTATGAAGATCAATATCTACTAGTGTGGTGGCTTTCAGGGTACCCTGGCTCTCACTCTATACCAAAAGTCTAGTAGGGATCCTTCAGCCTGGGAATTGTCTTTCAGGAGCATAGAAAAATAGAAGGTTCATTTTTACATCTTTTCAGTTAGTAAGATAAGAGGACTAGGTTTAAAACAATCACACTGTCATGAATGCCACTCACCTGGCAACAGACTCCCTCAGCCCCCTCCAACTTGGCATGGTTTTTTTTTTATAAAATATAGTAAAATTTTTTTTAAAATGAGAAAGATAAATTTTTCAATACTTAGGATTGTGGGGATAAATCTATTGAACTACACACATACACACACACACATACACACACTTTTTCTAAAAGGTCTGACCCATGTAGGCACAGTACTTTTATATAATATACCACTGACTTTGAAATTTATTTTATGGTAAAAAAAAAATGAGATTAGAGGTCTGGCCCAGAATCTCCTCTTTTTTCTCTACTTCCTCTCAACCACAAAACACATCAAATCTTTCCTCTTAGTTTAGGCTTAAGATAGCTTTGCAGAATTCATTATGTCATGTTCCAAGCCATATTTTAAAAAGTAAAGTATGTTCATGGTAGTGATACCATTTTCTTACATTTTCCTAACATGCTCTACTTATAAGCTAGAGATTTGATGTGGGGGTGGGGGGGAGCCTTAGGGATGTGACGTTTTCTATAACGTCAATCATCTTCCAAAATAAAGGAATGTTTATTTGGGTCAAGAACCAGAGATGTGCAAATCCTAAGCGGTAAAGGCATAATAATGTCTTCCCAAAATAAGGTAATATGTGTTCTGCTGCTTTCTCTATTTTCTATTTGAAAATAGATTGTTTAATAACTCATCAAAGCTATATGTAAACCAAAGAAACAATAGAGCAGATGTTGACTGCTGTCTTGTGCCCCATAGACATAATTAAAGACAATGAGACACTCACGAACTCAAATAATAGAGGACAAATAAATAAAAAAAAGGGTACAATATAAACATAAATCTCATTTGCTGGACACCTGCCTCATTAATCCATCATGCTATACACCAATTTTGTCATGAAAAAATAAATTTGTATTTACTCATGTGCATTCTATCTTCATCCTTTAATAAAAGAGACCACAAAAATTAGTAATTTTAAAGGAGTATTTGCTTTAATTTCACTACTGCTGATTACCACCCTATAAAGTTTCAAAAACTACCTTAATTGTAAATGTTAGAGAGTGTCATGCATCCTGTTAGCAAAAGCCTTTCTATTCCATGATGAATGTAAGTTTCATCACAAAAACAAATATGGCAACTCTATTGAATAGACATCTTTCCTTCCTATAAAACATGATGTATGTTTTCTCTTCATGTTTACAATATAGCCTAAATAAATCCCTACAGCTTTTCAAACAAAATATCGTAATGGACAGAAGACCTGGGAGGCAATTCACATTACATAAATACCCTGATTTTATTATGGATTCTTGCTGAGTCTCTTGTTATAATGTAATTCCCATTTCTAATAGAATGGGAACAAAATTAAAGAAAGTTCAAACCAAATATGCAACATGAGCAGTGGAAATCCAAATATATCATCTATTTGTCTGTGTGAACTTCACTAAAATAGGAACTCAGAGATATACCAAACAAATCATTTGGGAAAGAAAAAGATTATATCCTGAAGCAAATACAAGCATACATACACATACATCTATGTATGTAGACATATATGTAGATAGATATTTATACACATATATGTATGCATGCATGCATCAGATTAAAAACAAAGGTAAAGTTACGATGGGTCATAGATATATCTATCTATCTTTATGTAGACATGTCTCTATATACATATAGCTATGAACATAGATACATATGTATGTATATATCAGATTAAATACAAAGGTAAAGTTACACTGGGTTACAGTGTCTACATATCTACCCATATAGATATAGCTATCTATAAGTAGATACAGATACATATATATATATACATATGTGTATATTTTAGATTAAAAACAGAAGCAAAATTAGACTGAATTACAATGGTCTAGAAAGGACAAAGTTTTTGAAATAAAAAAACTAAATTGAGAAAATTAAACCTTCACCTGTTCCTAAGTCAAAGTTGATCCTCTTTCTTTCAATAAGTAAAACACAACAAAACTACCAAAATAAAAAAAAAAAACCAAACCTTCAAGCATTGTTTTCTTTTACTGGGTACACTTTTGTACAGCACTGTCATCATACTGTGACTTTAGATAAAGGAAGCTGCTTACTTTGCTTACTGTAAACTCGAATTTCCTCTGTTTCGTGTGGTAATATATAGTAAGGAAGACAGAATTTAATACGATCTGCATCTCTTTATGCTAATAAAATGGTGTCAGCCCATTTCCATAGACAATACCATAAAGCATAAATACCAAATGGGAAACAAATGAATGCATAATGTTACGGTGAAATGAACCAATCAACCCTAAAACAGCTGAGAGAGATCTCATCCAGTACTTCATTCATTCTTTATAGAAAAGCAATGAAAATATTCCTAGGTGAATCAGATTTAAAAAAAATACTCAAGCTCAGAAAGGTTGTAAAGCACTAAATTCTTTTGATTTATGAAGCAACATTTGCCGTATTGAGCAAAAACAGCTTGGCATGCCGGGACCCTGCTCCCTGAAATTCCTTTATTAACACGACCAGGACCTGCTGGTGAACAAAAGCAGTGATGCGGCGTGTATAAATCATTAATACTGTGCCGGGCAATGGCTGCATTTCCTGTGTTCATTGGAAAGCCCTTCTGCACAACAGGGATTTTGGGATTGGAACTGGCTGCTAGGAAATGTACTCCATCATTCTCTGTTTGACGCTCCCCAACAGTCTTGTTCTTTCCCTTTTCCCTTTCTCTCCCAACTCCTACAATTTCAAAGTAGACTGAAATACATTAATTTTTTTTAATTAAAAAAAGTCAGATAGGCATTATCTATGAAGAGATGATAGGACATCTTTGCAGTTCTTATTTGTTCATGGACTCAGCATTAAATTAAAAAAAAAACTGAAACAACTATGTGATTATTGATTACACCGAACTATTTTCCCCTGATAAAGACAGAGAAGAGTTTTCTTTAAATTAAGAAGATCTGGGATACAAGTTTCTATGGGGCCACAGACTCAGAATAGAGAAGGAACCATTCATACCCAAGGAGAACTAGGCACTTCTACTATTGCCTGGCTTCTTTTGAGTCTCCCAAGACCATACTACACACACACACACAGACACACACACACACACACACAGAAAGAAATAAGGAAGTAATCCTGAGGATAGGAGACAAAGTGAGGGCAGGAGACTGTCACTGAAGTAAATCCTGAGGCTCACTATTTCTGAAAGATGGTATATAAGAGGAGATTTTATAGTTGCACAATTAAGGAAAGAAAATAATGGCTTCCCTCCTCCTAATTTTACAGCTCATGACAAAGAAAAGCAAAAACATTACATACTTTTAGACAGATTATGTTTATGAGAGAATCTGTCATAGAGCTTAAATGGAAAAAAAATGAATAGGTTTCCAAGAGTTCATTTTCAGTAGATGCCTTTGCTTTCCAGAAATATGAGGATACAGGGTAGAAAAAGAGTAATGTTGAAATAGCAGTCCCATACCACCTGCTTTACACCGGGAGAAACAGGACAAATGATAAGGAAACCACCAACACAATCACTCTCACAGGCCTGGAGCCTGACTCTACCCACTCCAGGCTCAAGCAAGAATGTTCTCTGAGCAGTGAACCCCTCCACACCTGGGTACTAGTAAATAAACACAAAAACTCAGTCTATCAAAAAGAAAGAGGTGAGGGTGGGGTAGGAACCTCAGAAACACTCCTGTACACCAATGAACACTCAAGTAGCCACCCAGTATAATAAAGATTATACGAATAACTGCAACGCATGCCAAAGTCCCTCTGCATTACAGAATAATGCCATTCTGAACAGAAATAAATGAAGCCCCTGCAGTGCTATTCTGTCAGCTTTTGAAAGTAAATAACTTTGCTTCTGAAAAGAGAGAGAATTTTTTTCCCTCCTCCTGTCATAGACCATTAATTGAGCTTCGTAGCCATATTACATCCTAAAGACAGGACACACAGCTGACAGGGAGGGAAGAAAGACCCAGGTAAGTTAGGAGGGACCAGAATGGAGGAGCTCTGACTTTATTTTACCAGCAATGTATCAAAAATATATCATAAATACACCTGTCCACCTGGAGGGTTGGGGGTTGAAGGATGGCCCATTTGATTCAGGAGAAGTTTTGACCAAGTTCTAGAAACATCCGACCCCTCATGGGACTCACCTAAAGTAAGTTTTTCAGTCCAATTTCCCAGCTCATTTGCCATTGATGGGAGTCCAACTCACACAGCACGAACTTAACAATTTAGCTGCTATGTTTCGAAAGCCCCACTCTCTGTGCCCGATTTCCATCTTGGAAACACATCTTTAAAAGACACAAGTTCTCTGCTATCAAATACACTGAATAGGAATACGGGGAAATGAAGCCCAGACAACTTGGGCAGAGGTGCTTCTTGGAAGAGCGAGCTGAGTAACACCCACATCATGGTGTTCATGCAGAGATAGGAAGTAGGCACACTCACAGAGAAAGAGAGAAGGGGAGACAAAGGGCTTGCTGGCTGTGGTTTTGGATAAGAAAAATGTAGTCAGAAGCTGAAGGAAGATCAGTTATTAAGCACTCTCCTCTCCAGCAATGCAAAAAAAGAGACAAATAAACGAAACCCCAAACAAACAAGACCGCACAAACGTATGCAAACCAGCCTTATTAAGATGGAGTCATTTGCGTTCCCATTCATCATCCTAGGGACAGTTTGGGTACTTCAATCCTAACTCGCATGCACTCTGGTTCCATATCTGCACAAACTCATTACCTCACTGGGTGCCCAAACTAACCCTCCGTGTGCTTTTAGCTCTTACTACAGCTCCTAATTTTGATTCCGCATGTGTTTAACACAACAAAAAGCGCAGGATCAAAACAGAGTGAGCTCTCTCCTCAGCTGGAGCCTGCTACAGTGCAAAAGACCAAAGGCCCCAACTACAAGTACTCAGCACACTATAGACATTAAATATGCTATTTTCCCTAATTAAATTCACTGGGCTGCTGCACTGACGGAGGAGGAGGGGGAGAGCCAGGGAAAAGAAGTCAATGCCTCTGCACGTGGCCAGTCAGGGGGAAATGACTGATTTGGGCAAAGAAACCGCACAAGTTGCTCACGAGAGCCCATCAGCTGCCACCTGATAAATCAATCACCTGTGCAACCTTTGAGTCATAGCAGCACTGATAGGTCAGACTACTTCTCAAGAAAGCCTCATCCCCACGTTCTGGGTACCCAAGCTTGAGGTTCCATGGGGCCTGCCAGGCTGGGGGTGCCACTTCACACCTCGTTTTTGGGTATGGAATTTGGTATAAGGCTTGTAAATTGGGGTTTCCTTTCTTTGCTTTGACCCAGATTAACCCAGTTCAGTTTTCTCTTCCTCTAATACCCCTGGCACTCCACTATGTAAAATAACTCTCTTGGTCTTAAGACAAAGGTGTCACCTGCCACCAGGTAGAAGATTACATACTCAGAGCGTTAGCAACTCAGTGCCCTCTAAAATGCCACTATGAATACCTCTATCCCATCTGTCTTCTTCTCTCTCCTCTGTCTCACTGTATCTCCCTCTCCCCCATCTGTTCTCTGTTTCTCTCTCCTTCACTGTCTCATTCTGTCTTTTCTGTCTCTTTTTCTGTCTCTGTCTCACTCCTCTGTGTCTCCTCTGTCTCTGTCTCTTTCTCCCCTCATCTGCTGCATCTCTCTCCTTCACTTTGTCTTTCTGTCTTCTCTGTCTGCATCTTTTTCTTTATCTCTGTCTCACTCCTCTGTGTGTGTCTCCTCTGTCTCTGTCACTGTCTCTCTGTCTTCACACACACACACACACACACACACACACACACACCTGCCAATCTTTCTCCCTCCCTCTCAGACTCTGGCTCTCTGTGCTTTTCTCCATATATCATGCATTTTGCCAACTTTAATCATCTAGGGAACTCTGAAAGCAGAAGTACTGTCCAAAGAAAGAGTCAAGTGCCATTAAAGTCCTGTATTCTCCTCAAAATTTCCATGAATCTCCTCTCCAGATGTTCTTTCTTTCACAATTCTGAGTAATTAGCAAGGAGTAATAGGATCCATTCAATGTTCTTCTCATGCCTTTGTAGAGAATAACTGATCTTTTTCAACATGGCCCCAATTCAAGTTGACCAGATGAAACACATCCTCAGAAAATGACAGTCACCTTCATGCACCCTGAGCAGAATAATCCTCTCTAACAGATGTGCTACTTTCCTTACATCTAAGGTGTGTGTTAGAAACTTTATAGATGAATCAAACTTACTTTATTTTTCTTAATTGAATTAAACAGCACACTGGGACATCTTTCCATGTACATTAAAAGGTCTCTCCAGATGGGACAATTACGCCCACACTTTGTCAGATTTGTTTCATTCAAATGATGACATTTCCTGAGAGTGCCACATTGCCCCCTTAGGCGCAAATGCATCAACCTTGTTTACAATGGTGCAATTTCTTTCTCTTCCAGAACACTATTATTTGCCTGACAAACTACAATGTTTTTTACCCAACCAATATGAATAAACAAGCATTATGTTTCCTCTTGGGGCAGGGAGGCTGGTTAAATGAATCAGAAAACCCTAAAAAGATTGTCTACCCTCAGTCCATCAGCTACTGGACAATTATTCAAGGCCCAGCTGTAAGAAAAACAGATGGCAAGTGAGCATCAGTAATGTGGACTTCCTTTGCTCATGCAAGCATAAGCAGGGTTGTATGTTCTCACATGAAAATTGCCATGAAATAGACAGATCTAAATTTTGCAGAACTCAGGTTGGTAAGCTAACAGATGCTTAGAATTTTCATGAACCAAATTCAGATTAAATAATTTTATAGCAGGAGTAGTTAGTAACACATACCATGGTAAAGAAACAACTTTCTATCTGCTGGAGTAAACCACAGGCTCGATTCCTGGATCGGAAATGGAGGCACACATTTAAAAGCAAGGCTAGTGCTTATATACCACCACACTCAGACAATACTCCCTTACCTAAATTAGGAAATGTACAAAGAAGAGGATTTCTCAAGTGGTCAAGACTTTGTGAAAAAGGGAACTTCCTTTTAGAACAGTGATACTGGCTCTTTATCAATCAGCAGTCAGAGCCTAGAAATGTACTCATCTAAGCCATTTTAATTCTTTAAACAATTTAGACATGAAGATAACCTATCCTAATTCTTTTCTACATTATTGACACCATTGACCACCCCAATCCACAGCCCAATCTAATAAATCAACATTGAATCTAAGCCATGAAGAAAGAACCTGATTAAAAAAAAAATGTCATCAGATTGAGTAGCAGAAGGTAAGTTACTTGAATGAGAATTGAACTTTTCTACATAGCCATAATGGTTATGGTCTATCTAATGTTTCCCAAATTTATAACTCTGCCTTGTGCGTAGGGCTATTTTTCCCCTGCTTTATCTTGAGTATGAAAGCCGGTAGCTCAGATCACTATCTATGCTGTGAACTACTTTCTAATTAAAGACAGAGAAGGTTGATATGGAGGTTTCAGTTCAATTGCTTTCGATCTGAGGATGTCCACTATGAGCAATGACTTCATTTAAGAGAAATTACCCTTTGTACAAACCACTTCACTATTTAAAACAAACCACATGTATCATCATTAAATGGAAAAAATTACCAATCTTAAGATATTGACAGTGTCATGGCCCATTTTAAAGGAGTCTCAAAAACAACAAAACATGTGGAATTTAAGTATCTGGCTTTTCTTATTTCATCTGATAAAAAGGTTATGGCTGAATAGCACTTGACAGATGGGGAAGGTTTTAAAATAAAACTGGGAGTAGGCAACGGGGGCTTAAGAACAGAGGAAGGTCAGTCAACATACTATTAGAATCCTTTCTGGAAGTTAAAATACAGTAGAAAAATCTTACTCTGAGGGAAAACCTATCATATAGTTAGAGTGAGGGCAACAAAAAGTCTGTCCTGCCACCTAGCCAACCCTCTGTAGAATAACCCTTACAAAAAAAAATGCACTGCTGGTACTTTGGTAAAGAAGAAAGGTAGTGCCTATAGATAGCTAGTTTATTTCTTCTCACAAAGGGAAAAAAAGATTCAGTTTGTACCTTAGTGTACATCAAGATTGAAAATTTGTGATCCATGTTAAAACTGTTTATACAAGTTGTTTGTGGAAAATATTTAATAATAATACTCCTTTGGCTATATTGATAGATTCAAAATTCAAATGACTTCTGTATATCACATGTATGAATTTCTTATAGCACCATGGGTGTCTTCTGTGGTTTACCTGGTAAAATAACCATCCTCAAAACGTACCTGATAGATGACACTGTGGAGCCAACACCAATCCATCAAATACTGAATGTCAAATAGAAAAAGTGACCTAAGCATTGGCTTGCTCTAGAGAACTGAGTAATTCCCAAGAATCCTCCACATCTCTCCCTCTGTCTCCCTTTCCCTGAATAAAATAAACAGTAATAATGCTTACTTTTTATACTTTTTAATGATAATAACCTTGTCAGAAACAATGGCTAGGTGTATAAAGGATGATATAATATTTTGTAGTTCCAAAACACTGCTTCTGGAATCTAGGAAATGAAGGGGCGGGGGAAGTGAGAGAGGGGAAGGAACTGTTAATACTGTAAGAATAAGGGGGAAATAAGTTAGCCAGAGATGAAATCAATTAGCCATCAAAACGTTCCTCACCTTGTCGAAATGATTTAGATATTTCAGGCAAAAGTATTCCCTATCTCCTGCCCCCTGATTTGTTTGTTCTAACTCGAATTAATTGCCTGACTTCTCCCCATCACTTTGGGGAGACACAGATTGAGTCTGCATATTCTTGTATTAGATGGATTTGTTTTTGAAATAAGTCCTGGAAAACAGAGGAGAGACAACTTGGGTGCTAAGTATGTAAGGGTCTGGAGTGGAAAGGATTGATAAACATTAGGGGAAAGGGAGGACACAGAGGGACAGATAATAGAATCATTGCCCAAGGAATAGTACCCAACTTTGCTAGCAAGGAAAGTATGCCAATGAAAAATCTACTGAGGACCATCCATTAAACCTGGTTTGTTCTTTTTTTTCTTTCTTTTTTTGCACTAGTAGTTTCGAGCATAGGAAACATAAAATCCAACTCACATTTTATTTGTATATTTCATTTTATCATATGTCAAAGAGCAAATAGTTTTACAATATTCTTTCTTTATATGTGCAACAAGGTATGATTTTTAAAATAAGCTTTTACAGTTTCACCTGTTTGAGCAACTTACGATGTGCTAAAGAAATGAAGAGCCATTCTAATTCTATTGGATCAGTGTACCTTTTAATGCTTTTTAAAAATGAAGCAACTATTTGAATTTCCTAAATAAAGTCAATATTAGTAGCATGTCACAAAATGCATTACAAAAGTGACAACCACAAGTAATCAGAGTCTAAAAATACCTCCCCAAATATTTATTCTTTAGGGAGGTGGATGGATAGAGCTTTTGAAAAATCCACAGTTCTGGATAAGATGCTTGAAATTAATGACTACTTATTCTATACCACAGGCTTCATATCTGATAGTAAGACAGGAGGAAAATTACTATCATAGCTACAAAACCCTATATCCTTGATATCACACTACAAGTCTCTTCATCCAAAGAGTTAAAAACATGGTGTACCAACAAGGACAAAAAAGGAACTCTAAAGCACATTTTAAGTATCCTCATCTTCTCAAAATAGAAAGCGGCCACTGATTTAATCACTTCTAAACATTTGTTCTGACAACTACTATTTCCTTAAATCCAAAAGAACCTATACTAAGGTATGTTTGCATAAGAATACTGCAATAGATCACACAAGATTATTACAACCTCGAAATCTCATCTTTATGTAATCATTTCTACCACTTTCTTGCATGGTGAAAATGACCTCTCACCTTATGTCACTCTTTCCTTTAGCATGCTGTGCCTAAATTAACAAACTGATATTTGACAACTTTAGAGGAACAAACACCAAAAATGGGGACTAAGGGAGTGGTGGGGGGAGGGATGAAGGAAAGGATCCAGAATGCTGAATTATTGTGTTATTCTACTTATTATGTAACAACCTTTGAAATGAATGAATTTAAAAAAATGGGATAAATTTAGGAAGGATGCAAAGGACCAACTAATATTAGTAAGGCAATTACAGTACAACTGATCCTTAAAAGTTTATATAAAACACCTATTAGTATATTCAATTTAATGGATGACACATGCATTCACACAAACACACGTACACATAAGCAGCACAGGCACATATAAACTGTAGAGCCAAATGAATCACTTAGTATGTTACCAGCACTCTCTTGGGAAATATTTCCCGGCACAGGTTACTAAAGGAGAAATGGAATAAAATAATATTTAGAATGAGGCACCCCAATCCCAATATACTTTTAAAATTACTGGATGATTCTAACTAGGCTTTCCACATAGAATAATCCTAAATGCTACTTTCTTCAGGAGATAAACTTGCTATCCAATCACATACAATTTCAAAACAGAAATCTGCATCTAAGTATGTCATGTCTAGATCTCTGGAGCAGGAATAATCTCAACTCCACCAATTCAAGTTTGAGTGTCAGCGCTTAAATGCCAAATAAAAGGTCTACTTTAGGTGAGTTATCAGAAGCACATGAAATGACTAGAAATGACTTTAAACTCTCCAAATAGTAAGGGCAGGATTAGAAAGCTAAAACAATTCTCATTTGTATGAAAACCTATTTCTAATTTTTGAATTACAGAGATACTGTCCCCCTGCCTATAGTGATGAAGCACTCATTTAAAGGGGAGGGGGGACACCACCCCATACTATAGTCAGGATTCCAAACCCACCCTAACCAACTCTAGTTCAGAGATCTAATAATACTCAGGGAGACAGATAGCAAGAAAACAGTGAAATGCACGCAGACTGCAAAGGGGAAAGAAAAAAAAATTCCTCGGCGAGACCATAAAAAAAGAGAGAGAAAAAGAGAGAGAGAGAAAGGGAGGGAAGGAAGGAGGGGGTAGGGATTCCTACCGATGTATGTGCCAACGAATACCAAAAAAAAAATCAAACAACTGAAAAAAAAAAACCATCATCAAGCATGACTAGAACAAGGCATTGTTCCTTGATTTTTGTAGCCAATTTCTAGGCTGACACAGGTCTACAATTCAAACGCTGTGATCCTTTGCGTGCAGTCTGCCGGTTTGGAAACATAGGCAAACTTAAAAAACATTTTTTTTCCTAATTAAAATCAGTCTGATTGAAATTGTAGTCAGCAGAGCGCCTCAACAAAGACTTAAAATTCCTGGCTTCAAAGGGGTCTTAGAAAATGAAATTGCCACTGGGTACATTTACATTAGAAGCGCAATTTATGCTCGCAAGTGAAGAAAGCATACCATTTTTTATGGCTGGAACTCTGATACTGTATCTATGAGTAAGGTAATCAAAGTATGTGCAAACAGCTTTTAGTGAAGATTTCATAAAATAAAAGAATTTCTGATGCTGGAGATAATACTACTAAAAAGAGATCTTTTCCCCCCACCCCTTCTAATCCTCCAACACACACACCCCTCTTCTTTGTCCCGTTCCCCCCCTCCCCCAATGCAAAAGCGAACATCACAGACACTTAGCAGTTCGTTTATATATATACCCCCTCGTCCTACAGAGAGATGGGCTCTAAAAGCAGAGAATCTCCCCGATCTGGGGCACAGGTATGCTGTCCATGCAGGAACGAGGCAAGGTGCTGAGAAAAGAAACGCGACTTACCTGCTGTAAGTACATAAAAGTCAAGGCACAGGAGAGCTGGGGACACATGCCCACATTGGGGAGAGCTACGCAGGTTGCACCCGTGAGGGGATGCTGCATGGTGCTTCTCTGAAGTCTACGTAGAACGAGTGAAGAGGCTTGCATGCAAGCACGTTTCTCCTGTCTTGTCGGTAACAGTTTGGATTTTTTTTTTTAATTTGCTGATTATCTAAGTAAGAAACAGTATCTCTCTCTCCCCCTCCCCCCTTCTTTCTTTTTTTCTTTTTTTGAGTTGCTAGAGCCTTACGTTCATTTGTCTTAACCTAAGGCCACTTGATAGATTTTTTAAAACTATATTTTGTTTTGCCTTATTGTTTTTTGGCTTCCCTTTCCCTCTTTTTTTTTTAAACTGGAAATAATTCTCAGCCCGACCCTCCCTCCCACCCTCCTTTAAGGTGGGGGGGAAAGGGAAGACACAACAGCAGTCTGCAGCCTATTGATGAGCAAATGGAACTTCCTCAACGACAGTGAGAGCCGGCTTGTCTCACACCACAGTAGCTGCTGACTAAGGAAGAGAGGGAGAGAAAAAGAGAAGGGGGAGGAAGAGAGAGAGGGAGAGAGGAGAAAGGGAGAGAAGGAAGAGGGTGAGAAAGGGAGAGAGGGTGAAAAAGAGAGGAAGAGAGAGGGAGGGAGAGAGAGGGAGAGAGAGAGAGGGAGAGAGAGAGAGGGAGAGAGAGAGAGAGAGAGAGAGAGAGAGAGAGAGAGAGAGAGAGAGAGAGAGAGAGAGAGAGAGAAAGATTGACTCACTGAGGCTCAGTCGACTGGTGCTGGTGCTGCACAGCTTCTCATTTGTCAAATGGGTCCTAGGGTAGGGTCTTTACCACTCACCAAAATTCAAATAGTGCATTTTACAAATCCCCAGGGAAGGTGGGGGAGCAAGCGAGAGTGCTGTATCACAGGCATTCAGGAGATTTGGGCAATTAATGCTATTGCCCAGCTGGGACTGGATGTCTGTTATGATTTTTTTTACCCTTTTGGAACCACACCTGACAAATAAAATGGAATTTCCCCTTCTAAGAACCAGAGTGCAGAGTGTGGCAGGGAGAAGGACTGGAGCTCAGGAAGGCAGCAGCATCCCAGCACTGAGCAGCAGCATTGATAAACAAGACATTTTTAACAGCTTTAGCTTTCCATCTCCATGTCATTCACTATGTATTCTGGAGAAAACATACGAAATCATCACAAAGACGCTGCGAATTAGAGCAAAGGATGAAGCAAGGAGCTTTAAACTGCTCTGAATCCTATTTTATATAAAATTATAAATGTACATGCTAAAAAAGTAAGTCTGTAATAAGAGATCACCTTCTCAGTTTACTTGGGCAAATCATGATGGCCATTTCAGGGGGATTGCTGCTGATTTTTTCCCCTTTAATTGCAATACCTCATTGTTTCAATTAGTATTCCGCTCTTGTAGACTTTCCCCCCCTTTATTTTATGGAGTAATAATTATTCATTAGTAGATTTAGTTAGTCTTTATGCAATAAAATAGGATGTGACCTGCAAATCAAAAAACTAATACTCTAACTTGTCCTTGAGGTCCCATAGAAAAGCTCATTCTTCTTGACAGTAGTAAAAAATATGACCAGAAACACTAGTATTTTTAATGGATTTTGACAAAATGATTGAATTATAATTTTTTTTTTCTGAAAGAAAGGTTAAATCTCAGAGAGAAGTCTAATGATGTTGTTTCCAGAAAGGAACCTCCTCCAAAGCTTCATCAAAGCCTAATGCAGCAAAACAGGGCATCCAACTTTCAGAGACACATTCATATCAAAAAGTAACACTTAGGGCAAGGCATAATTAATTCCTAAGGAAGGAAAGGCTGGTGTCACTAATGTGATATCACAGACTTTCTTACAAAAATAACTGCTACTTAACAGAGCAGTCAGCTCAACAAAGCAGAACTCAATTTCAGGCAAATCAAAATCCTTTCTGAATCAAAGAAAATTAATCATTCTACAGCTCTGATTTTTTTTTTAAATCTATTTACAGCTTCCGAGTCATAATCATGGCACTTCCTCACCCCAGCTCTTATCAGTTGCTCTCATTTTTCACCTTACAAAGCCACAGTTCAGCAAAAATTTGGTTTGCACAGCCTGTCAATTGATTATAGAAATAACATGGATTAATTTAAAATAAGGCCTGGGGTATAGAGGGAAGGAGGGAAGGAAGATGAGCAGATTGGTATAATTGTGAGAGATGGTGGTAATATCCTAGGTTTTGAATACCTATATACACACGTATATATTTATGAATTACACACAAATACTTTTTTTTTGCTTAAATAATTTTTACAGTTTGTGGAAACAACCCTGAACTTTTAACCAATTCTGATTTAGGAAGAGAACTTTTTTTTTTTACAATAAAAAGAAAATAATAGAAAAAACATTCTACGAAAGTGAGAGAAGAAATAAAAAGTCAAATTTTGCCCCTTCTTTTTTCCCTATTGTTTTTCCTTTGCCTCAAGCAATCTCCTGTTCCGATGGAAGTGAGTCAAGCCACCTCACACACCCTAACTCTTAAAGTCTACCACTGGTGGATGTCCTAAAACACAAACTTTTCCCTTCAGCTTATTTTCATAAGAAACAATAAATAATACATGATTCTTTAATAAGATCATATCAAAATGTTCTAATAAAAAACAAAAATATTATGTAAGGAACCAATGACCCATTTATTCTGCATCAAGACAATTCTGTTAGTTTAGCTTTCTCTCAAACACCTGGCAATTGTTTTCAAAAGATAAGTTCTAGAAAGGACCACCTAGAATGGTTCTGACTCTAGATCCCAGTTGTAGAGATAGATATATTCAAAATCATATCCAACATGATTCAGTGTCTTGACTCTAAAATGCATCTCTATTGGAACATATATGCTTGCCAAATAGCTCTCTGTGGGCAATCAAGCATGCTTCAGAGTGGCTACACATACACATAAAGACACACACACATATAGTTCACATATAGTATGGTGAAAACCAAAAGCAGGAGAACAGATAAGAAAGCTTTCCTATTTATTTATGTATGTCTGTAAATCAAAAAAACATGCATTCAACTGTCCCCAAACCAAAGGAGGCAGTATAGGAATAACTGCTCTTTATTCCATCACAGAACTTTTCTAGTTTAAGATAACATCTATGGTAAACGAAACCCACCCCAGGAGGAGGGATGGGGATACCTATATTCAGATCTTTCACTTCTAGTCAGACCTTTTAGTCCAGTGACAGGGAGGAGAAGGAATATTGTTCTCCTCAGAAGTCCCCTGGATCCTTTAATACTACTTCGGTGTATACATTTAAGGACCAAACTGTCTGGTTCAATGACAATGACCCTGAGCTGCATTGAAATCTACACACATCAAGAAGCAGAAACAAGACAAAAAATGGAACTAAAGAACAATTCCACAAATAAACGAAAATTAGGTAAAATCACATCATCTCAATCTTACACTAAATATCACTAGGTATTTAAAAGAAAAAAAAAAAGAATTGTCTTCTCATCCCTGTCAAGGCTCCATATTCTTTACTGAGGTTGCTAAATTAGTTGAATTTTACAAGAAAAAGGATATTTTCGTGCATCTGAGAAGCAAACAAGACCGCTTAGTCAACTAACATTAATTAAGTACCTAACATGTGCCAGCCCTTGTGTTAAACACTGGGGATACAAAGAAGGGGGACCCAACACCCGTTCTCAAGGAGCTCAGTCTAACAGGGGAGACAAAGGTAAACAACTATGTACAAACGGATTATATATAGGATAAATGGGGGTAATTTCAGAGGGAAGGCACTAGGAGTAAGGATGACTGGGAAAGACTTTTTGCAGAAAGTGGTGGTAGCTTAGATTTGAAGGAAGCGAGGAGGAAGAGATGAGGAGAGAGTTTCAAGCATGGGGGACCACTAGTGAAAAGGCTTAGAGTCATGACATAGAATGCTGTGTAGAAAAAACAGCAGAGGTCAGTATCACTGAATCACAAAGTATGCAGTAGTGGCTCTAATTAGACTTAGATGGTGTTTGAGACCCCTGAACAGTTCTGAGATTCCGAATTTCTTGAATCACTGTTCCAATATGCCTGAGGTACTACTTTTTGCTAAAATGATGGATCTGTCTGGGATGTGCCATTGAGCAAATAGTGAAATATCGTAGGTGTAGTGTAGACAGAGAGTCTACACCTCAACATTAAGAAGACCTATGTTCAAGTCCAGTCTCTGGCACATATTAACCTCTCAGTGCCCCCAGGCAAATCTCTAACACTGTGGCAAAGCAGGTGCTGATTTTTCTTGGTAGAGGAAGTTTCTCATTCAGTTACCCATCCCAAAAAAATCACAGGTGCAGTCCAAAAAAATGTTTAAAAATAGGACAGATACCCACCTGCCTCAGACACTAGTTACAGGCTCTGCCTGCAGGCAGGAGGCCAGATAACCTCTGGAGAGTCCTTCCAGCCCTAGAGCTCTATGGACTTTTATTCAAAAGTCTCATAGATTCAGTTTGAGCATGAAGGAAAGTGCCTTCTCTCTCTGGAATCAGAGAGGGGGCACCTGGTGGGGCACTTTGCCAATATCTTACAAAAATCTCCATTTCACTGATGCTGATTCTTTGGCAAGGCATCAGGGCATTCAGGGACTCCCACCTGTGTAACTAAATCAGGACTCAGAGATGTTCCGCAGAGCTAAGATGGGCGCGGCATTCCCCTCTCTTAATAAGTAGATGCCTCTCAGGCAGAACCTATTTCCACCACTCAGCTACAATTGCTTTACGTCTAATGACAAACCTCAAGCCAGCCATTACAGAGATATCTTCTGTGGGAACAGTGACCCGACTCCTTCTTCTTCCCAAGCTTGATAGTGTACTGTATGCATATTTGTAAAAATACAAGTCACCTATATAGAAACCATAATACAAATAAGGTTTCAATTTATGAACAAGGTTATAGTACAAAAAATTTATTCATATCTCAATGGTGGTGAAGCCTGAATGCATTTTCCCGCTACAGAATGCATTTTATAAGAAGTGGCTAGGTTCCCAGGTTAGACCAAAGGAAAAAAAAACCTATTTAATTGATAGTGTGGTTTAAAAAAACACACTTATAGGGAAAATGTAGAAATAATACAACTGAAAATTATAGTATTTCATTATGAACTGAAGTTATTTTTATCACTCCTGTGACCTAGTCTAGGAACCTAACCACCATTTATTAGCTAGTTTCTATAGGTAAATGTGGTCAGTAGAATGTAATAGGAAACTCAATTAAGTAAGTACTTATTAAATGCCTTGGAGGTGTTGGGTTTTGTCCTAGGCTATAGGGATGCAGAAATAAATGAAATCAGTCTCTGCACCCAAGCATCTAATGTTTTATTAAGGGAGACTATTTCTATCTCTATATACACACATATAAACATATGCATATATGTATGCATGTCTGTCTAAGGATATACAAATTAATAAAAGATAAATATAAAAGTTTAAAAAAGATAAATAAATTAAAGCTTGTGGGGTAAAAGAAGGCACTAGGAGCTAGATCAAGGGAGGCTTCATGCAGATATTGGTACATGAATTGAGCTGTGACAGAAATTGGATTGTAAGGCATGGAGGTAAGTAGGGAATACATTTCAAACATGAGAGACAGGCAGTGAAACAACATAAAAACAGGAAATAGTCATGTGTGAGGATGAGTAAGAAGGCCACTGCAGCAGGATGACAGAGTATGGGAAGGGGAACAATCTATGAAGAGACTGGGAAGGAAGACTGGGCATTTGGGTGTAAAGAGCTTTAAATGCCAAACAGAGAAGTTCATACTTTTCAATCTAGAGGCAACAGGAAGACATTATTAAAGTTTATTAAATATAGGTAGTGGGATGGTCATATCTGTACATTAGGAATCCAAGTATGAGGCAATGCAGCTCTGAAGTATGGTGATGGTCATGCAAGTAGGGGGAAGAGAATCACTTTTTGAAATATTTTGGAGAGAGAAAATGATAGGATTTAACATGTGACTAGACATGTGAGAGTGGTGACAGTGAGAAATCCAGGATTACATTACAAGCTTGGGAACTGGGAAGGATGGTGGTGCCTTCTACAGAGATAGAGAAATGTAGAAGACATTTGGGGTTGGGAGGAAAAGAGAATGAGGTATTTGGTGGACATGTTGAGTTTAAGATACCTATGGGACATCTACCTTGAAAAGTGTAAAAGGTGAATTGGAGATATAAGACAAGAGTTCAGAAGGTAGGAGTGTGTGTGTGTGTGTGTGTGTGTGTGTGTGTGTGTGTGTGTGTGTGTGTAGTATTTATATATCTATCTGTCTCACATAGTTAACCCTGATAATCCAGGCATCCACGAGGAACATGGATAGGTACACAAAAATATAGGAATTTAAGGATAGATTTACAAATGATCAGGTTACCTTCAACTCCATAAACATTACTAAAAAAATGTGCAGACACATCTTTCATCTGTATATTCACTGTGTTCTTTTCAGGGGAAAGGGAGAGAGACTGCAACATGGCTTTAAACCAATGCCCTTATCATTATCCCCTGCCCTTCTATACTATCCCAGCAGTTTCCAGTACATATGTGCATGTCAGGAGCAAAGGAGAGCTACTGCTATGGATGCCAGGCTACTAATCAACAGAGAAGGATATAGTGCAAAGGATGAGGTATGATTCAAAAACAAAGGTCACCAAGTCAGGAAAAGGCATATATAGTCTCCTATGCCTAATGAAATTATTTTCACAGTTGACTATTTAAACTTCCAATCACATAAACAAGTCACCAACATCTTCATTCATATGGATCTACCCAACAAACTATTTTTCATGTGGGTTGCAAAGTGACTTCGGTCCTAACTCATCCTAGCCTACCTTGAATCCTTTAGTCATATAAAGATATTTAGAGCCCCAGTGCCCTGATTTTCTTTTGCAGCAGTCTGGTATATTGCTCCCTACAGGTTTTGGGATAAACATCTAGACTCTCCCTCCACCCCCACCAAACTGTCAGCAGAATTCTTTGAAAAAATAGCCAATCCTAGGATATCGACCACGTTGCTTCAAAATATGTAATCTTTTTTTTTTTTAAGTTCAGCTGAGTGGCACAGTGGAGAGAGTGCTAGACTTGGTGTGTGGAAAAACGGAGTTAAAATTTGCCTTCAGACACTTTTATCTGTGTGACAATTCTGTGCCTCATTTTCCTTATCTGTAATGCATATTTGTAAAAATGCAAGTCACCTATATAAAAGTCATAATATGACTTCTCAAGGTTGTTGTGAGGATCCAATGAGGTAGCTGTCAGTACTTTGTAAACCTTAAAGTGCTATATAAATGCTACCTCTTACACCTGAATCCTACTCCAAAACATAAACCATTTCCTTTATCCTACTAACCAGCCAAATGTAACCCTGCCCACACAAGTTAATTAATTTCCACACCAGATAAATTTTAAAGGCTTCCGGGTTTTACAACATTTTAAAGGACACTTTTGGGGCTAAATAGGAGTTTTTCTCTCCTTTTCCTCTGAAACAAACAGAAAAAAAGCCCTTTCTGCTCACAACTCAACACAACTCATCATACTAGAATAGCAGATTTTTCCTTTCTGAGGCATCCTTTTATTGTGACTTACTAGAAAGAACGCTGAGTCCTATAAAAGTACCTGGGTTAAACTCTTTGCTCTATCATTGTCTCTATGTGTGACACTAGATCAATTCTGTAACCTGTGTGCCTCAGTTTCTCCATCTATATACCATTGACAATGCCACCTCCTCTGAGGAAATTATCAAATGAGATGATGGATATGAAAATACTGTGAAAACTTTCAAGTGTTAGTTGTTCCTATGGCATATTATCATTTAATTAAATGGAACCAATTTCTTTTAAGCACTTCCACTGTGTAAGTCACCATAGCCCTAATACAAAGAAGAAAAACATTACTGTCCCTTCCCTCCAGTAGCTTACACTTAAGACTTGAAACTAACTCACAATAATTTTCTTTTAGGAAACTTTCACTGATAGCACCCTGTCTGATGTGTGCCCCTCCTCCACTGTTCCCCTTCCCCCTACTATAACATTTCAAGTGAAAAAGCGATGGGAAATTATAGTTGTACTTGTCTTTCTTTTTAATGTCCAGTATACCTTGTTCAACTTGATTTTTTTTTAAGGAACCATGCCTTTTACTTACTACAATCATAACATTTCAATTCTGGAATGTATCATAGAAATTATCAAATCCATCCTTATCTCCCATTCTACAGATAAGGAAATGGAGATCAAAGGGAGGTTGAGGTATCTCCCCAATGTCAAAGGGCTAGTAATTAGCTATTCTAGTAGGGATTGAATCCAAGACCTCCCGATACCTAACTCAGTGTTCTTTCCAGGTTGATGCAATATTCTCTCTTTGGTGTACAAGCTCTGTGGTGGCAACCAAAACACAATGGATATTAAGTTTATATTTCTGACTAAACTACGCAGGAAAAAAAAGTCTAAGATAAGAATCTCATCTGGTAACAACTGAAAGTAAATACTGCAGCAAACTGATAGTTAGGTTCTCATATTTAAGGAATGTAAGAGAGAAGACTTCATGAAACAGTGAATTCCTAAGAATTATGTGATGGGAGAAAGATGCTTGGCACTCAGGGGGTGGGTTTCAGCTTTGAGAGTACAGGACAGAATGTAAGAAGGTGTGAAAGTGAAGGTGGGAGGCAGAGATAAAAGCAGCTAAGTGGTGATTTCTTCTAATGAACGAGTGGGAGTTGCTGTCTACTTTGGGAAACCTCCCCTCCTCATCCACTTGCTTTATTTCTACTTTTTGGCTTGAATTCTAGCAACTTTGATGGCAAGTGGGAAATAGGAGGGCCTGGAACTTGACTCTATAAGTTCATATTATTCTTACTTTTATAATTTTCCATTTTCCCCCATTTCTATTTTTTCATGCAGCTATTTCTAAAGTGCAATTCTCCCCGTATCACCCCTCCCCCCCAACTCAATTCCAACAGATACGAATAGGTTAAAAACTCCTTTTATTTTTGTTTTTTACATGAAAGTCCTTTACAACCTGGATTAATGCTGCCTTTCCATCTTTATTATACATTACTTTCTTACACAATTTCCTGTTAAACTGGCCTTTGTGTTCCGCGTGCTGGATCCACAATTGTGCAGCTAGCTATCCCCCTATGCCTGGGATGCCCTTGCTCCCTTCCAAATGTCACCTCTTTGAAGCTCTAGTTTTTTGGGGTTTTTTAAGATCCAGCTCAAATGGTACTTTCTGCATAAGACCCTTCCTGACAACCCCTCCCCAGTTGCTAGTGCCTGCCACCCACATCCTCAGATTTTTTTACATTGTTTTTTTCTTTTTTCTGTTTACCTCTGCATCTTTCCACATGTTGATACCCTGACAGGAGGGAAACAGTCCTTACCTCCAAAGAACACATTCTGCTTCATTTTTGTTTTTCTACCTCTCTAGCACCCAGAACTGTGTCGGGTACATAGTAAGGGTTTAATAAATGCTTGCCAATTGATTGACTGATCAATCTGATTGATTCAAAGACTGTTAAAACTAGTAAAGTCTTAAAGTTCCTCCAGTCAAACCAAGGAAATTGGACCTGCCGTGGGTCTCACAGTAATAGAATGAAGACTAGAAAACTCACCTTTCATTTTGGTTTCTTTCTCTACCTGCCTCCATGCACCAACAATTTACAAAATTTTATCCGTCCGTTAGCCTCTTCCTATTCTATACCCCCCCCTCCTTACCCTTTTTTCCTAAGATCAAGCACAGATTGATAACAAATAAATGCGACATTCTTGACTACTAGAGCTAAGTTAAACTTCTAATATTTTATAGCATTTGCCTGGGCGTATAGAGGAAACTTTCTTTAACTAAACTGGACTGTAAAATGCTAATGCTAATAACTATAATGATGATGTTATGATAACTAGCATTTATGTAGCCATTTTATGTAGCATTTTCAAACTACTTTACAAATTGTATCTCATTTGATCCTTACCACATCTGGGATGTAGTTGTAACATCCTTATTTTATAGATAAGAAACCTGAGCAGAGATTTAGTAACTTACCCAGAGTTACACAGCCAGCTAGAAAGCATCTGAGGCTGAATTTGAACTCAAGTCTTTCTGACTTTAAGTTCATTGCTCTATCTGTTGCGCCACATGCCACCCATCCACTGGCCTCCTTTTCTGTAGTGTTATTCTTTATACACACTCACACTTCAATCAACTCTTTTCCCCTGGTCCCTTCTATGGTCTAGTTCAGTGGCTGTCAAATCATTGACGGAGGAAATTTGGGGATCTCTAAGACGATTGCAGGAAGGTCTATGAGATCAAAACTATTTTCTTAAAAATATTAAGGTGTTATTTGCCTATTAAAGTATTTCCCCCTTTTCCCATATATGGTGAGGCTTTATTTATTCACATGCTTCCCACTAAAACAACATATCATAACAGCTTAAATGCAGAAGCATACATGAGAAACCAATTGCCTTTTTTATTTAATAAATAATATTTTAGAGTTTTCAATTATATGTAAAGATAGTTTTCAACATGTTTTGTAAGATTCTGAGTTCCAAATTTTTCTCCCTCCTTCCCATCTCCTCCTCCTCAAGATGGCAAGCAATCTGATATCTTAAGCCAGATATTAAAAAATTTGGCAAAACTGTAAAACAATTCTAACTTTCTCACCTATTATTTTTGTTTTGTAAAATATAGTTGTTCATCAAAATGCTACCAGTGTTAACATGTAATCAATTTATTATTGTAAATAAACAAATATTTTAAAATTTATCCACTTTAATTTTAATGTGGTATATATCAAGAGATAGCCCCCCTCCAAATAAACAAGCTTTGGGGTGTGCAATTTTTTTAGGGCAACTGGGTCTTGAGTCAAGAAAGTTTGAGAGCCACTGGCTTAGTGGATCATTGAACTAGAATATAAACCTAATGTGGGCAAAGTTATGGGATGTATCTTCCAACAGCCAATTGGTTTCATTTACTATTTTCATCATAATGGTAAGAGTATAGAGAGATAAATACAAATCTCCTCTCCTCTCCTCTGTTCCCCTCTTCTCTAAATCCTGCTTCAGTTACTTATTACCAGTATGACTCTAAGCAAGACACATAAACCTTAGCTTCTCTTCTGCAAGACTGGGTAAATAATTGCATCTACGGCAGCCCTCACTCACTCAAAATAAACAAAGTCAAGTGCAAGTCATGTCGTCATTTCTGTGATGTCGTGGTCTTCTTTGGCAACGAAGGACGAACACACAGCATCTACCATATAGGGCTGTTATAATATCTATATTATATAAATAACATAACTGGATATATATATATATATATACATACACACACACACATATATATATATAATATAACTGGAATGATACATGTAAAAACTTCTGTAAAAAAGAAAAATTGACTAGGTCTCCCTATCTCATGTACGGCAGCCTCTCATGAACCTCATACTACTATTGATAAGCTTTGACCTGCTCCAATTCTGACTTGGTCCTATTTACTCCTTCTTAGGCAGCCTGATGGCCTCACCCTCTTAGAGGTTCCACATATCGGTGCAGGAGAGTGAGGACACACAACCAGCTTAGCCCACTGAAACTCAAAATTCTCAAGCTCAAGGGATCCACCAGCCTCAGTCTCCCCCAGTCACAAGGACTGCGGGTGCAATCTGTATGTAATCAGCTAAGTCTTGAAATGCTATCTGGGTGAGCTGTTTAATAGTATTATCATGATTACTATGATCTCATTTTCATCTTTTCTGATAGGATTCAGATAAAAGCAAACTCAGGACAGGATGCTCTCCTGCTATATTTTTGCATATTTAATTTTCTAATGCTAGTTATCATAACATCATCATTATGGTTATTAGCATTAGCATTTTACAGTCCAGTTTAAAGAAAGTTTCCTCTATATGCCTATGCAATTTTTGCATAGTTAATTTACATGCAAATATGTAAAATGGCAGCTTTTTGTAAACGAATAACATTATTGAGCTGTAAGCTCATCATCTCTAGACTGACTCAAAGCATTGTGTTGAGGACAATTCTAACAGCAGACAGATGGACAGGGACAATATTTATACTATCCTATCCTTTAGAGTTGTAATTTCTTCTACTAGGTATCCATTTTTTGAATGCTTTTCACTCCATTAAGTTTGTTGATTTTGAATACTCAGGATGGCAACATCTATTAAAATTATTATACTTAATTTTTTGGTGGGAGGATCCAAGAGGGATACAGGTGGGTTGTTTGCTGTTTTTACCTGCATTGGTGCTTCAAGGTCCATCAGAGTTTATTTGTCAAATTCTTGAGGATATTTTGGGGTATATGCTTCCAATGAGGAGATTTGCTATCTGTTACTTAATAAAGGATAGCCAGCTTCTAGAGTATAATTTAAATGACCTGATAATTCAAATGTTTTTCTAGGTATCTAGTAGATGCTCCATTTTTGCAATCTGCAGTGATATCTTCCATGGTTTCCACTGTTTCATTGCATACTCTGCATCAATCAATACATTCTGGCTCCTTAAGATTAACCTTCTGTAATTTCTGGTGGCAATGACCTGATCCCAAAACACTATCCTAAATGTCTCCATGTCTGTAACCAAATCTGTAAGACTCAGCCATGTGTAGAAGCTTGTTTGTGGACATATTATGACCTGATATTACTATTACCATTGTGAAACTGATTCATTCTTCTAAAAGTGGGTCAGTAGCAGCACCTTTCTATGGAGAGCTTATCATTACCTCCCTGGTGCTGTGGCCCCTCTCATCTTCCTCCATTTTTTCTAAATAAGAAAGTCGGCAATTGGCATGCCCTTCCTCCTTTCTCCTACCTCCTGGCTGTTTCACTCGTGTCTCAAAGGAGGGTCTGTAATGGAGCGAGCAGTTGCTGACACAGACATTTGTTTGAGGTGTTCTTTTAGGTTGTCTCTTAGAGCTTTAATATTTTATGACCTCTTTAGTGAAAACACTGATCTCTGGGGCACTGACACTTTTTCGTACATCTCTCGGTTCCTCAGCAGGCCTTTTGCCTCCCACTCTCTTGGTCTGATATTTTCTGTTTTGTAGAAATTGTCCCATAAAGAGTACGGTACGACATTTCCTGTTCTGTCTGGCTGAGGAGTACAGCATATCATTAACAAAACATCTCCTGTCTCGTGGCAATACCTAGTACTTTATCTGACCCTTTAAGTAAGCTCAGTCTCTACTTTGAAGTGCTTAAAATCTGACTTTTTGGAAGAAAAGTTTCTCTTAAATCCAATCCATTCTCCATTTAGCTATAATCTTCCTGAAATACAAGTCTGTGTCAATCCCTTATACAGTAAACTCCAGTGGCTCCCTATTTCCTCTAGGATCAAATAAAAAAAAATACTACATTTAGCTTTTAAAGCCTTTCATAAGCTAACCCCCTTTTGACTTGTCCAGCTCTCCAAATCTTACTGCCTTCTATATGCTTCAAGTCGTTATCATTTCTCTGATGGCATAGTCTTCTTTGGCAACGACAGATGAACACACAACCACAACACCTTTACGATGCAGTGACTCAAGGCTTTTTACTAGTCTCCATACAAGAAACTCCATCCCTCAACTTAGTAAATTTTCACACACTGTTCCTTATGCTTGGAAAGTTCCTCTTCCTCACCTCCACCTCTTGGCTTCCTTCAAATCTCAACTAAAATACTGCCTTGTGCACTTTCCATGTTCTTATTAATGTTAATGCTTTTTCTCTTATCTCTAAGTTATTATATATCTTTATCTGTACAAACATATACACACACACATATGGATTTATGTGTGTATACCTTGTTTATGGCTTGTGCCTCAATTGTCTCCCTCTCCCTTAGATTGTGAGCTTCTAGAGGGTTTTCTGCCTTTTTCTGTAGCCTGAGACTCTGAGATTACCTGGCATATGTTAGGTGTTTAATAAATGCTTTTTGACTTGGCTTGAAAAACTAATTAAAACACTAAGGGTTAGAGAAATGGCATAAGGTGGTATCTACAATACAAAACTTGGTGTCAGGAAGACCTGAGTTCAGATCCTGCCTATTGAATATATAACTTTGATCAGGTCACTTCATCTTGCTTTGCCTAAATTTTCCTGTTGATAAACACTGGAGAATAACTGTATACCACCTAATAAGGTGGTTATGAGGCCTAAATGAGAGGATGTGTGTACATACACACATACATATACATGTGTATGTATGTATAGGTATGTATACACACATATATATACACATGCATATATGTATGTGTACAGATAAACACATATATACACATATGCATATACATACATATATACACATATACATCTTTATCTAAATATCTAGTGATACATGTCAATGTATATATATGCACAAATATTTCTATACATTTATATAAATACTCATATTGGCTATATTTATGTATAAATATACATTTTTATATTTATATATATTTATATGAGAGTAAAACCAAATTTCCCATTCCCTTACATATATAAAGCACTCTGCAAATGTTAAAGCACTTATGTAGATTTCAGTGATCATTATTCAATTCTGATTGTCCAAGGCCAGGGTTCTGCCAGTGGCTAATAAAGCGAAACAACTACAGATCATGCCTAGGATTCTCTGTACCAATATTTGATTTTCAGCTTCTCATCATCCTAGCCATTCAAGGATATTTATATGAGAATTCTATAAACAGGGGATCAATATACTTATACTTCTTAAGCAGTTCCAGTTTGTGCGGAAGACTAATTACAACCACAGAAAAGTTCTCCCTTTTTTCTTGAGTTCCAAGGTAACAGCTCATCATTTCAGTGGTATTTTCTTGTGAAAATACCTATTACTATTTTAAAGTTTTTATTAAGACTGCTTTCTTTACTAGTTCTTTGCACAAAGATCAAGACATTTTGAAGGCCTGCACTTACCTCAGGCAAATAAGAAGGACACATTTTCTCTTTTTATTAAGTGCCAGGTTAATTCCATTGGCTTCTCCATTATTTCATACCCTAGGTCTACAGAGATACCATGACAGGTTTAACCTTTTCAGTACCACTTAAGTACAAATTTCAAGAGAATTCTGTAACATTTGTAGCCTACACATTTAATGGTAGAATAGGAATGACCAAATAAATACATTCTCTGTCCTAAAGAATCTTTTAAAAGGAAAGAAAATAAAGTTGAACCTCAGGTAATAATGAAGAATTTCAGGGGTCTGTATGATTCTCTGGAAAGTTCAAAGAAGTCCTCCTTAAGGTACAAGTGGATGAATTTGAAGTTATAGCAAAGTAGCCCCAAATGAATGAGGAGAGTAATATTGTGTGGTGAGAAAGCATGGCAGAAAGCCAAATTCAATCCCTTTTCACTTCTGGAGAAATCTAGGTAGGAACACAAGTAAGTAACGTGGCTTCAAAACGATACAATTAGGGAAATGGGAATGATGAGACAGCATCCTTGGGGGCACGCTAAGAAGAAAGAAGCAAACTTCTAACCAGTTCCTAGATTAAGGAAAATGTAGGATACCCTGATAAACCAATAGAGTATGAAGACTTTCAACACAGGTAGCTACTATGGGTATGGAAGCAGATAGGATGGAGGAAGTCATCCCTAGTTCCACTGTCATACTAAACACGCGACTAACACTCTAGAGACAAGCTAAGTTCTTTGTAGTCTCCCTGAAAGTATACTATACACTTCTGAAAAACCACTTTTTCATGTGCTTAAGTCAGAGTATGAAAGAAGGATTTAGTGTTACAATGTAGACCATACTAGACCTGCTAGAGAAGAAACAAGAGACTGAGTCTAGAGTTTTTTTCTGAAAGGATCAAGATGCAGCTTATATCAGTATTTCTGCTGGCTAGTTACCTTGTTGTCTAGAGATGGTGCTGTGCTGAGCCAATAACTTGATATATTTTACTTCCTGGATTATTATTGATGTAGTAGTCTAGTATAGGTGATTGGTGTCAAGAAAGTAGACTCTGTGAATTTTCCATAATTAAAAGAGATTGTGCTTATGATTACAGAATGCTTTATGGTATATAAGCTCTTAACTCCAAAAACCCTGCAAGAGAAATAATACAAGTCCCCCATTTTACAGATAAGAAAAGAGAGTGGTTAAGTGACTCATCCAAGATTACATAGCTAATAAATGATGAAACTATGATAAGAAATATCCAGGACACTGGAGACAGGAAAGTTGGTTTTTAAAGTGTACAGATAGTCAAATTATTTAATTCTTCTGAGTCTGTTTCATAAACTTTAAAATGGGGTAATAATATACATTTGCACTGGTTATCTTATAAGTTGCTCTCTGATGAAGAATCACAAAATTTCGAAGTTGGAAAGAGCATCTAATCTGACCTGTGTCTAAACAGGAATCCCCTCTATAAAACTGTCATGCCCTCTGACTATAAAAATTCCAGACATTAAGTTATACTTCATTGTTTAGTGATTTCACTGATATGAATATTCCCTCCAAAGATAGCTATCCATCCTTTGTGGATGGATATCCATGTCCTTCAATATATTTATCATATGAGTTCCATCCATCTTGCTGGGGGCTTTCTTCACATTCCTTTCATAGTGCATGGATACTGATGGAGCACAAGGGCTGTCCATAAGTTGTTCCTTGTTTTCACTATCTCACCTTTCCCATCATTACCCTTCCTAAAGACATACAGATAGCCTTGCACATTGCCAAGATCATAGATCCACCCACATAAATAATGAGATCAATCCTGAATTGTGCATCACTGCGATAGACTTCTAATTTATTTCTTGCCATAGGTCTCCCCCTATTCCAACTCATCCTCTACAACTGACCATGTCACTCCCATGCTCAAAAAGTATCATTGGCTCTCCATTGTCTCTAGAATAAAATTAAAAATCCTATGTTTGGCTTTTCAAACTTTTCACAACCTGTATTTCTATCCTTTCACTTTCCATTATACAGTTTCCTACTTCTTGAGTGCTGTGGTTTAACCAACATTATCTTTTCTCTGTTCCTTATACATAGCATTCCAGCTTCCATCTCTATGCCTTTGCACTGAACATCCCTTCCCATCTCCGGAATACACGCTCCTTTCAATTCTTCTTCATAGAAGCCCCTCACTTTCTTCTACAACTTGAGCACCAAGCGTTTTCTGATCCCCCAAGACCAGTCTACTTTACTGTCTTTCATTTAACATATCTATTTTGCATTTATTTTGTCTATATTTCTACATGTATGTGTCCAGTGTATAGGAAGTATTTAATAAATGTTTCTTGGTTCACTGACATGCAGAGTCCCTTGAAACAACGTAAGCTCATTGAGGGAAGAGATAGTTCAATCTTGTTTTTAATCTGTCTTCAGCAGATGGCACAGTGCCTGGCACAAAACTGATACAGAATAAATATTTCTGATTGATTAGTTGATTTTTTTAAAGCCCCACATAGTCTGTCGCTCCCTAACTTTTCACATAATTTATTCTAGTGATTGACAAAGTCAAAAAATGGGAACCTATTATCTATCTACATACAGGAGTAATTCCCAGATGTTCGCTGCTTAGGACCTAGAGAAGAATCATCATTGAACGAAGCAATGCAAACACATCTATTATATATACTTTTAAACAAAAACATCATAATTCATGGGTAGCTAGTTAAGAAAAAAAGAAGAAAAGAAAGCCTTCCATTGAACTGAAGCATAGATATTGTTTACAGCAAGTCACCGAGGGCAGCCACACTCATTTACTCATGTCACTAGCTCCTCAGCTAACAAAGTCCCTAACAATACCTAGATACATGGCTCATCTTGCCCGGCAGGAACCTGATTTCTCATAGGCCACTGAACAACTGCCACCTTTCTGGTTCCCTGCTGTGAGCCAGAGTGTGGCTTGGCTCCAAAGGATGGAGTACAAGTCTACCCCTACCCGGAGCTTACCTTTTCTCTGTACATATTTCCTCTTCCACAAAGAAGAACTCCAACGCCACCTCCCCACCCCCTCACCTCCATTCTCCAAGGAAAAAACAGCTCCTTTTGATCTGAGTAGGATGTGTTTTATAACAAGTGGCTTGCATACCATTCACACCTAGGGTAAACTCAGGCTTTCTTGCTGTGCCACTACACAAACCAGGAGGCTATTCCTTTTGTAAACTACAATTAATCAATGAGCAAGCATTTATTAAGTTCACTGTGCTAGGTACTAGGGATATAGATAAGAATGCAAAGGATGAAGTAATTCATATTTACATGGAGTTGAAATTCTAATGGGGGGAATAATATATACATATATATATATACATACATGCATACACACATACACATGTACACATACACATATATTTGGAGAGAAAAAGGGAAGGAGGGAGGGGAGAGAGAAAATAAGAGAGAGAGAGAGTCTTGTAGAATCCACTCCAAGACAACTTGGACCACTCTGCTAGATTGTTCATCTGCCATTCTGGTGAAAATGCAATGTTGACATCTCAGAAATTATTATTTTTTCATTAGGTCATCTCTAAGGAGATTATATTTGTGTTTTAGTCTAGTTCATAGAATTCCCTTGTATTTAATAATAAATTTATTAAATTTATTTAATATTAATAATTATAATAATATATAATAAATAATAAAAATAATAATTATTATTAAATAAATTTAATAAACTACCTTGTATTTAATAATATTAATCTCTCCTCTCTCCCTCTTTCTATTCTCTCTGTCTGTATCCCCCTCTCTCTCCCTCCCATACAAGAAATGCAGCAATCCTGAACAGTAAGTCCAGATCTGGGTCTCTATATTCCCATAGGGACCAGAAGCTTAGCCTTTGTTCTTCCATTTTTTCATATCTCTAAAGGATAGTCTCCAAAAATCTGTCATGTTCATAACAAGAGTAAACAAGAGATGTTCTCATCTGTTCATCATTATTATTTAAATGTTTCTAATGGATTTGCAAGAGAGATAACATCATTTTCAGAGTAGAAAGAAGGGGAATGAAAAAGAGAACACAACTGAACAATCAGACCTTAACTATCTTTCCTCCTTAACCTGGACCAAATAATAATGTTTCAATAAAAAAAAAAATTGGTCAGGGGAATAAGATAAACTTGATCCAACTGCACAATTTTCATCTGGCCACTTTAATTTTAGAAATATTAATGCATGTTTCTGGATTGTATTATTTTTTAAATGCTTGGAAAACCACTTCAAATCTGACAAGTTGGCAATTTCTCATAAGTTTTTACTTACATGTAAATCAAAGTTCCAGACCCTAATTAGGATTTTATATATACCCAAGGGATCCTTGGAAAGATTATAGGGGTCCATGAATTTATATAGGAAAAAATTTTATTTTCATTGATATCTTATTGATATTTAGAATTTCCTTCAGTTACTTAAAAAACATTATTTGGAGAAGAGGTCCATAGGTTTCATCTGACAAAGGTTAAGAACCCCCGGTACAGAGGAAAGAATCTTCTCCTGATTGTGAGACTTGCTGGCTGAGTGATCACTGACAGCTCACTTAACTTCAACATGCCTCAGTTCCTTATTTATGAAATGGGACCATAATTCTATCTAGGATTTTTGTAATGATAAAATCACATTATGCTTATAAGTACTTTGTATGACCTTAAGATGCTATACATGTGTCGGGCTGTATTAAATGTATACAATTAGGTGGTACAGTGGATTGAGTTCTAGACCTGGAGTCAGGAAGACTCAAGTTCAATATGACCTTAAACACTGTATGGCTAGGCAAATTACTTAACTACTGTATGTCTTAATTTCATTATCTATAAAATAGGGATAATTTTCCCAGGGGAAAATTTGCAAAGCTGCGGCACACAGTAGATATTATATAAAAAGTTAGCTATAACTAGCTGTATTAGTTTACACTTACATATATACATATGTACTCATATGAATCTGTCCTATCGTTACTGTAATATTCCTTTCAACAATAAAGATCTCAACCAATCCTTGTTTTTTTTGCATATCCACCCAAATTTGATACTCAAAGATCTATCTAACGTTCTCAGGGTCTTCTTTATATTCTCCCAGCATCCTTGAGGACAATGTAAGAACATGTGGGCTCTTTATATTTTCCTTGCTTTTGCCAAGTGACCAACCCAATTCCTTTTGGATGGCTCGTTTATTGAATAATACTCTTTACAAAGCCCTGTAATTCTTTGTTTGTCATACGTTGCCACCTACTCATGCCCATCATGTACCTCTCCTGTGCTCTCTCAGTTAGTCTCGACTTCAATTTTCAGAAGTCCGTAGTGGTCTGTGACTTGAATTCCAACAATATTGCTGGATATACATATATTTATAGGAATATAGCATCAGTATCCAAGTTTAAAGCATTCTAGAAAGAAATGTCTTCTGTCCGCCAATGAAATACATTTAGCATAGTCATAAGGAGCTCTAATGGTAAAAGGCTATTGCTCATAAGTGGGGGTTTATTAATAACACCAACAAGAATTACAAAATGCCCAAGTATACAGGCAGGGAAAGTGTCAATTTTTGTCCTCTCCATGTTCTTTCACATCATGCTTAACACCCATATATTTGTAAACATGCAGATGGTCTTCATCCACATTTTATCCTTGTGTAGGCACATCGAATGTTTCTAGTTTTACTACAGCACTGTAATAAGCAGTTATGCATATATTACAATGGCAATTTAAAACAAATCCGTCCTAATCTTTATTAATAACTGAGAGCTTAGCGAAAGCTTCACTACCAAAATGGTTAACTTAAAAAAAGTCTTTAAATAAGAGCTGGTTTAGCTGCTTTTCTTGAGAAATCTGACAACCTTTTTTATTATTAAAAAAATTAAAAAGCTGCTTCTGAGAAAATACTGGCAGGGTGGTAGTTTAAGTATCAATTATTTCTTTTTTAAATTTGTAGAATATAACATTTACTCCTCTTAAAGGGTGGCAGATACATTCCTATTTATTTCAGGAAGAATTACTTGAAAAAGATGCAAAGTTATGTAATCTGCAATTCGCAGCACATAAGCTGCTTCTGATTACCCTGCCTCACAAACTAGCTAGTAGACTGGGAAACATAATACTGTTTATCACTAAACATTTGAGATTCTACTCAGATAATTTACACATAATTAGACAGAAGCCCACACTTCAAAGCAGCATTGCCTTCCCTGAAGAAGACTATTCTTAAGAGCATTTTTGGTAACATAATGAGTATTTTATGAGGATTTGTAATCAGTCCTAACATAGGTGGGAACAAAGGTGAATTACTTGTGAACGGTATCAAATCATCACATATCTCAGGACTGAATAATGATTAGCTTAGGTTGGGAGAGGTAAATTGTCCAGGTTCTTGTAAAGGGAATTTTTGTCTTTTCCATGGGTATAAAATGAGCCAGACTTTTCACAATTAACTAGAAAAAAGAAAAGACCAAGAAAATAGTGTACTATGACTTAGATGTTTGTTTCCCTTCCTAGGATCAATGACAGAATTTTAGAGAGACCAGATAAGACAACAGAGAAGAAACAAGAGCAGCGGAATGGAAAATCTTGCTCCAATACTGGATAGTCTCCATGAGGTTACTGTCTGATCTCCTACAGATGTCCTATGTGTTGTAGGTGTTCCAAGTACATCTGATCAATCCCTGTTAGAAGACTCTTCTGTAATGTGATCACTCTTACTGTCAGGAAACCAGATTCCCTTAAACTGACAGATCGCCCCTCCTGTATGGGGTCTTCAGAGGTGAAGGCAGAGACAGGGGATGATTTCACCAGTTTATGATGCAAAGTCTGCAGCCAGAAATAGCCTTTCTGGACACTGTATCACACTGAAGACTCTTTCTGATTTGGTAACATCATTCTCTAGTTTATTAAAAAAAAACCAACTGTTATTTCCCACAATTCAATTCATGCAATCATTTAATTTATGGATGAAACTTTTTATTAGGTACCTATAAGGCAGAAAGCACAGATGTTAGATTGGGAGAGGGGGCAGGAATACTGGATTGAAGTAGAAAGAAACCCCAATTCTGAAAGGAGAAAATTTACTTGGTTTTGAGTCCTATATGACTGTTTTCATGATATCTTTATCTCTGAAATGAGAGTTTTGCACTAGATTATGGGTTCTTAGCCTAGGGTCCATGAGATTGGATAGAAAAAAAAGTTGCATCTTTTATTTCATCAACCTTTAACTGTTAAGAAATTAAAATTACAAAAAATTATTCTGATCGAATCCATAGGCTTTACTAGACTGACAAAACAGTCTATGATTCAAAACAAAGTGAAGAACTCTGACCTAAATAATCGACCTATGCAATGTTATGTAAGTCATTTGAACTCTCTTTACTCAGTTTCCTTATATAAAGAAGGAAGAGACATGACTCTTCAGTTCACTAACAGTTCTAAATCTATAAAATCGTTTAAGTCCATATTATCATTTCTTTTTCATTTGATATTTTTAGCCAGATTTCAATTCATTCAGTCAATTCATATCTATGTCAACTTCTATTATTTTTTTTAACAAAGCATGGCATCACATATAGTACTCCAAGTACAAATTCACAGCTTTGTCCCAAGTTTTTTAATTTCATTAAAAATAAGAGTTGTTTTGTTATTCTGAAGTGACATTACTTGTAGACCAATTTTGCTCAGAATGTTTATCAATATGATCTCAACATTTTGTTTTTCATGTCAGTCAAACCTTTCAAAGAGTAATTTCAAGACTACTTTGCATTTTCTGAAGAGAATTACAAATTAAAGCAAACCAACAAGTATCCAAATAATGTCTTAGATTTTTTACTATTCTCCAAAACCAACCGAATATCTCATATTTTTGTAAATTAGAAATTTTTTGCAGAGTATTGGATGTAAGTCATCCACCATAGACATTTGACCTAATGTGAAGTCAATGAAAATGCAAAGATCAGTCTCTCTCTCTCTCTCTCTCTCTCTCTCTCTCTCCTCTCTCTCTCTCTCTCTCTCTCTCTCTCTCTCTCTCTCTCTTTCCTCTCTCTCTCTTCCTCTCTCTCTCTCTCTCTCTCTCCTCTCTCTCTCTCTCTCTCTCTCTCTCTCTCTCTCTCTCTCTCTCTCTCTCTCTCATATGCACATACACACACACACACACACACACTAGGACTAGAAATTCCTATTGGTTTCCTGGACTTCCTGCCAAGGGAGGAAAATCCACATTGTGTTTTCTCAAATGCTTCATACTCTTTTAAACGTCTCAAATGAGAGGGCTTTATTTAGCATCACTGAAGCATCTTTCATAGCACTGTTCACCAATTGGCTTTAGAAATTTAATATCAGAATTAAAGTCTTTAATAATGCCTCACAATAATAGAAACGCAAGTGACAAATCCAGGGAATTATATAATACACCCATGTTCATAATGCAGGGAGAGAAGAGAACCAGGGCAGGAAGACATGGTAAAAAAAAAGAGATAATTTTAGGGAAAATAGGATAAGGCCACAACATTCTAGATGCCTAGTCAAGATGTCTAGAGAAGGCACAAGAGAGAGATGGGATCATATATTTAAAGCTAGAAGAGACCTCAGTCCCTTCAGTAAAAAGTCAAGTCCAGCTTTGTCATTTTATAGATGAAGGTAGAGAGGTCTAAAGTCATATGGGTAGAAGTAGAAAGATGGGTGTGAACTTAGATTCTCAGACTCCAAATCCATTGTTTTATTCATTACACCAACTTTATCCTATATTTCTTTGTTCATATGATAAGGCAAGGTTTGTTCCCATCTCAATCTGGAAACAGGACATTCATAATCTTGATAAAATATTTACTTGCTCTCTGGGGAGCTGAAGCCCTGTCAATCATGACAACCTTAGCACATCCTAATGCTCACTAGTAACAATTAGTGAGAGGTGAGCATGCCTAGGCAGGAAATAGCATACATTTACTCATACGGATGATGGCAAAGCTTTGCATCACAGATAAGAGAAGTGAGAGAAAAACAAAAAGGAAGAAGAGGGTCTAGAGTCTGCTCCCTAAAGTCTCTAGAGAGCAAAGATCGGAAGAGGGATGTGCTGGAGGCATTGGCTCCTCTATATGTTGGCTCCTCTCTAAAGTCTTTCTCTTCCTCCAGGGACTTCTGCCTTAGGAGGGCTTGGAACCATGTGTATCCTTTCTCTCTCTCTCTCTCTCTCTCTCTCTCTCTCTCTCTCTCTCTCTCTCTCTCTCTCTCTCTCTCTCTCTCTCTCTCTCTCAGCTTGGACAGTGAAGATCTGAAAATGCAGTGATTCTGCTCTTTTAGAAGTAACCATGCAATGGTACACTAGACTCACAATAGAGTTCTGAGATGCAGATCTTAGAAAAGTCACGAGAGAAAACAATATAAAGGACTAGGGAGGATTTTCATAGGCTATGGTAGAAAAGCAAGGACAGATCTGGATGTTACCCCATTACCTACATTTCTTGTAGATTTGTGTTCAAAAGAAATGTGGTCCAAGAAGAGAATGGTAGGATGAGCTTAGAGATTCATTTCCAAATTAACCTAAACCACTAGCATATTTGCAGTAAGTGTAATAAGAACTCAGGAAGTATGTAACTTCCAAAGGGACTGTGGCTTTATAGAAACGATTTTAGGACTATGTTCTTTTGTGGTGTTGAGAGAAATGGTTATTAATAATCAATGATTTGAGGAGATTCTGATTTCCTCCTTTTTCTTAGATCCTTATTTCAAGACCTCAGTGTCTGAAGGTTGAAGTAAACTTCTCCTCTATCAGGAGCAGACCCAGGTCGGGCAGCCATTGTATTCCCTTCAGTTTTGTAGGGATAAATTCTTTGAAGAGATTGCCCAATGCTGGGGCTAATTCAGAAGTAAATGAAGTAATCAAAGTTCAGGTCCTGCCTCTCATTGTAATATTCATTCTATTATTAACTATTAACCAATCAGAATTGATTGGCATCCTGAGGAACATGGCTCTTCCACAAGAACATATAAGCTGTGTGAGCCTGCCATGGCTGTCTTTGGTCTAAGAGAGATGACCAAATGACCGTCCTTTCATTAAAATGCTGACGTTATTAATACAATGATTAAATTACCTGGAATTTTAAGTCTCTTAAATGTTTTTTAAACATCACATTATCAATTTGGAAAAGGAATGATAGAAAGAGAAGGAATCCAATGGTATTCTAAGTAAACTTAATAAAGTTTAAAAAGAAGGAAGTCTTAACCATTCCAACTCTAGCTTAGATATTAGAAATTATAGTACTGTAGAGGGGAGACAGTTATAGTTTCAACTAAGACAAAAATAAATTAGGCTGTAAATTGACCAACGGATAAAAATATACATAGATATGCAAATCAACCCTATTGTCTAGAATAATGTGGTAGGAAAAGCATAAGTCTGGAAGTCAGCAGAATCAGGTCTTTGCTTTGCTAATTTCCTCTAATGTAAAATGGAGGTATAAGGAGGGTTTGAACTAAATGATTTCTAAGGTCCCTTCTAATTCCAAACTTTTGAATCTATGAATAACTCAATGTGCAACTCCACAAATCACTTCAGTGCTATGGCCCTCAGCTTTCTCCTTTGGATGTCAAAGGTCCTTTTTTACTTTGCAATTCTATGATTTAACATATGCATTTATTACATCTAGGAAACCAGATATGAAATATATAGTAGAGTATTACCCTCTACTTAGGAAAATGTACTGTTTCAGTGGTTCTTAGGGCATATTATGCAATGTAATATAATATAAGCTTGTATTCAGGGTAATAAGTAGAGTATAAGAATTGGGGCTTTGCTCCCAAAAGCATTAAATGTAGAAAGATCCACATCATCTATAGTTTGTTCAACAGCTAGTGAAAAATAGAGCTCAGAATCTAATTATCAAGAATAACTAATTAAAAGAGAGGTTATCAGATAGCCAACAGGGTAGATCTCATTCCACCTTTTCCCATCCCCAGCCCCTACCTTGCTCTCCTTCTATAGTATCCATCAGTCTTTGGGGCAGCAAGGTGGTGCAGTGGATAGAACACCAGTGCAGGAGTCAGGAGGACCTGAGTTCAAATCTCAGCTCAGACACTTGACACTCACTAGCTGTGTGACCTTGGGCAAGTCACTTAACCCCAATTTTCTCATCCTGAATCACCTCCAGTCATCCTGAGGAATATCTGGTCACTGGATTCAGATGGCTCTGGAGGAGAAGTGAGGCTGGTGACTTGCACAGTCCTCCCTCACCGAAAACAAAGTCAAATGCAAGTCATGTCATCATGTCTCTGATGGCATGGTCTTCTTCATCAATGAAGGATGGACACACACATACCATCAGTCTTATCAGATATTCTCCCACCACACGGAAATGTTTCCATCACCTCTTCATGTCATAATATCCTACCCACTCTCACACCCAACTCAACTTGAGGGTAAAATTCATGCATATTTGCCCTGGTATAGTTTACCCCAATTATAAAAATTTCTAATTATAAAACAATTCATAGGATTTTTTTTAAAAAATGCTATACAGTTAGCCCCCATCTTCTAAATGTCCACATTTTATGAATGCAGGTAGGCATTCTGAGGAATACAGAACATGGTGAACAACAAATACCTGATATGAGAATATGACAGTAATGAATACAGCAAGGCCTTCAAAGTAATAAATAGATTAAGTCAACCCTTATTTTCTTTCAATGACGACATGAGAGAAGTCCCATAAATGCAATATATGTGGGAAAGCCTTAAGTTAGATAGAAGAAAAATCTTTGTCTATAACAGAGAATTCATACTTAAATGAAGTCAGAAGCAATAACTTGATCTTTGATAGTCAATATTCAGAGTAACCTAATGGGAAAGGAAGCTGAATTTGGATTTGGGAGAACCTGAATTTGAAACCTAGTTCTGCAACTTACATAATGTGCCCTAGGCAAGACATCTAGTCTGTCTTGGGCTCAGTTTCCACATATGCAAAATAAAGAGAGGAGTTGTAGGATTTCTAAGGTCTCTTTCAGCTATAAAGCTAGGATTCTGTGATCTTTTACAAATGAGTTTCCTGTTCAACTCGCTCCTTTTCTCCTTTCTGGTCCCCTATAGTCTGTGGGTTCCTACCAATTCAGAACATTATGATAAAAATAAGCAAATGGAGGAAAGAGAGGGAGAATGAGGAGAAGGAGAATGAGGAGGAGGAGAAAAAGGACTAGCCAAGACAGGCTTTCTTATAAGGTATATATCTCCCTGCATACAACACTCCAACCTATCCCTCCATCCTCCCATTTCCAAATGTTTTTTTCCACTTCTCTTTGTGATATGACTGACATCCTACCAATTAGAGATTCATTTAGATTCACAAGCAACCTCTCCTAAAAATGCAATTACCTCTGAGAGAGTGAAGGGATGCACAGATGTTGATCTCTAGCATAGCTCTTGCTCAAAAGGACAGGAAAGAAAAGTTTCTTTTCTCAGTGTAGTTTGTGTGTTTTATAAACTGCAAGGCACTTTTTCTTACCTGTTTTAGTCACTGAGATACAAAATTTAAAGAATGAGAATGAAGGGAAGATTATGAAGTAGAATGGAAAACAAAGGGCAGATAATATATCCACTTCAAAATTATCAATAATGATGGGAAAAAGAAAAGTATTCAAAGAATAAAGAAAATAAAAACCAAGGAGAACCTAAAAATTTAGTTAACTAATATAATATCTTTATAATAATAAACACCTTACATTTTCAGAACAATTTACAGTTTTCAGAATTGACAAGTACATTATCTCTTTGGACCCAAAGGGTCTTCCACACAGTTGGTGCTCAAGAAATGTTTGTTAACTAAATTAATTAATCAGCACAATTAGCATATGTGGGAAGGACAAAGCAGACCGAACATATTGTATCTTGCCATATAACTGTCAGTAGCCACTGCATAATCATTGCACCCTTATTTTTCAGTTCAAAAATTGGTTTATAACCTTTCATCACCCGATCGTCGCATGGCATAATCCTGCTCAGCTCATCACTTAAAAGGTAAACAGAGGAGCAATGTATTCACCAGTGGCATATGGATATGCTTTTATCTCTACCACATTGCCAGCCTCAAGTCTAGAATTCTCAGCATATATTTATTGTCAGTATATTTCCAAAAGTTGATTTGCATGGTTTCATTGGATCACTGCAGTTCTGACCACATTATCACTTAACCCAGTAAAGAGTCATAGATGTGCTAGGTAGGAGAAGCTGTCATGAATAAGTCACGTGATATGGTAAGACTTGTATCTTCCCAATTTTAACGTATATTCGTGAATATTCTTTGCATCCTAATCTTGCACCAAGACACAGTTTGTGATTGTTAAGTATTTTTTTTAAAGCTTCATATAATGGTCACACTTCACTTTTTTGCAAAAAAAAAAATGGCATAAAATCTGTGAAGATAATGTGGTTAAAAAACCAGTATCACTAAGAATAGACAAGAAAATTAAATTTAGAGAGATCTTCTCTTTGATGAATTTTCCACATAATTTTTAAACTGTATTTTGGACCATGTCACTCTCCTGCTCAAGGACCTTTAGTGACTGCCTATTGCTGCTAAGATAAAAGACAAATTCCTCTGCTTTACATGTAATGTCTTTACAATTTGGTTACAATCTACTTTTCTTGACTGATTTTGTATATTTGCTGTTCCTCCAAATCAATACTGTATCTCTCACTTCTATACATATACAAAGCCTATCCACTTTGCCTAGAATACATCCTCTACCCATAGCTTCTATTTCTTAAAATTCTTAAAATTCCTTAAAATGTAGACCTAACTCATGTGCCAACAGTTGATCCTCACAAAACAGTATGTTTATTTTCACCATTTTACAGATGAAGAAACTGAGGCAAACATGGTTTAGTTGACTTATTTAGGATCACATAGCTCTTAAGTGCCTGAGGAAGGATTCAAACTCATTTCTTCCTGACTCCAGGTCCAACACTCTATCCATTGGCCACCTAGCTTCCTCAAATTATCACGGATATGTTTACTTGTTTATGTGTTGCATGCCCCCCAGTAGAATAAAAACTCTTTCACTGCAAGGAGTGTTTCCTTTTTTCTTTGTATCTCCAGTAACAAGCATATAGTTGGCACCTAATATTGGTTGAACTGCAATGGATGAACTAATCTGTCAAAGATCATAAAGGCTGTAACTCTAAAGCCTTTTCATCATTTGTTGTCATTATTGTTTGGAAAAGGAGAGCTTATAAATTTAAAGATGAAAAGAGAAGAAAAAGGCCAGCTGACCAAGATCACATAAGGAAAAAGTGGCTAACGAAATCTGATTCTCTAATTCCAAATCCGGCGTTCTTTGGCTGATTTGAGTTTTCAGTCATATCCTTTCCTCTCTCAGAGTCATCCAAAAGTAAAGTTATCAGACAGGAGTTTCCAAACATCTTTGGTTCTTATAACTCTTGCTTTTCAATAAAAAAAAAAAGCAAAACATTTTTGCGATATTCCCTATTCAATATAAAAGATATAAATACACTTTACAATTTATGTCCAATGCATATAAGAAACAAAATAAAAGAGATAAATTTTCAGAAGGAAAAGGTTATTTAGTACATAACAAATTTTGTATCATAAAGTTTTAAATGTTTATAATTTATCCAATCCATATATATATTTACTAATATTATTTCCATTAGAATAGTTCCAGAGGATAATGTAGTTATTTACCAAATATTTCTCTTATGCTCTAGACAAGCTTCTTATATCCTTGGGGGGGGGGGGGGGCTGTGTAAATCAAGCTGGGAACTCTAGCTATAAGAAACCAGGAAAGAAAGAGGGTAACTAAAAGAGGACAGTAGGAAAACAAAGGGATTGAAGAAATTCAGGGTGGGGGAGGAATGAATAATCCACAAATTGAATGATGACTCCTTAAGTAAAACAAATTTAATCATAGGAAAAACAAGCATGTAAAACAAAATAAAGAAGAAAACCCTCCACTTGACTTTCAGCCATGTAATAAGAAAAAATGACCACTAACTCTGAAGTTAAGCTATAAGGAAATGAACAAAGTTAAAATGACCCAGGGCTTCATATCCATTCTAGAAATTATTCCTTGCCTTTAGGCAAATATTTCTTTGGTGCTGGAGGAGGTTGGGAGTTTAAAACATGGATGAAACATCAAAACAATTGAGTTATATTTACACAAACTCAATTAAAAGAATTTACTATAATCACAAAGCAACTTGGCTACCAACTCTAAACCATTGAAAACATAATCTATTCTCTATTAGCAGCAAACTACCAGGCAATTGGCAATTCAATCTGCTCATTAGAACACATTACCACGGAGTATGATTGTAAGGGAATATGAGAAACAGTGGTGTAGCTGCAATTTGGAAGTGTGGGAGAACCGGGGCTACCTCTTGAAATGGGAATAGTGTGGAGAAATTAGTAGACTTTTTGGTGCCAAATGGCATTTATTGACACAAAGCCCATATTGGCTGAAAAGTATAAGCCTTCTTAAATGAATAAGTAAGGACCTGAAGAAGAAAAAGCTAAATTCCCCGAGATTTCTGTTTTTAGCACTATTGTCTTAGAGATAGAAAAGGGGAGCTGGGATTAGCCCAGTGTCTACAGGAGACTCTACTCTTAGAGCTGATGTTTCCTAAACAGATTCTTATATTAGGAGAAGATGAGTGATGTGATTCTTTGCTTGGCTTCTGGTGTTTCCTGAATCCTGTTCCCTGAGGGGATAAGGGATTGTGAGGAAGTCTCCAGGGCTTGGAATGGAAATGGTCTATTTCTGTCAATCAAGTTATCAATCATAGATCAATAAAAATTATTAAATATTCATGTGTGCTAGGCTCTGGGTATAAAAAAAATGTATGCTTTTCCTTTAAAGAGCTCCTATCATAAAATGGGAGGACCATAGTCATATATATATATATATATATATATATATATATATATATATATATATATATATATATATACTACAGTTATCCTTTCCACATTGCAGGTAAGGTGGGGTAGGGGTTAGGGACACGGTGCCTCTCACAATCTGGAAAATCTCCATACAAATTTTTGGCCCTACCTTCTTATCAGAGAAGAAGACTGAATTTTTTTCTTCTTTTATGGGGGGTTTATAATGCGTTATTGTAAAATTTGGATTAAGCATTTGGTCATAGGCTCTGTGTTGTCCGCTGACCTTTGTATGTCGTCTGTCATAAAACTTCCCCCAAATTCCCATTTAATTTTTATGCCACCTTGTGATATATCAAAACTGTGATGGGGAAAGTCATGATATGGAAGGGATAACTGTATATTCAAGGGTAATTTCTTCTGAGATGTGGAGGTCTCCATCAGGATTCAAGCAAAGTGATGGCCTTCCATACCATGATGCTTCTGAAAGTAGGTCCATTCACAGTAGGTGATTAATAAATGTTGCTTGAATTAGACTAACTGCGAAGTCTTCAAAATCCCTTTGAGTTTTCTCAGGTTAATTTCTCTCCTTTTCATTTCATTGTTATTATTCTCTATTTTTGCCTCAATATTAAAAAACTCTAATTGTCACAAAAATATTCAGCAGTTCTTTCATGCCTTAAATTCCCAGTGCTTAGGATGGTACTTTGCCCAGTTCCTGGCACATAGTAGATGCTTAAAAAATGCCTGTTGACTTAAAGTTCCCTGGACATTTGGGTCATGTGCATTCAAGGATTACTAATTATCTTTCAAGAATTTATTACACATTGCAGCAATCCTAGCTATCTTTCCTATGTACAAAGGTAAACTGAGGTAACAATAACTTCAGTTGCTTGCCAAATATTTGACAGGCAGGCAGAGAAACAGTCTCTGAATTTATAATTCTCAGCCTTCTGTTACACACATACCCATGTGTAAGCACTAATAAATGACAGTAGTTTCTCATTCACTTCTTCTACCTCTGAAACTGAATGCTCCTTTATCCCTGTTTCTAGCACTAATCCTGAGAAAAGCAAAAACCAATATAGTTGGATTCCCAGCTGAATGAGTGTACATTCAATTTTTCAGCAGCTCCAGTGACCTCTGTATACACCATCAATAGCATATTCCTGCCCAACCAAAGACCAGAACATCCAATGATTGCTTAGAATACCTCCATGTCCCTCCCTAATAAATAAGAGATGACACAAAATCACTAGAGAGATTTTTTGATACAGTGCAAAGAAGCCTGAGTTCTTAGACAAAAAACCCAGTTTTAAATCCCAGGACCGTGGGACCTTGGAGTAGGTTGCTACTCTTTCTGACTCTCAGTTTCCTTATCTGTTAAATGGGAGTTTGGACTCAAGTACTTTGTGGATTTGTATTTCCACTGTCATTATAATGGAAGGGAGAACAGGTAAAATCAAAGTTGATAAAAGTAAGACCCAAGGGCAGACAATTAAACGAAAAGTTTAAAGGCAAACAAAATGTGAGAAACAGGGGTTTTCTTCCTTATGGCCACATGGACAGGAGTAGGCTATTAAATTCTGCAAAAATCCCCTCCCTACTTGTGCCTTTCAAATAGGAAAGAGATGCAGCTAAAGGAATCCAGGAGAAAAGAATTGCAGTATATGAGATAGGTAATCTTCTTCAGGGGAGGGAATCAGTGTTAGTATCTTGTTCCCCCTAACCTTCCCCCCCCAACTCCCTGCATCCCCAACTCTAGATTCTTGGGAGCGTCCTGTATCTGAATCAGAGTCTACTAAGAGAAAGCAAGAGAGATCCAAAGAAGACCCCAAAGTTTCTGATTTATTTCCCATGACTGGACAATGATCGTCTGGAAGGTCTTGTGTTCCTATGTGGGGCAGCTAAGTGGTGGAGTAGATAGAGTATTAAACCTGGAGTCAAGATAATCTGTGTTCAAATTCTGCCCCAGATCCTTATTAGTAATGTGAGCTTGGATAAGTCACTTAATTTCTGTGGTACATAAATGTCTTGGAATTTTATTATGCTATAAGATATGATGAAATGGACAGTATGAAGAACACCAGGAAGAACCTTGTCAACTGATGCAGAATTTACCCAATGATAACAATATGAAAGAAAAAAGCAATTTTGAAAAAAAATAAAACTCTGATCAATGCAGTGATAAGCTGGGAATACAAAAGAATGAAAAAAAAACAACTGACCCCTCCTGACAGAGAGAAGATAAACTTAAAATACGGAAAGTAACATATATGTACTAAAATATGGTTAAAGTTGTTTTACTGGACTATATATTGACAGATTTGTCTTATATATTATATATATATGTATGTATGTTTGTGTACATACATATATATTTCATTTGCTCAATGCAGGACTAATAGGAGGGACAGATTAATTTGAAAATACATGTTATTTGAAAAACTAAAAATATAAACTATTAGAAAAGAAATACCAAAAAACATACTCAAATGGTTTAGCAATATACTCAAGGAATTAAGGGAATAATTTAAATTCCTGAAAAAAATTCCTACCATAGAAAACCAACCATAAAACAACATAGGGGAAACGGAAAAGAAGTAAATACAACTGCGATGTATCCAGAGGGCTCCCAGGAAACTAAATATAGAAAAGTCACCATAAATAAAACAAAATAGCATGAAGAATTTGAAAGTATCAGTGGCTACAACCAAAGACAGGATTATGCATTGGATAAAGAGGGCAATAGATTAATTAACTAAAGTGCACAAATGTGCTTAGCCAGTAACATAACAGGAAAGAAATCTGGAAGCAAGGTAAATGAATGAGAGGGATTTGAAGGACAGGAAAAGGAGAAGAAAACACAAGTATTACAGTCACAGAAACTTGAAAGAAAACTTCATTAGTATGCTTCAGGAAATTTTTGCATTTTTTTCATAATTATCAAAAAGAAATGCCATTCTGAAAAAAATCAAAACACAGAATTTCAGCAAATAGAAATTTAAATTGAATTTTATCCAGATATATCATCATACTTCAGAAATAAAACTATTTAAAAATCCCCTTTAAATATAGAATATTCCTAGCACTTTCTATGGTGTTGAATGGATCAGAGATTTTGTAGAAAAATCAGCATTAGGGTCTGAGCTGACTTTTCTACAAAATTGAGAAGCAACCAAAGGATTGGAACTCAATATATGTGAACGTTATTGTTGCTTTCTACTATGTTTCCATATCAGGATCTCAGCAAATCTAAGCATCCTGATTGAAAGCAGAAGAGAAATGGTGAGAAATCATAGATATGTCAAGGAAATAATAAAGTCACACTTCTAAAGAGCCTTTAGAACTAAACTAGACCGATATCCTGATATGTTAAGTACTTAGAATAAAAGGTCATTTTCAACTATGATACTGTTATCTAAATGAATTCCCTCCTAGGGCTGAAAATGTCAATTCAGGACTAGGCGGGTTGATTCAGTAAATAAGTCCTAGTAAGTACTTTGAGACACCTAAAAGTTAAATGTCTTGACCAGGGTCACAGCCAGTAAGTGTCAGAGGCACAATTTGAACCTACATTTTCTTGAGACCAAGCCAAAAATTCAATCCATTCCAAAAATGGCCTGAAAATGACTAAATTTTTTAAAGAGCACCAAAATGACATCAATATGATAAAGTCAAGTTTCAATGTGTCTGATTGTGGCTCATCAGAACAATGCAAACTCGGAATGCTCTACCACAGGTTGGGCACAGATAGTCCGTGTGAACCTTTGGGGTGGATACTCTAAATTTGCACATCCTGCATTTCCTTTGAGCTGTTTCAATTCTGTTTTACTCGTAAAGTACAGCACCTTCTCTAATATGGGCATGCCCTGCTGAGCAGTCTTGTGTCAGTGTCTCCCATGTCACACAATCAAATCCAAAGTTCTTGAGAGAGACCTTAAGAATGTCCTTGTATCACTTCTTCTGACCACCATGTGATTGCCTGCCCTGTGTGAGTTCTTCCTAAAATAGTCTCCATAAAATAGCGTTGGTCAGATCTATAGATGTTACATATTTCTCTCTCTCTCTCTCTCTCTCTCTCTCTCTCTCTCTCTCTCTCTCTCTCACTCTCTCTCTATATATATTATATAACATATTACATATATAATATATGTATACTCACACATACGCATATATACTTATGTATATGTGTGTGTATATGCTTATGGAAAGAGAGAAAGAGAGAAACAGAGACAGAGAGAGAGGGTGAGAAAGAAAGAGACAGAGAGGAACAGAGACAAAGAAAGAGACAGATGTAGTGGAGGAAAGTGTATTAAAAGAAATAAATGAGAAAATTATTAAAAGGGTTTTAGAGAACAGTGAATAATGCCTTAGCCTAAAAGGGTCAGGGTCTCCCATTGCATCCTGGGCCATCTCCAGCCATCCTGATGAATATCAAGCCACTGGACCCAGATGGCTCAGGAAAAGAAAGTGAGGTTGGTGACCGTACACAGCCCTCCCTCACTCAAATCAAAGTCAACTGCAAGTGATGTTATCATCTCAATGTCATGGTCCTCTTCTAGAACAAAGGACAAACACAGCAACAATAACACCTGATGGTCCTAGTGAGGAAGCCCTGAGTTCAAATCCAAACCCAGATACTTATTAGCTGTGTGACTCTGGGCAAGTCACTTAACCTTTGTTTCCTTCTCTGTACAATGGGGATAGTAATAATAAAACCTATCTCCCAGAGTTGCTGTGGCAGTCAAATGAGATAATATTTGTAAAGTACTGTACAAACTTTAAAGCACTGTATGAATACTAGCTTCTATTATTATGACTTTAAGAAATAAAAGACAAAAAAAGAAGTGAGGGAAGATGAGTGTGTGTGTGTGTGTGTGTGTGTGTGTGTGTGTGTGTGTGTGTAAAGTTTTAGAGATGCTTAAAAAGTTCATAGGATCATATATTTGGAATCTTTTGGGGGACTGGAGGACTTTGGGGGTCATATACTCCACTCTCATTTCATAGATAAGAAAACTTAGGATCACAGAGGTTCAAGGGCTTGCTCATGGTTATAAAGCTAGGAAACATGTAAGGTGGGATTTGAACAAAGGTTTTCTTATCTCCAGGTTCAGCACTCAATCTATTTCACCAAACTACCTTTTACTACCAATAATTATATAAATTCTGCAAAATGCTTTTATGCTGCTTGATCTAGTAAAAATATTGTCAAATAAGAAGGACTGTATTCATTCTGATAAAATAAATAACACCAAAAACATTGTACAGGATAAGTCAATCATATCCATTTACATTGTTAAATGTAAATATATTTAAGTCCCCATATAAAAAGAGGGTTATTCAATAAAATAAAACAGATTCCAACACTGTAACATACAATAAACAGAGAAATAACAAAGGTATAGAAAAGGTATAGAAAAAAGACACAAATTTGAAAGTTTGGAATAAATTTTGTCATAATTCTGGAGTTAACTGAAGAAAATCTGGAATTCTACTAAAGACAGGTGACAAAATTGAATTCTACCAAGAAAGGAAGAGGGGGATAAAATAAGGCAATTTTATCATTCAGAAAGTTACCACTGAAAACAAAACCATGGAAATTTTGAATATAAATGTGATAACAATACTTATATTTAATAAAGTCACAAGAAACAGATAAAATTAAGAACAGTAGGACATATTAGCACACCATCATTAAAATATGATTAACCAATTATTTAGATAAATACAAGATTAGGCTTAAATAGAAGGTTGAAGTAAATGGATTTAATCAATATATGAAGGGAACTTCCTACAAAACTAAATGTATTTTTTTATGTTACTTATGAAAGTCAAAAATTAATCATCTTCACTGACATGGAGAATGTAGAGTTAGAGAAAATTGAGGTAAATTTTTTAAAGGAGAAATTTTATATGCTATAGCTATGGACTATAAACCTGCCCAGCTAGAAATAAACACTGATAGTTTATAATTAAAAGTTCAGACTTGAAAGCAAATTAAAAAGTTTTAAACAATGCCAAGGTTAGGATAAAAAAACACAATCAATAACAGATTATTTTCAAAAGATACTTATATTCTACATATCAAAAATCTAAGTGACTTAGCCAGAGAGATATTCAAAAGCTACTTTATACTTCAGTGTTGGATAATCTGTTTTTGGTTTATCTATTGATTGGAAAAGACCTGTGATTTCATTAATTTTGGAACTCTGGGGGTGGGGGGGCGAATCCCTTGAATCAAGGAGGAATTGTAAATGCTCAACTACCTTAGTTTTAGAGTTCTCTGGAGCACTGAGAGGTTACATGGTTTGCCAGGAGTCACAGAGCAATTATTCAGGAATTGAAATTTTCCTGACTCCATGGCGTCTATTATTCCAAGATGTGTTCATGATGCATCCCTATATTAATAAGGGAAAAAAACCCGATATCTGTGCCATGTCCTGAAGTTAACAAAGGGTGCCACACATATTGTCTCATTTGAACCTCACAATCTAGTGAGGTGTACTTGAGATAGTTTAATCCATATTTTATTGGTGATGAAATTGAGGTTCACAGAGGTTACATGACTTGCCCCAGCTAGTCAGTGTCAAAGGTGGAAATTGAACGCTGGTCTTCCTGAGCCCAAGCCCAGATCCTATTCACTTATACCATGAAAAAGAAAAGAATATGAAAACAATGAAGGGCGTATTTTAAAAAATTAGAAAACGTAACAAAGTATTATATAAGAAGGGAGCAGAAAAGGGGAGACTATTAAGTAGA